>CM065479.1:41817561-42400468 GCA_032873175.1 Leptopilina drosophilae
GTGCAGATTACAAGAAAAATATAGCGAACACGATTGGCCTAACCATATTTGCGAAATTAGTAAGGGAAAGAAAATTACATTTTTTTCGAAAAACATTGTAAAAAATGATTACCATGATCCCCTCCCCCCCCCCCCTTAACTTCCTACAAAATCTGAACTGGCTGTGGGCTAAAATTCGGTAGCGATCTTTAGTCTTAAGGTGCAGATTTACGGGAAAAATAATAGCAAACCAGAGTAGGTCTACATATTTGCGAAATAGAAGGGTAAAGAAGTTTAATTTTTTTTCCGAAAAAATTGGTAAAAAAAATGAACCAGGTCCCCTCCCCTTAACTTCTACACAATCTGAACCGGGCCTGGGCTGAAATTAGGTAGGGATCTGTTAGTCTTAACGTGCAGATTTCGGGAAAAATATAGCGAACACTTATAGGTCTACCATATTTGCGAAATAGAATGGATAAGAAGTTAAATTTTTATTCGAAATAATTGTATAAAAAAAGACCCAGAGTCCCCCCCCCCCTCATAACCTTATTACAAATCTGAACCGTGTGGGCTGAACTTCGGTAAGGGATCTTGTAGTATTACGTGACAGATTACAGGAAAAAATATAAAGCGAACCGAATTGGCCTACATATTTGCGAAATGGAAGGGCAAAGAAATAAAATTTTTTTCGATATACAAGAATTGCAAAAAATTGACCTTGTCCCCCCCCTTAACTTCTACAAATCTGAACACAAGTGGGCTAGAAAATTCCGGTAGGGAATCTTTAGTTACAAAGTGAAGATTATACAGGAACAATCTAGCGAACCTGATAGGTCCAACATATTTGCGCAATAGAAGGGAAAGAAGTTAAAATTTTTTCGAAAAAAAGCAAAAAAGGACCCTTTCCCCCCCCTTAAATTCTACCAAATCTGAACACGAGGTGGGCTGAAATTCAGTCAGGGATCTTTAGTTTTTAAGTGTCAGATTACAGGAAAAATATAGCGAAACACTGATAGGTCTACATATTTGCGAAATAGAGGGGACGAAGATACAATTTTTTTTCGAAAAAATTGTAAAAGTAAAAAATGACCATATCCCCCTCCCTTAACTTCTACAAATAGAACCGGGTGGGCTATAATTCGGTATAGGGTCCTTTAGTTTCTATGTGCAGATTTCCGGGAAACATATAGCGAGACACTGATAGGTCTACAATATTTGGCGAAATAGAAGGGAAAGAAGTTAAATTTTTTCGAAACAATTGTACTAAAATGACCTCAGGATCCCTCTCCCCCCTTAACTTCAACACTTCTACAAATCTGAAACCGGGTGGGCTGAAATTCTGGTAGGGATCTTTAGTATTACGTGCAGAGATGTACAGGAAAAAATACAGCGAACACGATTGGCCTACATATTTTTGACGAAAATGGAAGGGAAAGAAAATTCAATTTTTTTCGAAAAAATATGCAAAAAATGACACTTTTCTCCCCACCTAAGCTTCTACAAATCTGAACCGATGGTGGGGCTGAAATTAGGTAGGGATCTTTAAGTCTCAAGTGCAGATTATCAGCGGAAAATTAAATACCGAACTAATAGGTTCTATATACTTTTGCGAAAATGGAATCGGGCTACGAAGTTTCAACTTTTTCGAAAAACAAAAAAAAAAAATTTTCAAACATGACCTATGTCCCCCCCCCCTTAACGTTCTACAAATCTGACCGGGTGGGGCTGAAATTCGGTAGGGGATCTTCAGTTTTACTATTGCAGCATTACAGGAAACAATATAGCGAACACGAATTGGGTCGTCTAACAAATTTGCGAAATAGAAGGGAAAGAAGTTAAATTTTTTTCGAAAAAAATTGTAAAACATGAACATGTCCCCGCCCCTTAACTTCTACAAATCTGGAACCGAGCTAGGCACAAATTCATGTAGGGAATCTTTAGTCTTAAGTGCAGATATCAGGAAAATTATAGGCGAAACCAACACGATTGGCCATCCATATTTGCGAAATAGAAGGAAACGATGTTAATTTTTTCGAAATAATTGTAAAAAAGATGACCAAGTTCCCCAGCCCCTGTAACTTCTAAACTTCTACAAATCTGAACCGGGTAGGCAGAAATTCAGTAGGGAATCTTTAGTCTTAAGTGCAGATTTTCGGGAAACATATAGCGAAACCTGATAGGTCTACATATTTGCGAAAATAGAAGGGAGAAGAAGATTAAATTTTTTCCGAAAAAATTGTAAAAAAACGACCATGTCCCCCATTAACTTCTACAAATCTTGAACCGGGTGGGCTAAAAATTCGTAGGGATCTTTAGTTTTAAATTGCAGATTACTGGAAAAAAATACGTAGCGAACAACTGATTCGGTCCTAACATTACTTGCGAAATTGGATGGGAAAAGAATTATAATTTTTTTCGAAAAAATTGTAAAAAAATGACCAGATCCCCCTCCCTTAACTTCTACAAATCTGAACCGGTGGGCTATAATTCGGTTAGGGATCTTAGTCTATATGTGCAGATTTCGGGAAAAATTATAGCGAACCTGATAGGTCTACATATTTTGCAAAATAGAAGGGAAAGGAAGTTAAATTTTTTCGAAAAAATTGTAAAGAAATGACCACTGTCCCCGCCCCTTAACTTCTACAAATCTGAACCGAGGTGGGCAGAAATTCGGTAGGGATCTTTAGTCTTAAGTGCAGATTACAGGAAAAATATAGCGAACCTGATAGGTCTACATCATGTTGTCGAAAATTGCAAAGGGAAAGAATTTAAATTTTTTTCCGAAAAAATTGTTAAAAAATGACCTTGTCCCCCCCCCCTTATCTTCTACAAATCTGAACAGGGCACGGTGGGTTTGAAATTCGGTAGGGATCTTCAGCAGTTTTACATCGTGGATTACAGGAAAAATATAGCGCAACACGATTGGGTCTACATATTTGCGAAATAGAAGGGAAACGAAGTTAATTTTTTTCGAAAAAATTGTACAAAAATGACCATGTCCCCCCCCCTTAACTTCTACAAATCTGAACCGGGTGGGCTATAATTCGGTAGGGATCTTTAGTTCTTAAGTGCAGATTTCAGGAAAAATTTAAGCGAACCTGATAGGTCTACATACTTTGCGTAATATAGGATGGGAAAGAAGTTTCAATTTTTTTCGAAAAAATTGTAAAAAGATGACCATGTCCCCCCCCCTTAACTTCTACCAAATCTGAACCAGGGTGGGCTATAATTCGGTAGGGATCTTTAGTCTTAAGTGCAGATTACAGGGAAAAATTATAGCGAAACCTGATAGGTCTCCTATATTGCCGAAATTGACGGGAAAATTTCTTTTTTCGAAACAATATTGTACTTAAAAATTACCATGTCCCCCCCGCTTAACTTCATACAAATCTCGAACGGGTGGGTGAACTTCGGTAGGGATCTTTAGTATTACATGTGCAGATCTACAGGAAAAATATAGCGACCACGATAGGTCTAACATATTTGCGAAATAGAAGGGAAAAAGAAGTTTAATTTTTTTCGAAAAAATTGTAAAAAATGACCATGTTTCCCTGTCCCCCTTAACTTCTACAAATCAGAACTGGGTGGGCTATAAGTCGGTGAGGATAATAGTCTTAAGTGAGATTTGGGAAAAAATCTAGCGAACCTGAAGGTTTAACTATTTGCGAAATTGATGGGAAAGAATAAATTTGTATTTTCGAACAAAATTTGTAAAAAATGACCTAAGATCCCCCCCTTACCTTTCTACAAATCTGAACCGGGTGGGCTGAAATTCGGTAGGGATCTTTAGTCTTAAGTGCAGATTACAGGAAAAATATAGCGAACCTGATAGGTCTACATATTTTGCGAAATGGAAGGGAAAGAAGTTTAATTTTTTCGAAAAAATTGTAAATGTAAAAAATGACCATATTCCCCCCCCCTTAACTTCTACAAATCTGAACCGGGTGGGCTAAAATTCGGTAGGGATCTTTAGTTTTAAGTGCAGATTACAGGAAAAATATAAGCGAACCTGATAGGTCCTACATATTTGCGAAATAGAAGGGAAAGAAGTTAATTTTTTTTCGAAAAAAATGTAAAAAATGAAAGGTCCCCCCCCTTAACTTCTACAAATCTGAACCGGTGGTGGAGCTAAAATTTAGGTAGGGATCTTTTAGTCTTAAGTGCAGATTACAGGAAAAATATATACGAACCTAATAGGTCTACATATTTTTGCGAAATAATAGGGAAAAGAAGTTAACTTTTTTCGAAAAAATTGTAAAAAATGACCATGTCCCCCCCCTTAACTTCTACAAATCTGAACCGGGTGGGCTGAAAATTCGGTAGGGATCTTCGGGTTCTTAAGTGCAGCAGATTACAGGAAAATTATAGCGAATACCTGATAGGTCTACATATTTGCGAAATAGAAGGGAAAGAAGTTAATTTTTTTCGAAAAAATTGTAAAAAAGTGACCATATCCCCCCCCCCCCTTTAACTTCTACAAATCTGAACCGGGTGTGGGCTATAATTCGGTAGGGATCTTTAGTCTTAAGTAGTGGCAAGATTACAGGGAAAAAAATATAGCGAACCTGATAGGTCTACATATTTGCGAAATAGAAGGGAAAGAAGTTAAATTTTTTTCGAAAAAATTGTAAAAAATGACCATGGTCCCCCCCCTTAACTTCTACAAATCTGAACCGGGTGGGCAAAAATTCAGTAGGGATCTTTAGTCTTAAGTGCAGATTACAGGAAAAATTATAGCGAACCTGATAGGTCTACATATTTGCGAAATTGAAAGGGAAAGAATTTAATTTTTTTTTCGAAAAAATTGTAAAAATGACCCATATCCCCCCCCCTTAAACTTCTACAAATCTGAACCGGGTGGCTAAAATTCGGTAGGGATCTTTAGTTTTAAGTGCATATTACAGGAAAAATATATAGCGAACACTGATAGGTCTACATATTTTGCGGAAATAGATGGGAAAGAAATTAAATTTTTTCGAAAAAAATTGCAAAAAATTACCCTGTCCCCACCCCTTAACTTCTACAAATCTGAACCGGGTGGGCTAAAATTTGGTAGGGCTCTCTTATAGTTTTAAGTGCAGATTACAGGAAAAATATAGCGAACAACGATTAGCCTAACATATTTGCGAAATAGAAGGGAAAGAAGTTAATTTTTTTCGAAACAATGGTTAAAAAAATGACCATTGTCCCCCCCCCACCTTAACTTCTACAAATCTGAACCGGGTGGGCTAAAATTCGGCAGAGATCTTTAGTCTTAAGTGCGGATTACAAGAAAATTATAACGAACCTGATAGGTCTACATATTTGCGAAATTGATGGAAAAGAATTTAATTTTTTTCGAAAAAATTGTAAAAAGTGACCCATGTCCCCCCCCCTTAACTTCTACAAATCTGAACCAGGGTGGGCTATAATTCGGTAGGGATCTTTAGCCTTAAGTGCAGATTACAGGAAAATTATAGCGAACCTGATAGGTCTACATATTTGCGAAATTGAAGGGAAAGAATATAATTTTTTTCGAAAAAATTGTAAAAAATGACCATATCCCCCTCCCTTAACTTCTACAAATCTGAACCGGGTGAGCTACACTTCTGTAGGGATCTTCAGTCTTAAGTGCAGATTACAGGAAAAATATAGCGAACACGATTGGCCTACATATTTTGCGAAATAGAAGTGGAAAGAAGTTAATTTTTTTCGAAAAAATTGTAAAAAATGACCATGTCCCCCCCCTCCCCCCCCCTTAACTTCTACAAATCTGAACCGGGTGGGCTGAAATTAGGTAGGGATCTTTAGTCTTAAGTGCAGATTACAGGAAAAATTATAGCGAACCTAATAGGTCTACAATATTTGCGAAAATAGAAGGGAAAGAAGTTAAATTTTTTCGAAAAAATTGTAAAAAATGACCATTGTCCCCCCCCCCTTAACTTCTACAAATCTGAACCGGGTGGGCCTGAAATTCGGTAGGGATCTTTAGTTTTAAGTGCAGATTACAGGAAAAATATAACGAACACGATTGGCCTACATATTTGCGAAATGGAAGGGAAAGAAATTAAATTTTTTCGAAAAAATTGCAAAAAATGACCCTTTCCCCCCCCTTAACTTCTACAAATCTGAACACGGGTGGGCTGAAATTCGGTAGGGATCTTTAGTTTTAAGTGCAGATTACAGGAAAAATATAGCGAACCTGATAGGTCTACATATTTGCGAAATAGAAGGGAAAGAAGTTAATTTTTTTCGAAAAAATTGTAAAAAATGACCAGGTCCCCCCCTTAACTTCTACAAATATGAACCGGGTGGGCTGAAATTCGGTAGGGATCTTTAGTTTTAAGTGCAGATTACAGGAAAAATATAACGAACACGATTGGCCTACATATTTGCGAAATGGAAGGGAAAGAAATTAAATTTTTTCGAAAAAATTGCAAATAATGACCATATCCCCCCCCCTTAACTTCTACAAATCTGAACACGGGTGGGCTGAAATTCGGTAGGGATCTTTAGTTTTAAGTGCAGATTACAGGAAAAATATAGCGAACCTGATAGGTCAACATATTTGCGAAATAGAAGGGAAAAGAAGTTAAATTTTTTTCGAAAAAAATTGCAAAAAATGACCCTGTCCCCTCCCCTTAACTTCTACAAATCTGAACCGAGTAGGCACAAATTCAGTAGGGATCTTTAGTCTTAAGTGCAGATATCGGAAAATTTAGCGAACACGATTGGCATACATATTTGCGAAATAGAAGGAAAAGAAGTTAATTTTTTTCGAAAAAATTGTAAAAAATGACCATGTTCCCCGCCCCTTAACTTCTACAAATCTGAACCGGGTAGGCAGAAATTCAGTAGGGATCTTTAGTCTTAAGTGCAGATTACAGGAAAATTATAGCGAAACCTAATAGGTACCTACATATTTGCGAAATAGAAGGGAAAGAAGTTAATTTTTTTCGAAAAAATTTGTAAAAAATGACCATGTCCCCCCCCCTTAACTTCTACAAAATCTGAACCGGGTGGGCTGAAAATTCGGTAGGGATCTTTAGTTTTAAAGTGCAGATTACAGGAAAAATATAGCGAACACGATTGGTCTACATATTTGCGAAATAGAAGGGAAAGAAGTTAATTTTTTTCGAAAAAATTGTAAAAAAATGACCATGTTCCCCCCACCTTAACTTCTACAAATCTGAACCGGGTGGGCTGAAATTCGGTAGGGATCTTCAGTTTTACATGCAGATTACAGGAAAAATATAGCGAACACGATTGGTCTACATATTTGCGAAATAGAAGGAAAAGAAGTTAATTTTTTTCGAAAAAATTGTAAAAAATGACCATGTTCCCCGCCCCTTAACTTCTACAAATCTGAACCGGGTAGGCAGAAATTCAGTAGGGATCTTTAGTCTTAAGTGCAGATTTCGGGAAAAATATAGCGAACCTGATAGGTCTACATATTTGCGAAATAGAAGGGAAAGAAGTTAAATTTTTTCGAAAAAATAAAACAAAAATTGTTAAAAAATTTACCATTGTCCCCCCCCTTAACTTCTACAAATCTGAACCGTGTGGGCTGAAATTCGGTAGGGATCTTTAGTTTTAAGTGCAGATTACAAAAAAATTATAGCGAACCTGATAGGTCTACATATTTGCGAAATTGATGGGAAAGAATTTAATTTTTTTCGAAAAAATTGTAAAAAATGAACATGTCCCCCCCCTTAACTTCTACAAATCTGAACCGGGTGGGCTGAAATTCGGTAGGGATCTTTAGTTTTAAGTGCAGATTACAGGAAAAATATAGCGAACCTGATAGGTCTACATATTTGCGAAATAGAAGGGAAAGAAGTTAAATTTTTTCGAAAAAATTGTAAAAAATGACCATGTCCCCCCCCCTTAACTTCTACAAATCTGAACCGGGTGGGCTATAATTCGGTAGGGATCTTTAGTCTTAAGTGCAGATTTCGGGAAAAATATAGCGAACCTGATAGGTCTACATATTTGCGAAATAGAAGGGAAAGAAGTTAAATTTTTTCGAAAAAATTGTAAAAAACGACCATGTCCCCCCCTTTAACTTCTACAAATCTGAACCGGGTGGGCTAAAATTCGGTAGGGATCTTTAGTTTTAAATGCAGATTACTGGAAAAATACAGCGAACACGATTGTCCTACATATTTGCGAAATTGATGGGAAAGAATTTAATTTTTTTCGAAAAAATTGTAAAAAATGACCATATCCCCCTCCCTTAACTTCTACAAATCTGAACCGGGTGGGCTATAATTCGGTAGGGATCTTTAGTCTTATGTGCAGATTTCGGGAAAAATATAGCGAACCTGATAGGTCTACATATTTGCGAAATAGAAGGGAAAGAAGTTAATTTTTTTCGAAAAAATTGTAAAAAATGACCAGGTCCCCCCCTTAACTTCTACAAATATGAACCGGGTGGGCTGAAATTCGGTAGGGATCTTTAGTTTTAAGTGAAGATTACAGGAAAAATATAGCGAACCTGATAGGTCTACATATTTGCGAAATAGAAGGGAAAGAAGTTAATTTTTTTCGAAAAAATTGTAAAAAATGACCATGTCCCCCCCCTTAACTTCTACAAATCTGAACCGGGTGGGCTTTAATTCGGTAGGGATCTTTAGTTTTAAGTGAAGATTACAGGAAAAATATAGCGAACCTGATAGGTCTACATATTTGCGAAATAGAAGGGAAAGAAGTTAATTTTTTTCGAAAAAATTGTAAAAAATGACCATGTCCCCCCCCTTAACTTCTACAAATCTGAACCGGGTGGGCTGAAATTCGGTAGGGATCTTTAGTCTTAAGTGCAGATTACAGGAAAATTATAGCGAACCTGATAGGTCTACATATTTGCGAAATAGAAGGGAAAGAAGTTAATTTTTTTTCGAAAAAAATTGTAAAAAATGACCAGGTCCCCCCCCCTTAACTTCTACAAATCTGAACCGGGTGGGCTGAAATTCGGTAGGGATCTTTAGTTTTAAGTGCAGATTACAGGAAAAATATAACGAACCTGATAGGTCTACATATTTGCGAAATAGAAGGGAAAGAATTTAATTTTTTTCAAAAAAATTGTAAAAAATGACCATATCCCCCCCCCCCTTAACTTCTACAAATCTGAACCGGGTGGGCTATAAAATTCTGTAGGGATCTTTAGTTTTAAGTGCAGATTACAGGAAAAATATAGCGAACCTGATAGGTCTACATATTTGCGAAATAAAAGGGAAAGAAGTTAAATTTTTTGGAAAAAATTGCAAAAAATGACCATGTCCCCCCCCCCTTAACTTCTACAAATCTGAACCGGGTGGGCTGAAATTCGGTAGGGATCTTTAGTTTTAAGTGCAGATTACAGGAAAAATATAACGAACCAGATTGGGCTACATATTTGCGGAATTGAAGGGAAAGAAATTAATTTTTTCGAAAAAATTGTAAAAAATGACCATGTCCCCCCCCCTTAACTTCTACAAATCTGAACGGGTGGGCTATAATTCGGTAGGGATCTTTAGTCTTATGTGCAGATTTCGGGAAAAATATAGCGAACCTGATAGGTCTACATATTTGCGAAATAGAAGGGAAAGAAGTTAAATTTTTTCGAAAAAATTGTAAAAAATGACCAGGTCCCCCCCCCTTAACTTCTACAAATCTGAACCGGGTGGGCTGAAATTCAGTAGGGATCTTTAGTCTTAAGTGCAGATTACAGGAAAATTATAGCGAACCTGATAGGTCTACATATTTGCGAAATATAAGGGAAAGAAGTTAATTTTTTTCGAAAAAATTGTAAAAAATGACCATGTCCCCCCCCCTTAACTTCTACAAATCTGAACCGGGTGGGCTGAAATTCGGTAGGGATCTTCAGTTTTACGTGCAGATTACAGGAAAAATATAGCGAACCTGATAGGTCTACATATTTGCGAAATAGAAGGGAAAGAAGTTAATTTTTTTCGAAAAAATTGTAAAAAATGACCATGTCCCCCCCCCTTAACTTCTACAAATCTGAACCGGGTGGGCTGAAATTCGGTAGGGATCTTTAGTTTTAAGTGCAGATTACAGGAAAAATACAGCGAACACGATTGGCCTACATATTTGCAAAATAGAAGGGAAGAAGTTAATTTTTTTTGAAAAAATTGTAAAAAATGACCATGTCCCCCCCCCTTAACTTCTACAAATCTGAACCGGGTGGGCTAAAATTCGGTAGGGATCTTTAGTTTTAAGTGCAGATTACAGGAAAAATATAGCGAACCTGATAGGTCTACATATTTGCGAAATTGAAGGGAAAGAATTTAATTTTTTTCGAAAAAATTGTAAAAAATGACCATGTCCCCCCCCTTAACTTCTACAAATCTGAACACGGGTGGGCTGAAATTCAGTAGGGATCTTTAGTTTTAAGTGCAGATTACAGGAAAAATATAGCGAACCTGATAGGTCTACATATTTGCGAAATAGAAGGGAAAGAAATTAAATTTTTTCGAAAAAATTGTAAAAAATGACCATATCCCCCTCCCTTAACTTCTACAAATCTGAACCGGGTGGGCTGAAATTCGGTAGGGATCTTTAGTTTTAAGTGCAGATTACAGGAAAAATATAGCGAACACGATTGGCCTACATATTTGCGAAATAGAAGGGAAAGAAGTTAATTTTTTTCGAAAAAATTGTAAAAAATGACCATGTCCCCCCCCTTAACTTCTACAAATCTGAACCGGGTGGGCTGAAATTCGGTAGGGATCTTTAGTTTTAAGTGCAGATTACAGGAAAATTATAGCGAACCTGATAGGTCTACATATTTGCGAAATAGAAGGGAAAGAAGTTAATTTTTTTCGAAAAAATTGTAAAAAATGACCATGTCCCCCCCCCTTAACTTCTACAAATCTGAACCGGGTGGGCTGAAATTCGGTAGGGATCTTTAGTTTTAAGTGCAGATTACAGGAAAAATATAGCGAACCTGATAGGTCTACATATTTGCGAAATAGAAGGGAAAGAAGTTAATTTTTTCGAAAAAATTGTAAAAAATGACCATATCCCCCCCCCTTAACTTCTACAAATCTGAACCGGGTGGGCTATAATTCGGTAGGGATCTTTAGTTTTAAGTGCAGATTACAGGAAAAATATAGCGAACCTGATAGGTCTACATATTTGCGAAATAGAAGGGAAAGAAGTTAATTTTTTTCGAAAAAATTGTAAAAAATGACCAGGTCCCCCCCCCTTAACTTCTACAAATCTGAACCGTGTGGGCTGAAATTCGGTAGGGATCTTTAGTTTTAAGTGCAGATTACAGGAAAAATATAACGAACACGATTGGCCTACATATTTGCGAAATGGAAGGGAAAGAAATTAAATTTTTTCGAAAAAATTGAAAAAAATGACCATTTCCCCCCCCCTTAATTTCAAAAAATCGTAAACGGGTGGGCTGAAATTCGGTAGGGATCTTTAGTTTTAAGTGCAGATTACAGGAAAAATATAGCGAACCTGATAGGTCTACATATTTGCGTAATAGAAGGGAAAGAAGTTAATTTTTTTCGAAAAAATTGTAAAAAATGACCAGGTCCCCCCCCCTTAACTTCTACAAATCTGAACCGGGTGGGCTGAAATTCGGTAGGGATCTTCAGTTTTACATGCAGATTACAGGAAAAATATAGCGAACACGATTGGTCTACATATTTGCGAAATAGAAGGGAAAGAAGTTAATTTTTTTCGAAAAAATTGTAAAAAATGACCATGTTCCCCGCCCCTTAACTTCTACAAATCTGAACCGAGTAGGCACAAATTCAGTAGGGATCTTTAGTCTTAAGTGCAGATATCGGAAAATTTAGCGAACACGATTGGCATACATATTTGCGAAATAGAAGGAAAAGAAGTTAATTTTTTTCGAAAAAATTGTAAAAAATGACCATGTCCCCCCACCTTAACTTCTACAAATCTGAACCGGGTGGGCTGAAATTCGGTAGGGATCTTTAGTTTTAAGTGCAGATTACAGGAAAAATATAGCGAACACGATTGGCCTACATATTTGCGAAATAGAAGGGAAAGAATTTAAATTTTTTTCGAAAAAATTGGTAAAAAATAACCATGTCCCCCACCCTTAACTTCTACAAATCTGAACCGGGTGGGCTGAAATTCGGTAGGGATCTTTAGTTTTAAGTGCAGATTACAGGAAAAATATAGCGAACACGATTGGCCTACATATTTGCGAAATAGAAGGGAAAGAATTTAATTTTTTTCGAAAAAATTGTAAAAAATGACCATATCCCCCCCACCCCTTAACTTCTACAAATCTGAACCGGGTGGGCTATAATTCGGTAGGGATCTTTAGTCTTAAGTGCAGATTTCAGGAAAAATATAGCGAACCTGATAGGTCTACATATTTGCGAAATAGAAGGGAAAGAAGTTAAATTTTTTCGAAATAATTGTAAAAAATGACCATGTCCCCCCCCCCCTTAACTTCTACAAATCTGAACCGTGTGGGCTGAAATTCGGTAGGGATCTTTAGTTTTAAGTGCAGATTACAGGAAAAATACAGCGAACACGATTGGCCTACATATTTGCGAAATAGATGGGAAAGAAATTAAATTTTTTCGAAAAAAATTGCAAAAAATGACCCTGTCCCCCCCCCCTTAACTTCTACAAATCTGAACGGGGTGGGCTGAAATTCGGTAGGGATCTTTAGTTTTAAGTGCAGATTACAGGAAAAATATAGCGAACACGATTGGCCTACATATTTGCGAAATAGAAGGGAAAGAATTTAATTTTTTTCGAAAAAATTGTAAAAAATGACCATATCCCCCCCCTTAACTTCTACAAATCTGAACCGGGTGGGCTATAATTCGGTAGGGATCTTTAGTCTTAAGTGCAGATTTCGGGAAAAATATAGCGAACCTGATAGGTCTACATATTTGCGAAATAGAAGGGAAAGAAGTTAAATTTTTTCGAAATAATTGTAAAAAATGACCATGTCCCCCCCCTTAACTTCTACAAATCTGAACCGTGTGGGCTGAAATTCGGTAGGGATCTTTAGTTTTAAGTGCAGATTACAGGAAAAATATAACGAACACGATTGGCCTACATATTTGCGAAATGGAAGGGAAAGAAATTAAATTTTTTCGGAAAAATTGTTAAAAATTACCATGTCCCCCCCCCTTAACTTCTACAAATCTAAACCAGGTGGGCTATAATTCGGTAGAGATCTTTAGTCTTAAGTGCAGATTACAAGAAAATTATAGCGAACCTGATAGGTCTACATATTTGCGAAATAGAAGGGAAAGAAGTTAATTTTTTTCGAAAAAATTGTAAAAAATGACCAGGTCCCCCCCCCTTAACTTCTACAAATCTGAACCGGGTGGGCTGAAATTCGGTAGGGATCTTTAGTTTTAAGTGCAGATTACAGGAAAAATACAGCGAACACGATTGGCCTACATATTTGCGAAATAGAAGGGAAAGAAATTAAAATTTTTCGGAAAAATTGTTAAAATTTACCATGTCCCCCCCCCTTAACTTCTACAAATCTAAACCAGGTGGGCTATAATTCGGTAGAGATCTTTAGTCTTAAGTGCAGATTACAAGAAAATTATAGCGAACCTGATAGGTCTACATATTTGCGAAATTGATGGGAAAGAAGTTAATTTTTTTCGAAAAAATTGTAAAAAATGACCATGTCCCCCCCCCTTAACTTCTACAAATCTGAACCGGGTGGGCTAAAATTCGGTAGGGATCTTTAGTTTTAAGTGCAGATTACAGGAAAAATACAGCGAACACGATTGGCCTACATATTTGCGAAATAGAAGGGAAGAAGTTAATGTTTTTTGAAAAAATGGTAAAAAATGACCAGGTCCCCCCCCCTTAACTTCTACAAATCTGAACCGGGTGGGCTGAAATTAGGTAGGGATCTTTAGTCTTAAGTGCAGATTACAGGAAAATTATACCGAACCTAATAGGTCTATATATTTGCGAAATAATAGGGAAAGAAGTTCAACTTTTTCGAAAAAATTTTAAAACATGACCATGTCCCCCCCCCTTAACTTCTACAAATCTGAACCGGGTGGGCTGAAATTCGGTAGGGATCTTCGGTTTTACATGCAGATTACAGGAAAAATATAGCGAACACGATTGGTCTACATATTTGCGAAATAGAAGGGAAAGAAGTTAATTTTTTCGAAAAAATTGTAAAAAATGACCATATCCCCCCCCCCTTAACTTCTACAAATCTGAACCGGGTGGGCTATAATTCGGTAGGGATCTTTAGTCTTAAGTGCAGATTTCGGGAAAAATATAGCGAACCTGATAGGTCTACATATTTGCGAAATAGAAGGGAAAGAAGTTAATTTTTTTCGAAAAAATTGTAAAAAATGACCAGGTCCCCCCCCTTAACTTCTACAAATCTGAACCGGGTGGGCTAAAATTCAGTAGGGATCTTTAGTCTTAAGTGCAGATTACAGGAAAATTATAGCGAACCTGATAGGTCTACATATTTGCGAAATTGAAGGGAAAGAATTTAATTTTTTTCGAAAAAATTGTAAAAAATGACCATATCCCCCTCCCTTAACTTCTACAAATCTGAACCGGGTAGGCTAAAATTCGGTAGGGATCTTTAGTTTTAAGTGCAGATTACAGGAAAAATATAGCGAACCTGATAGGTCTACATATTTGCGAAATAGATGGGAAAGAAATTAAATTTTTTCGAAAAAAATTGCAAAAAATTACCCTGTCCCCACCCTTAACTTCTACAAATCTGAACCGGGTGGGCTAAAATTTGGTAGGGCTCTTTAGTTTTAAGTGCAGATTACAGGAAAAATATAGCGAACACGATTAGCCTACATATTTGCGAAATAGAAGGGAAGAAGTTAATTTTTTTCGAAACAATGGTAAAAAATGACCATGTCCCCCCACCTTAACTTCTACAAATCTGAACCGGGTGGGCTAAAATTCGGCAGAGATCTTTAGTCTTAAGTGCAGATTACAAGAAAATTATAACGAACCTGATAGGTCTACATATTTGCGAAATTGATGGAAAAGAATTTAATTTTTTTCGAAAAAATTGTAAAAAGTGACCATGTCCCCCCCCCTTAACTTCTACAAATCTGAACCAGGTGGGCTATAATTCGGTAGGGATCTTTAGCCTTAAGTGCAGATTACAGGAAAATTATAGCGAACCTGATAGGTCTACATATTTGCGAAATTGAAGGGAAAGAATATAATTTTTTTCGAAAAAATTGTAAAAAATGACCATATCCCCCTCCCTTAACTTCTACAAATCTGAACCGGGTGAGCTATAATTCTGTAGGGATCTTCAGTTTTACATGTAGATTACAGGAAAAATATAGCGAACACGATTGGCCTACATATTTGCGAAATAGAAGGGAAGAAGTTAATTTTTTTTGAAAAAATGGTAAAAAATGACCAGGTCCCCCCCCCTTAACTTCTACAAATCTGAACCGGGTGGGCTGAAATTAGGTAGGGATCTTTAGTCTTAAGTGCAGATTACAGGAAAATTATACCGAACCTAATAGGTCTATATATTTGCGAAATAATAGGGAAAGAAGTTCAACTTTTTCGAAAAAATTTTAAAACATGACCATGTCCCCCCCCCCTTAACTTCTACAAATCTGAACCGGGTGGGCTGAAATTCGGTAGGGATCTTCAGTTTTACATGCAGATTACAGGAAAAATATAACGAACACGATTGGCCTACATATTTGCGAAATGGAAGGGAAAGAAATTAAATTTTTTCGAAAAAATTGCAAAAAATGACCCTTTCCCCCCCCTTAACTTCTACAAATCTGAACACGGGTGGGCTGAAATTCGGTAGGGATCTTTAGTTTTAAGTGCAGATTACAGGAAAAATATAGCGAACCTGATAGGTCTACATATTTGCGAAATAGAAGGGAAAGAAGTTAATTTTTTTCGAAAAAATTGTAAAAAATGCCCAGGTCCCCCCCCTTAACTTCTACAAATCTGAACCGTATGGGCTGAAATTCGGTAGGGATCTTTAGTTTTAAGTGCAGATTACAGGAAAAATATAACGAACACGATTGGCCTACATATTTGCGAAATGGAAGGGAAAGAAATTAAATTTTTTCGAAAAAATTGCAAAAAATGACTCTTTCCCCCCCCCTTAACTTCTACAAATCTGAACACGGGTGGGCTGAAATTCGGTAGGGATCTTTAGTTTTAAGTGCAGATTACAGGAAAAATATAGCGAACCTGATAGGTCTACATATTTGCGTAATAGAAGGGAAAGAAGTTAATTTTTTTCGAAAAAATTGTAAAAAATGACCAGGTCCCCCCCCTTAACTTCTACAAATCTGAACCGGGTGGGCTGAAATTCGGTAGGGTTCTTTAGTTTTAAGTGCAGATTACAGGAAAATTATAGCGAACACGATTGGCATACATATTTGCGAAATAGAAGGAAAAGAAGTTAATTTTTTTCGAAAAAATTGTAAAAAATGACCATGTTCCCCGCCCCTTAACTTCTACAAATCAGAACCGAGTAGGCAGAAATTCAGTAGGGATCTTTAGTTTTAAGTGCAGATTACAGGAAAAATATAGCGAACACGATTAGCCTACATATTTGCGAAATAGAAGGGAAGAAGTTAATTTTTTTCGAAAAAATGGTAAAAAATGACCATGTCCCCCCACCTTAACTTCTACAAATCTGAACCGGGTGGGCTGAAATTCGGTAGGGATCTTTAGTTTTAAGTGCAGATTACAGGAAAAATATAGCGAACACGATTAGCCTACATATTTGCGAAATAGAAGGGAAGAAGTTAATTTTTTTCGAAAAAATGGTAAAAAATGACCATGTCCCCCCACCTTAACTTCTACAAATCTGAACCGGGTGGGCTGAAATTCGGTAGGGATCTTTAGTTTTAAGTGCAGATTACAGGAAAAATATAGCGAACACGATTGGCCTACATATTTGCGAAATAGAAGGGAAAGAATTTAATTTTTTTCGAAAAAATTGTAAAAAATGACCATATCCCCCCCCCCTTAACTTCTACAAATCTGAACCGGGTGGGCTATAATTCGGTAGGGATCTTTAGTCTTAAGTGCAGATTTCGGGAAAAATATAGCGAACCTGATAGGTCTACATATTTGCGAAATAGAAGGGAAAGAAGTTAAATTTTTTCGAAATAATTGTAAAAAATGACCATGTCCCCCCCCCTTAACTTCTACAAATCTGAACCGTGTGGGCTGAAATTCGGTAGGGATCTTTAGTTTTAAGTGCAGATTACAGGAAAAATACAGCGAACACGATTGGCCTACATATTTGCGAAATAGATGGGAAAGAAATTAAATTTTTTCGAAAAAAATTGCAAAAAATGACCCTGTCCCCACCCTTAACTTCTACAAATCTGAACCGGGTGAGCTGAAATTCGGTAGGGATCTTTAGTTTTAAGTGCAGATTACAGGAAAAATATAGCGAACACGATTGGCCTACATATTTGCGAAATAGAAGGGAAAGAATTTAATTTTTTTCGAAAAAATTGTAAAAAATGACCATATCCCCCCCCTTAACTTCTACAAATCTGAACCGGGTGGGCTATAATTCGGTAGGGATCTTTAGTCTTAAGTGCAGATTTCGGGAAAAATATAGCGAACCTGATAGGTCTACATATTTGCGAAATAGAAGGGAAAGAAGTTAAATTTTTTCGAAATAATTGTAAAAAATGACCATGTCCCCCCCCCTTAACTTCTACAAATCTGAACCGTGTGGGCTGAAATTCGGTAGGGATCTTTAGTTTTAAGTGCAGATTACAGGAAAAATATAACGAACACGATTGGCCTACATATTTGCGAAATGGAAGGGATAGAAATTAAATTTTTTCGGAAAAATTGTTAAAAATTACCATGTCCCCCCCCCTTAACTTCTACAAATCTAAACCAGGTGGGCTATAATTCGGTAGAGATCTTTAGTCTTAAGTGCAGATTACAAGAAAATTATAGCGAACCTGATAGGTCTACATATTTGCGAAATAGAAGGGAAAGAAGTTAATTTTTTTCGAAAAAATTGTAAAAAATGACCAGGTCCCCCCCCCTTAACTTCTACAAATCTGAACCGGGTGGGCTGAAATTCGGTAGGGATCTTTAGTTTTAAGTGCAGATTACAGGAAAAATACAGCGAACACGATTGGCCTACATATTTGCGAAATAGAAGGGAAAGAAATTAAAATTTTTCGGAAAAATTGTTAAAAATTACCATGTCCCCCCCCCTTAACTTCTACAAATCTGAACCAGGTGGGCTATAATTCGGTAGAGATCTTTAGTCTTAAGTGCAGATTACAAAAAAATTATAGCGAACCTGATAGGTCTACATATTTGCGAAATTGATGGGAAAGAATTTAATTTTTTTCGAAAAAATTGTAAAAAATGAACATGTCCCCCCCCTTAACTTCTACAAATCTTAACCAGGTGGGCTATAATTCGGTAGGGATCTTTAGTCTTAAGTGCAGATTACAGGAAAATTATAGCGAACCTGATAGGTCTACATATTTGCGAAATTGAAGGGAAAGAATTTAATTTTTTTCGAAAAAATTGTAAAAAATGACCATATCCCCCTCCCTTAACTTCTACAAATCTGAACCGGGTGGGCTATAATTCGGTAGGGATCTTTAGTCTTATGTGCAGATTTCGGGAAAAATATAGCGAACCTGATAGGTCTACATATTTGCGAAATAGAAGGGAAAGAAGTTAAATTTTTTCGAAAAAATTGTAAAAAATGACCATGTCCCCCCCCTTAACTTCTACAAATCTGAACCGGGTGGGCTAAAATTCGGTAGGGATCTTTAGTTTTAAGTGCAGATTACTGGAAAAATACAGCGAACACGATTGGCCTACATATTTGCGAAATAGAAGGGAAGAAGTTAATTTTTTTTGAAAAAATGGTAAAAAATGACCATGTCCCCCCACCTTAACTTCTACAAATCTGAACCGGGTGGGCTGAAATTAGGTAGGGATCTTTAGTTTTAAGTGCAGATTACAGGAAAATTATACCGAACCTAATAGGTCTATATATTTGCGAAATAATAGGGAAAGAAGTTCAACTTTTTCGAAAAAATTGTAAAAAATGACCATGTCCCCCCCCCTTAACTTCTACAAATCTGAACCGGGTGGGCTGAAATTAGGTAGGGATTTTTAGTCTTAAGTGCAGATTACAGGAAAATTATACCGAACCTAATAGGTCTATATATTTGCGAAATAATAGGGAAAGAAGTTCAACTTTTTCGAAAAAATTGTAAAAAATGACCATGTCCCCCCCCCTTAACTTCTACAAATCTGAACCGGGTGGGCTGAAATTCGGTAGGGATCTTCAGTTTTACATGTAGATTACAGGAAAAATATAGCGAACACGATTGGTCTACATATTTGCGAAATAGAAGGGAAAGAAGTTAATTTTTTTCGAAAAAATTGTAAAAAATGACCACGTCCCCCCCCCTTAACTTCTACAAATCTGAACCGGGTGGGCTGAAATTCAGTAGGGATCTTTAGTTTTAAGTGCAGATTACAGGAAAATTATAGCGAACCTGATAGGTCTACATATTTGCGAAATAGAAGGGAAAGAAGTTAATTTTTTTCGAAAAAATTGTAAAAAATGACCATGTCCCCCCCCCTTAACTTCTACAAATCTGAACTGGGTGGGCTATAATTCGGTAGGGATCTTTAGTCTTAAGTGCAGATTTCAGGAAAAATATAGCGAACCTGATAGGTCTACATATTTGCGAAATTGATGGGAAAGAATTCAATTTTTTTCGAAAAAATTGTAAAAAATGACCATGTCCCCCCCCCTTAACTTCTACAAATCTGAACCGGGTGGGCTATAATTCGGTAGGGATCTTTAGTCTTAAGTGCAGATTTCGGGCAAAATATAGCAAACCTGATAGGTCTACATATTTGCGAAATAGAAGGGAAAGAAGTTAATTTTTTTCGAAAAAATTGTAAAAAATGACCATGTCCCCCCCCCTTAACTTCTACAAATCTGAACCGGGTGGGCTAAAATTCGGTAGGGATCTTTAGTTTTAAGTGCAGATGACAGGAAAAATACAGCGAACACGATTGGCCTACATATTTGCGAAATAGAAGGGAAGAAGTTAATTTTTTTTGAAAAAATGGTAAAAAATGACCAGGTCCCCCCCCTTAACTTCTACAAATCTGAACCGGGTGGGCTGAAATTAGGTAGGGATCTTTAGTCTTAAGTGCAGATTACAGGAAAATTATACCGAACCTAATAGGTCTACATATTTGCGAAATTGATGGGAAAGAATTCAATTTTTTTCGAAAAAATTGTAAAAAATGACCATGTCCCCCCCCCTTAACTTCTACAAATCTGAACCAGGTGGGCTATAATTCGGTAGGGATCTTTAGTCTTAAGTGCAGATTACAGGAAAATTATAGCGAACCTGATAGGTCTACATATTTGCGAAATTGAAGGGAAAGAATTTAATTTTTTTCGAAAAAATTGTAAAAAATGACCATATCCCCCTCCCTTAACTTCTACAAATCTGAACCGGGTGGGCTATAATTCGGTAGGGATCTTTAGTCTTAAGTGCAGATTTCGGGCAAAATATAGCAAACCTGATAGGTTTACATATTTGCGAAATAGAAGGGAAAGAAGTTAATTTTTTTCGAAAAAATTGTAAAAAATGACCATGTCCCCCCCCCTTAACTTCTACAAATCTGAACCGGGTGGGCTAAAATTCGGTAGGGATCTTTAGTTTTAAGTGCAGATTACAGGAAAAATACAGCGAACACGATTGGCCTACATATTTGCGAAATAGAAGGGAAGAAGTTAATTTTTTTTGAAAAAATGGTAAAAAATGACCAGGTCCCCCCCCTTAACTTCTACAAATCTGAACCGGGTGGGCTGAAATTAGGTAGGGATCTTTAGTCTTAAGTGCAGATTACAGGAAAATTATACCGAACCTAATAGGTCTATATATTTGCGAAATAATAGGGAAAGAAGTTCAACTTTTTCGAAAAAATTTTAAAACATGACCATGCCCCCCCCTTAACTTCTACAAATCTGAACCGGGTGGGCTGAAATTCGGTAGGGATCTTCAGTTTTACATGCAGATTACAGGAAAAATATAGCGAACACGATTGGTCTACATATTTGCGAAATAGAAGGGAAAGAAGTTAATTTTTTTCGAAAAAATTGTAAAAAATGACCATGTCCCCCCCCTTAACTTCTACAAATCTGAACCGGGTGGGCTATAATTCGGTAGGGATCTTTAGTCTTAAGTGCAGATTTCGGGAAAAATATAGCGAACCTGATAGGTCTACATATTTGCGAAATAGAAGGGAAAGAAGTTAATTTTTTTCGAAAAAATTGTAAAAAATGACCATGTCCCCCCCCTTAACTTCTACAAATCTGAACCGGGTGGGCTAAAATTCGGTAGGGATCTTTAGTCTTAAGTGCAGATTACAGGAAAATTATAGCGAACCTGATAGGTCTACATATTTGCGAAATTGAAGGGAAAGAATTTAATTTTTTTCGAAAAAATTGTAAAAAATGACCATATCCCCCTCCCTTAACTTCTACAAATCTGAACCGGGTAGGCTAAAATTCGGTAGGGATCTTTAGTCTTAAGTGCAGATTTCAGGAAAAATATAGCGAACCTGATAGGTCTACATATTTGCGAAATAGAAGGGAAAGAAATTAAATTTTTTCGAAAAAATTGCAAAAAATGACCCTTTCCCCCCCTTAACTTCTACAAATCTGAACACGGGTGGGCTGAAATTCAGTAGGGATCTTTAGTTTTAAGTGCAGATTACAGGAAAAATATAGCGAACCTGATAGGTCTACATATTTGCGAAATAGAAGGGAAAGAAGTTAATTTTTTTCGAAAAAATTGTAAAAAATGACCAGGTCCCCCCCCCTTAACTTCTACAAATCTGAACCGTGTGGGCTGAAATTCGGTAGGGATCTTTAGTTTTAAGTGCAGATTACAGGAAAAATATAACGAACACGATTGGCCTACATATTTGCGAAATGGAAGGGAAAGAAATTAAATTTTTTCGAAAAAATTGCAAAAAATGACCCTGTCCCCCCCTTAACTTCTACAAATCTGAACCGTGTAGGCTGAAATTCGGTAGGGATCTTTAGTTTTAAGTGCAGATTACAGGAAAAATACAGCGAACACGATTGGCCTACATATTTGCGAAATAGAAGGGAAGAAGTTAATTTTTTTTGAAAAAATGGTAAAAAATGACCAGGTCCCCCCCCTTAACTTCTACAAATCTGAACCGGGTGGGCTGAAATTAGGTAGGGATCTTTAGTCTTAAGTGCAGATTACAGGAAAAATATAGCGAACACGATTGGTCTACATATTTGCGAAATAGAAGGGAAAGAAGTTAATTTTTTTCGAAAAAATTGTAAAAAATGACCATATCCCCCCCCCTTAACTTCTACAAATCTGAACCGGGTGGGCTATAATTCGGTAGGGATCTTTAGTCTTAAGTGCAGATTACAGGAAAATTATAGCGAACCTGATAGGTCTACATATTTGCGAAATTGAAGGGAAAGAATTTAATTTTTTTCGAAAAAATTGTAAAAAATGACCATATCCCCCTCCCTTAACTTCTACAAATCTGAACCGGGTAGGCTAAAATTCGGTAGGGATCTTTAGTTTTAAGTGCAGATTACAGGAAAAATATAGCGAACACGATTGGTCTTCATATTTGCGAAATAGAAGGGAAAGAAGTTAATTTTTTCGAAAAAATTGTAAAAAATGACCATATCCCCCCCCCTTAACTTCTACAAATCTGAACCGGGTGGGCTATAATTCGGTAGGGATCTTTAGTCTTAAGTGCAGATTTCGGGCAAAATATAGCAAACCTGATAGGTCTACATATTTGCGAAATAGAAGGGAAAGAAGTTAATTTTTTTCGAAAAAATTGTAAAAAATGACCATGTCCCCCCCCTTAACTTCTACAAATCTGAACCGGGTGGGCTAAAATTCGGTAGGGATCTTTAGTTTTAAATGCAGATTACTGGAAAAATACAGCGAACACGATTGTCCTACATATTTGCGAAATTGATGGGAAAGAATTTAAATTTTTTCGAAAAAATTGCAAAAAATGACCCTTTCCCCCCCTTAACTTCTACAAATCTGAACCGGGTGGGCTGAAATTAGGTAGGGATCTTTAGTCTCAAGTGCAGATTACAGGAAAATTATACCGAACCTAATAGGTCTATATATTTGCGAAATAATAGGGAAAGAAGTTCAACTTTTTCGAAAAAATTTTAAAACATGACCATGTCCCCCCCCCCTTAACTTCTACAAATCTGAACCGGGTGGGCTGAAATTCGGTAGGGATCTTCAGTTTTACATGCAGATTACAGGAAAAATATAGCGAACACGATTGGTCTACATATTTGTGAAATAGAAGGGAAAGAAGTTAATTTTTTCGAAAAAATTGTAAAAAATGACCATATCCCCCCCCCTTAACTTCTACAAATCTGAACCGGGTGGGCTATAATTCGGTAGGGATCTTTAGTCTTAAGTGCAGATTTCGGGAAAAATATAGCGAACCTGATAGGTCTACATATTTGCGAAATAGAAGGGAAAGAAGTTAATTTTTTTCGAAAAAATTGTAAAAAATGACCACGTCCCCCCCCCTTAACTTCTACAAATCTGAACCGGGTGGGCTGAAATTAGGTAGGGATCTTTAGTCTTAAGTGCAGATTACAGGAAAATTATACCGAACCTAATAGGTCTATATATTTGCGAAATAATAGGGAAAGAAGTTCAACTTTTTCGAAAAAATTTTAAAACATGACCATGCCCCCCCCCCTTAACTTCTACAAATCTGAACCGGGTGGGCTGAAATTCGGTAGGGATCTTCAGTTTTACATGCAGATTACAGGAAAAATATAGCGAACACGATTGGTCTACATATTTGTGAAATAGAAGGGAAAGAAGTTAATTTTTTCGAAAAAATTGTAAAAAATGACCATATCCCCCCCCTTAACTTCTACAAATCTGAACCGGGTGGGCTATAATTCGGTAGGGATCTTTAGTCTTAAGTGCAGATTTCGGAAAAAATATAGCGAACCTGATAGGTCTACATATTTGCGAAATAGAAGGGAAAGAAGTTATTTTTTTTCGAAAAAATTGTAAAAAATGACCAGGTCTCCCCCCTTAACTTCTACAAATCTGAACCGGGTGGGCTGAAATTCGGTAGGATTCTTTAGTCTTAAGTGCAGATTACAGGAAAATTATAGCGAACCTGATAGGTCTACATATTTGCGAAATTGAAGGGAAAGAATTTAATTTTTTTCGAAAAAATTGTAAAAAATGACCATATCCCCCTCCCTTAACTTCTACAAATCTGAACCGGGTGGGCTAAAATTCGGTAGGATTCTTTAGTCTTAAGTGCAGATTACAGGAAAATTATAGCGAACCTGATAGGTCTACATATTTGCGAAATTGAAGGGAAAGAATTTAATTTTTTTCGAAAAAATTGTAAAAAATGACCATATCCCCCTCCCTTAACTTCTACAAATCTGAACCGGGTAGGCTAAAATTCGGTAGGGATCTTTAGTCTTAAGTGCAGATTTCAGGAAAAATATAGCGAACCTGATAGGTCTACATATTTGCGAAATAGAAGGGAAAGAAATTAAATTTTTTCGAAAAAATTGCAAAAAATGACCCTTTCCCCCCCTTAACTTCTACAAATCTGAACACGGGTGGGCTGAAATTCAGTAGGGATCTTTAGTTTTAAGTGCAGATTACAGGAAAAATATAGCGAACCTGATAGGTCTACATATTTGCGAAATAGAAGGGAAAGAAGTTAATTTTTTTCGAAAAAATTGTAAAAAATGACCAGGTCCCCCCCCCTTAACTTCTACAAATCTGAACCGTGTGGGCTGAAATTCGGTAGGGATCTTTAGTTTTAAGTGCAGATTACAGGAAAAATATAACGAACACGATTGGCCTACATATTTGCGAAATGGAAGGGAAAGAAATTAAATTTTTTCGAAAAAATTGCAAAAAATGACCCTTTCCCCCCCTTAACTTCTACAAATCTGAACACGGGTGGGCTGAAATTCAGTAGGGATCTTTAGTTTTAAGTGCAGATTACAGGAAAAATATAGCGAACCTGATAGGTCTACATATTTGCGAAATAGAAGGGAAAGAAGTTAATTTTTTTCGAAAAAATTGTAAAAAATGACCAGGTCCCCCCCCCTTAACTTCTACAAATCTGAACCGGGTGGGCTGAAATTCGGTAGGGATCTTTAGTTTTAAGTGCAGATTACAGGAAAAATACAGCGAACACGATTGGCCTACATATTTGCGAAATAGAAGGGAAAGAAATTAAAATTTTTCGGAAAAATTGTTAAAAATTACCATGTCCCCCCCCCTTAACTTCTACAAATCTGAACCGGGTGGGCTATAATTCGGTAGGGATCTTTAGTCTTAAGTGCAGATTTCGGGAAAAATATAGCGAACCTGATAGGTCTACATATTTGCGAAATAGAAGGGAAAGAAGTTAAATTTTTTCGAAAAAATTGTAAAAAATGACCATGTCCCCCCCCTTAACTTCTACAAATCTGAACCGGGTGGGCTAAAATTCGGTAGGGATCTTTAGTTTTAAGTGCAGATTACTTGAAAAATACAGCGAACACGATTGGCCTACATATTTGCGAAATAGAAGGGAAGAAGTTAATTTTTTTTGAAAAAATGGTAAAAAATGACCATGTCCCCCCACCTTAACTTCTACAAATCTGAACCGGGTGGGCTGAAATTAGGTAGGGATCTTTAGTTTTAAGTGCAGATTACAGGAAAATTATACCGAACCTAATAGGTCTATATATTTGCGAAATAATAGGGAAAGAAGTTCAACTTTTTCGAAAAAATTGTAAAAAATGACCATGTCCCCCCCCCCTTAACTTCTACAAATCTGAACCGGGTGGGCTGAAATTAGGTAGGGATCTTTAGTCTTAAGTGCAGATTACAGGAAAATTATACCGAACCTAATAGGTCTATATATTTGCGAAATAATAGGGAAAGAAGTTCAACTTTTTCGAAAAAATTTTAAAACATGACCATGTCCCCCCCCCTTAACTTCTACAATTTTGAACGGGGTGTGCTGAAATTCGGTAGGGATCTTCAGTTTTACGTGCAGATTACAGGAAAAATATAGCGAACACGATTGGTCTACATATTTGCGAAATAGAAGGGAAAGAAGTTAATTTTTTTCGAAAAAATTGTAAAAAATGACCACGTCCCCCCCCTTAACTTCTACAAATCTGAACCGGGTGGGCTGAAATTCGGTAGGGATCTTTAGTTTTAAGTGCAGATTACAGGAAAATTATAGCGAACCTGATAGGTCTACATATTTGCGAAATAGAAGGGAAAGAAGTTAATTTTTTTCGAAAAAATTGTAAAAAATGACCAGGTCCCCCCCCCTTAACTTCTACAAATCTGAACCGTGTGGGCTGAAATTCGGTAGGGATCTTTAGTTTTAAGTGCAGATTACAGGAAAAATATAACGAACACGATTGGCCTACATATTTGCGAAATGGAAGGGAAAGAAATTAAATTTTTTCGAAAAAATTGCAAAAAATGACCCTTTCCCCCCCTTAACTTCTACAAATCTGAACACGGGTGGGCTGAAATTCAGTAGGGATCTTTAGTTTTAAGTGCAGATTACAGGAAAAATATAGCGAACCTGATAGGTCTACATATTTGCGAAATAGAAGGGAAAGAAGTTAAATTTTTTCGAAACAATTGTAAAAAATGACCAGGTCCCCCCCCCCTTAACATCTACAAATCTGAACCGGGTGGGCTGAAATTCGGTAGGGATCTTTAGTTTTAAGTGCAGATTACAGGAAAAATACAGCGAACACGATTGGCCTACATATTTGCGAAATAGAAGGGAAAGAAATTAAAATTTTTCGGAAAAATTGTTAAAAATTACCATGTCCCCCCCCCTAACTTCTACAAATCTGAACCAGGTGGGCTATAATTCGGTAGGAATCTTTAGTCTTAAGTGCAGATTTCGGGAAAAATATAGCGAACCTGATAGGTCTACATATTTGCGAAATAGAAGGGAAAGAAGTTAAATTTTTTCGAAAAAATTGTAAAAAATGACCATGTCCCCCCCCTTAACTTCTACAAATCTGAACCGGGTGGGCTAAAATTCGGTAGGGATCTTTAGTTTTAAGTGCAGATTACTTGAAAAATACAGCGAACACGATTGGCCTACATATTTGCGAAATAGAAGGGAAAAAGTTAATTTTTTTTGAAAAAATGGTAAAAAATGACCATGTCCCCCCACCTTAACTTCTACAAATCTGAACCGGGTGGGCTGAAATTAGGTAGGGATCTTTAGTTTTAAGTGCAGATTACAGGAAAATTATACCGAACCTAATAGGTCTATATATTTGCGAAATAATAGGGAAAGAAGTTCAACTTTTTCGAAAAAATTGTAAAAAATGACCATGTCCCCCCCCCCTTAACTTCTACAAATCTGAACCGGGTGGGCTGAAATTAGGTAGGGATCTTTAGTCTTAAGTGCAGATTACAGGAAAATTATACCGAACCTAATAGGTCTATATATTTGCGAAATAATAGGGAAAGAAGTTCAACTTTTTCGAAAAAATTTTAAAACATGACCATGTCCCCCCCCCTTAACTTCTACAATTTTGAACCGGGTGGGCTGAAATTCGGTAGGGATCTTCAGTTTTACATGTAGATTACAGGAAAAATATAGCGAACACGATTGGTCTACATATTTGCGAAATAGAAGGGAAAGAAGTTAATTTTTTTCGAAAAAATTGTAAAAAATGACCACGTCCCCCCCCCTTAACTTCTACAAATCTGAACCGGGTGGGCTGAAATTCAGTAGGGATCTTTAGTTTTAAGTGCAGATTACAGGAAAATTATAGCGAACCTGATAGGTCTACATATTTGCGAAATAGAAGGGAAAGAAGTTAATTTTTTTCGAAAAAATTGTAAAAAATGACCATGTCCCCCCCCTTAACTTCTACAAATCTGAACTGGGTGGGCTATAATTCGGTAGGGATCTTTAGTCTTAAGTGCAGATTTCGGGAAAAATATAGCGAACCTGATAGGTCTACATATTTGCGAAATAGAAGGGAAAGAAGTTAATTTTTTTCGAAAAAATTGTAAAAAATGACCAGGTCTCCCCCCTTAACTTCTACAAATCTGAACCGGGTGGGCTGAAATTCGGTAGGATTCTTTAGTCTTAAGTGCAGATTACGGGAAAATTATAGCGAACCTGATAGGTCTACATATTTGCGAAATTGAAGGAAAAGAATTTAATTTTTTTCGAAAAAATTGTAAAAAATGACCATATCCCCCTCCCTTAACTTCTACAAATCTGAACCGGGTAGGCTAAAATTTGGTAGGGATCTTTAGTTTTAAGTGCAGATTACAGGAAAAATATAGCGAACACGATTGGTCTACATATTTGCGAAATAGAAGGGAAAGAAGTTAATTTTTTCGAAAAAATTGTAAAAAATGACCATATCCCCCCCCCTTAACTTCTACAAATCTGAACCGGGTGGGCTATAATTCGGTAGGGATCTTTAGTCTTAAGTGCAGATTTCGGGCAAAATATAGCAAACCTGATAGGTCTACATATTTGCGAAATAGAAGGGAAAGAAGTTAATTTTTTTCGAAAAAATTGTAAAAAATGACCATGTCCCCCCCCTTAACTTCTACAAATCTGAACCGGGTGGGCTAAAATTCGGTAGGGATCTTTAGTTTTAAGTGCAGATTACAGGAAAAATACAGCGAACACGATTGGCCTACATATTTGCGAAATAGAAGGGAAGAAGTTAATTTTTTTTGAAAAAATGGTAAAAAATGACCAGGTCCCCCCCCTTAACTTCTACAAATCTGAACCGGGTGGGCTGAAATTAGGTAGGGATCTTTAGTCTTAAGTGCAGATTACAGGAAAATTATACCGAACCTAATAGGTCTATATATTTGCGAAATAATAGGGAAAGAAGTTCAACTTTTTCGAAAAAATTTTAAAACATGACCATGCCCCCCCCCCTTAACTTCTACAAATCTGAACCGGGTGGGCTGAAATTCGGTAGGGATCTTCAGTTTTACATGCAGATTACTGGAAAAATATAGCGAACACGATTGGTCTACATATTTGCGAAATAGAAGGGAAAGAAGTTAATTTTTTCGAAAAAATTGTAAAAAATGACCATATCCCCCCCCTTAACTTCTACAAATCTGAACCGGGTGGGCTATAATTCGGTAGGGATCTTTAGTCTTAAGTGCAGATTTCGGGAAAAATATAGCGAACCTGATAGGTCTACATATTTGCGAAATAGAAGGGAAAGAAGTTAATTTTTTTCGAAAAAATTGTAAAAAATGACCAGGTCTCCCCCCTTAACTTCTACAAATCTGAACCGGGTGGGCTGAAATTCGGTAGGATTCTTTAGTCTTAAGTGCAGATTACAGGAAAATTATAGCGAACCTGATAGGTCTACATATTTGCGAAATTGAAGGAAAAGAATTTAATTTTTTTCGAAAAAAATGTAAAAAATGACCATATCCCCCTCCCTTAACTTCTACAAATCTGAACCGGGTAGGCTAAAATTTGGTAGGGATCTTTAGTTTTAAGTGCAGATTACAGGAAAAATATAGCGAACACGATTGGTCTACATATTTGCGAAATAGAAGGGAAAGAAGTTAATTTTTTCGAAAAAATTGTAAAAAATGACCATATCCCCCCCCCTTAACTTCTACAAATCTGAACCGGGTGGGCTATAATTCGGTAGGGATCTTTAGTCTTAAGTGCAGATTTCGGGCAAAATATAGCAAACCTGATAGGTCTACATATTTGCGAAATAGAAGGGAAAGAAGTTAATTTTTTTCGAAAAAATTGTAAAAAATGACCATGTCCCCCCCCCCCTTAACTTCTACAAATCTGAACCGGGTGGGCTAAAATTCGGTAGGGATCTTTAGTTTTAAGTGCAGATTACAGGAAAAATACAGCGAACACGATTGGCCTACATATTTGCGAAATAGAAGGGAAGAAGTTAATTTTTTTTGTAAAAATGGTAAAAAATGACCAGGTCCCCCCCCTTAACTTCTACAAATCTGAACCGGGTGGGCTGAAATTAGGTAGGGATCTTTAGTCTTAAGTGCAGATTACAGGAAAATTATACCGAACCTAATAGGTCTATATATTTGCGAAATAATAGGGAAAGAAGTTCAACTTTTTCGAAAAAATTTTAAAACATGACCATGTCCCCCCCCCCTTAACTTCTACAAATCTGAACCGGGTGGGCTGAAATTCGGTAGGGATCTTCAGTTTTACATGCAGATTACAGGAAAAATATAGCGAACACGATTGGTCTACATATTTGCGAAATAGAAGGGAAAGAAGTTAATTTTTTCGAAAAAATTGTAAAAAATGACCATATCCCCCCCCCCCTTAACTTCTACAAATCTGAACCGGGTGGGCTATAATTCGGTAGGGATCTTTAGTCTTAAGTGCAGATTTCGAGAAAAATATAGCGAACCTGATAGGTCTACATATTTGCGAAATAGAAGGGAAAGAAGTTAATTTTTTTCGAAAAAATTGTAAAAAATGACCAGGTCCCCCCCCTTAACTTCTACAAATCTGAACCGGGTGGGCTGAAATTCGGTAGGATTCTTTAGTCTTAAGTGCAGATTACAGGAAAATTATAGCGAACACAATTGGCCTACATATTTGCGAAATAGAAGGGAAAGAAATTAAATTTTTTCGAAAAAATTTTAAAAAATGACCATGTCCCCCCCCCTTAACTTCTACAAATCTGAACCAGGTGGGCTATAATTCGGTAGGGATCTTTAGTCTTAAGTGCAGATTACAGGAAAATTATACCGAACCTAATAGGTCTATATATTTGCGAAATAATAGGGAAAGAATTTCAACATTTTCGAAAAAATTTTAAAAAATGACTATGTCCCCCCCCTTAACTTCTACAAATCTGAACCAGGTGGGCTATAATTCAGTAGGGATCTTTAGTCCTAAGTGCAGATTACAGGAAAATTATAGCGAACCTGATAGGTCTACATATTTGCGAAATTGAAGGGAAAGAATTTAATTTTTTTCGAAAAAATTGTAAAAAATGACCATGTCCCCCCCCCTTAACTTCTACAAATCTGAACCAGGTGGGCTATAATTCGGTAGGGATCTTTAGTCTTAAGTGCAGATTACAGGAAAATTATACCGAACCTAATAGGTCTATATATTTGCGAAATAATAGGGAAAGAAGTTCAACTTTTTCGAAAAAATTTTAAAACATGACCATGCCCCCCCCCCCCTTAACTTCTACAAATCTGAACCGGGTGGGCTGAAATTCGGTAGGGATCTTCAGTTTTACATGCAGATTACTGGAAAAATATAGCGAACACGATTGGTCTACATATTTGCGAAATAGAAGGGAAAGAAGTTAAATTTTTCGAAAAAATTGTAAAAAATGACCATGTCCCCCCCCTTAACTTCTACAAATCTGAACCGGGTGGGCTAAAATTCGGTAGGGATCTTTAGTCTTAAGTGCAGATTTCGGGAAAAATATAGCAAACCTGATAGGTCTACATATTTGCGAAATAGAAGGGAAAGAAGTTAATTTTTTTCGAAAAAATTGTAAAAAATGACCAGGTCTCCCCCCTTAACTTCTACAAATCTGAACCGGGTGGGCTGAAATTCGGTAGGATTCTTTAGTCTTAAGTGCAGATTACAGGAAAATTATAGCGAACCTGATAGGTCTACATATTTGCGAAATTGAAGGAAAAGAATTTAATTTTTTTCGAAAAAATTGTAAAAAATGACCATATCCCCCTCCCTTAACTTCTACAAATCTGAACCGGGTAGGCTAAAATTTGGTAGGGATCTTTAGTTTTAAGTGCAGATTACAGGAAAAATATAGCGAACACGATTGGTCTACATATTTGCGAAATAGAAGGGAAAGAAGTTAATTTTTTCGAAAAAATTGTAAAAAATGACCATATCCCCCCCCCTTAACTTCTACAAATCTGAACCGGGTGGGCTATAATTCGGTAGGGATCTTTAGTCTTAAGTGCAGATTTCGGGCAAAATATAGCAAACCTGATAGGTCTACATATTTGCGAAATAGAAGGGAAAGAAGTTAATTTTTTTCGAAAAAATTGTAAAAAATGACCATGTCCCCCCCCCCTTAACTTCTACAAATCTGAACCGGGTGGGCTAAAATTCGGTAGGGATCTTTAGTTTTAAGTGCAGATTACAGGAAAAATACAGCGAACACGATTGGCCTACATATTTGCGAAATAGAAGGGAAGAAGTTAATTTTTTTTGAAAAAATGGTAAAAAATGACCAGGTCCCCCCCCTTAACTTCTACAAATCTGAACCGGGTGGGCTGAAATTAGGTAGGGATCTTTAGTCTTAAGTGCAGATTACAGGAAAATTATACCGAACCTAATAGGTCTATATATTTGCGAAATAATAGGGAAAGAAGTTCAACTTTTTCGAAAAAATTTTAAAACATGACCATGCCCCCCCCCTTAACTTCTACAAATCTGAACCGGGTGGGCTGAAATTCGGTAGGGATCTTCAGTTTTACATGCAGATTACTGGAAAAATATAGCGAACACGATTGGTCTACATATTTGCGAAATAGAAGGGAAAGAAGTTAATTTTTTCGAAAAAATTGTAAAAAATGACCATATCCCCCCCCTTAACTTCTACAAATCTGAACCGGGTGGGCTATAATTCGGTAGGGATCTTTAGTCTTAAGTGCAGATTTCGGGAAAAATATAGCGAACCTGATAGGTCTACATATTTGCGAAATAGAAGGGAAAGAAGTTAATTTTTTTCGAAAAAATTGTAAAAAATGACCAGGTCTCCCCCCTTAACTTCTACAAATCTGAACCGGGTGGGCTGAAATTCGGTAGGATTCTTTAGTCTTAAGTGCAGATTACAGGAAAATTATAGCGAACCTGATAGGTCTACATATTTGCGAAATTGAAGGAAAAGAATTTAATTTTTTTCGAAAAAATTGTAAAAAATGACCATATCCCCCTCCCTTAACTTCTACAAATCTGAACCGGGTAGGCTAAAATTTGGTAGGGATCTTTAGTTTTAAGTGCAGATTACAGGAAAAATATAGCGAACACGATTGGTCTACATATTTGCGAAATAGAAGGGAAAGAAGTTAATTTTTTCGAAAAAATTGTAAAAAATGACCATATCCCCCCCCCTTAACTTCTACAAATCTGAACCGGGTGGGCTATAATTCGGTAGGGATCTTTAGTCTTAAGTGCAGATTTCGGGCAAAATATAGCAAACCTGATAGGTCTACATATTTGCGAAATAGAAGGGAAAGAAGTTAATTTTTTTCGAAAAAATTGTAAAAAATGACCATGTCCCCCCCCCTTAACTTCTACAAATCTGAACCGGGTGGGCTAAAATTCGGTAGGGATCTTTAGTTTTAAGTGCAGATTACAGGAAAAATACAGCGAACACGATTGGCCTACATATTTGCGAAATAGAAGGGAAGAAGTTAATTTTTTTTGAAAAAATGGTAAAAAATGACCAGGTCCCCCCCCTTAACTTCTACAAATCTGAACCGGGTGGGCTGAAATTAGGTAGGGATCTTTAGTCTTAAGTGCAGATTACAGGAAAATTATACCGAACCTAATAGGTCTATATATTTGCGAAATAATAGGGAAAGAAGTTCAACTTTTTCGAAAAAATTTTAAAACATGACCATGCCCCCCCCCCCTTAACTTCTACAAATCTGAACCGGGTGGGCTGAAATTCGGTAGGGATCTTCAGTTTTACATGCAGATTACAGGAAAAATATAGCGAACACGATTGGTCTACATATTTGCGAAATAGAAGGGAAAGAAGTTAATTTTTTCGAAAAAATTGTAAAAAATGACCATATCCCCCCCCCCTTAACTTCTACAAATCTGAACCGGGTGGGCTATAATTCGGTAGGGATCTTTAGTCTTAAGTGCAGATTTCGAGAAAAATATAGCGAACCTGATAGGTCTACATATTTGCGAAATAGAAGGGAAAGAAGTTAATTTTTTTCGAAAAAATTGTAAAAAATGACCAGGTCCCCCCCCTTAACTTCTACAAATCTGAACCGGGTGGGCTGAAATTCGGTAGGATTCTTTAGTCTTAAGTGCAGATTACAGGAAAATTATAGCGAACCTGATAGGTCTACATATTTGCAAAATTGAAGGGAAAGAATTTAATTTTTTTCGAAAAAATTGTAAAAAATGACCATATCCCCCTCCCTTAACTTCTACAAATCTGAACCGGGTAGGCTAAAATTCGGTAGGGATCTTTAGTTTTAAGTGCAGATTACAGGAAAAATATAGCGAACACAATTGGCCTACATATTTGCGAAATAGAAGGGAAGAAGTTAATTTTTTTCGAAAAAATGGTAAAAAATGACCATGTCCCCCCACCTTAACTTCTACAAATCTGAACCGGGTGGGCTGAAATTAGGTAGGGATCTTTCGTCTAAAGTGCAGATTACAGGAAAATTATACCAAACCTAATAGGTCTATATATTTGCGAAATAATAGGGAAAGAAGTTCAACTTCTTCGAAAAAATTTTAAAAAATGACCATGTCCCCCCCTTAACTTCTACAAATCTGAACCGGGTGGGCTAAAATTCGGTAGGGATCTTTAGTTTTAAGTGCAGATTACAGGAAAAATATAGCGAACACAATTGGCCTACATATTTGCGAAATAGAAGGGAAAGAAATTAAATTTTTTCGAAAAAATTTTAAAAAATGACCATGTCCCCCCCCTTAACTTCTACAAATCTGAACCAGGTGGGCTATAATTCGGTAGGGATCTTTAGTCTTAAGTGCAGATTACAGGAAAATTATACCGAACCTAATAGGTCTATATATTTGCGAAATAATAGGGAAAGAATTTCAACATTTTCGAAAAAATTTTAAAAAATGACTATGTCCCCCCCCCTTAACTTCTACAAATCTGAACCAGGTGGGCTATAATTCGGTAGGGATCTTTAGTCCTAAGTGAAAATTACAGGAAAATTATAGCGAACCTGATAGGTCTACATATTTGCGAAATTGAAGGGAAAGAATTTTATTTTTTTCGAAAAAATTGTAAAAAATGACCATGTCCCCCCCCCTTAACTTCTACAAATCTGAACCAGGTGGGCTATAATTCGGTAGGGATCTTTAGTCTTAAGTGCAGATTACAGGAAAATTATAGCGAACCTGATAGGTCTACATATTTGCGAAATTGAAGGGAAAGAATTTAATTTTTTTCGAAAAAATTGTAAAAAAATGACCATGTCCCCCCCCTTAACTTCTACAAATCTGAACCAGGTGGGCTATAATTCGGTAGGGATCTTTAGTCTTAAGTGCAGATTACAGGAAAATTATAGCGAACCTGATAGGTCTACATATTTGCGAAATTGAAGGGAAAGAATTTAATTTTTTTCGAAAAAATTGTAAAAAATGACCATGCCCCCCCCTCAACTTCTACAAATCTGAACCCGGTGGGCTATAATTCGGTAGGGATCTTTAGTCTTAAGTGCAGATTACAGGAAAATTATAGCGAACCTGATAGGTCTACATATTTGCGAAATAGAAGGGAAAGAAGTTAAATTTTTTCGAAAAAATTGTAAAAAATTACCATGTCTCCCCCCCTTAATTTCTACAAATCTGAACCGGTGGGCTATAATTCGGTAGGGATCTTTAGTCTTAAATGCAGATGACAAGAAAATTATAGCGAACCTGATAGGTCTACATATTTGCGAAATAGAAGGAAAAGAAGTTAATTTTTTTCGAAAAAATTGTAAAAAATGACCATGTTCCCAGCCCCTTAACTTCTATAAATCTGAATCAGGTGGGCTGAAATTCGGTAGGGATCTTTAGTCTTAAGTGCAGATTACAGGAAAATTATAGCGAACCTGATAGGTCTACCTATTTGCGAAATAGAAGGGAAAGAAGTTAAATTTTTTCGAAAAAATTGTAAAAAAATGACCATGTCCCCCCCCCTTAACTTCTACAAATCTGAACCAGGTGGGCTATAATTTGGCAGGGATCTTTAGTTTTTAGTGCAGATTACAGGAAAAATATAGCGAACACGATTGGCCTACATATTTGCGAAATAGAAGGGAAAGAAGTTAATTTTTTTCGAAAAAATTGTAAAAAATGACCATGTCCCCCCCCTTAACTTCTACAAATCTGAACCGGGTGGGCTATAATTCGGTAGGGATCTTTAGTCTTAAGTGCAGATTACAGGAAAATTATAGCGAACCTGATAGGTCTACATATTTGCGAAATAGAAGGGAAAGAAGTTAATTTTTTTCGAAAAAATTGTAAAAAATGACCAGGTCCCCCCCCCCCCTTAACATCTACAAATCTGAACCGGGTGGGCTGAAATTGGTAGGGATCTTTAGTTTTAAGTGCAGATTACAGGAAAATTATAGCGAACCTGATAGGTCTACATATTTGCGAAATGACAGGGAAAGAAGTTAAATTTTTTCGAAAAAATTGTAAAAAATGACCATGTCCCCCCCCTTAACTTCTACAAATCTGAACCATGTGGGCTGAAATTCGGTAGGGATCTTTAGTTTTAAGTGCAGATTACAGGAAAAATATAGCGAACACGATTGGCCTACATATTTGCGAAATAGAAGGGAAAGAAATTAAATTTTTTCGAAAAAATTGCAAAAAATGACCCTGTCCCCACCCTTAACTTCTACAAATCTGAACTGGGTGGGCTGAAATTCGGTAGGGATCTTTAGTTTTAAGTGCAGATTTCAAGAAAAATATAGCGAACACAATTGTCCTTGTTACGGCCGAACTCCGTAACTTTTTATATTGTTAATATCTATTTAATTATACTAAAACTAAAATTACATACAACAATTACACACAACATGAGATTTTTGTAAACATCACAAAAACATTTACACAAAAAACAACCCTTTGTAATTTCACAAAAAGTACATTCTTCTTTTTGACTTTTTTAATCCAAAATATTTTATATAAATAATAGATTTAACGGAATTTAACATTCCTTTAAGTTTCACAATTTAGAGGTGAAAAACCTGAGAATATAATACGATATTTCTTAATAGATTCCCTTCCTTGGGCAAACAGTTTGTTGACCTTTTTTGAGGATTAGTTAAAAGATATGAAAAATAAATTGCTCAATACAAGGAGTGGCGCATCTAAGTCACTGAACGCGGATCACGCCACTGCCTAAATCTGCAAGCTTGCAGAATTAGCTTGGCAACAGTCAAGTTCAATAAACTTAACACACGATTTCCTCACTAAATCGTCTTTCAATAAAATTGATTGACACTGGGAAATCTGGGCAGTTTAAGCCAGGCCGTGGTAGCCGGCAGTTAGCCCGGGCAGTTTAGGCCCGCAGTTTAGTCCAGGTCGTAGTCACCTGTGATTGTAGCCGGCAGTTTGGGCCAGGCAATTCTAAGTCCGGCAATTGGCCGCGTTTAATTAAATTTTATAATCCCTGAGCAAGGGATTTCCTTAGAAGTTAAAGGGTTAAATAAAAGTTTATTCAGAAAAGTGAATTTTAATTGAGAATAAAAATATAAGGAATAAAAAAATAAAGAAAGGTTGAATTTAAAAGTTATATTGGGAATAATAAAAGTGACAAGTGAAATAATAAAATAATTAAAAGAAAATATTGAATATAAAGTGAATCGAAAAATAAATATAAAGAATTTGTGAAAGAGATATAAAAAATAAAGGAATTAAAAGAGCATATTGAAAAGTGTAGTATCAGCAAAATAAAACAAAAAGTAATTTTATTAAAAGAATATCAAATTTAAATATATTTTTAAAGACAGCCTTTATTTTACGGGGTTTAGGTCTTTATCTTGTGAAATAAAAGGAATATTAAGGTTCAAGACGAAATATCAATCTAGTGAACCTAGATTGGGTATTTCTTTAGTTTTCTGGAGAAACAACACGAAATTTACGAAGGCAGAAAGTGTCATTGGATTAATATTTCAAAGAGATCTAATTACTGAGTAGTGAGTATAAAAGACTTACACCGCACAACACACACTACAAGTTCATTCACACATACATAAAGTACTCTTTTTACACACTTGAAAAATTAGAATATCTGTATTAGGGATTTTTGGGTTAAATATACAAGTAATTGTTTATATCTTTAATTTTGCATTTTAATTTAAACATCCTGATTAATTTACCTATCTTCTCCAAATTCAAAGAATAGGATTCTCATCCCTTGGTTGAATTAATAACCAAGAAGAGAGGGGGATCCACTACCTTTACAAATTATTTGTCCGAAGGACACGTTAAGTTAAAGTTTTTATAAAAATTAATATTAATAAATTAATTAATTTAATTTTTCAAATTCGACTCTAACAAACTGGTGGCAGCGGTGGGATTCTCACTCTTTATTGTTTGAAGGAAAGAGAAGATGGAAAAGATTTAAAAAATATTACTAACAAAAAAATTGAATTTACACATACAGGGTTACACTACATATATTAATTCAAAACGTTAATATATTTTATGAGATATAGATATATATTTATGTGCATTGAATTTGTATTTTTAAAAAAAATTTATCTATCTGTTTCTTCACAGGAAAAATCATACAAATTTAAAAGTGCGGTAATAGAGATTTTTTTTTGTTCGCTAACGTCGAACACAGGGAACAGTAACTACCCTTGCGACGGCAAGCTCTAGTTTCTTTAATAAATCGCGCCCAATTCCTTGACTTAACCTTGCCGGAAGTGTGTAGCCACTTGGGCAAGTGAAAGGATTAAAAAAAACGAAAAACGCATTCGCGTAAAATGACAATTTAAAATTGAAATTACCTTACTCGGTTGAATAAAACCTTTGATTAAAAAAAATATATATAATACACAGCCTTTTATGTTTTAAATAAAGAAAATTAATCGAAAATATAAGGGACTAATAAAATGAAAATCGCGAAGAAACTTTATTCAAAAATTAGCAAAAGAAAATAATAGAAACTCGAGCAGCAAAACGAGGTTTATAATTCGGAGAAAATCAAGAAAAGGAGCATCCGTCTTGAAGAGCATCAACGAAGATAAAATTCGGGAAATGAAAAATATTAATTGCGACATTTATTAACTTTATTTCTATGAATAAATAAAAAGAATAATTCGAAATAAAATATAAAAATATAATGTGTTTAATTAGATAGGTGTATGAACTTGGTTACGCGACACTGCGTCAGGTTACACCTCAGGTGTCTAGGTCAGTAGGAAGTAAATATCGAGAGAAATGCTTGTGTAGACAATTAAAATATCTGAGCCACTTTAATAATATTAAAATCAGAATATAAACTCTTTTTATTATTTCATTTTTAATACAATTCATATTTGACAAATAGTAAATAAAATTTTTTAACGAAATCGAAAATAAAAGATTACGAAGTGACTAAGAATCTAAGCTAAAATGTAAAGAAAAACAAAAGCAATTTCAGTATTTTATTAAATTTCGAAAATGAGGTAAACTTAGAAATCCTATTTATTTTTTTTTCATCACAAAAATTTTTAAAATTATGACTCTAGTGAAATCAGTCTATAAAATAGAAGAATGGAAAGAAACACATTGAAAACAAATCATCAGCTGGAAGAACAAGCATGCTGAATTAGCAGAAATTCGCAAAGAGAAAACTAACGTTAAAGAAAAATGTCGAAAGTTAACCGTAGAGAAAATCCTCGAATAATGAATCAAGCAATAGCTCTTGCATTGTCTGTGGCACAATTCGAAAAGGAATTACATTTTTTTGATGGATACAACATACCAGTTCAAGAATTCATTCAACAAATAATATGTGCAACGTCTCCAATGCCAGCTATTTGTCAAGGTCCTATAATAACAGTCATACTAAATAAATTAAAAGGAGCCGCAAGAGCTAGCACCGTTGGTATCCAATTTGTAATTTTGACGGACTTATTAGATCATCTCAAGAAAAATTTTTCTGAAGAAGTACATAGAGATTACAGTGAAGTGGACCAAAATGTATACGACTCCTATGACTCTAACTACGATTTTTCGAGAACACATTACAATGCCTTTGACCATTATGGCATGTACGAACCAGGGAACCAGAAACAAAAGTATAATCAACAACAGGGACAACAATATAGAAGAAGAACTAACGACTACAAGGGATTTAACACTCGAAATAGAAACGATAGTTTCAGAGGAAATAGACAAAATAGGAACATGGATTCGCAGGATTATGGGAGAGAAAATTTTTATAACTATGATCAGAATTTTGACGAGCATGATGTCGATTACAGAAATCCACAACACAGATTTGGTAAGGAGAGACACGATAACAGATTTAGAAACGGATACAGAAAATACAAGGACGTCCAGGATGATTACAGTAGAGATGATCGTAGAGACTACAAATATTGCAACTACGAAGGGTCTTATAAGAGGCTTAACGAAACATTTTTTAACATTGATTATTCAACTTGTTTTCAGGGCTGGCTCACGAACCAAAATTCTTTTAGGGACGAAAAACAATTAAATTATAGTGTCTCACACCCCCCATAAATGAACCACAAGTTGTAACCGAGAATGAAGAATCAAACAACAAGAAGATCATTCAAACAGCAGAAAACACTGTAGAAGAAAAACAGACAACTGTGCATATGAATCCTATTATAAGTATTTCCGACGTCGATGAAGATATCAACATTAAAGAAAAACTCCCAAACAAGAAAATAGTGGACATACATAAGGACTCAGTCAAAAAAATCGATTTGCCATTAGAAGAAAACCAAAATTGTTTCGTGGAAAACAAAATGTTCGAAGAAGAGGAAGAGAATAGAAAGGAATCTTTACAAATGCCAAGTTCGGAGAGAAGCAACGATTTAATCGAATTAGAAGAAGAATATGAATTAAAAAGTTATAGTTGCAATAATCACGGAATTTTACAGCGAGAAAACAATACACAACAATCGGAAATTAGCCATGAATTAAAAGAAACAAAAGCAGATCAAAAAGACAACGAAAAAATCATCGAGAAAAATGAAGAACTTTTGAATAATAAACAAGCTAGCAATGAGAATGTAACCGTCATGAACAATACGTGTTCAATAATACAACATGTGGACTCGGACAGCCCTATGACAAAACTAAGAAAAGGAAAACCCCCTGGAAAAATCAAACCAACATTCCAAGAACAATTAGGTATGGAAAACGAAGAAGGAAGAAAAGAAGATTTAGGAGATCAAGTATCGAATGAAGACGTCACCATTTCAACAAATGTTTATGTTTAAGTAGAAGAATTTATCATAAACAAGGTTCTGTCATCTGGAAAAAGTTTAAATCAAGAAATTTTAGAAATGGTCGAATATTATATCTCAATGCATAACCAATTATCAGGAAGACAACAAAAATATTTTTGGGATATATTTTTGCTCGGAACAAATGAGAAAAATGAAGTTATCTACAAATTCGGAGGGAATAAACTACTACAAAGAAGAATACCTAAAATAATAGTAACAAAAGTTTACAGAGAGAGGTTAGGAATAGGTTAGACGTAGGTAAAATCAAGCGGGAGACAGATAATATCAGTTAAAACACATAATATCTTTAACGATCTTTCCGGGTAAAATATGTAATTTACTCAAAATATGTAATAAATATGAATTAATCGGATTAAACATTCTTTTTCTAATCTATGCTATTTATAGTAAAATAATAACTAAATCAGTAAAAAGATTGAAAATATAAAATAGGATTAATAATTTGATAAATAAGTCATACAAATCTATAAAAATCTTACTAATTCAAAAAAAGAATAAGCTATTCATAAAACATTTAATAAAAACGCGAACACTAACATATACGAAATAAAAGCCTAGTAAGTGCTGTAATAGAAATAAAAAAAAATTCTACAAACAAGATATACCGTAATAATAAATTAAAAGTTATCGTCACGAAGGAAAGCATTTAAATGTCAAATTAAGATTTTTTTAAACCAATTTCAAAACTAAAATTGAGAAAATTCTAACTTTTTTATAAATAAATAAAATTACAATTTTATACTATTTGTTATTATTAACTAAATCAACTACACTCATAAACGAATAAAACAAATAACAGTGCTATAACGATTCAACAAAGAATATTATTCGTAGAAATACTTAAAAGAAATCATGTTTCATTGATGCTCTGACCAAATCATATTAAATTTCAAACTAAAACACGCTTTAAATACTTGCAGAGTCTGCAACTATTTTCCCCATAATTCTTAAAAAGGCATTATGAACTAAATAATATTAAAGGGAACGCTTTAGGTTCGAGTATCAATGAAACTTACAGAACACTAATAATACTAACACAAATTTAAAAAAAGAGTTAGCACTATTAAGTTATAAAAAAAACGAACATAACATAACTTGAAAAGATGAAAAAGAACAACTTATCTTAGAAAACGTAAAAACATTTTTTATTGTTTTTTTTATAAAAACTATTTAAAAATGCTTAAATAAGTTAAACATAATTATTAAAAGTTTGCTTCTACCTTTCTTTTGAAAAAAAAGAAAAGTTTAAGTATAGTAAACATTTTTTTGTTGTAAAAAAAAACCTGAAAGAAAGCTAATGTTTTAAATATTTTTTTTTCTTTGCTAAAAATAAGATAAGTTAGTTAATTTACACTATTTCTAAAAAAATTTTTATTAAGAAGTTTAAAAAATAATATAATACAAGACATGTTTTTAATAAAATTATAAAAAAAATTTCAATTTCTATATTATATAATTTTTTTTTAATTATTAAAAATAGAATATTAATGTATACTTTAAAAATGATTTCGTTATCTTTAAGTATAAGTAAAAAAAAAGTAATTTAAAATCAAAATTAATACTCAAATCAATGTAAGAAATAATTTATTAAATTAGAATATTCTTTGATCATTCATATTATTCGTAAATCAAATTAAATACTTCAAACATTGAATAATTTAATACTTATAATTATACAAAATACAGAAAATCATAAATTATAAAATTAGCTATAGTCGTATCTAACACGTAAGCATAGAAAAATAAAAAAATATATAAACATAAAAGAAAACTAACAATAATGATATATAAATATGCAATAAAAACAATATTAGAATAAAGGGTATAAAATTAAATCAGATAAATATAAGTGGGGTTTTTTTATATAACATTGAAGGTTTCTATTACTACCTTGCTTCAGAAATTATTTAATACAAAAAAGGGGTAACACCTAAATAAACAAAACCATTAACACACAAGTAACAAAACAAAACGATTTAACAAAAAAAAACATCAAATAATCAACAAACTCGTTTCTTTAACACTTTTTAAACCTCTTTTTAAAACATTAGAACCAGAATCTGTTCCATAGAATTATGAAATACTAAAAAGGGAGCCATAGTTAACAAAAATTCAAAATAAAGGGAAACAACTAACATAAAATTAAAACCTACTTGTTAATTTAAAAAAAAACATTAAATTAAACAAAAATTATTTCTAATAAAAAAAATATATAACAAATAAAATTTTCTAATACTACAATTAATTCAATATTATTTATAAATTTCAAATTCTATTTGTCCATTATAAATTTTAATGCAAAAGAAATTTTTTGTTGAAAATGGGGATTTTTTAAAATTATTTTTAGAGTAATATTTTGTAATAAATTCATTATAATTTGTTAATAACAATTAGGTATTAATAATCAATTATTTCTTTAACCAATAATATTTATATGTGAAAAAAAATAATAGTCTCTCCTTCGCATTATAACTTCATATATTATTAATACACGCTTATGCATGGGAAAAAAGCTTGTAGGCACTCGAAGTAGTGGTGAAACGCCGGGGAGCTAACAAAAATGAAGAAGCGAGGAACGAACGTAAGGAGCAACGCATTTATTTTCCTTATAAATTCGCTAAAAATTGCGTTTAATAATTTTTAATTTTTGGATTTGTCTAAAATTAATTTTCTTTTTTTTCTCAATCGTTTCTTAACTAAAGTTCTTCTAATAAATCCATTATTTCAAACAATTAATTAAAGATAAAAATAAAAAAAAAAGTAAAAAAATTTTTTTTTAGTCTATTCATTGAAAAAAATAAAATATGATAAAATTTTTTTTAGTTTAAAAAAAAACTATAAATAAATAAATGAAAATAAAATCCTCAAAATCTTAAGTATTTTGGAAAGAATTTAAACTGAAAAATTCATCTTAAAAAATCTTCTCACTCTAGAAAAATCTACGAAAATTCAGTTAAATTAATAATAAAAATTATAGTTTGTACACTTAAATACTACGTAAAATTAAAATTTTTAATTTCAAATTATTTCATTAAAGATTAAATGTAATTCATTCATTCAAAAATTTTTATTATATATCTAAAAAAGGAAATAATATAAAACCCGTTCAATTTTTTTTTTGTCTAAAAAAAGATTATGTTAAAAAAATTAAAGTTTAGCTTCAAACTAAAATTTATCCCAATCTTATCACTTCTTGAAATCTATAAACTGTCAAGGGACGACAGTTCATATAAAAGGGGGGCAGTAACAACAATTGTTGTCCCAATAAAAAAAAATTTTTTTTTAAATTTTTCTATTATAATATTTTTATTTTGGAGTTAAGAGCTGAGAATTAACAATTAATGGAGATAAAATAAATTATTAAATTTTCTTTTCTTTCTTATATGAATCAGAGTACGCTAAAATATCGAAATACAATTAGACCTTTAACTTACTTTAGTGTTACACTGACATAGAAAATTAAATTTGCTAACTCCACAATTTCTCGAATAAACGACAGCTCATCTTTTTTTTTCTCTTTTATGAAAATTCATTTTGTTTATTATTGTTTAAATTCATTTTTTTAATAAGGGAATTTAATTTATGGTTGTTTTTTTTTTTAATTTTTTTATCTTTAACAATTTTACTCACCTTACAGAAAACCATTTATGTAAAAAAAAGAGGATAAGAAATTTTGTAAAACTCGAAAGAGTTATTCAACACTACTATACTCCAAGGAAACTACATGGACCACCACATAAACAACACGCATTCATAGCGGCTGACAAGGGACGTCAGCCTAATAAAAGGGGGGCATTTGTTACGGCCGAACTCCGTAACTTTTTATATTGTTAATATCTATTTAATTATACTAAAACTAAAATTACATACAACAATTACACACAACATGAGATTTTTGTAAACATCACAAAAACATTTACACAAAAAACAACCCTTTGTAATTTCACAAAAAGTACATTCTTCTTTTTGACTATTTTAATCCAAAATATTTTATATAAATAATAGATTTAACGGAATTTAACATTCCTTTAAGTTTTACAATTTAGAGGTGAAAAACCTGAGAATATAATACGATATTTCTTAATAGATTCCCTTCCTTGGGCAAACAGTTTGTTGACCTTTTTTGAGGATTAGTTAAAAGATATGAAAAATAAATTGCTCAATACAAGGAGTGGCGCATCTAAGTCACTGAACTCGGATCACGCCACTGCCTAAATCTGCAAGCTTGCAGAATTAGCTTGGCAACAGTCAAGTTCAATAAACTTAACACACGATTTCCCCACTAAATCGTCTTTCAATAAAATTGATTGACACTGGGAAATCTGGGCAGTTTAAGCCAGGCCGTGGTAGCCGGCAGTTAGCCCGGGCAGTTTAGGCCCGCTTTTTAGTCCAGGTCGTAGTCACCTGTGATTGTAGCCGGCAGTTTGGGCCAGGCAATTCTAAGTCCGGCAATTGGCCGCGTTTAATTAAATTTTATAATCCCTGAGCAAGGGATTTCCTTAGAAGTTAAAGGGTTAAATAAAAGTTTGTTCAGAAAAGTGAATTTTAATTGAGAATAAAAATATAAGGAATAAAAAAATAAAGAAAGGTTGAATTTAAAAGTTATATTGGGAATAATAAAAGTGACAAGTGAAATAATAAAATAATTAAAAGAAAATATTGAATATAAAGTGAATCGAAAAATAAACATAAAGAATTTGTGAAAGAGATATAAAAAATAAAGGAATTAAAAGAGCATATTGAAAAGTGTAGTATCAGCAAAATAAAACAAAAAGTAATTTTATTAAAAGAATATCAAATTTAAATATATTTTTAAAGACAGCCTTTATTTTACGGGGTTTAGGTCTTTATCTTGTGAAATAAAAGGAATATTAATGTTCAAGACGAAATATCAATCTAGTGAACCTAGATTGGGTATTTCTTTAGTTTTCTGGAGAAACAACACGAAATTTACGAAGGCAGAAAGTGCCATTGGATTAATATTTCAAAGAGATCTAATTACTGAGTAGTGAGTATAAAAGACATACACCGCACAACACACACTACAAGTTCATTCACACATACATAAAGTACTCTTTTTACACACTTGAAAAATTAGAATATCTGTATTAGGGATTTTTGGGTTAAATATACAAGTAATTGTTTATATTTTTAATTTTGCATTTTAATTTAAACATCCTGATTAATTTACCTATCTTCTCCAAATTCAAAGAATAGGATTCTCATCCCTTGGTTGAATTAATAACCAAGAAGAGAGGGGGATCCACTACCTTTACAAATTATTTGTCCGAAGGACACGTTAAGTTAAAGTTTTTATAAAAATTAATATTAATAAATTAATTAATTTAATTTTTCAAATTCGACTCTAACAGGCCTACATATTTGCGAAATAGAAGGGAAAGAAATTAAATTTTTTCGAAAAAATTGCAAAAAATGACCAGGTCCCCCCTCCCTTAACATCTACAAATCTGAACCGTGTGGGCTGAAATTCGGTAGGGATCTTTAGTTTTAAGTGCAGATTACAGGAAAATTATAGCGAACCTGATAGGTCTACATATTTGCGAAATGACAGGGAAAGCAGTTAAATTTTTTCGAAAAAATTGTAAAAAATGACCATGTCCCCTCCCCTTAACTTCTACAAATCAGAACTAGGTGGGTTGAAATTCAGAAGGGATCTTTAGTTTTAAGTGCAGATTACAGGAAAAATATCACGAACACGATTGGCATACATATTTGCGAAAAAGAAGGAAAAGAAGTTAATTTTTTTCGAAAAAATTGTAAAAAATGACCATGTCCCCTCCCCTTAACTTCTACAAATCTGAACCAGGTGGGCTATAATTCGGTAGGGATCTTTAGTCTTAAGTGCAGCTTACAGGAAAATTATAGCGAACCTGATAGGTCTACATATTTGCGAAATAGAAGGGAAAGAAGTTAAATTTTTTCGAAAAAATTGTAAAAAATGACCATGTCCCCCCCCTTAACTTCTACAATTCTGAACGGGGTGGGCTGAAATTCGGTAGGGATCTTTAGTTTTAAGTACAGATTACAGGAAAAATATAGCGAACACGATTAGCCTACATATTTGCAAAATAGAAGGGAAAGAAATTAACTTTTTTCGAAAAAATTGCAAAAAATGACCCTGTCCCCACCCTTAACTTCTACAAATCTGAACTGGGTGGGCTGAAATTCTGTAGGGATCTTTAGTTTTAAGTGCAGATTACAGGAAAAATATCACGAACACGATTAGCCTACATATTTGCAAAATAGAAGGGAAAGAAATTAACTTTTTTCGAAAAAATTGCAAAAAATGACCCTGTCCCCACCCTTAACTTCTACAAATCTGAACTGGGTGGGCTGAAATTCTGTAGGGATCTTTAGTTTTAAGTGCAGATTACAGGAAAAATATCACGAACACGATTGGCATACATATTTGCGAAAAAGAAGGAAAAGAAGTTAATTTTTTTCGAAAAAATTGTAAAAAATGACCATGTCCCCTCCCCTTAACTTCTACAAATCTGAACCAGGTGGGCTATAATTCGGTAGGGATCTTTAGTCTTAAGTGCAGCTTACAGGAAAATTATAGCGAACCTGATAGGTCTACATATTTGCGAAATAGAAGGGAAAGAAGTTAAATTTTTTCGAAAAAATTGTAAAAAATGACCATGTCCCCCCCCTTAACTTCTACAATTCTGAACAGGGTGGGCTGAAATTCGGTAGGGATCTTCAGTTTTACGTGCAGATTACAGGAAAAATATAGCGAACACGATTGGCATACATATTTGCGAAAAAGAAGGAAAAGAAGTTAATTTTTTTCGAAAAAATTGCAAAAAATGACCATGTCCCCTCCCCTTAACTTCTACAAATCTGAACCGTGTGGGCTGAAATTCGGTAGGGATCTTTAGTTTTAAGTGCAGATTACAGGAAAAATATCACGAACACGATTGGCATACATATTTGCGAAAAAGAAGGAAAAGAAGTTAATTTTTTTCGAAAAAATTGTAAAAAATGACCATGTCCCCTCCCCTTAACTTCTACAAATCTGAACCAGGTGGGCTATAATTCGGTAGGGATCTTTAGTCTTAAGTGCAGCTTACAGGAAAATTATAGCGAACCTGATAGGTCTACATATTTGCGAAATAGAAGGGAAAGAAGTTAAATTTTTTCGAAAAAATTGTAAAAAATGACCATGTCCCCCCCCTTAACTTCTACAATTCTGAACGGGGTGGGCTGAAATTCGGTAGGGATCTTCAGTTTTACGTGCAGATTACAGGAAAAATATAGCGAACACAATTGGCCTACATATTTGCGAAATAGAAGGGAAAGAAATTAAATTTTTTCGGAAAAATTGTTAAAAATTACCATGTCCCCCCCCCCTTAACTTCTACAAATCTGAACCGGGTGGGCTATAATTCGGTAGGGATCTTAAGTCTTAAGTGCAGATTACAGGAAAATTATAGCGAACCTGATAGGTCTACATATTTGCGAAATTGAAGGGAAAGAATTTAATTTTTTTCGAAAAAATTGTAAAAAAGGACCATGTCCCCCCCCCTTAACTTCTACAAATCTGAACCAGGTGGGTTATAATTCGGTAGGGATCTTTAGTCTTAAGTGCAGATTACAGGAAAATTATAGCGAACCTGACAGGTCTACACATTTGCGAAATTAAATTTTTTCGAAAAAATTGCAAAAAGTGACCCTGTCCCCCCCTTAACTTCTACAAATCTGAACCAGGTGGGCTATAATTCGGTAGGGATCTTTAGTCTTAAGTGCAGATTACAGGAAAATTATAGCGAACCTGACAGGTCTACACATTTGCGAAATTAAATTTTTTCGAAAAAATTGCAAAAAGTGACACTGTCCCCCCCTTAACTTCTACAAATCTGAACCAGGTGGGCTATAATTCGGTAGGGATCTTTAGTCTTAAGTGCAGATTACAGGAAAATTATAGCGACCACGATTGGCCTACATATTTGCAAAATAGAAGGGAAAGAAGGTAAATTTTTTCGAAAAAATTGTAAAAAATGACCATGTCCCCCCCTTAACTTCTACAATTCTGAACGGGGTGGGCGAAAATTCGGTAGGGATCTTTAGTTTTAGGTGCAGATTACAGGAAAAATATAGCGAACACGATTGGCCTACATATTTGCGAAATAGAAGGGAAAGAAGGTAAATTTTTTCGAAAAAATTGCAAAAAGTGACCCTGTCCCCCCCTTAACTTCTACAAATCTGAACCAGGTGGGCTATAATTCGGTAGGGATCTTTAGTCTTAAGTGCAGATTACAGGAAAATTATAGCGAACCTGACAGGTCTACACATTTGCGAAATTAAATTTTTTCGAAAAAATTGCAAAAAGTGACCCTGTCCCCCCCTTAACTTCTACAAATCTGAACCAGGTGGGCTATAATTCGGTAGGGATCTTTAGTCTTAAGTGCAGATTACAGGAAAATTATAGCGACCACGATTGGCCTACATATTTGCAAAATAGAAGGGAAAGAAGGTAAATTTTTTCGAAAAAATTGTAAAAAATGACCATGTCCCCCCCTTAACTTCTACAAATCTGAACCAGGTGGGCTATAATTCGGTAGGGATCTTTAGTCTTAAGTGCAGATTACAGGAAAATTATAGCGAACCTGACAGGTCTACACATTTGCGAAATTAAATTTTTTCGAAAAAATTGCAAAAAGTGACCCTGTCCCCCCCTTAACTTCTACAAATCTGAACCAGGTGGGCTATAATTCGGTAGGGATCTTTAGTCTTAAGTGCAGATTACAGGAAAATTATAGCGACCACGATTGGCCTACATATTTGCAAAATAGAAGGGAAAGAAGGTAAATTTTTTCGAAAAAATTGTAAAAAATGACCATGTCCCCCCCTTAACTTCTACAATTCTGAACGGGGTGGGCGAAAATTCGGTAGGGATCTTTAGTTTTAGGTGCAGATTACAGGAAAAATATAGCGAACACGATTGGCCTACATATTTGCGAAATAGAAGGGAAAGAAATTAAATTTTTTCGAAAAAATTGCAAAAAATGACGCTGTCCCCCCCTCTTAACTTCTACATATCTGAACCGGGTGGGGTGAAATTCGGTAGGGATCTTTAGTCTTAAGTGCAGATTACAGGAAAATTATAGCGAACCTGATAGGTCTATATATTTGCGAAATAGAAGGGAAAGAAGTTAAATTAGTTCGAAAGAATTGTAAAAAATGACCATGTCCCCCCCCCTTAACTTCTACAAATCTAAACCGGGTGAGCTGAAATTCAGTAGGGATCTTTAGTTTTCAGTTCAGATTACAGGAAAATTATAGCGAACCTGATAGGTCTACATACTTGCGAAATAGAAGGGAAAGAAGTTAAATTTTTTCGAAAAAATTGTAAAAAATGACCATGTCCCCCCCCTTAACTTCTACAAATCTGAACCGGGTGGGCTGAAATTCGGTAGGGATCTTTACTTTTAAGTGCAGATTACAGGAAAATTATAGCGAACCTGATAGGTCCACACATTTGCGAAATAGAAGGGAAAGAAAATAAATTTTTTCGAAAAAATTTCAAAAAATGACCCTGTCCCCCCCCTTAACTTCTACAAATCTGAACCGGGTAGGCTGAAATTCAGTTTGGATCTTTAGTCTTAAGTGCAGATTACAGGAAAATTATAGCGAACTTGATAGGTCTGCATATTTGCGAAATAGAAGGGAAAGAAGTTAAATTTTTTCGAAAAAATTGTAAAAAATGACCATGTCCCCCCCCTTAACTTCTACAATTCTGAACGGGGTGGGCTAAATTCGGTAGGGATCTTTAGTCTTAAGTGCAGATTACAGGAAAATTATAGCAAACTTGATAGGTCTACATATTTGCAAAATAGAAGGGAAAGAAGTTAAACTTTTTCGAAAAAATTGTAAAAAATGACCATGTCCCCCCCCCTTAACTTCTACAAATCATAACGGGGTGGGCTGAAATTCGGTACGGATCTTTAGTTTTAGGTGCAGATTACAGGAAAAATATAGCGAACACGATTGGCCTACATATTTGCGAAATAGAAGGGAAAGAAATTAAATTTTTTCGAAAAAATTGCAAAAATTGACGCTGTCCCCCCCCTTAACTTCTACAAATCTGAAACGGGTGGGTTGAAATTCGGTAGGGATCTTTAGTCTTAAGTGCAGATTACAGGAAAATTATAGCGAACCTAATAGGTCTACATATTTGCGAAATAGGAGGGAAAGAAGTTAAACTTTTTCGAAAAAATTGTAAAAAATGACCATGTCCCCCCCCCCTTAACTTCTACAAATCTGAACGGGGTGGGCTGAAATTCGGTAGGGATCTTTAGTTTTAGGTGCAGATTACAGGAAAAATATAGCGAACACGATTGGCCTTCATATTTGCGAAATAGAAGGGAAAGAAATTAAATTTTTTCGAAAAAATTGCAAAAAATGACGCTGTCCTCCCCCCTTAACTTCTACAAATCTGAACCGGGTGGGGTGAAATTCGGTAGGGATCTTTAGTATTAAGTGCAGATTACAGGAAAATTATAGCGAACCTAATAGGTCTACATATTTGCGAAATAGAAGGGAAAGAAGTTAAACTTTTTCGAAAAAATTGTAAAAAATGACCATGTTCCCCCCCCCCTTAACTTCTACAAATCTCAACCTGTTGAGCTGAAATTCGGTAGGGATCTTCAGTTTTACGTGCAGATTACAGGAAAAATATAGCGAACACGATTGGCCTTCATATTTGCGAAATAGAAGGGAAAGAAATTAAATTTTTTTGAAAAAATTGCAAAAAATGATCCTGTCCCCCCCTTAAGTTCTACAAAACTGAACCTGGTGAGCTGAAATTCAGCAAGGATCTTCAGTTTTAAGTGCAGATTACAGAAAAAATATAGCGAACACGATTGGCCTACATATTTGCAAAATAGAAGGGAAAGAAATTAAATTTTTTCGAAAAAATTGCAAAAAATGACCGTGTCCCCCCCCCTTAACTTCTACAAATCTCAACCGGGTGAGCTGAAATTCGGTAGGGATCTTCAGTTTTAAGTGCAGATTACAGGAAAATTATAGCGAACCTGATAAGTCTATATATTTGCGAAATAGAAGGGAAAGAAGTTAAATTAGTTCGAAAGAATTGTAAAAAATGACCATGTCCCCCCCCTTAACTTCTACAAATCTGAACGGGGTGGGCTGAAATTCGGTAGGGATCTTTAGTTTTAGGTGCAGATTACAGGAAAAATATAGCGAACACGATTGGCCTTCATATTTGCGAAATAGAAGGGAAAGAAATTAAATTTTTTCGAAAAAATTGCAAAAAATGACGCTGTCCTCCCCCCTTAACTTCTACAAATCAGAACTAGGTGGGTTGAAATTCAGAAGGGATCTTTAGTTTTAAGTGCAGATTACAGGAAAAATATCACGAACACGATTGGCATACATATTTGCAAAAAAGAAGGAAAAGAAGTTAATTTTTTTCGAAAAAATTGTAAAAAATGACCATGTCCCCTCCCCTTAACTTCTACAAATCTGAACCAGGTGGGCTATAATTCGGTAGGGATCTTTAGTCTTAAGTGCAGCTTACAGGAAAATTATAGCGAACCTGATAGGTCTACATATTTGCGAAATAGAAGAGAAAGAAGTTAAATTTTTTCGAAAAAATTGTAAAAAATGTCCATGTCCCCCCCCCCTTAACTTCTACAATTCTGAACCGGGTGAGCTGAAATTCGGTAAGGATCTTGAGTTTTACGTGCAGATTACAGGTAAATTATAGTGAACCTGATTGGTGAACATAAGTATAATTACAGAGAAATTTAAAAATTTATTAATAAAATAAAATAATAAAAATATTTATTCTAATCTTATTATAGTATATTACTATTTTGTTTAATTTGTTTTTAATTTTAAAAGAATTGTTAAAATAATTTTAAAAAAATTTTGTTTGAATATTTGTGTACGGAACCCTCGATCTTAATGCGAGTGCAACTCGCACTTGTCCGATTTTTTTTATTATACATTTTGAATTTTTGCATATTAAAAGTGGTTTTTTCAATTTAAAAACACAGGGGGTGATAAAGTAATTTTGATTTTGCTTTTGAAATTTTAAAAGAGAAGTACATCATTTTATTTTGTTGTTTTGATAACCAATGCGTGTTTTTATTTTTAATATTATAATTTTGAATTTTTACATTTTAGGGGTAGTTTTTTTGATTTAATAAAAAACAAAGGGTGTTTAAGCAATGTTGACATTGTTTCTGAGTTGTCGTAGCAAAAGTAGATAAATTTATTGTTTTGTTTTAGAGAGAAATCTGTTATTCAATTTTTTTTATTTTAAAATTTGTATTTAAGGGTAGTTTTGTCGATTTAAAAAAACTGAGGGTGATAGAGCAATTATGACTTCAGATTCGTTTTCAGCAGGCAAAATTACTATAAGATATGTATGTCTGGTTCAATGAACTGACAACTTTTTTTTGTGTGCCTGTGTTATTAATTATTGTAAATTATTAACATGAAATTTTTTATAATTATATTTCATATTATCACCCAAGATAAGGAAGGTACATCAAGGTAGCTGTGGACAATAATATGAATATCAGCGCCTGCAGTATCCTCTTTCCTTTCATCATTGACGTTATGGAAGAAGCAGAATCAGCTGTGAATAATAATCTGAATATCAGCCCCTGCAGTATCCTTTTTCTTTCCATCATTGACGTTATTAAAGAAGCAGCTTTCTTTACTTTGTTTCAGATTTCAGCTTCTTTATTTCAGTTTTTTTATTGTTTTTTAAATTAAAATTATCTTCATCATGTCCCAACGTAGTAGATCCCATCGACGAAATATTAATCTCTACGTTAGAGTAGAATGTTCTCAAGATAGTATTGATTAAATTTGTGAAGTATCACAAACTTTCATCAATACTATTGATGTTGAATGGTGATTTATAAAGTCTAAAGAAAGCGATGAACGTATTATAAGTAGATTTGAGTGATATAATAAATGTAAAAAACATTATGCCTTATTATTAAAATTCTACGAACGCAATATAATCACTTATTCTAAAAAAATATTAAATTTATTGAAACTAATAACATTTTACAAAAATCAGTTGGATTTGCTTATGAAACGTGGTGCTGGCATGTCTGACTCTAATGAAAAAGTTAAATGGGTGGTTACTGACAGGGTTTTTAATAATACACTCCAAGATGGAAGTATTTTAATTTTATTACATAAAGATGTTAATGATTTCTTAGATGATGTGCATTCAGTTTTTAAAGATCAGATTATAATATTCTATAAAATCAAAACTACACAATGATGATGTTGTTATGTTAGAAATTTAGAAATTAATGTTGTATATATTCTACGTATTTAAATATTAGATGTTACATTTATATTATAGTATTGTACATATATTGAAAAAGATTAAATGGGTGATATTGGAAGATTATTAATGAACCAAAAATTTGTTACAAATATTATGTCTACTTTATTTATTAAAACCTTATACATTTAGCTTACGTATTATTTAATATTACATTAACTAAACTGTAAATTACATTTAAATCAGTATTATTCATTTTATAATTCATATACAAGAAAAAAAACATTCTTAGGCCATATTAAACTTTCTATTTTCTAATCAAGTTAAAACCTGTTTGAAGGTTACTTAAACAATGTCTTTATTCCCATCGACAGTCAGGATGAAACCTGTCTAAAAGTTTTGTAGAGAATTTATTTATGCTCTCAAGAATTCAGTTAAAACATGCTTTAAGATTCTTAAAAAATACTATTATTTGGACAAAAGTCAAGTTGAAGCATGGTCACAAAAATTTTTTGGACAATACATTCGTCTTCATCAAAAATCAAGTTGTAACCTGATTGGAATACTCGTTGTAAGTATACATTCTTTTCAGTATTAAAATATATTAAAGTGAGAAAAAGTTAACTTTAACTTTTTAAAAAGTTAACTTTAAATTTTACATATCTGTCTTTTTTATCCAACTATTATGTGAATTAATAATATTGATGACTTTATCGATCACTCCGAGTCATTTAAAATAATGAAAAAATTAAGAGAAAAAATTTTTTTCCTAACGTTTCAACGGCACAGCCGTCCTCTTGAGAAACTGAAATTTTATTATAATTTATAAATACACGTACATACAATACTTTTTACAAATTAAAAATTATTTTACAAAAATAAAACTATTAAAGAAAAAAAATTTTACCATTGAAAAAAATATAAACAAAAATGAAAATTTGGACATTATTAAACAATTTGTCGATTGCTAAAACGTCTCGCTTGACACGATTACTAATATCCACTGATCAATTATAAATTCATTAGAATAAGTATGAAAATATTAAAAGTAAGTTCAATGAACTTATTACAATAATGCAAATAATAAATAGACAAAATGTCAAGTTGTCACCAAACAGAGAAAACACTACAATATTTTCTCTCATTAAGGAAATGGAGATAACAATTACTAAGATTTTGAGTATCGTCTTTTTTGTTTATTGCCTTCTTTTGCAAATTATTATGAATCATTTCGGATAGTAAACGTTTGCTCTCATTAGATTCTTTGTCAAGTATGTAAAAATTATCCCAATCAAAGACATGTTTTTGTAAGTTTTATGAGTAGCAGTGACACCAATTTTAGCTTTTTTGTGTTCGTTAATACGAACCCCCACCATTCTTTTTGTTTCACCAACATAAGAAGCTGAACAATCCTTACAGTTAATTTTATAAACAACATTATTAATCTCAGATTTTTAATTTTTATCTTTACCCTTTTTGATTAAATTATGATTCAAAACTTTATTATTAGTTGGTACAGTTAAAATATTATATTGTTTAAGAATTGATGAAGATTTTTTATATAACTTTGGTACATATGGTAAAAATACTTTTGGTGATTTTCTATATAAAAATGAATTGACATTGTTTTTTTGAATATTAGATTCAATAGAACAAATGCGTTTCTTAATGTATTTGTCTATGAAATCAATAGGATAATTATTTCTAAGAAGTAACATATGTTTTAACATATTTAATATTTTTATTATGGAATTTTTTATCTGATAATTTTATTGCCCTGTCTGTTAAATTATAAATAATTGCAATTTTTTGAGCTATAGGGTGTTGTGAATCATAATTTAAAGTACGTTCAGAAAAAGTAGGTTTTTTGTACCAATCCGTAATTATTTTATTACTATCATTAATTATAAGTACATCTAAAAAATTAATCGAATGATTAACTCCTACTTCATAAGTTAATTGTAATCTTGAATCATAACTGTTAAAAATGTCCAACATTTCTTGAATTTTGTCATTTGGAATGCATGTGATTACATCATCAACGTACCTAAAGAAAAACAACGGTTTAAACGACAATTTGTTTAAACAACAAGTCTCAAGATAATCCATTACGATGTCCGCAAATAGCCCAGATATGGAAGATCCCATAGGTGTACCATAAGTTTGCTGGTAAAATTTACCATTAAATTTGAAATAAATATTATCAAACAAAAAGGAGCATGCTTCAAGTAGATCATCAAGAGGGATATTTGAAATCAAAACTATTGCGAATGTAAGATTTAGGTTTAGGTATAGATTCATTCAGAATATTTAACAAATGTTTAAAAAAAATATGTTGGTGAACCCACGGTGGAAACAACAGGTCTAAAAGGACAATCCTTTTTATGTATCTTGGTAGTCCATAAAATTTAGCAATATTCGTATTAGTTTGCGTTAGAACAAAGTCACTATATGTGAATTATCAAAACCTAACCATTTTACAAACACTTCATCACGACGATTCTTAAGAATTTTTTCTATGAGATATATATCTGGATATTTCACTTTAGAAATTTCTTCTTCGTAGAAACCACCTTCGATAGGTTGATCTTGATAATCTTTCAACTTATAAGTTACTGGTTTTGTTGACTCAACTTTAGAGATGGTAAATATTTTAGTTGTCCAGTTTGGTGTATATCTTTTCTCGAAAACATGTTTATTCTTGCTGACTCGAACTCTGTCGCCAACTTTGAATTTTGTCTTTTTGGTTAAAATTTTCCTCTGTTTTTAAATGCGTTTTAATAATTCCTTTTTATCTTCTTTTCTGACATACTTTGGTTTCATACTAATAGTTCGATGTTTCTGATTGTTATGTTTTTAAATTAGAGATGGTGAAATATCTTCCCATTTATAATTTCCTCCTAAATTGAACTGTGGCCTCATCATATTTTTGAGTGTTCGGTTAAATCTTTCAATTATTCATGTTTTAAATTACTAAATGTTGAATACAGCTTAATTTTATATTTTCATTAAATTTTCGAATATTAAATTATAAAATTCATTGCCTCTATAGGCATGTAAATTTTTTGGTACACATCCATGTACAAGTATAGATTTCATAGCAGTAGAAACATCTTTCCCACCTTTACTTTTTACAGGTATTGCCCATGGATACATGAAAAATATATCTATTACAGTTTACACATATTTTAATCCTTTGTTAACTTTCGCATGTGGTATTATTTCAACCAAATCTGTTTGCCATGTTTCATCTACACCACGTAATTGTACTTTTCGAAGTGAATTTTTTCGAATTTTTTGTGGTTAATAAACCAACATAATGAACAACGGGACGGGAGAAAAGAAAACAAATTTTTGTTCTAAGGAAATTATAATATTTTCCAAAAGGTACAATTATTTGCAATGGAACATATAAACTAAATAATGTAAAGCTGGTACCACAAAGGGGCCATGATTATTGAAAAAAACCTGACTACTTTGAGGTCGGAAAATAGTACAGTTTCTCAGGAAGGATCTCAAAGTAATCAGTCGAGATAAAGAGATAGTGATTTAAAAGAAGAATAAATCACTCTTGGAAACGGTTCATTATTTGATTATATAGAAAAACCAACACATAAACAGAAATGAAACATAAAGAGATAATTAAATAGATATCACCAAGAAGCAATTCCACAAGCCAGGATGGATCTCCGGTGGTCTGGTCTCTTAAATCAGTTCCCTGTTTCTTAAAAATATCCTTTTCAAAGTAGATATCGTCACGCACCTTTGGACTATTGTTCGTCACATCTCTTAGAAGGTTGTTAGTTAACTGAACTGTAAAAGAAGGTTACCCAACAATCGAAACACCGCAGGTAGTCCAAAAAGGGCAGCGGCCTCTTCTCGTAGAGAGGGGAGAAGTCGAATTAGTTAAGAAAATAGAGAGAGGAAAACATCGAGGAGGGAGAAGAAACCTGTGTGTTTTCAAACGATTATAGCTGGGTTTAGGAAATAAAGGGAACAGGTAAATAACTTAATCTGAGAGTCATAATCAAAACAATAATATTAATAATAACATTCTGTATGTAAATGCATCGGTTCTCAGTAAGATTTCTAACACTTGTCTATGTAATTCTGTGACCACTGTTAACTTTTTACTATCCATATTTTAATATATATATGGGCATATCTCTAGAACTTTTAAACTTTATGTATCCGCTAATTATTATATGTTAAAAATGATAAACATAATTTTGCAGTACCATAATTTGATAAATTGTTGTCCATTTTAAATATACCTTGTGTTTAATAACATATTTAATTTGGTAGGGGGCGACAAAAATAAGTTAAAGTGTCGAAATTGACAGTTTCTCGTGTGTTACATTGACTGTTTTTTGTTAGTTTAAAACGAAACTCATAATAAGAACCTACATTTTTGAAGGGCACATGTTGAATTTGACTTCTAAATACTTTAAACTCTATGTAATCTCTTCACGCACATTATAAAAGTATACAAAAAAATTGTTAACCTCTACACTATTCCTAGAAAAAATATATTTAAGAAAGAATATGAGCTGATTCTAGCATACACATTGTTTCATGAAGAAAAAAGCATTAAACTCACAAACTTGCTTAAACTTTATTATTTTTAGTTTTTTAGGGTCTAATCTTACTAATCTGAAGTTAGTTTTAAAAAATTGTGTATGGCAAATCCAAAATGGCGGACGAAATTTTTTTAAAATTATCAGATTTTAATGTCTTTTGACATTTTAGGGTTTGCTGGCTTGCTGATTACGAATTTGAAATAATTTTAAAATTAAAAATTTTAATTAGAAAATCCAATATGGTGGATTATATGACACTTTTAAACCAGTTTAAAATTTTTCAAAAACTAAGTTCAGATTCGTAACACAGGTTAACAAAAATAGGCTTACTTTTTTATGAGATATCCAAGTGATTTCCGATGTATTTTGGACGCTGTACATGATCCTGGGACCCAAAATGGCCCATCATTTTCAGAAAAGTGGGGATGAGGACACCAAAAAATGTGTTTTTGAGGGTTTTCAATTTTTTTTCTCCTATACCTGACGTGCTAGAAACTTCTACATAGACTTAAATTGAAGCTTGAATCGTGAACTACAAGACCCATATTCATAAGACAAAAAAAATTCTTTTCAAAAAATGGAGTCGAAGGCACCAAACACTTGTATTTTTAGAAATTCTTTAATTGACCTTTTGAAATCGCTTGGATTCGCTTGAAAATGGTTATTCGAAAGCTTTTGGGGTCGCCGATTACGAATCCGATATTAATTTTCAAAATTCCAAGATGGCGGATCCAAAATATCGGATGTCAAAATTAAGAATTGGTCGTATTCGCCATTTTGGATTTATGAAAACTGATATCGGATTGGTAATCAGGGGCCTCAAAAGCCTTCGAATAACAATTTGTAAGCGAATCCCAGCGATTTCAAGAGGTCTATTAAAGCATTCTAAAAATACACATTTTTGGTGTTTTCGACTCCATTTTTTGAAAAAAATGATATATTTTTTGTCTTAATGAATGTGGGTCTAGTAGTGCACGTTTTTGAGGGTCTTTACCCCCACTTTTCTCATAATCCTGACGTGATAAGCAATTTTGGGACCCGGGATCGTGTTCAGAATCCAAAAATATATCGGAAACCACTCCAATGACTCATAAAAAAAGTAAGCCGTTTTTGTTGATATGTGTATTCAGCGACCCTAAAAACACCTTTACACCCACTTCTGTGCAAATTGAAATATTTTTTAAATTTTCATCCGCCATATTGAATCCGACATTTGGAATTTTTGAAATCCGACTTCAGAATCATACTTAGCAACTCCAAAAACCCCTGAATATACAATTCTGTAAAAATCCATAACCTTTTTGAATTTTTGTCGGCCATATTGGATCCGCCATTTCGAATTTTCAAAAACTAATATTATATTTGTAATCAGCGACCCAAAAAACCTCTAGATACTGATTGATGTAAATTCCGACTATGTGAGAAAGCTATGCAATTTGGATCATTTTCTTGGGGTTAAATTTATAGACGGGGGGTTAACAATGTTTAAAAATTCAGGGGTAACTGCTGCCCCCGAAAAAAAAGATGCTCGCTTTTTGAGGTTAACTGCTATCCCTTATGACAAAGCGCGCTGCTGTCTCGCATTGAAGTCAGCAGTTCGCTTTAAATTTTTTCAGTGTAGTGATAAACAACTCCACCAAATATTTTTTCAAAAATTTTAAAAATTACCAAAAATATGGCATTTTAAAAATTTTTGTCTTTTTTTATAAAAAGTGCTATAACTTCGGTTCTAATTAACCGATTTTGGATTTTAAAAAATGGATTTCTTTCGTTTTAAGTATATTTTAAAACACAATTAATATAAAAAAAATTCAAAAAAAATTTTACTAAATGTTAGGGCAAATGTGCTTTAAATGTCCTGTAAGTTTCCTCTTGGGACCTCAAAGGGATTCGGAGTAAAAAAAATAAAACTTAACCACAAATTACGAACATATCAGGCAAAATTCCTTAACTGCCCAGGTAAAAAAATGAATTTTCTCTAAACTTTGCTAAAATGTTACTATTATTAGTGGAAATATAAATATTAATTTTTTTTTAATTTGATAAAATATTTTTTGAGGTATGGAGTTTCAAAATTTGAATTTTTTTGAAAATATCTTTTTTTGGATTTAATATATTGATAAGTAAAATTAATTAAATTGAAAGTATGAATAGTGATTTTTGAAAGGGTTTTCACGGGCTAGAAGCTGGTGATGAAAAAAAGTTGTTTTCTGTCAATTTAACCTTGAAATTCAAGGTCACATTCTTAATTTTAATATATAGTAGAACCTGGTTAATACGATCCCGTTCAATACGGTTTCCCGCTTAAGACGCTCGTTTATGGTAGTCTCTGCAATTAAACATTATACGTTTTATATCCCACCTAATACGTTTTCCCGCATAAGACGCATTCTTAGCACGGGTCTTAAGCGGGAAATCGTATTAAACGGGATCGTATTAACCTGGTTCTACTATATATTAAAATTTAGAATGTGACCTTGAATTTCAAGGTTAAATTGACAGAAAACAACTTTTTTCATCACCAGCTTCTAGCCCGTGAAAAAACCTTTAAAAATCACTATTCATACTTTCAATTTAATTAATTTTACTTATCAATATATTAAATCGAAAAAAAGATATTTTCAAAAAAATTCAAATTTTAAAACTCCATAACTCAAAAAATATTTTATCAAATTAAAAAAAAATTAATATTTATATTTCCACTAATAATAGTAACATTTTAGCAAAGTTAAGAGAAAATTAATTTTTTTATCTGGGCAGTTAAGGAATTTTGCCCCATATGTTCGTAATTTGTGGTTACGTTTTATTTTTTTACTCTGAATCCCTTTGAGATCCCAAGATGAAACTTACAGGACATTTAAAGCACATTTGCCCTAACATCTAGTAAAATTTTGAAAAAAATCGAAGATGATGTTTTTTCAAAAACGGATTTTTAATTTTTGAAAATTTCAAAAAAAAATTTTTTTACTTTTTCTTTTTTATATTAATTGTATCTTAAAATATACTTAAATCGAAAGAAATCCTTTTTTTAAATCCAAAATCGGTTATTTAGAACCGAAGTTATAGCACTTTTTATAAAAATGACAAAAATTTTAAAAATGCCATATTTTTTGTAATTTTTAAAATTTTGAAAAAATATTTGGTGGAGTTGTTTATCACTATAAAAGTAATAAATTTACAAAAGTACAGCCAAATCCCAACAAGTCATGAAAATAAGTATGTTGAACTGACGTGTAATCCACCATGTATAAGCTTCAAGCCTCATTTTTCAAAATTGCTTTACGATTTTTTTAAATAGTTATATAGAAGTGAAATTTTTCATTTAGGCAAATGTGGGTATAAAAAAAATTCAAAATGTTATTTTGATTGATAGGCCAGTCGTTGGGTCGAAAAAGTGCACAAAAATGCAACCTAAAAAGTCTCAGTAGTATATTGTAGTTTGGGGGCTCCACATGAGAGCCCCACAGTTTGCTCTCAATTATCAGTTGCGAAAAATAGTGTAAACAATCGTCAAAGTTTGTAAAACATGGTTTTTCGATGACCGATGCTACGGGTTACATTTTAGAGAAAAAAGATGTTATTGAAAGTTGTAGAGCTTTGAAATAGCTTTCAAATGACTGGTCGTACGTTAAAAAATGTTAATTAGTTTAGTTGCAAATGAATTTAAATTATTAAAAATACCACTTTTTTGATTGTTTAATAACTTTGTTAATAATTATTGAATTTGTTTATAATTCACCAGGAATATTCTCCTTGCAAAGTTAAATAAATCGCGAAAAAATTCAACTCCATCGGACAAATAGTTTATGCATAATTCCATTTGTTAATTAAAAACATGTAATTTTGCAACGGAATTTCTACACTTTTGGACTTGCAAATTTATTTTTTTTAAAGTACACTTGAGGAGTCAAACTTTCATCCCACTTAAATGGAAATTCGATATTTTTTATTTAAATGCATAATAATAGAGATTAAAAAGGGCACATTTTTGTCATAATCAAATGAAATAACTCAGCCAATTTTCACTTTATTAATTTGGTGTAAACGGCATTAAATTTTATGTGTTTTCACAAATCGTTTCCAAAAAAAATCCGTCCTAGGTTCAAGGGTGGGAGAGTTAGTTTTTTTATTTCAAAAATTTCCTGACTAGTTAATTATTATTAATATTTTAAAATGAAATTTGCACCATCTACAGTTTAATACACGTATTTTATGAAAAAAAATTAATTGTTATATTTTATGCTACTATTTTTTATTTATATCAAGTAAAAATACATATATAGTTTTTTCAACTCTTGGACGGCGCACAGTGGGAAGAAATGCAGTGTTTTGGACAAAATTCTGCTGACAACGCAAATCTCAACCGATTTTAATTTTTTTTATCTTGAAACTTTAAAGAAGGTTTGCGCTATAAGCCTTCACAGCTACAAACTTGAAATTTTTGCAACATAACCTTAAAAAATGAAATTATTCGAAATTAAATGGTTTTTCATTTCTTTTGCACCTCTTCAACTTTGTGCTGATAAAGAAGCTATATGGACCAACGAAACACCAAATTCCGTGCACTTCTGTAGACCAATAGAATTTGAATTCGTAAAAGAAACTGAGGCACACGTTAAAGGAGTCAGTAGACCCATCTGAGACCGGGACAGAAATTCTGTCAATCAGAAGATCAAGGAAGCAAGAGATTCTCCTTGTTCTTCGACGGAATTAAGGGGCCTCTAGTTTCAGCAGTAAACTGGCTGAAGCCCTTAAAAATAAAGCAGATGTCTGCCCCATTGTGACTAGGAGATCTCTAGAAATTAGAGACTTAGTCGAGACAACGAAGGTCGATGAAGTAACAGAGGCCGTTTGTAAAACTTTGGACAGGAAGATTGGTGAAGATTGGATGGATTAATTGTAGAATCCGGCCACGGATAGAGGTAAACAGATGCTTTAGGTGTGTATGTTATGAACATCTGTCGGATACCTGTCGGAAGCCGGACCGGAGTAAAGTTTGTTGGAAAGTTGGCTCTCCTGATCATTCCCACAAGGATTGCAAAAGCAATCCTGTTTGCTTAACTTGTGCAGACAAAGGTGGGAAGGAGACAAACCACAATGCAGGAACTGACTCCTGCCCAATCTATAAGGAGGTTCTCAGAAAGCTAAGGGTAATGAATTAAGATTCCTTTAGGTTAACCTCGGAAGAGGACGTGTCGCTCAAGATCTCTTGATGCAGACTGCCAGGAAGAGAGGTGCTGATATATTGCTAATATGTAGGCAGTATAAGAAGCAAGTATATTCGAACTGGTTTCAGTATGTATCAAAGAGATCAGGCATTATGATGTGCAACCCGGAGCTTGACACTGGGGCATTTTTGGAAACAGGCGACAGTTTCGTTTGGGTGGAGGTTGCAGGTGTTCGAATTTATAGTTGCTATTTCTCCCCAAACGACTCCGTTGCAAAATTCAACGCCGAGACTTTGCTCAAGAGAGCAAATGCTCTCTTGAGCAAAGTCTCAAGACTTGCTGAGGGGATGTCCTCATTGCGGGCGACTTTAATTGTAAGTCACTAGAATGGGGAGGGACTCGTCTTGACAGAAGGGGGATCTTGTAAACTTAAACTCCTTACCCTGGTTTTAGACCACCAGGCCATTCGTGGAAATCATGTCGGTGACCAAGATGATTTTCCCCTCGTAAACGTGAACTCCTTACCCCGGTTTTAGACCACCAGGCCATTCGTGGAAATCATGTCGGTGACCGAGGGGAAAATCAGGATCAATTCTTGATTTAACAATTGCTTCTCTCCGTCTAGCCCGCAGAACAAGTGGATGGAGAGTACTGGATGAGGAAACAATGAGTGACCACCAGTATATAGAGTTTTTGGTCTTCAAGGAAAATTCTGGATGGCGCGTCGCTCCAAAATATAGTAGCAATAGCCCCTCTTTGGACCTCAGGAGACTAAACAGGGAGAGGCAGGTAGAATTCCTTGAAGAGTCGCGACTTATTCGCGATCTAAACTGCTTCTTTAAAAGGCATAGTGCAATCACCCTATGCCTCGCCGGCAGAAAAGAAAACCTGGACGGGATCTATGTACTGGTGGAATAAAGAACTAGCTTGTCCTTAAAGAGAATGCCACGCAGCTAGGAGGAAATTTACCTATTCTAAGGAAAACCTCCAGCTGCGAGAAACATGGCATAAAGCCAGACGGGCTTTCAAGCAGGCAGTGAAAAGTAGCCAACGCCTTTACTGGATGGACCTTATCGGAGATTCCGAGAAGGATCCGTGTGGTTTTGACCTTTAATATTGGCGCTAAGAAATTAATGATAAGACATAAAACCCCTGGCTTGTATGATCCGATTTGGGTTTGAAAGTCAGAGAGTTCTTCGAAGACTGGAAAACGCAAAAGTTGGTTCTTCTCAGGAAAGGCCAAAAACTTCTAGATAAGATAACATCGTTCAGACCAATTTGTTTATTGGATACGATGGGTAAATTTTTAAAGGAAATGGTTCTACAGAGACTTCAGGAAATTCTGATAGGCGAAAATAGCCTGTCAGAGAATCAATTTGGCTTTCGAAAAGTGGTTTAGGCAAAGTAACTTTACGCCGTGCAAAACTATGACATCTCTGATGAACAGAGAGTACTCTGTGCAGGGTAGTTGTGCGTGGAGAGTAGTTTCAGCCTACAGAAGAGTTTCAACGAGCGCTGCTTTGATTCTTGCGAACTTTCCGCCAGTAGATTTACTGGCGAGAAAAAGAGATCTTCCAGCTCAATAAACATCGAGCTTCCTCGCAAGAACAACAGAGTAGTAATCTCCTCAAAGCGGTTATCCGAAAAGAGGCGAGATGTAGACTCGTTGAAAGATGTCAAGAAAAATGGGGTGGGGATTCTAAAGGAAGGTGGACATATCGCCTGATACCCAATTTCCCCACTTGGCTCGACAGAAAGCACGGAGAAGTTGGCTACTACCTGACTCAAGTGTTATCAGGTCACGGATGTTTCCGACAGTACCTTCATTGATTCAAGATTAAGAGAGAAGCAAAATGCGCCTATTGCGATAATGCAGTAGATGACGCAAGGCATACTCTTTTTTATTGCGGGCACTGGAGCTATGGTAGAATGTCTATGTTTACGGCAGTTGGCTTTGAAATCAACGTTGACAACATGGTGTCTACCATGGTTCAGAACGTGGACTCGTAAAGGCATATTGAATCCTTCATTACTAAAATAATGAAGGAAAAAGATAGAGTGGTTGTTAGTGGGTCAACCAGAAGAAGAGTGGTCATCCCCACATAACCTGGAATTCATTACCCAGGTATATGAATTCACAGATTTTCTACTTCCGACAACAAAAAAATAATAATAAGATTATATGATAATAATAATGTATAAAAACATTAAGTATACTTAATATTATTTAGTATTGCATATAGTCAAAAGTGTATAATAGTATTATATTGTACAAGTAATTTTGTCCATATGTATAATTATAAATAAAATCATATTGTTTATATTAAAAATGTATTTAATTATCATACTTTCGAAAATACCTCAAATTTCGCATAAGAAAAAAGTTCTGCGAATATCATTTTTCCGAAAACCTTAATTCTTTTAATGTGAAAATAATAAATTACTGTTGCTTTTATTATTCGAGAAGAAAAAATATGAATTTAAAAAAAACAAAAAAAATTTTTTAATTATTAATTTTTTGACAATATTTATAAATTTTTCAAAAACCAAATCGGCAATTCGAATTCCTGAAAAAATTTAGCTTAGTTAAAAAATGATCAAAATTCATCAATTTGTTTGAATGTTCTCACAACTTTTACGAATTTGAAAGTTTGAATTCAACTTTGGTGCGAGCGACTGATGATTTTGAAAAAAATTATCTATCCCCCTTTTGACCTAGATACAAAATTTTGTTTGCAAAATTTGCAGGAAAGAATAAGTAATCAAATGGCATTCATGCCAAATTGTTAAAGTAAAAATTGTTGATGTAGTTTTCATTTGTTTATAAACCAAAAATTCCCCCACCCACAAATCATTTTTTCTGTAAAAATTCAATTCGCTACAAATTCTAATTGATAGATTGGCATTTCATAAAGAAAACCCAACAAAAAATTGTTTTTCATCCGTCCAAAAATGCAGAAATTCAATTTTAAAAAATCACGTTTTTAGTTGACAAATGAAATTTCTCATAAACTATTTATTGAATCGGCTTCAGATTTGACACACATTCTTAGGGTCTTGAGAGGTATATTTTTGGAGAATATTGAAAGAATTTGTTAACTTTTGTTCAAGTTATTAAACAAATAAGAAAGTTCCATTTTTAGTGGTTTAAATTTATTTGTAAGTAAACAAATAAACCAATTTAACCATATGAGCCATCATTTTAAAAATATTCCCGAGCTCTAAAATTTTCATTCACATTTTTTTCTCTCTATAATTTGATAGGAAAGAACGGTAATTAAAAAACTGTTTTTCGGATTTAGTTTTATCAGTCTTAAGTCTAAAATCGGAAACCGCATATTTTTTATTGAAAATTATTATGTGAATTGTGTTGGTTCTTTTTTACCAAAATGTACCAAGAAGAAGGAAATGACAAAAGAGACATCACATTAATAACACTTATCAAGAATTATCCTTGTTTATACGAAAGAAAGAAATGTAGTGTTGAGACGAGAAGTTCTGCATAAAGTGGAATTGTATCTCATATGATTTAAGCCGGATATTGTAAATTGATGTCTGGTGAGTTCGGTAAGTTATTATAACATTTTTATATTATTTATTTTTATGTTACTTATATTTTACTTATACTATGTCAAATATTTACACAAATATACATATCAATCGAAGACAAACATTTTTCAGAAAGCTTAATGTTACACTTATTGAAAACACATTTTTGTAAATTCGTTGTACACTAATTTTTGAGGTATCCACTTTAAATAAATAAAATTTATTTATTTCGTAGTCAAAAAAATTTATTTTCAATATGAATATTCTAAATTATAATAAATAATAATAGATATATTAATAACAATGAATAATAGATATATAATAATTATAAAAAAATGAAGTTTCAAGCATTGACATTTTTTAACAAGATTTACAAAAAGATAATTATTCAATGTAATAAAGTCAATTTTAGTTACATGATTTCTAACTAAAGAGAAAAATAATTTTCATTTTTAAATAAAAAGGTCCAAATTAAAATTTAAAACTGTAAAAGAGTAACCTTTTAGATTAATATTAAAAAATTATTGTATAAGTAATAATAAAAAATATATAAACAACATACACGGCGGGTCTTAATTAACTTCAACCCAGAAGTTCTTGCCCAGATCAGTTCTTTCTTGGTTTTGTTTCTGTGATACCCCCTGATGATTTTACGCATAAAATGAAAAAAAATCGGTTTAGCCGTTTTTAAAAAAACTGATTTTTAACATTTTTGAAAGACGTTAATTAACTTATTTTTCCTAAAATGAGTGAAAATAATCGCCACATCTACTTGAGTCATTAAAAATGATATCAGAAAATAGATCCTAGGTACTGAGTATTATTAAGTAACTTTATATTAGAAAAATTAATTAAAAACAGGTAAATAATGGAGTTTTTTGAATATTACTCTCTCCCAGTAGATATACACCTAAAATTACCTATAGAAGAATTAAAGAGTATAAAATTTTGAAGAAAACAAAAAAATGCTTTATCATTCAATCTTTCCGATTTATGGCCTTCTAAAGTCAGATGTTAGCAAAAAAATATCGAGAAAAAACTTTTTATTTTAGTTTTTGAAAAATAAAAAGTGTTTTGTGTATCTAACGCATATATATTACTGAAAATAAATTAAAGTAGATTAAATTCTAAGTAAAACCACCGTTGCACTATCATTCTATCTCTAATAGAATCGAAGTAACGATTTTTTTAAAATGTCCCTTTCTAGATTTTTTTAAAATCATTTTTTAAATTGTTACATTTTACAGGATGCTAATTGTAAAAATAATTTTATCATATGGTTTTATTTTATATTTTTAAAAAATAAAAGCCGAATTAAATATTTAGTTCTTAAATATTTAAAATCCAAAAAAGGGCCATTTTAAAAAATCGTAACTCCGATCCTATTAGAGATAGAATGATAGTTCAACGACGGATTTACTTAGAATTTAGTCTACTTTAAATTTTTTTTTGTTTTTTTCAAAATTTTATACTCTTTAATTCTTCTATAGGTAATTTTTGGTGTATATCTACTGGGACAGACTTTTCACTCTCACTTACACTCAGAAAAATTCTCACTTTCACTTTTCACTCTCACTTACACTCAGAAAAATTCTCACTTTCACTTTTCACTCTCACTTACACTCAGAAAAATTATCACTTTCACTTTTCACTCTCACTTTCGCTAAAAAATTCTCACTTTCACTCAGAAAAATTCTCACTTTTACTTTTCACTCTCACTTTCACTCAATAAATTTTCACTGTCACTTTCACTCAAAAAAATTCTCACTTTTACTTTCACTTTCAGTTTCACTCAAAAATTCTCACCTTTCACTCACTTTCACTCAAAAATTCTCACTTTCACTTAAAAAATTCTCAATTTTCACTGTCACTTTTAACCTTAAAAATTCTCACCCTCACTTTCATTCCAAAAATTTTCACTTCTCATTCTCACTGTCACTTTTACTTTCATTCAAAAAAAAAATTTATACTTTTCACTCTCACTCCAAAAATTCTTAATTTTCACTGTAGTGCATTCTTTAAAATATTCTTTAGAATTTGACTGGAAATTCCAGATTAAATGTTCTTTGAAGTCCCACAAGTTTAATTAAAATTTTTTTAATTTAACAAAATACGGCTATTTTTCGAAAAAAATTAAAATCAAATTTTCTCAAAAACCAATCTTTTTTTCTCTTAATTTTTTTATTACTTTCTAGAAGTCTAAAGATTATTGTCCAATAAAATTTATCAGGATCCCACATCTTAAAAAGGAATAACAAAAAAACGTTTGTTTTGAAAAATTAAGTAATTATTTATTACAACTGACATTTCCAGCATTCAAGGAATTTTAATTATTATTATATAATTAAATCAATAAAACTTACATTTTTAAAATATATTAAACTTTTAATTCAGCATTTGAATGCAAAATACTTTTAATGTTACAAAAATTAAATAATTACATGAAATACATTCAACAAAAAATAAATTTTCATGGAATTCAAAATTATTTTACTCTACCTTTAGATTAATTCAATGCTGTTACGTCAAAACGAGAAACCTTTATAAATATACCTAACGATCCTCGTTTTAAATTAGTTTCAAATAAATTTAATCTAATTTGGGATGAGGATAAGTCAATGAGACTACTAAATATTGTAAGAGAATAATTTTTTTTAAAAACCAACAAGAAAGAAAAGTATTGACAAAAATACAATTAATATAATTATAATTTACAAAATCTTACTTTAAGAAAAACGATTACTGGTGATCAATGAGCTGGTGATAAAGTGTTAATCCAATCTTGAAAGGGTACTTCACAAAAATGGGGCCTCCGATAGTTGTCCTTAGTGTGGGATTTTATCACTGTTGTTTACACTAATGTGATAGTGTTTTGTGTTTCGAAAATATTTGCTTCCTTCCAGACGGTTGTCGGTAGTTGAGCAAATTTCGATGGTTTGAAATTTGGAATGTCTTGTTTCAAAATAGATGTTATCGAAACTTGAATCTATTTCCCAAATGATAATTTTTGAGAATTATTTAAAGTTTTATTTTAAGAACTGGGGAAAAAGTCTTAAAACGAAGTTCGTTTTAATTTAAACACTTGGAAAAATACTTGGGTTTACTTCAAACTATGTTTGTTTGAAAATTTAATACTTGTTGATAGACATGGGTTGAATTTAAACACTTTAGAGTTCACTTTTAACTTTGAACTTTTAGTTCACTTGTAGACGATGTGTTCAACTCGCTGGTTCGATGACTATAAGTTGGTGTTTCAAAAAATTACTCTCTGAATGTAACAGAGATAGTGCCCTTTATTTATAAAACTTCTCCCATAAGTTTAGCGCCTTTGATGCTACTGGAATTGTGGACAGATGGTTATTCCTTATTATGGTTTTTCCAATTTTATGGGTGAAAAGTTGTGCCTTCGCATAATTTTAAGTGGGGTATGTGCCTTTGGTGCTAATGGAATTGTGGAGAGATGGTTATTCATTATGGTTTGTCTAATTTTATGCGTGCCTCTTGAATTATCGCATGGATTATAAGTGGGGATATGTGCCGCTGGTTCACTTAGCTGTTCCTCACAGGTTAATTCACTGCTTGAGTGGGACTATGCTTGCTTATAGGAAGGTCGTTGAAATGATGCTTAATCGTTATTCTGATTATATTATTCAAGGGTAATATTGTCTGTGGCAAAGGTTTTTACATACTTCTAAATATTACTCTTCTTTCTTGTATTTGATACAATTTATATATTCGCTGTAAAACATATATTATAACAATGACCATAAAAATACTGAATATAATGCAACAATATGTAGAGATTGTATTAATACAATAACAAGCATTTTAATAACAATAATAATATTTTACAATATATAGGTAAGATTCAATATTTAAAAAGAGAATAAACACGTAATTATTATAAGTAGTTGTAGTATAATCGGAATCAGTTACGGACGTAACAATACACTGAAATAAAAGTTCATTGAATCAAGTAAATGCATTTTCATGACCTAATTTACTTGAAACAAACCTATGTTTTCTTATTGGAAGAAATTTTGTTTTCTTGTGTCAAGTAATTTTGAGCATTAGACAAATCATTTTTTTGTTCTCTTTAAATGACTACTTATTTCATCCAACACCCATAGTCTTGAGCCAAGAAAATTGTAAGATTAATATAAGTTAATAATTGTTTTAACTCAATTAAAAATAAACTTCAAGGTCGAATTCCACATTTTCTTAGATCAAGAGTATTGTTCTTGATCCAAGAAAATTCTTCTCCCAAATATACTATGTCAAGAAAATCGTTTTCTTGAATCAGTACTATAAGTCTTGACCGTATTCAATCTCACGATTTGCTTCAACCAAGAAAAATTTTCTTGTTTCAGTACTTTTTTTCAGTGTACGTCAATTTTTTGTTTTAACGTATTGTTTTACTTTGTTACTATTAGGTTTGTTCTGCTTTTATTTTTTCGTTCGTGTTTTTTTCTAGCTAATTATTTTAGCTTCATCAATTTATTTTCACGTGAACAATATATTACCTTCCTATGAATTCCCATAAAATTAGAATACTTCTTTCGATCTGAAGAAAACATTTTCTTCTCACCATTAATTTTCGTTTTAGTTTAAAAAATAATGATAAAACAGTTAACGAAATTAAAAAAGATATTTAGTATTAAAAAAACTTTTCAAACTTTATAACAAAAATTCGATCGCTTACTAAACATTAGATTCCATGAAATTCCTACTAATATTGACTTGTGTCATTTTTTCAGCAAAGTCTATAAAGAACACAAAACATCTAGAATAAAAATTAACAAAAAAATAAAAGCAGAACAAGCCTAATAGTAACAAAGTAACACAATAAATTAAAACAGAAAATTGAATTAATCTAAAGGTTGAGTAAAATAATTTTGAATTCCATGGAAATTTAATTTTTGTTGAATGTATTTCATGTTGTTTTTGAATTTTTGTAACATTAAAAGTGTTTTGCATTCAAATGCTGAATTAAAAGTTTAATATACTTAAAAAATGAAAGTTTTACTGATTTAATTATATAATAACAATAATTTAAATTCGTTGAATGCTGGAAATGTCAGTTGTAATAAAGAATTACTTAATTTTTCAAGACAAACGTTTTTTTCATTTTGAAATTTAGTTGTGTATTGTAAAGATATCGAAAAAAATTCGATTTTTCATTTTTGAAAAAAACAAAAAATTTGTTATTCTGCTTTAAGATGCAAGACCCCGATAAATTTTATTGTAAAATAATCTTGAGACTTCTAGAAAGTAATAAAAAAATTAAGAGAAAAAAAATCGATGGGATTTTTAAGAAAATTTGTTTTTAAATTTTTTAAAAAATTGCCGCATTTTTTTAAATTTAAAACTTTTTAAATTAAACTTGTTGCACTTCAAAGAACATTTAATCCGGAATGGGGGGCAAAAAAACCCATTGCATTATAGACAGTTGCACGAAAGATACATTAATTTAAATATTTTTTACCGTTATTATCTTGATCAATTTTTAGAGTGGGAGTGAAAAGTGAGAATTTTTTTAAATGAAAGTGAGAGTGAAAAATTAGAATTTTTTGAATGAATGTGAGAGTGAAAAGTGAGAGTCAAAAGTGAAATTGAGAATTTTTTTGAGTGAAAGTGAAATTGAAAGTAAGAGTGAAAATTGAAAGTAAGAGTGAAAAGTGAGAATTTTTTAAGTGATTGTGAGAGTGAAAAGTGAAGGTGAGTGTGAAAAGTGAAAGTGAGAATTTTTTTAGTGAAAGTGAGTAAAAAGTGAAAGTGATTTTTTTTGAGTGAAAGTGAGCATTTTTTTGACTGAAAGTGAGAGTCAAAAGTGAAAAGTGAGAATTTTTTCGAGTGAAAGTGTGTGAAAAGTGAATGTGAAATTTTTTTGTGTGAAAGTGAGAATTTTTTTAAATGAAAGTGAGAGTGAAAAATTAGAATTTTTGGAATGAATGTGAGAGTGATAAGTGAAGGTGCGTGTGAAAAGTGAGAGTCAAAAGTGAAATTGAGAATTTTTTTGAATGAAAGTGAAATTGAAAGTAACAGTGAAAAGTGAGAGTAAGAGTGAAAAGTGAGAATTTTTTGAGTAAAAGTGAGAGTGAAAAGTGAAGTGAGAATTTTTTTGAGTGAAAGTGAGAGTGAAAAGTGCAAATTTTTTTGAGTGAAAATTGAAAGCGAAAGTGAGAGTGAAAAGAAAAAGTGAGAATTTTTTGAGTGAAAGTGAGAGTGAGTTTTTTTAGTGAAAGTTAAAGTGAAAGTGAAAAATAAAAGTAAGAATTTTTTGAGTGAAAGTGAGAGTGTAAAAATTAGAATTTTTTGAGTGAATGTGAGAGTAAAAAGTGAGAAATTTTTGAGTGAAAATTGAAAGAAAAAGTGAGAGTAAGAGTGAAAAGTGAGAATTTTTTTGTGTGAAAAGTGAGAGTGAAAGTGAGAATTTTTTTGAGTGAAAGTAAGAGTGAAAAGTGAGAATTTTGTTGAGTGAAAGTGAGAGTGAAAAATTAGAATTTTTTAAGTGATTGTGAGAGTGAAAAGTGAAGGTGAGTGTGAAAAGTGAAAGTGAGAATTTTTTTTAGTGAAAGTGAGTAAAAAGTGAAAGTGATTTTTTTTGAGTGAAAGTGAGCATTTTTTTGACTGAAAGTGAGAGTCAAAAGTGAAAAGTGAGAATTTTTTCGAGTGAAAGTGTGTGAAAAGTGAATGTGAAATTTTTTTGTGTGAAAGTGAGAATTTTTTTAAATGAAAGTGAGAGTGAAAAATTAGAATTTTTGGAATGAATGTGAGAGTGATAAGTGAAGGTGCGTGTGAAAAGTGAGAGTCAAAAGTGAAATTGAGAATTTTTTTGAATGAAAGTGAAATTGAAAGTAACAGTGAAAAGTGAGAGTTAGAGTGAAAAGTGAGAATTTTTTGAGTAAAAGTGAGAGTGAAAAGTGAAGTGAGAATTTTTTTGAGTGAAAGTGAGAGTGAAAAGTGCAAATTTTTTTGAGTGAAAATTGAAAGCGAAAGTGAGAGTGAAAAGAAAAAGTGAGAATTTTTTGAGTGAAAGTGAGAGTGAGTTTTTTTAGTGAAAGTTAAAGTGAAAGTGAAAAATAAAAGTAAGAATTTTTTGAGTGAAAGTGAGAGTGTAAAAATTAGAATTTTTTGAGTGAATGTGAGAGTAAAAAGTGAGAAATTTTTGAGTGAAAATTGAAAGAAAAAGTGAGAGTAAGAGTGAAAAGTGAGAATTTTTTTGTGTGAAAAGTGAGAGTGAAAGTGAGAATTTTTTTGAGTGAAAGTAAGAGTGAAAAGTGAGAATTTTGTTGAGTGAAAGTGAGAGTGAAAAATTAGAATTCTTTGAGTGATTGTGAGAGTGAAAAGTGAAGGTGAGTGTGAAAAGTGAGAGTGAAAAGTGAAAGTAAGAATTTTTTTGAGTGAAAGTAAATTTGAAAGTAAGAGTGAAAAGTGAGAATTTTTTGAGTGAATGTGAGAGTGAAAAGTGAAAGTGAGGATTTTTTTAGTAAAAGTGAGAGTGAAAGTGAAAGTGAGAATTTTTTTGACTGAAAGTGAGAGTCAAGAGTGCTATTGAGAATTTTTTTGAGTGAAAGTGAAAGTATGAGTGAAATGTGAGAGTGAAAAGTGAAAGTAAGAATTTTTTGAGTGAAGAGTGAAAGTGAGAGTGAAAGTGAGAGTGAAAAGTAAAAGTGAAAATTTTTTGAGTGAATGTGAGAGTGAAAAGTGAAAGTGAGAGTTACGTGAACGCAACGTGATCACTTAATCGTTTTTTAATGTTTTCAGCCTCTCCTATGAAATGAGCATTAGAAATTTTTAATTACTCGAAAATGTTTGAAAGATCAAAACATCCAAGTTCTGAAATTATTTTAGCTTTTATACCTAACGTTTCGACTCGAGGTCAGACTGAAAATTAAAAGCTCGAAAATAATCGATCGAGCTTTTTGCACACCATTAGTAATAAGCTACTCATGAATTCACCTAGTGATTTACTTAGTGTGTGACATTAGTGGGCCATAAAGTATTTTCGGTCTGCTTCCCCTACTTCCGGGCAGAATGTGCTACTTTGCGCCCGCCTTAAGTGCCCGAAATAACATTCTTTCCGTGCAGGTAGGACAAAAATATAATTTTTGAACCTCATGAACATCAAGCAAGGGAAGAATATGTGGATATATATAACTACATGATTCACATGCATATTATATTTTTTACTTCATTTTATTTGTTTGCTTCCCTTAATTTTATTTTAGACAAAATTTTCTTTCTTTATATAAATATGCAATTAACCAAGAAATATGCCTTTTTATACAATACATGCAATAGTTCCACTAGATTGTAATATAATATTTTTAATATTACACAGCAAATTTATAAAATATTGTTGCACACTGTTACTTAGGTATATTGTGCTGTTATTTTGTTTGAATTTGTAATTTTAGTGTAATATTATATTGTTTGATAAATAATCTCATAAATTTTAAGACAAAAATTCCTTGCATGTCTATTAGATAGTTTTTTTTGTTTTTGAATATATGAGATTATCTTAAACAATATAATATCACACTAAAAGTATAAGTAGTAGAGCAATGGGGATCCTGGAACACTTACCGACGGTCGGTAAAGTAGACGGCGTTACTGCTCAATTCAAACTCAATTGGCGGGAAATTTATTTTTTTTTCAAATTTCAAGTCGCTTGGTGGGGTATTTTGAATTTTTCACTTAATTTACAGATATTTTTAGTTTTGACTATCACCGCTAGATGGCGCCACTGTTAAATTCTAAACCCTTTGGCGGGATATTTAAATCTTTATTCCCCAATTTTTAATATTTTGGTATTTTTAAATTTCCCGCTAAAATTACCGACCGAGTTTAATTATAGGTTGCCTTTGAAAGATGGCGCCGCTTTCGATTATTGGCCAATACCCTTTGTGTTCTACCATACTTACCTTACTTACCTAAAGTTACCCTATTATCGGCGCTCACTCCATTAGGCATGCGGTAGGAGTGGAGTCTCGAGTGCGACTGAGGAGTACCGCATCTCATCGCAGTGTTCCAGAGATTTTAGAGTTTTCAGAGTTAATTTTTAGAGTTTTTTTCGTTTTAAATTTAGGAGTTATTGATTTTTTATTATAGGTTTTTTTATTTTGTGTTCTATTTTGTATTAGTTTTAAGGTGGTGGTAGTTTTTTTCTATTTCAGGGTTTGTTTAGTTTTAAGTGTGTGTTTTTTCAGGTTTTGTTTAGTTTTAAGTGTGTTTCTTTAGTTTATTTACAGAATTTTTTTAAATTTAGTATTTAAGATGCCAAAGTGCAGACCAACGAAAAAGTCTCGTCAACGAATTGACATCGATGAGTTTAACGAAGTTTGTCAGGAGTCTGACAACTTTATTAAAGCGCGGAATCTAAGCTCATCAATGTAATGTCAATGACTGGTGATGGAAAATTTATTACTGTCTTTGAATGGCAAAATAATTGCCAAGGATATAAAAACATTTTCAGGAAATTTTTACACAGGTCTGATTTCTCTTCATCCCAAATATCTAGATGCTTAAATTTAAGTCAAAAATTACAATATTTGCGTTGCCATTTCGATTTGTTAATAAAACGAAGTGCAGGAGTGCAAGTTCCGAATAATAGAATGAAATGGGTTGATTTTGAAAAAGCATTTGAGGGTCGGTTGCAAACTAGTGCTATTATAAATTTAAATTACAAGGATATTAATGAGTTTCTTGATGATGCCTTTGCTTTGTTTAAAATTAATATTCAAAAAGCTTTAAACAGGTATGGCCCGTTAAAAGTGTATACCGTTTTGGGGGTAAATTTATAAAAGATTCGCTTGATGTCAAACAAGAAATGTCTGATCTTAAGACATTTATCGCGAAAACAGCTGAAATTTTTTTAACAACCTCGTTAGACGGCTGGTACAATATTAATGTTAAACAGAAAACCTTAAAAAAATTGAAGAATTCCAAGGAAAAGAGTCTAATTGGAGACTTCACTCTATTGAAAGGTTAGCAGTTAACATTAACAGTTACAACCGTATGAGTGCAAGTTCTTATATTAATTTACCAGCTGTCATTAACTTAAGAAATGCCTGCGTGAATGTACAAAATTCTGATAAACAATGTTTTAAATGGTCAGTTTTGTCTGCTTTTCATCCAATTGAAAACAATGCACATCGAGTTTCGAAGTATGAGATGTATAAAGACGAACTTAATTTTACAGGAATTAATTTCCCTGTTTTACTTAATGATGTTCCAAAATTTGAATCTCTAAATCAAAATATTTCAGTAAATGTATACGGACTCTCAAAAAATGATAAAAAATCCAATGTTTACCCATTACATCTCACATCGCAGAAAAAACCGCAGCATATTAATCTCTTACGCGTTGAGGACCATTACATCGATGAAAGCCTAAGTGAAGAAGAATACGATATAACAATCCTTTCTTTTAACTTCCACTATGTTTGGTTCAAAGATTTATCCAAACCCGTTGGATCTAAATTGTCCAAGCATAGGTCCAAAAAATACATCTGTGATCGTTGCCTCCATTATTTTGGAAGTGATCTGATGCTTACCGAACACAAATAAAATTATAGGAAAATGAACGATACCAGAATTAGGCTGCCGATTCCTGGCAAAAATTTTGTCGAGTTTAAAAATTTTAATAACAAGGAACGCATACCTTTTATCAGTTACGCGGATTGTGAGTCTTTTAATTCCTGCAGAAACACCTTAAGAAGAATCCAATACTGTCGTGATTCAAAATCATGAAACGCTCAGTATAGGTTTTTATGTTAAATGCGGCTTTGATGACTCTTTGTCTATGTACAAAGCATCTCCTCGAGATGAGGAAAATCCTGATAAGTGGTTTTCAAAAGAGCTTAAAGACTTGGCTGACAATTTAGACATTAGATTTCAGAATCCTGTACCTATGGAAGTATTAAGTTTACAACAGGTGAATGATTTTAGATATGCAAGTACATGTCATATTTGTAAAAAGAAATTTGCTTATAGTGATATAAAAGTATGAGACCATTGTCATCTAACTGTGAAGTATCGAGGGCCTGCACATCAAGATTGTAATATCAATTATCATGAATCGCAAGTCATACCTGTTGTATTTCATAACCTTAGTGGTTACAATGCTCATTTTATTATTAAAGCTATTGCTACCGAGTTTAACGGTAAAGTTGATCTTCTTCCCATTAATAAAGAAAAGTATATCAGTTTAACAAAGAATATTAAGGGTAGTTCAATTAAATTTCGTTTTATAGATTCATTTAAATTCGTGGGATCATCATTGGACAAGTTAGCATCCTATCTCGATGAATACAAAATTGTAAATTCCGTATTTTTACATTTCAGCGACGATAAAATTAAATTGTTAAGGAGAAAAGGAGTTTTTCCTTACGAATACATTGATTCAAGGGAAAAACTCAATGAAACAGAATTACCACCTAAAGAAAAATTTTACAGCATTTTGAACGATTCAAATGTTTCAGATGAAGATTACGCACATGCGCAGAAAGTGTGAAGTGAGTTTAATTGTCAGAATCTAGGTGATTATGTGTTCTTGTACATGAAAACGGATATTTTGTTACTTGCGGACATTTTTGAAAATTTCAGGGATCAGTGTTTATTAGCATACGGTCTAGATGCAGCACACTATTATATAACGCCGGGACCGACGTGGGATGCTATGCTAAAGTATACGAATATAAGATTGGAACTCCTCACAGACATCGACATGGTAATGTTTATTGAACGCGGAATAAGAGGTGGAATTATTCAGTGCACTAATCGTTACACTAAAGCAAATAATCTGTACATTGAAAAATATGATGAGAATGAGGAAATTTCTTATATCGTATACTTTGACGCAAACAATTTGTATGGTTGGGCAATGATTCAGTCACTTCCGCATGGTGGCTTCGAGTGGGTAGAAAATATTGACAATGATTTTGATTTTAACGTTTCAGATGATGGGGAAATTGGGTACATCTTGGAAGTTGACCTGGACTATCCAGATCATCTTCATGATATACATAGTGATTTCCCATTTTGCCCGATCGCTCGAAGTCACCAGGGTCAAAAGAGGAGAAGCTCCTAACTACCCTCCTACCGAAACGAAAGCACGTTCTCCATTATCGTGCCTTAAAACAAGCGATTACCGATGGTCTTGTATTAGTTAAAATTCATCGCGTTTTAAAATTTCACGATCCCTTTGGTTAAAAAGCTATATTGACTTTAGTACCATGCGAAGAACAAATGCCAGTAATGAATTCGAGAAAAACTTACTCAAACTAATAAATAACGCGGTATTTGGAAAAACCATTGAGAATGTGCAAAACATGTTGATGTTAAACTAGTGACAAAGAGGAAGGGTAGATATGGAGTTGAAGCACTTATCTCCAAACCTAATTTCCACAGCAGAGCCATTTTTAATGAAAATTTAATTGCTGTGGAACTTAGAAAAGTGGAGGTTTTGATGAACAAGCCCCTGTATGTTGGCTTGGCTGTTTTAGATGTATCAAAGACATTAATTTACGACTTCCACTACGATTATATGTTGCAAATGTATGATAGAAAAAGATTGAAATTATTGTACACCGACACCGATAGCTTAATTTACGAAATAAAGTATTCTGACATTTACGCGGATATGAAACAAGATATTCATAAATTCGACACTTCAGATTATCCCGCAAATAATATTTACGATATTCCGCAAGCCAACAAAAAAATATTAGGTATAATGAAGGATGAATGCTGCGGGAAAATTGTAACTGAATTTGTTGCCTTGCGGAGCAAAATGTATAGTGTACGAGTTGAAGAGCAGGATTTTATAAAAAAGGCTAAAGATGTAAAAGTAGGAGTTGTTAAGAAAAATATCGATTTTGATGATTATGTCTATTGTCTGCGAAATATTAAAATCCAATACAGGACTCAATACTGTATTCAGTCAAAACTGCATAATGTACAGACATTAAAGCAAACGAAGATTGCCCTCAGTCCTTATGACGACAAAAGGTACTTAATAGAAAACAGCACCGACACCCTTGCATGGGGGCACTGTAAAATTCTAGATATCGATGATAAACCAATATAAATAGAACAAAAATGATTTGTTACAGAGACGAGAAAGAAAAATAAAGGTTGTTTGAGTAAAAGACGTTTACTTTATTTTATGTCTACTTTATTTAAAAAAAAAACCTTAACCTTATTCATTCACTTGTCTTAACTTTATTTTAACTATACTTTAACTTATTTTAACGTTACTCTAACATTTCTTTAACTATTTTTCACTTATTTTAACGTTACTTTAACATTACTTTAACTTACTTTAACTATACTGTAACTTTATTTTAACATTACTTTAACATTACTTTAACTATATTACATATCAGATTTTTTTATTCAACTATTGTGTGAGCTATCGAATTATTGTACTTTGATATAAGAGTTGGTAAAAGATTAATCCATTTATAATTGCCTTGTAAGCTGAATTCAGGCCACATCATATTTTTAGAGTGAAGGTTAAATCTTCCAACAATTGAGGGTTTCAAATTACTATAGGTAGAATAAAGATTAATGTTAAATTCTTGCATTAAACTCTTGAATACAGAATTATCAAATTTTTTGCCTCTATCAGTATGCAAATTTTTTGGAATTCGGCCTTGTTTTAGAATAGTTTTCATGGCTAAAAAAATATCTTTTCAATTCTTACTCTTTACAGCTGCAGCCCAGGCATATTTGGAAAATATGTCTATAACTGTGAGCATGCATTTGAAACCTTTATTAAAATAAGAATAAGGTATCATTTCAACCAAATCTGCTTGCCAGGTTTCATCAATACCACGCATTTGAACTTTTAGACGAGGATAATTTTTTCTAGCTTGTCTATGCAATTCTTTAATAACAGTTAACTTTTCACCGTCCATTTTCAAGACTGGTTAAACGTTAATGCAACTTAGCGATATATTTAGCGTTTTGAAGAGGTAGTTCAAGTTGTAACTCAGTTTCAATCTGCTTAAGTTTTTCATTAATTCTTTCTTCAATAGATTGAATAAGAATAGTCAAGTCATCAATAGCTGATCTTGAAGATGTCGTAACTGCAAAGACGGTTTTTATTTCGTTTTTAACAATTTTCATTACTTGTCTCAATTTCACTGAGTCGTGTTGCTCTTCAGCGTCTTAAACGTTGCAAAGTCTTTTATTATCAATGTCGTATTGTCTACTTGGAGTAAATTTAAAACCAATTCTAGAAGGTCCAGGAAGTCAACGCTTGAAAGAGGCAGTGACAAGGGATGTCCAAACACATCAATGCTCATTTTAATACTGAGCTCTAATTGCTTGTACTCTTCTAATATATAATGTGAGATTCACGTAGTTCTTCGATAATTGACATAATTTCATTATTATGGCTTGGATTACCAACTTGCTCTGATGCTACTAGCAAACGTAATCGGTCAACTAGTTCATTTGGATCATCCCAATAAATGTAGTCTGGTTCAAATTTTTTCTTTGTAAGCATAAATTGAGGTAATTTTTTCCAAATTTCTTCTTCCCTTTTAAAATACCTCTCCCCTTTTTTGGTATACTCTTAAAAAGTTTTGCAATTACATCAATGTATTTGGAACTTTTGTTTATGTTTACAGGTTGACTTAAACTATAATTTTTTCGATGTGCATTTGTAGCTTTAAAAATTTCTTTATAATTTTCTAAATCATCTGTACTTATTAATGCTTGACTAGGTCTTTGTCTAAATAAGAGTTCAAGCAGCCCAGCAGTTTTAAAATATGTTTTCTTTCCAACCAGTTGAATATGTGCACCTCCTAAATCAACTGCTGTATCTCCAATCATAAATGTACAATTAGGCAGCACACGTACTCCATAAACCGTGTCTAGAAAAGTTTTTCTGTTTTTATTCAATAATGTAATAAATTTATTTGTCAAATCTACATAATTAAGTTCTTCTACTTTTTCATAGTTAGCTCTGTTATCAAGTAGAGTGTCATTTAGTAGTGTTTTATCAAATTCTTCCTCGTCATCAACAGCAGTTGAGAAAGAAAAATCATTTTCTTCCCTTTTAACATTTTCTTTTTTAATATTTTTGAAAGGTATGTCAGTTACTTTAACCAACTTTTCTAGTGGTGTTACTATTGGTTGAAGAGTTCCTTTTAATATTGTTCCTGCAGTTTCTTTACCCACTTTGAGTAAACGATGTTTTCGCCTAATAGCATCACTTACTTTTGCTATTTGACGAAGCGTTTCTTGCTCTTTTCTGTACATGTTTTCTTAGGCACAAGATAAACTGTAGTAATTACAAATTCAGTTAAGTTCTTGTATTTATAGTAAAATCAAGCAATCAAATCCTCTTCTATATCTTCCCTCATTAAAATAACGGTCCTTATCAATAACAACAAAACCATATTTATCAGCTTTCCAACATTCTGAACATAAATCGCGAAATTGAGTATAACTCATATCAGTATTAACCCATTCGTGCCTCTGGAACATATATGTCCAACTAAAAAATTATATGTAATTGTTATAAAAATTAACCAATTATTTGCGCTAAATTGCTTTCTATTCTGAATGGATGTGGCTACAATTAAAAAAATAGTAAATTACGAAAAGTTGTAATATTTATTTTAAACAATGGGATAAACATTGACTGTACTTTAAAAAAAAGGAAACAAACTATACATTTCGTTAACATTTTGTGAATAATTTTTAACAACACTTCGTTTTTTATGTTTTTTGGGTCTTTGATTACGAATATTAAGTCAGATTTAAAAAATTCAAAATGGTAGATCTAATATGACCGACAAATTTTTAATCAAATTAAATTTTTTTTATTTCATAAAAAATGCTTCCAAATTGTTACTCGGGGTTTTGCGGGGTCACTGATTACGAATCCAATATCAGTTTTTCAAAATTCAAAATGGCGAATCCAATATGACGGACAAGATTTTTAAAAATTGCTTCAATTTGCTTACATATTGATACTCGTGGGGTTTCAGGGTCGCTGATTACAAATCCGATATCAGTTTTAAAAAATTCAAAATAGCGGATCCAACATGGCGGACAAGATTTTAAAAAAATGCTTGAATTTAGTTCAATATTTCTACACGGGGGTCTACCAATACTGTATTCGCCATATTGGAAACACCATTTCGAATTTTTTAAAAGTGATATTGGATTCGTAATCAGCGACCCTGAAATTTCCCGAGTTAACACTCGGGGCAAATATGTAAGCAATATGTAAGCAAATTTAAGCATTCTTTTGAAATATTGTCCGCTATATTGGATCAGACATTTTGAATTTAAAAAAATTTATCAAATCTGACTTCTGATTCGCAATCAGCGACTTTGAAAACCCCCAAGTAACGATATTGACGCAAATTCAAGCAATTTTTAAAAATCTTGTCCGCCATATTGAAATTTGAAAAAAATTAAATATCCCGCCAGGGGGGTTTGAATTGAGCGGTGGCGCTATCTAACGGTGGTAGCCAGTACCAAAAAATGGTAAATTGGGCTGTAAAAATTTAATACCCTACCAAGCAACTTGAAATTTGAAAAAAAATTAAATTTCCCGCCAAAGGTGTTTGAATTGAGCGGTGACGCCATCTAACAGTAGCAGCCAGAACTCAGATGTCGGTAAGGTAAAACATCAAGCCACTTATATCGAATTAAAAATTTTCCAATACATATGCAAGACATTTTCTTTGTTTTAGATTATATGAGATTACACCGGCACACAAAAAAATTTCGAGTGCAAAGACTGACACATAATAGGTTCTCTTCTTTGGGGTATATCTAAAGAGAAAAAAGTAGTCGCACCAAAAGTTTAGTGCTGGTATTTTTTTACGCGCCTAGTAAGGTGGTGAAGTCTGAGAAAATGATTTGCATGGGGGTTTACTTAATTTTTATGTTTTAAACAGACTTTTCGCATATTTCTATTATTGATTTGAATTCAGTGACGCTAATTACATAAAAATTGAATAGATAAAAGATGTTAAAAATGTCGGATCCAAAATGGCGGACCTAAAATGGCGATTTTCTAAAAAAATTGCAGATCCACTGTAAAATTGTTTCTCTCGGGTTTTCGGGGTTGCTAAAAATGAATATGATGTGAGTTTTCAGAAATTCTAAATGTTAAATTTACAGTATTTTTAATCTTTGTTTCTTGAATATCTTATCCTCTTTGATTTAAAGGAACTCCGAAGAGGAGCTCTTCTTTTCCTCTTTGAATTTTTGGCCTCTGGTGTTTCTCTTCTTAGCGTCCAACAGTAGTCCGCTAACAAATTTATATTCCTCGAAAATAAATTTCTTGAGTAAGCACTAGATTTCGTTATGAAAATACAATATATTTTTCATATGTATCAACAGCGCAGCTGTCCTAATACAGAAACCTGCTTTTTCTGAAAATCATTTTTTCGAAATTAATTAATAATTTCAAAATTATCAAAGAACTCAGAAAAAATTGGTTAGCATGGTGGGATACGAGCCCACGACCTTTCTATTGCCGGTAGACTGCTCTGACCACTGAGCTACATGCACCCCAAGATTCTCCGAGTTCCTTAATATATACTATACCTCCCTACATTATTTCATGATAATGTAGGGAGTTTCTTGAAGATGGTAAAGCCTTATTTCAAATTCATGGCAAATATAATTAAAGAAAGTGAATTTATCATTCGGTTTTTTTCTTTTTCTTCTATTTTTGCGACTAGGACACCTCCCCGTGGTGAAGGCGGACAACGACTTTTTGGCGAGAGATTTTACCAAGATATAAAGGTCATGGAAAAACGATACCAAGGAAAATGGAATAAAAATATGTTAGCGGACTACTGTTCATTTTCAGCTACCCCGAAAACGCAAGAAAAAATATTTTCAAGTGAATCTGATTAATTTTTAAGGTTCCGTACACCTACGGTGTACCGACGGAACCCTATTGGTGAGACTTTTGTGTCCGTAGCCAAATCGTGTCCTCCCCTAGCGGCTAAACTATTTGACCTAGACAGCTCAAATTTGGTACAGATACGTATTTTCACATGTAGATTATAGGGAAAATATAGAAAATGTGATTAAAGGTGATGGCCATAGCGTTGTCAAGAAAATACTAAAAAATTAAAAAAAAAATTTTTCTTCTAATTTCCACATTTTTTGATCTAATGAGTTGAAAATTGACTTCTAGCATATTTTTACAGTCTGATCACAAAAAATATATTAAAAAATCTAAAAAAAAATTTTTTTAATTTTAAAAAATTAGTATATATTTTTAGTCTGATCACAAAAAATATATTAAAAAATCTAGAAAAAAATTTTAAAATAAAATTAAAAAAAAATAGACGAGTGCGAGTTGCACTTGCACTGATTTTTTATGTACGAGTGCAACTCGCACTTGTCCAGTTTTTTATTTTCTTTTGTCTGTCATATTATATCCGACATTTTGAATTTTTAAAAACCGTCTTTAAATTCATAATTAGTGACCTCGAAAACCCCCAAGCAACGATTTTTAAGGAAATCAGAAAAATTTAAAAAAACCGCTATTTTTGATCCGCCGTTTTTAACATTTTTTATGTATTCAATTTTTATGTAATTAGAGTAACTGAATTCAAATAAATAATAAAAATATGCGAAAAGTCTGCTTTAAACATAAAAATTAGGTAAATCCCCATGCAAATTATTTTCTCAAACTTCACTACCTTACTAGGCGTGTAAAAAAATACCAGCACTAAACTTTTGGTCCTACTACTTTTTCTCTTTAGATGCACCCCAAGGAAGAAAACCTAGCATGTGTCAATCTTCGCACTCGAAATTTTTTTTGTGTGCCGGTGTTATCAAACAATATAATATAACCATATTAAGAGTAAAAAAATTATTTTGGTTCAAAAAGAAAATTTTTTAGTTTTAGGTGATCCGTTTGAGAAATTCCGAACCAATATCTGTATATTATTTTAGATTGGAAAATGTGACACTCGATAAAGAAATTTCTTACAATAATGAGTCACTGGTATCTGTAAAAACCTAAGCTGTAACCGACTTAAATGATAAATCTCAAGACCTCGATTCAAAATTGACAAATTCTTTAACAACAGCTACTGTAAGTTTCAACAAGGAGCTTCTAAACCTTAATGCTCACATAATACATTCTTCGACATCTGTAACATACCTTCTGCAGTAGATAATTTGAAAATCATGAAATTACAGTTTTTTGAAAAGCATGTGGATTTACGTAATGGAGTTTCTACTAAATGAAAATGGATAAAGCAAGCACTCTAGATCAAATAATTGTATACATCCTGAAGTAATTATCGACAGAAATAAGACATTAGGTAATGCGTCAAATGAAATTATAAATTTAAATAGTTAAAATGACATAAACGGTACTGTGGAAATGTAAAGTAATGAGTCTGAAGGCTGTGCATCTAAATTAGATAATTCTTTATCATCAGTACAAACTGATTCAGTGGATAATGCGAAAGAAAATGCACCGAGAAACTCGCACCACGCACATTGGCATTTTTTACAATTACTGACATTAGTAAGTAATTATGTACTACACATTTAAAACAACCAACCAATTAAAAAGGTTGTTTTTACTTAAAAGTAAACATATTCTTTTTAGTAGACAAATATCTTAAAATTCATATACACATTAATTATATATACATAATATATTATATATTATTATATTATAATATTTATAATAATGATCCAAATCTGAAAATTTCCCCTGCGTATTCAGTTGACTTAATTATAGCAGAATTCTATCAATTAATCAACTTATTCATGAAATTATTCTTATTTATTAAAATTAGAACACAATTTTTACGCACAGTATAAAGAATAGCTATAGATACATCTTTCGAAAATTATTTTTGAAAATTCATTCTAATTTAATTTTTGAAATTAATCCTTTTTTCAAGTATTGTATTGTAATTTTAAAAAATTAATTATTATAGAATTTTTATTAAAAATTTTGGAAATAATCTACTTTCTGAAAATTTTAATGAATAATTTTCAACTGTAAATTCGATAAAGAATGAAAATATAAAAAGTTTTGAAAAAAGTAATTCTCTGACAAAGTAATTAAACATTTTTAAAAACATAATCATTTATTTATTTAATAATTTTTTTGAAAAACTATATTATTTTAGGGAATTTTTTAAAAATTGGATGCAAAATTCAATTATTTTCAGAAATTTGGAGTTGCGTCTAGTCTGTCGAACCGAACAGACGTGTTTACAAATCGTACTGTTATTCTGTCTGTCTATTTTCGGTAGTTAAATATTGTATTGTGAAGTCTTTTTTTTACAATTTTACAACTTAAGGTGACTTCAAATGAAGACCTTGTGAGGATTTTAAAGAATATCCAAAGTGATACAAAATCTCTAAGTGGGAAGATGGATAAAGTGCAAGGTGATTTAGAAGTGTTAACTAAAGAAAATGCTCAACTCAAAAAAAATTTTATATTAATGAGTGACAAAGTGAGTGATTAGGAGTTAAAAAACAAATTGCTTGGAAATAAAATAAATAATTACAAAATGAAATTCGAGTTATTTTTAAATAAAGATAGAAGGAATAATATCGTGTTGTACAGAGTGCAAGATACTCCAGCAGAAAACGTAAATTTACTCGAGACTGTAAAACAAATATTTTGCAAAGCAGAAGTCTCCGTTAACGCTGATAATATGACATCTGTAAAAAGGATTGGAAATACTGAAGGATTTAAAGTTAGACCCATACTTGTATCTTTTAACAGTCAGGATATTAAATACGATATATTCCGTAAAGTAAATAATTTTAATATTATGAACATTGGAGTTTCGAACGACCTATCCAGGGAACTACGCGAAAAGAAGAAACTGCAGTACAATAAACTCTTAGAATGCAAGAGTTTATTAAAAGAACAAGGAAAATCCATAAAAATACAGGGCCATTATATTATTATGGATAATAAAACTTATGATTTGGATATGGCCTTGAAATATCTCCATTATTCTCAGCATATTTCTTAAACTTTTGATGAGCTTTCTGATGGGGAGGACGATGACTCAGCGGATTCAACCATTTCCATGGGGAGTAAAAAAGAGGCAGACCACCTGGCTCAAAACATAATGCAAGGAAAAAAATCAAAACTCTGTCGTCGAAGGTAGATGCCGGTCCAATTAAAAAATTCCTCAACCCTTTGGGTCCTAAAGATGTAAAAACATAGCGCGAGGAACTGCAACCCAGGATTTTGTTCTGGACCGTGAGGGGCCTGCGGAACCTTGAAGACGCAAAGAGTGAAATAAACAGTGTTGACATAATTTGTATTAATGAAACGTGGGCCATGAGTGATCCGTCTCCTTCCATCGCTGGCTGTTTTCCTGGTTTCTGTATAATTTACAGTGAGGCGATAAAGACGGCGGCGAGGGGAAAAGGAAAGGGCGGTCTTTTTGTGTTGTAAATATTCAAATATTCAGCAGAAAAATTGTTTACAAACGAAGAAATTATCTTAGTTAAATTTTCGAGTAAACATTTGGAATTTATATTGGGATTTGTATACACTTCACCTAGCTTTGACTTTGAATATTTTCTGGCTACACTTGATAATCAAATTAATCAAATAGTATTTAAATTTCCTTTCTTACCAGTATATGTAGCTGGTGATTTTAATTCTAAGGTGGGGATTCTGAATCAGCTTTCGACTGAAATAATTTTAGATAGTTGGTGTATCTGCAAGGAGAGGAACAGCTTGGATATGAAAAGCGATAGGAGAGGGGATAAGCTAAATTTTATGATGGAAAGTAACGGTCTTATTTTAATAAACGGTAGATCCGAGAGCGATTGTCCTGCAAACTATACCATTGTTAGTAAAATTGGAAAATCTATTGTTGATTTATTTTGGTCGAATTTAATGTGTGCACATTTTATTAGGGATCTTAACGTTGATTGTATTGTGACTTGCTCGGATCAATTTCCCGTAATAGTTTCTTTCAATATTTATACAAATTCTGACAAAGTTGCTTCGGGAGTTAAATGGAACGTTAATAAAAAAATGAATATATTACGCTTATGCAATCTTACACTTTTGAAAAAAATTATAATGAATCTGTCAATAAGCTGGAAAGTGATCTTACAGGGAAAATTCTGGAATGTGCATTGGAGGTCGGAATGAAAAAAAATGTAAACAGAAAAAGTGGAACTTCAAAACCTTGGTTTGATAAAGAATGCGTTGATCGGAAAAAGTTGTTGAAAAAAAGTTTAAAAATTTGAAAATTAAATGGATTCGAAGACAAAAAATTAACAACGTGTAATCATACTAAAAAGGAATATTATAAGAATTTATTGTTAACAAAAAGAAGATTTTAATAATACTTTATTAGAACAATTGTCTACGATTAGAGACTCGGATTCGTTCTCAAAAATAATAAATCATTTCAGATATCGTGCAATTAATGTTGATGTAATAGATTTAGATACTTGGCATAAATTTTTTGAATTGTCATTCACTCACACTGCCCACAAAAAACCTATCGTTAGCGAGCAACTGTCTACGTATAATGAAAGTAATCCATTTTTAGATCCACAAATAACACAAAATGAAGTAGTTTTGAGTCTTCAAAAGTGTAAAGATAATAAAGCGCCTGGCTCAGATAATATTACATACGAATTTCTAAACAATCTGCCGGATAACAGTTTAAATTACTTAACATTTTTGTTTAATAAAATATGGAACTTAAGTATTTTCCCGGACAAGTGGGCTGAAATCAATTAAAGAATGCTCTATAAAAAAGGTGATAAAAATAACCCTTTTAATTATCGCCCGATCGCTCTCGTAAATTGTATTACAAAAATTTTTACACAGATTTTGACGAGAAGATTAGGCGTCTGGGTTGATTCTGTGAATCTGTTACCCGAACACTAGGCTGGTTTCAGAAAGAAGCGAAGTTGCGCCGATCATATTTTTACCTTGAATGCAATCATCCAGATTCGGTTAAATGCTACCAGGGGTAAATTGTTCGTGCTCTTCGTGGATTTTAAAAGTGCTTTCCCCTCAGTTTGTCACGACCTACTGTGGGAAAAGTTATATAGGCTCGGTGCGGGTGATAAGATTGTTAAGATTTTGAAACGTCTCTACAGCAGAGCCACGGTAGCAGTTAAGGGGACGAGTGGTGTTTCAAAACCGATTTTGGTGACGAAAAGGGTTTTACAGGGAGAGTATCATCTATGCGAAAAATACTTAAAGCACTTTAGAAATGTTGTGAAATGAATCATCTAAGCATTAATATTGACAAGACAAAATAGTTATCTTTAGAAAGGGAGGACACTCCCAAGACAAAAAAATCAGTCCTTTAAGTATGGCGGTGAAGGAAATATCGAGGTTGTTTCTAATTACGTTTATTTGGGTATTATGTTTTCTAATTTAGCTGTATTTTTAAATGCTACTAAGGCAATGGTATCCAAAGCTAATATAGCGCAATTTAATACGATTTGCTTAGCCAACAGAATGAAGATAAATTCTTGGTCACCAATTAAAAAATTATTTGACAGTCTATCGTTCAGTGTAGTAATGTATGATGCCCACACTTGGGGTTTAAGATATGAAGACGAGATCGAGAAATTTAAAATTCAATTTTACAAGAAACTTTTACCACTCTCCCCTGACACACCGGATTATACTGTGAGACTAGAAACTGGAAGGTGTAAACTTATCGCTACTGGTTTTAAGCTAGCTCTTAATTTTTTTAAGAAAATACTTACTTTTGACAATGACCGTTATCCGAGAATATGTTTTATAAAATTGAAAAGATTGTCAGAAAATAAAGATGTTAATTTAACCTTTAAAGTGCTATGCCGGTCTGACAGACCGCTATGAAAATTTTCTTTGCTTGTAACTTTTTTTCAAAGTATAATAAGAACTCGTACTTTTTAGCAGCTTCATAATTTATGAAAATCTGTTAGGAGATAACTTTTTCAAAAATTTTTATTCGTTAAATTTTGTAATATAAATAAATATTTTTAGTATAGCGGTCTGTGAGACCGGGGTTAGCTTTAAGTGAAAGTATATTCCCATGAGTAACGTCTGCGCAACTTGACGCGCAGCTAGTTCTACTGACAGTTTTCATAGACTGCATTTATTATTTTGATGTTTTCGTCAATAGTGATATTGTAAAAATGTGATAATAATGTAAATTTGTAATTAATTATAAAAAATAATTATTAAATAATAATATTTATTAAATTGCTATTGAAGGAATTATTGTCAATATGTCACGGAAAAGTTCAAAGGTAAGTTTATTATGTTTTTCAAGTAAAACCAGAAAATTATTTTGAAACAAAATTTATTTTATATTGTGATTAGATAAGATAAAACATTTTATGAACATATCTTTATATGATTCTTTAAATTTGTTTTTTTTAATCTTGGTTTAATGAGTTGAATTACTTTAGGTTATAATTAAAAAAATTTTTCCAATGTTTTGATTTTGTATTTTAGGTTATGTTGACGAGAAAAAATTTTTGTTTTAACAGATTTATAAATAATTATTTGTGATCACATTTTTCTTAAATTATAATTTACTTAGTGTTGTGAAATTAAATACTGAATGATGAAATTAATATTGCAGATGAAAAATTTTCGAAAAGTTTTAGAGTCAAGTGTTGAGGAATTCAGTGATGATAAAGGGAAAAATTGTGATTATTATTGGAGTGCTGAAAAACCAAATTCGAAAAAAAGAATGCCTCAACATAACATTATTTTGAAACTTCCAACTTTGAAATCATCGGCTTTGGAATTAGGCGAGACTCCAGATTGTTTGAAAGTATGGGAATTATTTTTCGACAAAGATATTATTGAGAAAATTGTTCTTTATACAAATCAAAAGCTAAATAGCGTAAACGAACGTTTATCTCGAAATTCTCGAGATCCTGATAAATTTAAATTTCCTACCTATTTGAAAGAGACTTCTGTCGTTGAAATTAGAGCTTTTTTTGGACTTCTTCTTTTAACATCTATTTATGGTTCTGCTCATGAGAATGTAGAGTCTCTGTTTTCTACTGATTGCTTAGGACGACCGATTTTCAGTGCTACAATGTCTTCTCGAAGATTTAAAAGTTTATCGACCTATTTACGTTTCGATGATTCAACAACTCGTTCCGACAGAAAAAAGATTGATCGAACAGCTGCAATTTCGGAAATTTTCCAAAACATCATTGATAATTGTCAAAAAGTATACAATGTCGGAGCTTATGCTTGCATAGATGAAATGTTAGTAGCTTTTCGGGGCAGCTGTTCATTTAGAATCTATATGCCAAATAAGCCTGCGAAATACGGAGTAAGAGTCATGTGTCTCACTGATGCTCGGAATTCGTATTTGTACAATGCTTACATTTACTGTGGAAAAAATAGTGATTCACAAGGCTTGACTCCTGAAGAACAAAAATTTCTAAAACCAACTCAATCTGTTTTGCGTCTCAGTAAGCCTCTGTATAAATCGAACCGTAATGTAACTGCAGACAATTGGTTTTCATCCGTCGAAGTCGTTCAAGAACTCAAGAAAAATGGACTAACGTACGTGGGAACTATAAAAAGAAATAAAAAAGAGATACCAAAAGAATTTCTTCCTTCTAAAACCAGACAAGTTAATTCATCTCTTCTTGGACATTCAAAAGATGGAGTTTTGTTATCTTTCGTACCAAAAAAAACAAAGCTGTTTTGATCATTTCCTCGATGCATTCATTTGCTGATGCTGATCAAAATAACAATGGTCTTCCAGAAATGATCTCTTTTTATAATTTGACAAAAGGGGGAGTTGATTCTATGGACCTGAAATGTGCAATTTATCAATCGAGCAGGCGTACGAGACGTTGGCCAATGGCAGTTTTTTTTAGATTGTTAGATATAAGTGTGACAAATGCATTTATTCTCTACAAATGTTATAAAAATGCGTCTGAATTAAGTCGTCGAAAATTTATAACAAATGTAGCAATGGATATAATTCTTCCACATATTAACTGCAGAAAAAAAGATAATTTGCCAAGAAAAGTGAAAAATATGATTAATATCTCTCTCAAGACTGAAACTTCAATAAAGGATTCAGAATTAAGTGATAAATTGAATGCTGGTAGAAAAACTTTCATTCTCTGTGATTACAAGTTAAAACGCAAAACTGCTTACAAATGTGCTGAATGTGATTCACCAGTTTGTCTACAATGTTCTTTAAAAGTTTGCGTGTATTGTTTAAAAGGAACACCCAAGTGTACGCTTAATAATGCCCAGAATGACAGCGATAACAGTTCATGCTAAAAAAACCAGTAAATTCTCAGATATATTAATATAATTAATATTTTTTAATATTTTATTAGTGGTAACTTATTACTGTGATTTGTAATTTATTGCAATTATTTAATGTAAATATTTAATTGTAAAAGATATTTATACAAAAAATTAAATAAACAGTATTGTAACTTACGTAAAAATAAAAAAACTAAATGAAAATAATATAGAAATGACTTTTTTTGTTAAAAAATAAAAAATATTTATAATAGTTGTCTTTTAAAAATTATAAATGACTAAAAAACTGTCGAAAGGGAATAGCGGTCTGACAGACCGGGGTTAGCACTGAGCGTGATTTTTCAACACTTAGCACTTTAAAGGTTAAAGTTTAAGGGGAGATTCCACAGAAATTAAGGTTTTTTTAAAAAAAATTTTTATAGGTAGTAAAATAAATATTTCTTAGTTAAACTTTTTTTACAATAAAATACTTGTGTTACAATAATAAAAACCATTTTTTATTTATTTATTTTTTTAATGGAGTCTTAGAAAATGGCTGCCGAAAGTGGTCCCCTCTAAAAGTTGTTTACATTTTTTCTCTGCGACAATTAATCTAAACTAAAAAAGTCAAAAATTTTCTTAATCTATTCCATTATGGCTATCGTGTAAACTAGAACAAAAAAAATTTATTGAAAAATAACCAAATGGCAGACTTTTTAATTTTTCGACCATAATTTTGCAATTTAAATTGTTTATAACTTTTATAAATATTAATGGATCTTAAATATCCTAGTTTACACGAAAACTACACATTCAAGGAGCATGCTGTCCAAATTGCAAGTTATTTCGTTGAAAATTATAAAAATGAGAGTGTAAACAAGTTGAAAATGTGTAGTTTCGAGAAAAACGCGTTTAAAGTTTAAAGGACCAAATATACAAAAATTTAACTTAAAGTTATATACATAACCTTTGATATGTAACAGTAGACATTTCTTATTACTTAAGAACTACTCTTTCAAGCGGTGCGAAAAGAAAAAATGTAAATTTAAAAATAAACAAATTGAAGTTAGGTAATTAATGAAAAAACATGAATTTTCGAGGTGGAAAGGTGATGTTATTCCTACTCTCCTGCTAGCGAGTCTATTCTTATCGCTTCAGACTATTTTTCCCGTATTTTTAGATAATCATACTAACCAAAAATTAAAAAAAAATAATTTCGGTATTCAAAAAAAAAATCAGTGGAATCTCCCCTTAATTGGTGTGCTCAAATAGAAAAAATATTTAAATCAATAAATAAAGTCGATGATTGGAAAAATATTACATTGGCATCGGTAAAAGCAAATAAATTGAATTGTATTGCATTTGACAGTGAGAGTAGGCATCCAAGAGTATTTTAAACTCTGTCTATCATTAAAATATTTTCGTGTAGTTGCCCAATTAAGATTGCTAAATGTTTTTCAATCGAAAATTAGGATAAATATTTCTATTTACAATTGGAAATGTGATAGAGTATGTGGTGGGTGTGGTTTGCTTGTGAATGATTTTAGTTACCATGTTTTAATTGAATGTGTATTTCATAATGAAGAAAGAAAAAATTTTATAACCGACGAAGTAGATGAATTCTCCAAATTGTCAGCAGTTTTTTATATCCTAAATAGTCCTGGGCTGGATTCAATTAAAAGTATCACTGAATTTATTCAATGTATTGTAATTAAACGAGAGAACAATTTGTAAAATTAAAATTTAGTAGCAACTTCTTTGTATAGACAAATGTCTTTAAACGAATAAACAATGATATATTTTCAAAAATTTTAATACAATTTTTTTTAATACAAAATTAAATTTTTAGGAATTTTAATAAAAAAATTTTATTTAAATTCAATTTTCAAGATTTCTTTTTAAATATATTAAAAAATTCTACTATTTGTATGAATTTTAATTCTTTCTTTACAAAATTTAATTTTGTCGAAGATTTTACTAATATATAAACTGTTTTTGTTAAATATTAACACTGGGTGTGATAATTGACAAAAAAGCGTTTTTTCAATAAATGCAAAGTACTTTTTTCCAAGTTAATTAATTGGAAAAGGTAAATGTAATGCATTTTCTTTTAGTGTTTTTCCCATATTTTGTAATGCAATATTGCATTGTTCCAATCTACGGTTGAAAATAATTTAATTTTCCTTTTTCAAAATAGCGCCAATTTCTGGGTGTGAGACACAGCATATCACCTGGTGTGATATGCTGTGTCACCTGGTGTGAGACAGTCTCGACAGCCATTTGGGCAGCATAAAAAATACGACTTTGCAGGCATACTATTTAAATATTGTTTTGATTTTTTTCCAGTATTTTTGGGGATGTCAAGTGGAAAAAAAAGTGAATTGATTCAGAAGAAATCAATTTTAATGCTCTTGTTGAAGCTATTTAATTGTGTTTATTTGATAGTCACATTTTGGCGAATAAATATTATTATTTAGTATATAAAAATATATATTATTAATATATTTAATTATTTCTACTAGGGGAGAGTGGGGCAAACCGGACCCCCCTCAATATTTCCGAAATAGCGAAATTGTTATATAAATATTAATACAGTAACTAATCAGTAAAAGATGAAGTATTAAGTAAAGTATTAAGTATTAAGTATGGGAAAAAGTTGCGCAATTAAATGATCTTTCAAACAAGCCCTCGAAAAAAGAAATCGGTTGATTCGTTTAGTCACAAGAGTCAAAAAACCGTTATGGGGTCCGGTTTGCCCCACTCTCCCCTAAACATAACGTTTCATATAAAACTTATTATATATATATATATATATATATATATATATATATATATATATATATATATATATATATATATATATATATATATATATATATATATATATATATATATATATTTCAAGGCTGGTCACATAGGCCTATTACATATTTTTTTTGCACAATCAGCAAATTTAAGTTGTGAAACCATAAACAAATCCACATTTGGGCAGAAATTATTACACGTATTATTAATATGGTAACACGCATAAAAGATCGGAGATGTTCTAATCAACCCTAAATCATTCCTACTTATATAAAAAGGTAAATTAGTACGGGATGACAAACGAGGAATCCTAAAATTAATTACCTCCAATAATTTTTCACAGTCAAAATGGTAATTAATAATTTTAAACAAAAGAATCATCGCATTAATCATGCGTCGGTCTGCTAGAGTTAAGAAAGAAAAACGTTGACACAAAAGAATATAGTCACATCCACGTACGGGGTAACGTCCATCCTCCTTGAAAGCCAAAAACTTAAGAAACCGCTTTTGAACTTTATCAATTTGCGCAGAGAGCTTTTTAGTAGTTGGGTTCCAAATAATTGCAGCATATTCAGCTGGAGATCTTACTAATGCATTAAAAAGTAGAGTAAAGGTTTGTATATTATTAAAATTTCTAGATGACCTAATGAGATAACCAAGCATCCTGGATACATTAGCAACAAGAGATGTTATATGATCATCAAAACTAAGATTATAAGAAAAAGTAACTCCAAGGTCGCGCGTGGAGGTAACTCTAGATACAGGAACTAAATTTAAGTGGTATGGAAAAAGAAAAGGAAAGTTATGTTTATGAAATGTTAAAACTTGACATTTTGCAACACTTAGGGATAATTTATTATCAGTGCACCAAAGATAAATAGCATCAAGGTCAGCTTGAAGACGAGTTGCATCAAAAATTGAATTTACACGACGAAAAATTTTTAAATCGTTAGCAAAAAGTAGAATCATAGAGTCAACTTTGTAAATAATATCATTAATGTAGATAGTAAATAGTGGGGACCCAAAGGAAGAACCTTGAGGTACACTACGATATGGCACTGAAGGTGCAGATTTAAAGTTATCAACACACACAGAATGTTAACGATTCTTTAAATAATCAATAATAGTTAGTTTTAAGTTAACAGGTAAATTCAACTGATCCAAATTGTCATCCAGAATCCTGTGATCAATTGTGTCAAAGGCCATAGCAAAGTCTAAATAAATAACATCAACTTGCAAATGTAATTTAAACGATTCTTGAATAAAATAAGTAAGCTGAGCTAAATTAGTTACAGTTCACTTTTTCTTCATACAGCCATGTTGAAATTTAGCGACAAAAGACCTAATAGCATAACTAAGAGTAAGAAGGACACAAAGCTCAAATACTTTTGCAAAGTTATTAATTAAAGCTATTGGTCAATAATTCCCACAGTTAGTTTTATCACCAGATTTAAAAACTGGTAATATTTTAGCCATTTTCCAGGATCCGGGAAACCGACATTGTAGAAGTGACAAATTGAAAATACCTGTTAATATAGGAGCGAAAATAGATGCACAATCCTTAACCAGGAAGCTTGGAATCTCATCAGGACCTGCTGTGTTAGATGGTTTCAACTTTTTTGCCCCAATAAGCACTTGTTTAGTACTTAATTGAAAAAAATTTCTCTCAAAAAACGGCTGGACGCCACCCGTATGTTCAGTAGATGTTAATAATATGGGCGTGGCATTAATAGACGAGAAAATATTCGCAAAAGTGTTGCCAATAGTTTGCGGATCTTCAATATATTGATTGTTATAATACATAATGTCAGGGAGACATGCAGATTTTCTCGTCTGATTAATGTACGACCAAAACGATTTAGGGTTGGAAGATAGGTCACTCTCAATCCTAGGCATAAATTGTCTTTGACTATAGCGAATACTTGTATGAATAGATTTAGATAGCATTTTTATTTGCAAGTTATCGTATTCAGAATTGTACTTCCTCTTTTTCAATAGATTATTTTTAATTTGTATGTCATTAATAATTGATTTTGTAAACCAAGGCGGGTAACGACGATTATTTTGATATTGAACATTTTTTAAAGGAACATACTTCAAGAAAACATAGAACAAGTTAAGTAAAAAATTTTCACACATTGTATTCACACACTCATACTCATTTAAATATGTCCAGTCGATATTAATTAAGGACGTATGTACAATTCTGGATAATTCGCTTTACGAAAGTTAAAGGAGGGACTAGCAGATGGGAAAGTTACAAAAAAGTTAGATGGATCAAATCTGTGTTTGGAGCGAAGAAAGGCGTCAATTGATAATGCTGGATGGTGGGAATCTTCTGGGACAAGTTTTTAATGAACGTCTCACAACTGGAGACTTATACTTATACTTTATTTTAATAAAAGTTGCGTATTTGTGTTACCTCTCGAATGGTGTATTTTATTTACAATTTCATTTACCCGTTTACAATTTACGGGTCAAAAATAAAACCCGTCTCACAACTGGAGACTCTCCTCTATGTAATTGTAAAACTATTGCGTCTTTCAGAAATTATTTAGAAATATTGTTAAAAAGTTAATTTTACAAATTTATTTATTAGAATTTTTGAATTTATTTTACCTTACCATTTTTAAAAAGAAAAATTAACAGTTTCTGTTGAATTTATCTCACAAAAAATTAATTTCACAAGAAATATTTCGATTTTAAACGAATTTTATTTTGTGTTAATATATCCACGGCTGTACAATGACTAACTGTAAAGTTACAAAATTTTCATAGTCTCGAAGGATAATAAAACCCCAAAGACGTCGCAGGTATACAAGGGCGTTATTACAATAGATATTTACGATCGTTAAACAAGTCGAATATTGAACAAATGCAAAGGCGTCGAAAGAATTACAATGTCGTAAAACTAAATAAACGTTAATTATTTAACATACTCCCCCCGTTGAGAGTGAGTAACGAAAAAATATAATACAAAAATTAATTATCAACAACACAATTCTCGATAGGAAGAATTGCTATCTTTGTTGTAGGTCTTTTTTTAAGACCATTCTTGGTTTTAATTGTCACCGTCCTAACAACCTTCTCTGTTCCAGGATGTAATTGAACGATTCTTCCTAAATTCCAATTCATTGGAGGAATATTGTCCTCCTTGATCACGACTAATAATCCTTCCTTTGGCTCCAAGTTTTTATTGTATATTTTGCGTCGTACATTTAGATCACTTAAATACTCCTTATGCCATCGCGTCCAGAATTGTCGTTTTATTTTTATGATGTTTTCCCAAACATTGAGACGGTTGCTTGGTATGCTTTCGAAATTGTGTTCAGGTAGTCCATTGAGTGGACCACCAATTAAAAAATGCCCAGGCGTAAGAGCGGTCAAATCATTTATATCGGTTGACAATTGTGTCAAAGGCCGAGAATTGAGAATTGCTTCGACCTCAGATATGAAAGTATAAAACTCAATGAATGTTAATCGTCTATCAAATGCAACTCTTTTCAAATGATATTTAAACTGTTTGACCGAAGCCTCCCATAAACCTCCGAAATTAGGTGCATTAGGTGGAATAAAATTCCACTGTATTCTATTTTGATTTGAAAAGGTAGTTACTTTATTTTTTAAATTCTCTGATTGAAGCAAATTATACAAATCATTCAATTCGTTATGTGCGCCTCGAAAATTTGAACCATTATCCGAGTGTATGGTTTGAGGGATACCGCAGCGTGATATAAAACGTCTCAATGCACCTATAAATGCATCGGTTGAAAGGTCTTCTACTAATTCTATGTGAACTGCTTTGACAACCATACATATAAAAATCGCCACATAAGATTTTATTAGCCTTTGATTTCGATATTTTTTTTCTTTTATCATAAAGGGTCCACAAAAATCGATTCCTATATTGTTAAAGGGTCGGGACTGTTGTATTCGTACACTAGGAAGATTACCTATTTTATATTCCAATAAAGTCGGTTTGGGACGAAAACACGCAATGCATTTGCGGATAACTTTTTTGATTTGATTTTGTCCCCCAACTATCCAAAATTTTTCTCGAATTGCATGTAATGTATTTTGCACTCCCGTGTGTAAATTAGTGACGTGATAATGACTGATTATTAAATCAGTAATATAATCATTTTTTGGTAAAATGATAGGACGACGATTTGCAAAGGGAATGATGGCCTTTCGAATTCTACCACCTACTCTTAGAATTCCATCAGTATCAATAAAAGGATCTAATCCCATTAATCGATTTTTATCAATAAAAAATTTATCAGATTTTAAAGCTTCGATTTCTTTACTGAAATTTGAATTTTGTATTAATTTAACGATCAATTTTTCTGCTCTATCTAATTCACTTGTAGTTAAAGCTCCAAAATTTCGATAACATTTTTTAAAACGTAAACAAATTGCAATAATACGTATTAATTTTTCAAATGATGAGAACCTTTTTAATACGGTGAAAATGTATTCTGATTGGGGATTAACGACAAGACAAGATACTTTACGTTTTTCGGGTAAATTATCAATACCTGGGATTGAGTTCTTAGGCCAATAACTAATATCCTGCTTCAACCAGGAAGGGCCTTGGTGCCAAGTGGGATTTTCTATAAATTCGTGGGGTAATTGACCTCTTGAAAGAGCATCCGCGGGATTGTCTCGTGATCGAATGTGATACCAATTTTTCACGTCAGATTTACTTTGTATGTCTGCAACACGATTTGCGACAAAGGTTTTGAATAGACCTGGTTGTGAATTTATCCAATTTAATGCTATACTTGAATCAGTCCATAGATATGTATTATCAAATGTAATATTAATTGCATTACTAACTTGTTGGAGTATATTAACTAAAAGTTGCATGCCACACAGTTCTAACTGAGGTATAGTTTTTGTTTTCAAGGGTGCTACTCGCGATTTTGAGGTCAATAAAACGACATGATACATATTATCTAAACCCTTACTTCTTAAATACAAACATGCGCCGTAACCTGTTTGACTCGCGTCACTAAACCCGTGAATTTAAATATTTGATGCCTTAGGAATAGTAACTTGTCTACTAAAAATATCCTCTAACGAATTTAATTGAGTACAGAACTTTTTCCAAGAATAAAATATGTTACTTGGAACGGATTCATCCCAATCTATTTTTGATAACCAAATATCCTGCATAATCTTTTTCATGAATAAAACAATTGGTCCTAGTAAACCAAGAGGATCAAAGATTTTAGCTATCAAAGAAAGAATTTGACGTTTTGTTACCTTTTCATTAATAGGAATTTTTTTTGTTTCATAAATGAATACATCATTTTTTGCTTTCCAGCTTACACCTAAAGTTCTTAAAGAATGATTTTGATCAATAACGAAATCTACATCTAAATCTTGTTTCGCGATTCCTTGTAAAATTTCTGGATCATTTGATGCCCATTGACGCATTTTCATATTTACTACTTGTTGACACAAATTCTGAGCTTCAATTTTCGAATTAGTACCGGTTAACATATTATCGACATACATATCCCTTTTTAATATATTTGCCGCTAAAGGGAATTTTTCAGCTTCGTCTTCACAAAGTTGATGTAAACATCTTATAGCTAAAAATGATGATGAAGCTGAACCGAAGGTTACCGTATTTAATGTGTACTCACGAATTTCGTCGTCGTGAAACTAAAGAATCTTTTGATAAATTTTGTCTTCGTCTCGAATTAGTATTTGAGGATACATTTTTTCTATATCGGCAATAATTACAAATGTGTGAATTCGAAAACGTAATAAAATAGAGAATAAGTCACTTTGTATCGTAGGACCAACGAGAAAATTGTCATTTAACGAAAGACCATTTGATGATTCGTTGGATGCATCAAAAACTACCCTAAGTCGAGCGGTATTACTTGAATTTTTAAAAATTGCGTGGTGTGGCATAAAGTAACCATCTGATTGAATTGATAATGGGAGTAAAGACATATGACCTAATTTTATATGTTCATTCATGACTGCTATATATTGAGTTTTAAATGAATCATTTGATTCGAATCTCTTTTTAAGTAATAGTAATCGTTTTAGAGCTACCTTTCGTGATTCGCCTAGATTTTTGTTTGATTTGAATGGGAGAGCTACTACGAATTTACCAGTTTCATTTCTTTAAGTGTGTTCTTTAAAATGCCTTTCGCAATATGATTCATCTTCCGACTACGATTTGTTTGTAATAGACCTGCTTCGATATTCCAAAATTTTTCTAAATCAAATTGTAAATTTGTTACGAAACAGTGAGATGTTTTATTTCCCTAAAATAATTTTATATTGCCACCGATTATCCAACCTAACTTGGTCTTTTGTAAAATTAAATCATCATATTGAGATAGCCTTATTTGACCTACACTAAATAAAGACAATGTTGGACCGGATCCAATTAAAATATCAATATTGGATGGTTTATCAAATTCGGGGTCAGCTAACTTTATATTTGAGGGAATAATAATTTTTTCTCTTGGAAATGCATCGCTTGGGACTAGATTTGTAATTTTTGGAACTATAAAGCACGTAATTGATTTTTTAAATTCTGAATGTATTGATTTCAATATTATTTTAGTTAAAGAATTGACAGTAGTATTCATTTCATTAATAGCTTCAACTGTCAACGAACATTTTGTTTCCGACAGATTTAAATGTTTTGCTAATTTAGCAGTTATGAAATTACTAGTGGAACATGTATCAAGTAATGCTCGACACTTGATATATTTTTCATGGTTATTAGAGACTAATACTTATGAACTTGTCATTAAATCGAATGGTGTTAAAGAATCTACATTAAATAAGCATTTGGATGTTGTCTGTTCGTCTAGTCATGTGCTTGATTCGTTTTCGTTGTGGTTTTTCCTGATAGAATTGTCATTATTAGTTGTTTTAGAAAGGTGGAGCAAAGTATTATGCCTTTTGTTGCACGTTTTGCAATTTCCAAACGTGCATTCTTTGTCTTTGTGAAGTCTTAAGCAATTTTTGCAAAGTCCTTCTTCATTAACTAAAGCTATTCTCTGTGAAACAGTTAATTCGAAAAATTTATTGCATTTAAATAACGGGTGAAAGTGTTCAGTACAAGCTGGACATTTCTTTTTTAAAGTAACAAATGCCTTAACTGTTTCTTTTTTTCTTAATTTCGAGGGAGGACCACTATCATTGTGTGTATTTTGTTTAAATTTAAAGGCTGCTGTTTTATAGAGAAATTCGATTAGTTTTTCAAGAGTGGGGAATTCATCACAAACTAAGGTTTCTTCCCATTTCATACGCGTATATCTATTTAATCTTTCTTCGATAATTTGAACAACTATTTCTGGTGATAAATTTACACCTAGACTAGAAAGTGATTGTATATGCTGTTGGGATTCGTCAGCTAAAGTTTCTAAAACTTTAGAATCGTTTTTTTCTTAATGAGGTAGATTTAATAATAATGATAAATGTCGCGAAACAAGAACACGTTTATTTTTATACGCTCTTTGTAAAATATTCCAGGCATTTGAATAATTTGCTTCGTTAATAGTTAAAACTTGAATTTTTTTTAATGCATCATCTTTTAAGGCTGTTCGTAAATAGTGTAATTTTTCGACGACAGATAGATCACTACAATCATGAATCAAGGAATTAAATGAATTTCTGAATGACAACCAATTTTCAATTTTGCCATCAAAAGATGGAATAGATGTTTGAGGAAGCTTAATTTTTCTTTTTAAATTATAAAATGAAGGATTTCTTTCCCAATCAAATGAGTTGAGTCGAATTGAAGGATGTGATTGTTGATTTGAGTTTGTATTTGATTGGATTTGGGATTCGGGTGAGTGTTGCTGTGCTATGCTAATATACTTGTAATAATCTTCCCAAATGGAAAATCTTTCATTAAGGCTAATTTCCGAATTATCTAAAATATCCAATTCATCATACATTGAGTCGAATTTTTCGAAAATCGAATTCATTCTTTGCAATCGAATTTGTAATTGAATGAGATCGGTTTCAGGATTGTAATTATTTAAAAATAATTAAAACATATTTAATTGACTTTTAATGGATTTACGTTGCGATAGCAACGCTTTAAGTCGGAGGTTGTCTTCCATATTGAAGACGAAGCAATTCAAATAAATGTTTGAACTTGAATGACGAATTCGAATAAATCGTATTGTAAATTAGAACGTACTCACTTTACATTTTGTTGAATTTTGAAGAATGTACTTCATTGATTTTTCATTCATGTGTAGGGACGTCATGTGGAAAATCGAACTTCACTTTACATTTTTTTTTAATTTTGAAGAATGTTCTTCATCGCTTTTGCATTTATGTGGAGGAACGCCATGTGGAAAATCGAACTTCACTCCTTCACTAGATTGTTGAATTATCGTTTGCCTTTTTCGTGTCCGGTTCGAAGGACCATTTTATGTTGTATTTATCTCACAAAAAATTAATTTCACAAGAAATATTTCGATTTTAAACGAATTTTATTTTGTGTTAATATATCCACGGCTGTACAATGACTAACTGTAAAGTTACAAAATTTTCATAGTCTCGAAGAATAATAAAACCCCAAAGACGTCGCAGGTATACAAGGGCGTTATTACAATAGATATTTACAATCGTTAAACAAGTCGAATATTGAACAAATGCAAAGGCGTCGAAAGAATTACAATGTCGTAGAACTAAATAAACGTTAATTATTTAACAGTTTCAATTATTATAAAAAATTGATTTTCTTATGTAAATAATTGAATCCTTGGATGAATTAGAAGTTGTAAACGATATTACAGAACATAATGAAATTACATTTAGTTCTTCAAATATTTCCTTAAATATCTATACTTCTAATTTATTGGTATCCAGGCAAGGTGGAAGGCATAAAAGTAATTATCGTAGCACTTTATTTGAGCTAAAATGTAAAGATAATATAGATAAAGTTCAGCGTTATAGAGAAAATAAAAATCGTTCATTCTCAATTGAAAAAATTATTTCTACTAGTAAAGAGTTAAATGCAATTAATATACAAAAATCTGAAAATGTAATTTTGTCCGAAATTACCTGAATCAACTAATTCAGTTTAAAAAGTTCATGACAATAAGTTTTCTTACCATTTTTATGTTCAAAAAGAAGTTGATCCTACCGTTCAAAATTCTATTCTAACTGTTAATACTATTAATTCAGAGCAATTATCTCAATGTGGGCGTCCTAAAAATATTTTATGTTGTAATAAATTAGAGCGAAAACGAAAAGTTAACAGAAAGAAAATGCAATGCCATAGAGAAAAAGTAATAAAGACCTTTTTGTCGAAATCAGATGTACAAGACAAAATTACAGTAGATATAATTAATATTTCCAACTCACAGCAATCCATTCAACGTGGGCGGCCTAAAAATATTTATGGTGTTATAAAAATTGATCGAAACCATAAAGCTAATGGAGATAAAGTACAACGTTATAGAGACAAACAAAGGAGTTATCTATTAAAAAAATTACTTTTGTTAATAATCAGTTAGAAGTAATTTATACTCCTAAATCTAAAATTTCCGGTTTAAATGATTCAGACATAAAAATCCACAATAATTTTTTTTATGTTTTAAATGTTGAAAGATATCTTGAAGATGATTTTATAAACGAATTTCATAATATTCTCGAGAGAAATTCTCATTTTAAACCAGTAAACGTTTTTCATTTAATAGAACCAAGTCTTCAATGTGACGTCCTATTTTACCAAATGAACAACATTTACAAATATTATTCCGGGAAGGTAGTGAGAATGTTTTAAAAACTACAGATGAAGTAGAGCACTGGTTATGTATATATTTCATTAATGGAGAACTACGACTTTATGATAGTTAGTATAGTAATTTGACTCCATTTGTGATTCGCTGTTTAGATGTGCTATTTCCTTATAAACCACCTGTGATATTTATTCCTGTACAGAGACAAATTGACACAATTGAATGTGGATTATTTGCAATAGCAAATGCAACATCTATAGCATTAGGAAAAAATCCTAGTGAAATAAGATATGACATTGACTCAATGCGTTAACATTTGTATTATTGAGTCTCGTAATACTTTGGAATTATTTCAACAATTAGAACCAAATTGTAATGAGAATCATTGTGAAGATATAAAGTATCAATCAAAACAAAAAAGTAAAGATAGTTTTTTAAACGACTGGAATAAAGTTTCTGAAAATTTTTTTAATTCCATTTTAGATGGTCAAACACATGTTTGTGTTTGTTGTGGTCGTTTATGGTGTATTAAATCATTAAAACTGTGAAATAAAAATTCGTTAATTAACAAAAAAAATTCTTCTTAAAATTATAAATCAATGTTTTTATCTAACAAAATCAGATAGTGTATATTTTTGTAGCACTTGTTACAAAGATATATGTTCAGATAAAATTCCTAAACTAGCTTTATGTAATGGTTTAATGTTTTCTGATATACTGGAAATATTAAATGATTTAACTTCCCTTGAAGAAAGATTGGTATGTCCTCGACGTATATTTTTGAAAATAGTTCGCAATATTGGTTTCCAACACGGTTTAGTTGGTAATGTTATCAACGTTCCTGTTGAAGTAACTGCAATGGTATCTGCATTCCCGCGAAAAGTTAAGGAGAACAATGTTATTACAATTAAACTAAAAAGGAAGATGTGTTATAAATATGGACGTAAGGAAAATATTCGTCCAAAAAAAGTACGTGCAGCTGCAAAATATTTAGTTGGTACTGAATTATTTCGTAAACTAGGAATTACTTATGATAATTACTGGCAATACGAAGAAGGCGTTTTTAAAGAAAATATGCATTTAGATGACAATTGTACTTGTGTAACAGATATTGAGTCAGAAGAATTGCCAGTTAATCCAGGAAACGTTGAAACATTTATTGATAATGAACAGGATGTAACTATTACTATGGCTCCTGAAAAAGGGAAAAGGCCTATTTCCTTAAATATTGATGAAAATTTAGGAGAACTTGCGTTTATTAAAATTTACGGAGGTAAAAAGCGAAATTTTTTGTGTAAATTACGTTACTCAGATATAATTAAATTAGAAATATTTCGATTTGGTCGTAAAGCAATGCGCATAGATTATTTGTTTACTGCATTAAACAAGAAGCAAATGTTATGTATCACAAGTAACATTGATACTTGTCTAAGAAAAAAGACAGCAAATGGGAATTTAATTTTAGTTATTAATTTATTAGATGAAAATTTCATGCAAAATCTAATTCAACATGATGATGGATATAGGGTTTTAAAAGGAATAATAAGTTCTCCAGCTCATTGAGAGTCAGAGAAAAAAAAGTATTAGCTATGATGAGACAGTTTGGAGTACCAACTTTATTTCTAACAGTATCAGCAGCAGAAACAAAATGGCCTCGATTGATAATACAATTAAAAAAGATAGTTGACAGAATAAATATTTCTTTAAATGATGCAAAAAATTTTTTATATGAAGAAAAAGCACATCTTATACAGTCTGATCTAGTGATGTACAATGAGACGAGATTCTCAAATTTCTCAGACAAAAATGATTATTTCTGAAGTTATCTCGAAGAAGAAAATCTCAATCTTCGTTTGTTTTTATCGTCTCATCTCGTCTCATTTTCAAATCCATTTCTCAATACGTCATTGCTGCTGTCATCGAACGGGAACAATAAACATTTTTTAAAAATGGCTTGTTCAAACTCTGGGAAGAATCCTCAAAAAAGAAAAAACGAGACGAATGAGGATAACCTACTAATTCCTACAAAGTATAATTGTTGTAAAATATTACTACGAAAAAATTATATGTAAACATAACAAGTAAAGTATATTAAAGTATATCATTAATTTATTCCCTAAGACGTAAGCAAGTAAGAAGAAAGAAGGGTAAAAGCTTCGACGAATATTTTGATTTCTCTTACAAGGAAGGTGTGAAATATGCTAAATGTAAGCTGTGCGTTCAAGTAGAGGTTTTTATAAAAATGACAGCAGGAAACACAAGTGGAATCAAAAAACACATAGAAAATAAACATCCAAAGGAGTATGGAGAGTTTTACGATGTTTCTCAAATTTCAGAAATAAAAGTAAAATATTAATATTCTTACAATTAAATATTTATTTGTAATGAAAGTAAAAAAAAATTACACACCCAGAGAAATTGTATATTTGTCTCAGAACCAACTAGACTTTTTATTTGTTCCAAATAAATTTTATTTAGTTTAAATAAAATTTTATTTAACTCAAACATATGCTTTATTAACGTCAAATATAAATTTTATTTAAAACAAATAAAAAGTCTAGTTGGTTCTGAGACAAATATACGTTTATTTAATTCAAATAAAATATATTTGGTTTAAATAATAATTTTCTCTGGGTGCAGGTGCTAAATAATAATTTAAATTATAATACAATAAATTTAAAAAAATAAATTAAATTAAATTATTAATTAAAAAAAAAATAAATTTAAAAACAAATTATAAATTATAAAGGTAGAAAACAACAAAAATTATAACCGGAGGAATAGACTATTAAAATTACAGAAATTGTAAAAAAATAAATAAATAAGAAAATTTGTCTTGCTAAAAATTAAGAACTGTGTTTATATAAATAAAAATTGTTTAAAAGAATAAAAATGCAAAAAACTAACCTAATAAAATTCTTTTTCAGCTGACAAGCTATGAGGCAAATGTCTCAAACCAATTCCTGGCTATCCCGGGAATCTTTAAAAGCTTGCGCCAAGGATTCAAGCGACAGAAAGGCGTCAGTCGTGACATTCAGGATGGCGTGACGGTTTTGGAAAGTGCGTTCGATATAATCCGTAAGAATTTGCGTTTTATCCCCGAGCCTTTCAAAGACCAAGAGCCGCAACTGGACGTAGCAACGACATGCCCAAATAAGGCAAAAGGCGGTAATAAACGCCCCCGGGAAGGTGCAAGCCCAGATGCGAGTCCGCAACGGGCGACTCAAGGTGGAAAGAGAATTAAGCGAAAGGATGCCCCACAGCTTGGTTCTGAGTCGCTAGTTGGAACGAAAGAGACGCCCTCATATAGTCCTGGCAAATCGTATGCCGAGACCGTCTTGAAGGACAGAGCGGACAATGGGGACGGCTTTAAAGTCGTTAAAAATAAAAAGAAACGGGCTCGAAAAGAGAAACCCTCAGGCGAGAAAAAAGAATCTCCTAAGCCCCCTTTGAAGCTAAGGAGCACGGAAGCCGTTAAAATCACGGCAAGAGACCCAAGTTTGTATGAGGGTATCTTGCCGCTGATAAAAGCAAAGGTTAACCCAGAAGATACGGGCACCGTGATCCGGAAAATCAGGAGAACTTTTAAACAGGAGGTTCTCTTGATAGTGAAAAAGGGTGGAGAGACCTTGAAATTTGCAGACGCACTGTCTTCGGCCCTGCATGGTAAGGCTGAGGTCACACCTCTAGTGAATAGAAGGTCTCTAGAGATTGAGGATTTAGATGAAGCCACCACAGAGGATGAGGTGACTTCAGCCCTGAGAGAAAAGCTGGGTAAGCCCGACCTGACGATAGAGTGTCGACTTTTGCCGCGCTACAGAGGAACTAAGGTTGCTCTGGTACGTATGACAGAGGCAGAAGGTAACACTCTGTTGAAATCTGGTAAAATAAAAATCGGCTGGATAAATGCTCCAATTCGCGAGCACGTTGAAGTGGCTAGGTGCCAAAAGTGCCTAGGTTACGGACACAGAACCCTATCCTGCAAAGGCCCCGACAGAAGTAAAAACTGTCGGAGATGCGGCGGAGAGGGACACCTCGCGAAAAGCTGTAAAGTTAAGCCGAAGTGCCTTACTTGCTTGGACCTGGGGAAGTCGGAAACGGATCATGAGTCCGGAAAGAGAGCCTGCCCGGTTTACAGGGAAGAACTGCAAAAGATTACAAGGGCAAATCCTTAAAATTTTTGCAGGTCAACCTGCATACAAGTAAGGATGCACAGCTACTCCTAATGCAAACAGCAAGGGAAAATGAGGTCGATATCCTGTTCTGTAGTGAACAGTATCAAGGAAGCGACCTCGCCCCTTGGTATCAGGATAAGGCGAAGAGAGCCGCCATAAAGCTGTGCAACCCAGAATTGCGGGTTGACAAGTTTCTGGAGACGAGCAGTGGGTTCGTGTGGATAGAAGTGGCTAATATACGTATGTATAGCTGCTACTTCTCACCCAACGACCTACTGACAAACTTCGAAGCCAATATCGAAGACCTAGAAGCGAGCCTCACAGAATCCAGGCTGGATGTCATCATCACTGGCGATTTTAACGCAAAGTCGCCAGAGTGGGGTGAGACGAGACTCGACAAGAGAGGAATTCGTATTGGAGAAATGATCTCCAGAAACGACTTATTGGCTGTAAACCGAGGCAATACATGGACTTTTAGACGAGGTGCGATCGGATCAATTATAGATCTAACGATCGCATCGTCAAAACTATTTAGCCGCATAAGCGACTGGCGAGTCTCTGAGGAATATACCGCAAGTGACCACCAGTACATTGAGTTCTCATTCTCAACGGAAAACACGAGGGGGAAAAAGACAGGAAGTTCCTAGTCGCAAAACCTCCTCGTGGAATATTAGGAGACTCGACAAGGAGAAGTTTGGCCGGTCCCTGGAGGAATCTCTCTTAATTGAAGAATCTGGTTGGGTGAAGAGGCCGAGTAGTCTGGATGGGGAGGTTCGAGCGGTGAGGAACATGATAGTCACCGCTTGCAATGCGTCTATGCCACGCAAAGGCGCCTCCCCCGCAAGAAAATCCTTGCACTGGTGGTCAGAGGAGCTAGCCTCCTTGAGAAAGGAATGCCTCAAAGCAAGAAGGACATATACCCGATCTAAGGGAGATCCCTTGCTGAAAGAGGCTTTCAAGGAGGCGAAAAAGAACCTCAAGAAAGAGATTCGCAGGTCGCGACGCCGTAGCTGGAAGGACCTAATCGAGGAAGTCGATAAGGATCCATGGGGTCTGGCTTTTAAAATCGTTACTAAAAAATTAGCGACGAGGCAAAAGACCCCTGGCCTGGATAATCCCGATTGGGTCAGAAAGATAATAAAGTCTTTGTTTCCTCCTGCAGAGCCATATTTTAGGATGGACTAGAGTTTTTGCAAAGTCGAAGAGGAAGAACTCTTCACACTTAGTGAACTGCAAAAAGCAGGCAAAAGATTGAAAACAGGCAAGGCGCCTGGAATCGATGGGATAAGTAACGAGATCCTAAAGTTGGTAATCGACACTTTACCCCAGATTCTGCTTCGATGCTTCAATCTTTGCCTTGAGAGAGGAGAGTTCTTCCGCGACTGGAAGCGACAGAGGTTAGTCCTCCTAAGGAAAGGCGAAAAACCTCTTGATAAAGTTTCGTCGTACAGGCCCATATGCCTGTTGGATACGATGGGCAAACTTCTAGAGGATATGGTCCTGCAGAGAATGCAAATCCACTTGACTGGAGAGAATCGTCTATCAGATCATCAATTTGGTTTCCGTAAAGGCAAGTCTACAGTTGATGCCATTCAGGCAGTTGTGAACATAGCCAAAGCAGGAAAAAACAAATTGGGACCAGATAAAAAAAAGAGCTTCTGCGCGTTGGTAGCAATTGACATACGCAACGCGTTCAATTCCGCAAGATGGAAAGATCTCATCGAGTCATTAAAAAAGAAAAACATGCCGCCCTACTTGTTGCGGATAATGGATAATTATCTTAGCGACAGGTGGGTTATATATGAGGGAGACACCTGCACTCTCAAGGAAGAGATGCAGCGTGGGGCTCCTCAAGGCTCGAGGGTGGGTCCATTTGTATGGAACGTATCTTACGATGATTTTCTGCGAATGGATCTGCCCGAAGGTGCGGTGATAATCGGCTTTGCGGACGACGCGTTGTTCGTGTGCGCTGCCGAAAGTGAAGAGGCTCTCGGGGCATTGGTGAACGAATGCCTGCGACTTGCAAAGAACTGGCTGGATACCAGAGGTCTTGAAATGGCCCTGGAAAAGACCGAGGCACTGCTGGTCACAGACAGACGTGGTTATGAGCTCCCACGAATCGTGATGGACGGATTCGAGGTTAAGTGGAGTAAGGGAATTGAATATCTTGGTGTGGAGTTGGATGGAAGGTTAAACTTCCACCACCACATGGCTACGGCGTCAAATAAGGCTATCGAATGTGCGGCTGATCTTTCACGGTTAATGCCAAACGTGGGCGGACCCCGTGAACAAAAGCGAAGACTGGTGGCGAGTGTCGCCCACGCTAAAATGCTCTATGCATCACCAACGTGGGCTCCATCCCTGAGGAGTAAAAGATGTTTAACCGTCTGTGAAAAGATACTGTCGGCGCAGAGATCGATAACAACGCGTATCATCTCTGCATATAAGACGGTATCTACGAGTGCTGTGCAGGTCCTTGCAAGTGTCCCGCCAGCAGATCTTTTGGCGAGGGAAAGGGAAGAAATGTTTTTCTTTTCTAAAGAAAGCAGTTCCTCGGATGAGGAACTAAGACCAAGCAAGGGCCTGATCCGCAAAGAAGCGAGGCGCAGGCTCATAGAAAGATGGCAAGAAAGATGGGATGGTGACAAAAAAGGTCGATGGACTTATCGCCTTATCCCGACACTCGCCACCTGGATAAATAGGAAACACGGTCAGGTGTCCTATTATATGACGCAGGCGCTCACTGGTCACGGGTGTTTTAACTCGTACCTGTGTCGCTTTAAATTACGCGAGGATGAGGTGTGTGCGTACTGCCAGTTCCCCGTTGACAATGCAGAGCACACCCTCTTCTCATGCAGGAAATGGGACTTGGAGAGGCGGGCCATGTTCGAAGGTGTAAGCAGTCAAGTTACACCAGAGAATATGGTATCGCTAATGACCCAGTCAGAAGAAAATTGGCGGCATGTTGAGAACTTTGTAATCTCGGTTATGTCGAGAAAGGACCTCGACGGCCGCCAAAAAGCGTAATTTAAACAGCTTTCAATTTGTTTCTTTTTTTATTAATTTATTTTGTAATTTATTTGTCCTTATACACTTCTAATTTATTTTGTGTTTTATTCGTCCTTATACAATTTTTTACTTTTTGACATTATATATTTGTTAGTTTTATACGTTTTTTTTTAGACCCTTTTAATATTTTATCTATTGACATCTTAAACTATTTTAACATTTGTTTTTTATTTTTGTTGTGCTGTTAATTCCGCTTTTATATTGAAATAGTTTTAAATCTTTTAACTATCGACGCAGGAGAACCGCAGGTAAAGAACAAAGTCGCAGTAGCGACAGAGTTGGAGCGCCACCCTCGAAGGCTAAAGTCTTACGACAGTTCCGAGGGAGGGTAAAGGGCTCCAAAAGAAGGGTTACGGGTTTTGGTGGGTCGGGCTGGCAGTAGGTCGCCAGTTTAGTAATGTTACTACTTTATATATATATTCTTTTAATATTTTCTTTTATTATCATACCAACCCCACATAACCTTGGAGTGCGGAATCCAAGGTATCTGTAGGCAGATTTCCCAAAAATCCCTAAGCAAAAAAAAAAAAAAAATAGATATACAGTAGGAAAAGCTATACGTCAGTCACCGCCCATGAGTGGGAGTGAGACAGACTTATGCGATACCCATACTTTCCTATGACTGACAGATAGCTTTTCTTACTGTATATATGGGCAATTTCACGTGAAATTTTTCTGACATTTTAGAATCAGTTAATCATATTTTTTTCTTGTTCCTTACATTTTTAATTTTCGAAATTTTGTATTTTTAAAAGCAGACCTATTTTCAATAGTTTATAATTTTGAAAGTTGCGAAAAAAGTTGTCAAAGAAAGAAAGTTTTGGTTTTTCTTCAACTTTTAAAAGATTTAAAAAAAATATTTTTTAAAATTTTTTAGAAAAAAAATTATTTTGTCATTAACAAATTAATTTATTTTAAATTTGGGTGCTATTAATTTTTATTTTTTTTCTTATTTATTTATAATTGACAATATACAGAAGATTTTTTAAAAAGATCCGAGATGGGCGAATTATAGTTTTCGTTCTATAAATTCTTTTTAGAACGAAAACTATGAATTAGTAAACCTAATAGCTTATAATTTTTAAACTTTTGAGTTTGGAAAAAAGTTGTCAAAGAAAGAAAGTTTTGGTTTTTCTTCAACTTTTAAAAGATTAAAATTTTTTTTTTAATTTTTGAGAAAAAAATTATTTTTTTATAAACAAATTAATTAATAATAATAATAATAGGGGCGAGTGGGGCAAACCGGACCTTCATCAATATTTCCGAAATGGCGAAATTGTCAAAAGTTCTACTTAGAAATTTGAAACAACCATGAGTATACCTTATTTTTTCAATTTGTCATTTTTTACTTTTGTTTGTGCATCGCTGGGAGCAAAAGTTTTTTTTAGTTTTATTCTACACTTTTACGAATTTTTTCTTAAGGAATTTCTGAGGAAACCGGTCATAGAATATTTCCATTGAATTAAAGTTTCATAAAAATTATTTTTAAATAAAATGTTTCTTTCATTAAAATATTTACTTACAATAAAAAATAATTGTCTTCAATGATAATTGGACCCTTTAATATTGTTTTTTTTATAATGACAAACATTTTTATTTTTTTATTAAAAAAGTCTTTATTTAATTAAAATTAAATCCCGAATTATTATTTTCATTACTACAACCATTGTTTACATAATTCTTTATGTTTTTTATTATTGTAGATTATGTAAATGCAATATTATAAATATTAATACAGTAATTAAATGATCTTTCAAACAAGCCCTCGAAAAAAGAAATCGGTTGATTCGTTTAGTCATAAGAGTCAAAAAACCGTTATTAAATTAAATTAAAAAAATTAATTATTTAATTTTTTTATTATTTTAGTCTAACATGGATATACAATTTATTTTAGATCCGTTTGCATGTTCAAAATATATTGTAGATTATATTAACAAAGCAGATCGCGGTATGTCTACTTTGTTAAGAACAGCTATTAAAGAAGCTAAACAAGGAAATAAGGGAATAATATTGGGTCATTAAAAGCTGTATGAAAAGAATTTTTAAATTCAATAAAAATTTCTGCACAAGAGGCTATATATTGTCTTTCTGTTGTACATATGTCAAAAAGTAGTGAAACTGTCATATTTTTAAATATTTGTCATCCTTCAAAGCGAGTACATATACTTAAAAGTCGTAAAGTTTTAGAAAATTAATTAGAAATTACTATTAAAGATAAGTTTTGTAACTTGATTGATAGTATTCGTACTGAAAGTAAAAAAATTAATAAGTTAGGAGAAGATGACGTATTCGATAGTCTATTAAACGCAGTCAAAGATGTAACTGAAGGTTTCGAATATGAAAATAACTGTAATTTTCTAGATATTTTATCAGACAGTGTTTCATTAACAGCAGTTGATGAAATTAGCATTACTCAACCATCTGTCTTAAATCACGAAGAAGTACTTTATTTGATTTGTATTCTCAATTCTGATCAACGTAATTTTATTTTGCATGTTGGAAATTATTTTTCAAATAAAAATGTTGACACTTCACCTTTGTATTTGTTTATAAATGGCGGTGCTGGCGTAGGTAAGAGTTTGTTAATAAAAGCATTGTACCAGTATCTTCTTGTATATCATTTTAATAGAATTCCAGGTACAAATCCAGATGATATTAAGATAATTTTGTCAGCTTTTACTGGGAAAGCGGCGTTTGGAATTGGGAGACAAACCGTGCACAGTGTTTTAGGGCTACCTATATCACGATGCGGATATACTATGCCTGAATTGTCAACTTCAACATCTAACACTTTTGCATGCAAATTAATGTCAGTGAAATTAATTATTTTAGATGAAATTTCTATGCTTGGCACTCGCATATAATCAAATTAACAGAAGGTTGCAACAAATATTTCATACTAATGTTCCTTTCGCTGGTATATCAATAATTGCAGTAGGAGATTTTAGACAGTTAACACCCGTTGGTGATAATTGGGTTTTGCAACCGAACATAAGTACGAATCCAATGGCATTATTGGCTGGTGCTCCTCTTTGTGAATCATTTAAAATATTTAAAATGACAAAGATAATGCGACACAAAGATGATTTAAATTTTGCTAATGCATTGAACAATATGGCTTCTGGTATAATGACTTCATGTGATATTGCTCTTCTACAATCTCGTTGTTATACTTTAGATTTGCTACCACCAGAATCAAATGGTGCAATACATTTATTTGCAACAAACAAAGAAGTAGATGGCATCTGGCTTGTTTATTATTTTAAAAAATAAAGAAAAATTTAAAGCTCCTTCTCCACCAAAAGATGATAATCCAGTAGTTATGGAACTAAAGAGGCTTGAATCAAATTGTCATCTTGTACCAATATTTAGTTTTTCGTGCAACGTACCCAACCACAAGTTTCAAATTATTTTTCATAATGTACAATCGCTTAAAAGACATATTATTGAAATTGAAATAGATCCAATTTTTAAAGCTTCTCATGTCCTTGTTTTCGTGGAAACGTGGAGTTGTAGAAAAAATGATTTTAATATTAGAGATTTTTATCAGACGGTCAGAATAGATGGACCTATAGAAACCAAACCAAATCCTGGATGGGGATCAGTTATATTTTTTAAATCGTTTTTGAATAAAAATAATGAAAATTATGACTTTAAGAAAAATGTGAAGCTTAGTCCAGTTGGTGGACACTGTGAATGTGTAGAAATGCGATTGGCAGGAGTTCGATTAATAAGTGTATACCGATCGCCAAAGTGTATTATTAAAACTGCTCTTGCGTGTAATGATGAAGTTTTTTAAAAATGTACAAAAGAATAGATCACTTCTTTCCATTATTGTAGTAGGTGATTTTAATGTAGACTTTCCTAAAAACCAAAATAATGAAATCTTTATGTACTTTATTAAATATGGTTTACATTCTAAACTTAACATGGAATACACAACAAAACAATGTACAAGTATAGACAATATATTTTCTAATTTAGAATTTATTGAAGTTGGTAGAGTAGAAAGCTTTTTTAGTCATCATAAACAATTATGGATTCGATATTGGTATTAAGATTGATTAAAAACAAAAACATTTAATAAAATTAATTTATTAATTAATTATTAAATTATGTCAAATCAACGTTGGGTTTGACATGAATAAATTTTATGTTACCTCAAAATAAAAATATATATTTAAAAAAATCCATAGCGTTCGTACTGTGAAAATAATCTAGTTAAACATAACTTAAAAATTTAATAAATCTTAATTGATACTTCCAACCTCTGGTGGGTTAAAAGTTAAATCCGATAAATTTAAGCGTACAAATTAACGGTCTTAAATAAAAAATTTTGTTTTAAAAATATAAAAGGGAGATCTTAATTTATTGCGTTATTATTAAATTATTATTATAATTATTATAATTATATATAATTATATATTTTTATATTATAATTATATAATATATATAATTATATATTTTTATATTATAATTATATAATATATATAATTATATATTTTTATATTATAATTATATAATATATATAATTATATATTTTTATATTATAATTATTTTCAGGGTAAATCCGCTCACCCCTCGAGGTAAACCCGATCACTAGATTTTTTTAAGAATTTAAGGTAATCCCGACAGTTTTATTTTGTATATATTATATTTTTCCTTATTTCCGTCTTCAGTATGATTTATTAATGATTATTTGATTATTGATTATTTGTTTGCATTATTCGTTATAACCGTTATAACTTAATAATCACTAATAATGACTGATATAGACATGCTTCCGCTCAATGGTGTCAACAAATATTGATAGCTCGGCGCCATCTATTGAAAAAAATCGCTACAAAACGTAAAATGCGGGACATTCAAAATGTTAAATATTTAACTCATTACCCAATAATTCAATAATATTGTTAGGAAATTAATATTATTTATCTTTTAATAAATATTTTTAATATTAAAAATTTTAAGATCGCCAAAAAAACGCAAATACAGTTAATACTGGTTCGGCTTCCTACATAAATTTAATAAGTGAGCGGCTTTACCCCGACTTCATATGAGCGACTTTACCCCGAATGTATTTCTTAAATTTCAGAATAAATTTAAATAAATCTTTTTGATATCAAACAAAACTACATATGTATATTTCGAAAAAGGACATTCAATAGCATCAAAAAAAGTTTGTCGAATAAATTAAGTGTCAAAAATAATAACGGAAAAACTTAAAAATCCGAAGATCATTTTTTTTGCACTTCTAAAAACAATATACCGCCTCAGATTCTATGACGAATTCATGAAATTAAACGAATGTTCGTTAGCATTAGTTTTATGTTAAGTACTATTCACAGTACAAATATCTCCATCTTAAGTTAAGTTTATAGCGTTAAATCGTCAGTGAGCGGGTTGACCCCAGTCTCTCCTACATATAATATATAATGTGTTACAGGACGACAAAGCTGTCCAGAGAAATATGTGTGTGTGTGTGTGAGTTATATGTGAGTATACGAAAGTAAGATTGTGTTGTATGAAGTCCGCCTGAAAATCAGTCGGAGTTCGAGTGATTCTTACAAGAAGAATCTAATACTTTCTAGCACGTTCTCTTTGTATTTATAATAAAGATTTCGTTAAAATTAGCTACTGTATCTTATGCTTATTGTATCGAAAGTATTTTTACAATAAGTATATAAATCTATGCTAAAAATATAAGAGAAACGTTAAGCAATTTAAGTAATATGCTCTTTCGAGTAATATTAGCAGCAAATTTCTCTCCGTGTATATAAATAAAAAAATTCTACAAAAAGTCAATTATTTTTAAAAATTTAAATTAAATTCTTTGCAAAATTTCAATTATTTTTAAAATGTTTATTGCAATTTAACAATTTTAAATATTTACTGTTTTTATAAAATTTATCAAATATTTGAATTATTAAAAATAATTTTTAAACACTTCTAGGAAAACATTAAATTGTTTTTATAAATAACTTTTAATTTTTCTCAGAATAAATTACTTTATAAAATATTTAAGTAAAAAAAGAAAAAGAAGGAAATGAACCGATGCTGGGTGACCTACGACAAGACGAAGATGCAACAAGAGGAACTGTCTAACTTGAGAATGGAGTTGAAACATCGTCAGTTGAGTGGGAAGACTGGCCTGAAGATAGTATACCGAAACGGTTCTCCTACAATTTCTCATGTGGTGACAATCCCCACTTCCTCCTGTTACACGCCTACCTTCTCAAGATACCGCCTTATTTCCCTTTCACATTTCTTAACGCACAAATGATGTTAATTTTTCTTTTACAAATATTTCTTGTTTTTATCCGAATGTGAGAGGTCTACGAACTAAATTGAGTACTTTAAGATGTGCTTTTCTACTTAAACTTAATGATGCACTTACTGTTTTTATAATATTTTGTATAATGCGTTTGAACTTTATGTACCCTTAAAGAAGTAGCATTACTCTACTTATCCTATTTGGTTTAGTAATGAGCTTGTCCGTTTGACAATCTTGAAAATGATTGCAAATAAAAAATTAAGTTATCAAAATCCTTATAGAACTATAGATCATTTTCCTTTCTACGGTCTGAATGTAAGCTGGTTTCGGTTAAATGTTATTGTGATTATATACATAGGGCAGAGGAATCGGTTGAGACAAATACAAAGTGCTTTTGGAATTTTGTCAATAGAATTAAAGGTAAATCTTGTATTCTAAATTTTATGTTTTTAAATGAGAAACATGCTGATAATGATACTGATATTGCTGAGTTATTTTGTGATCGTTTTAAGTCTGATTATGATACTAAGAAATATGACTCAACTTTTTTGTTTGTTTATGATAATAATTGTTTAAATAATTCTCTCGATTTTAAATCAGTTATCATTACTAAAAACGCTATCATTAAAAAAATTAAAGAGTTGAATGTGAATACTGGTGCGGGACCTGATGGTATTTCTCCATATTTTATTAAATCTTGTTGGTCATCCCTCATTGAACCTCTGTACATTTTGTTTAATTTATCAATGCCGTATCGTCATTTTCCTATTTTTTGAAAAAAGGTTATATTTCTCCAATTTACAAGGATGGTGATAGAGATGATATTGAAAACTATAGTCCTATTACTATCTTTAATGTATTTTCTAAATTATTGGAAGGTATTGGGTTTGATCAAATGTATACGGCATCTATGAATATTATAATTAATTTTGCTAATTTTCTTGCTTGTAAATTGGAGTTTGGTTCTCAGATTGACACTGTTTATACTGATTTTTCAAAGGCGTTCGATAAGGTAAACCATGACTTATTACTGATTAAGTTAAGGCTTTTGGGAATTTGATCTAATCTTAATGATTTGTTTAAAAGTTATTTATTTGGAAGATCTCACATGGACCGTGTTAATGGATCATGTTCATCTGAGTTTTTTGCTGATTCTGGAGTTCCTCTGGGTTATACTTTGGGTCCTCTATTATTTATTATTTTATTAATGATATTAAATTTTCAATTAAGTTCTCTAATTTCTTTTTATTTGCTGATGATTTAAAAGTTTATCGTGTTATTAATTGTCTTTATGATTATGATCGATTACAGGCTGATCTTGATGCCATTTATGATTGGTGTGAACATAATGGAATGCTTTGAATATAAATAAGTGTCATTCTATTTCTTTTTTTAAACAAAATAAAATAAAAATTTATATCTATTCAATTAATAACAATTGGCTTTCTGGAGTATATCAAGTTCAGGATCTTGGAATTATTTTTTCTTATGATTAACCATTTGATGCACACCGTTCCCATGTTGTTAGTAAATCACTAAAAATAAGGCTTATTTTTGTAATGCGTAACGTTAAATGATTCCATAAATTATCCGTACTGAGATTGCTCTACTTTTCTTTGATTAGATCAATTATAGAATTTTGTTCTTTAATTTGGTTTCCTTATGCCAGTGTTCACATTCTCAGACTTGAGCGAGTGCAGAATCGTTTTTTACGATTTATGGCTAGACAACTTAATGTTCCTTTTGATTTCTATATTCGTGATTATACTAGCTTAAGAGCTCAGTTTAATATTCCCAAAATTCAATTAAGATTCCTGTTTCCTAACCTTTTTTCCTTTTCAAAGTAATTAATGGTATTGTAGTATGTCTATCTGTTTTGTCTTTCATCAATTTCTCTGCTCCTATTCGGCGTTTGTGAAATGTTATTCTGTTTCATATTTCTTTTCATAAAACGAATTATGACAGCAATTCGGTATTTAGTCGACTTTGTTTTGAAGGCAACTTGTACTCCGATAGATTGGACTTCTTTAATAATAATGTTACTTCCTTTGCTACTAGCCTGCGTGGTAAACCAGTTTCTTGGTAAATTCTCCAACACTTCTGTGACCAAGGGAAATTAACAATTAAATTTAATTTTAAGAAACTAGGAATTTTACTTCAAACAAATCAATGATAATCTCCTTAGACTTTATTTACTATTTAAACTAGCTGTCTACGCGCGCCTTGGCGCGCGTGAAGTTTCTTTACATTTGGACAAGTAAAAATCTCTTGCTTCTAAATCCAATCAGAAATGAAAGATCTATTAGGCGTCTCGAAACACAGATCTAGAATAGAGATTTTTGTTGTTGCATAAAAACAGTTACAACTAATTATTACTTTACCAAACCACATAAAATTATTTAAAGAATAATTAAATAAATATAAATTTACTTTTCGCATAAAATATTATTTATATTGATATCAAAATATGCTTTATAATAATTGTTAAAATAAGATTGTGTATTATTTATTGGTACAAATTTTCAAGACCTATATTCTTTTCTTGTTATAGAATAATTATAGAACGTGTTCATTGGGCTTTTTTTTTAAAAATAGGGGAGACCGGGGCTAAACTGGACGGATTTGTTCTTCGGCCAAAAAACTCATACAAAAAATTTTTTTTTTGCTAAAGAGTAATATACCGTTTTGAAGCTTGTACCTTCACCTACAAATCGCACTTGTTCGATGTAGAAAAACTACAGTAGCTTTGAAGATATGTTGCTTCGAAGATGACTACCTCAAAAACAAAAATCCGAAAATTGGTGGGGCTAAACCGGACACCCCATGGGGATAAATCAGACACGGTTAATTAATTAAAGAATAAGACACAAATTTTCGTTTTTTTTGTAGAAAAGTCAAATCAATTCTTCTCTTATTTAAATGTAGGTAGTTCTATACAAAGAATATAATATAAAATGTAAAATCGGTAATTAATATAATATAAAATGAATTACAGTTTTCAGACTTGTCTATTTGCAGCAACTCGCTTGCAAATTCGAGTTTTAAAATAAATTCTTTATTTATTTAGTTTTAAAGTGGTTCTATGCAAAGAATATAATATAAAATAGTTAATTAATATAAAATAAATTAAAGTATTCAAAGATTTGGTTGTTTTTTATCACGATGTCCGATTCAGCCCCACACCGTCATCTAATAATTAAACTGCAATATATTTTTTTCTTCTTAACGTTTTTCATTAAACTCTTTTTCTACTAAACTCAGTACACCATGAGCTAAAAGAAAAATTGCTGTGTGATATTTGGACTTTAATTTTAACGATAAAAACTCTAAAAAATGAGAAAATTTTTTTTACTTTTACCCAAAAAAATGACATTTTTACATATTAACGGCAACTATTACTACAAGAAAAATGATACGTCCCTAAAACCTCATGCAGCATTTGCATCAAGAAATTGTGCGTACATAGGTTATTTACACGGTTTGAAATTCTTTACGGTTTCGGAAATATTTGACTTGTCCGGTTTATCCAAGGTCTCCCCTACAATAATACGTAATCGGACTAAATTTGGTTCCGACTGTCTGTTTGATTTTTCCTTAAGAAAAGTTCTAATAATTTTGGATAAAACATATACTTAACACCGTCAGAAGTGAGAAACTATCAATTTTTTGGTGAATGGAAAACAAAAAAAAATTAATAAAAACTTATTTTTTTTATATAATTATTAAAAAATTAAAAAAATTGTGGAAAGAATAAGTTCTTATAGAAGTGATTTGGCTAAAATTTTATTCAGATATTTTGATAGAAACCTCATTTCTAACGTTTAACAAAAATTTGAATAAATTATTAACCCTAACGGGCTCGAGTTCGTTTTTCCGCCTGCGCGCACAAGCCGGGCCCCAGGGACCCGGTATTTAAAATCGATAGAAATAAAAAATTTGATAGCAAAATTGTTAATATTTTTTATCTAACATATAATTGTATCATTTTAGAGAAATTATTTTAAAAAATAGTTTTAAAAACAACATTATTTATTATAAAAAAAATAAAAAATATAAAGAACAAAAAAATATTTTCAGACATCAAATTTGTAATCAGCGACCCTAAAAACCCCCGAGTACCGATTTTAAAGAAAATCTGATCGATTTTCTGTTCTTTAACTTTTAGGAATGGAATTTTCCAAAAAACGTACAACACGCACTATATTTTTCGCACCACGTCACTTCCGGAATTATTTGGGATATGTTTACACTTATTACAGTAGGTGATGTTGAAACATTACAAAATAATGCAATATTGCAGAAAAATTACTAACTTTTTATACGCAATTATAACCCGGGTCCCTCGGACCCGGCTTGAGTCTTTACGTAAGTTCGACTTAAAAGGGAATTTTCCAGAGTATTTTATGAATTAAAAATTCTACACAAAAGTGAAAAATGTGTGTTTTTACGCCCTTAAGTCTAATGTGAAGTTGATTTTCTAATAATATTTTCTTAACCGGAAGTAGAAAAAAAACTTTTCTCCGGGTCCGAGGGACCCGGCTCGAGCCCGTGAGGGTTAACAAATAAACGCTTTTTAATGGTCCTAAGCTTATTTAAAAATATTTAAATATTTATACTTTGTATATACTTATCGATTCGTCTTGACATAAAAATTTCAATTTTATTATATATGAATTTAGATTTTGAAAAAAAATTTTTTTTTTACTTGAACAAGTTTTTGAAAAAAACAACTGTAAAATTATTTGTGTGGGATATATTCTATATCCTTTTTGTCCATTTTGAAAGATTAATGTGATAAATAAGCCCTCAAAATTTCATCCGAATTCAAGAAAATCTATGGAAGGTATCATGTTCACACGAAAGCAAGATCTATAAACAGATACACAAATTGTTTAATACATTTTAGAAAATATTATTATTTAAAGGACTACATAGCTTTTTCACGAGAAATAAAAATCAATTATAAGTAAATAAGCATGAAAATATAATAATATTGTTTATTGTTTTAAGACCTAAAAATCTATACACAATGAAGTTACATGGAATCAATTTATGTTAAAGTTTAAAATGTAATTTTAAAATATAGTAATTTTAAAAAATAAATAAAAAATACACTCGACTTAAAATATTAAATTAATAAATAAAAAATATTGGAAATTATATATTTTTAAATTTGGAAATGAAACTCAAAAATGCACTTTTTTGGGAATAAAATGTAAATTATTTATCAAAAATAAGGTAAGAAAAAGGAAAAAATGTATAAATTAGAGTTTTGCAGATACTTCAATTTTGCGTAAACTCGAAATTGGAATCAAATCATTCCTTCATATTAATTCTCATTGAAAGGATAGAATATTCGAAATTTGCACACATATTTTTACATTTAAAAAAACTTGTTTAAAATTGTAATCAAGAAATATATAATTTACTATTTTTGCAGTTATTATCAAATTATATTCCTTTAAAAATATGGTTATGAAATAAAAAAAATTTATAATGATGTTCAATTTATCACTTGGTTAAAATTGTTTAATTGAGAGATGAAATATTATCAATCTTGTCTTCGTCCAGCAATGTACACATTCATTTGATTGAACAAATTTTGTGACATTTTTTTCGTTTCTGAAGAAGACGACTGTGACGTTGAAACATGAACAGATTGTTTTTTATTCGATCCTGACTTGGATAGATTGATAATATTTCATATCTCAATTAAAAAAAATTATATTGAATTCATTTCATTTATTTATTTTAATATCTGTCACTGAGAATACAGAAAACCATGATGCTCAAACTAAAAAAAGTAGGCGTTACTTTCTTAACTGTTCGTCTCTCTCTCGCTTCTACTCTAAACTAATTGAAAAGACGATACTTCCCACTCCTTCTCTGTATCATGTTTTCTCTCTTATATACTCTGACAAACTTCTCTCTCCAACTCTTCTCTGTCATCAAAAGCACAGCAGGAGGGCGGACGGAATTCTTGCGGACAGAATGAATGAAAGAATACGGAGATTAATATATATAATTTCATTTATTTATTCTAATATCTGTCACTGAGAATACAGAAAACCAAGATGCTCAAACCAAAAAAAGTAGGCGTTACTTTCTTAACTGTTCGTCTCTCTCTCGCTTCTACTCTAAACTAAATAAAAAGACGATACTTCCCACTCCTTCTCTGTATCATGTTTTCTCTCTTATATACTCTGACAAACTTCTCTCTCCAACTCTTCTCTGTCATCAAAAGCACAGCAGGAGGGCGGACGGAATTCTTGCGAAAAGAATGAATGAAAGAATACGGAGATTAATATATATAATTTCATTTATTTATTCTAATATCTGTCACTGAGAATACAGAAAACCATGATGCTTAAACCAAAAAAAGTAGGCGTTACTTTCTTAACTGTTCGTCTCTCTCTCGCTTCTACTCTAAACTAAATGAAAAGACGATACTTCCCACTCCTTCTCTGTATCATGTTTTCTCTCTTATATACTCTGACAAACTTCTCTCTCCAACTCTTCTCTGTCATCAAAAGCACAGCAGGAGGGCGGACGGAATTCTTGCGGACAGAATGAATGAAAGAATACGGAGATTAATATATATAATTTCATTTATTTATTCTAATATCTGTCACTGAGAATACAGAAAACCATGATGCTCAAACCAAAAAAAGTAGGCGTTACTTTCTTAACTGTTCGTCTCTCTCTCGCTTCTACTCTAAACTAAATGAAAAGACGATACTTCCCACTCCTTCTCTGTATCATGTTTTCTCTCTTATATACTCTGACAAACTTCTCTCTCCAACTCTTCTCTGTCATCAAAAGCACAGCAGGAGGGCGGACGGAATTCTTGCGGACAGAATGAATGAAAGAATACGTAGATTAATATATATAATATTTTTAATGAGTCAAATACGCTTTCAGTCTAATCAAGAATTAATTTATCATGTTTCTCATGAATAAATTTACTCAAAAAATATGCTAAGTTGAGCGCCACTTATTTTACTTATTTATTAAATTACGAAAATAAGAAAATAATTTATTACTCAAACAAGAATTGGAAAACAAAAAAAATGATGATGAGACTCTAATAATTCGGGTGAGATTCTGTTGAGAACGCCACTGAAAGCAAGTGACGCGAAGCACAAAAATTTATTAATATTTATATTAATTGACTTACCAATGTTGCAAGGAATGAGTAAGAAATTCTCCCCGTTAGTTCACTCTTTATTCCGTTCTCACGATTAATTTTACTCCCTCGTTCTCGAAATATACAGTCAAAAGCAGCTGCGAATTGTTCGCAATCACGAACCTCTGGAAAATTTCCACTCTCGGAATACACTCCGTTCAGCACTACCCAGTTCACCACTCTCTATCTTTTCACAATAAAAATTACTCTAGATCACTTAAAAATGTCTTAACTCTTCCACGGCATGTTACGCACTCCTCGTTTTTCGTCCCCTTTTACAAAACGTCGTCTGCTACGACGCGCAAACGAACACATGTTGCGTCGAATGGAAGTTCATTCAAAACATCAATTGAAGTGAATAACAAAGAAATAATATTCACAAAAAAATGCTGAAACTTATAGACTAAAACTAAATTTTTAATAAAACAAAAAGATTAAACCATCGAAAATTGAATTGTATAAAGAATACTCCAAAATAATTATTTAATTTCAAAAATTAAAAAAAAGTATGAAAATTTTGAGTACAGGGGCGGAACTGTAACGGTCAACCAAAAAAAAATTAATTTTCATAACAAAAAAATTAAGATCGCTTAAACTAACACAAAAAACTGTAGTCATTCTTGATGTGAGCGACGTCTTTGCTCAAAAAACTCGCGCATTACCAACATAATCGCCTCTTCTGACAATCCTCGTACAGCTTGGGCCAATTCTCTCGTCTGATTCACAAAACGATCAGCCGCATCCATACTCGAAGTTCTCTGCTACTCACTGACCTATGGTACATAGCAATTAGCTGTAGTTGGCGTTAATGGTAACGCTGGTGGTGGTATTGTAGCATTAAATGGAACCCAAGGAACTAACGGAACTGAAGTGACCCGTCCTATCGTTTCAGGAGTTGGAATTGGCTATGATGCCGTTGGTAAACGCTGGATTTGATCCCAGATCTAATCTGGAGTAGGTTGAGATGGTTCGACAACTCCACCAATGGCTCCTTCCAATTGGTTATCTGGCCTTTCTTCTGGAGGTAGTTCAGGTTCAACTAAAAGATTCGCTTGCTTATCTGTTTCTCTGCGATTCTCCTGTAAGAATTTCAACTTCTTTGTAGTATTGGGATCTGAAATCGTGACGTCACAGTAAGAATGACATAGAAAGGTGGCCGAAACAACAAGGCACCTACGAATGTCATAACACGTGTGATAAATTGCCGGTCTCGTTCTTTTCACAATTAAACGTTATTAATGCAAAGCTGAAATTAAGTATTTCAGAAATTTGTAAGTTCAGTGATTGTACACCGTCTTCCAGAAATTTTGTTGAAGGCGAAAGAGTCTGGCAAGCTGACCACATTGTATTTTGTGGTCAACAAGACTGCGACGAAACTTCAATTAAAATTATAAGTTTCTGTTTGCAATCATCGAATTTAAAATCTGCTCCGCATCAAATTAATGAAGAGATAATCTTACGTGGAAGTATAATCAAGATGACATGCAGCTGTAAGGCTGGTTTAAGTGAAAAGTGGAAGCACATCGTTGCAGTTTTACTTCATTTAAATTCGTCAGTATATACTTACTTTACAATATTTTTATAAACTATTAATTATGAACTATGAATAAAAATTATTTATTAGTAAATCGTTTTTTTTATTAATACTTTATATTAAATTTGCAATTTAATTTAATAGTAATTCTTTAAGTTATTATAATATTTATAAAGCGACTTAATTGAAGGTTATGTTACTATTTGCATTGGTTTTATTTTCATTTAGAGTAAAAGTATCCAATACCGTATTAATTTAAAGCTTTTGCAAAAAAAATTTGATTTTTTTAACATTTTAAGTTTCAAAACATAAAATTTGCAAGTTTCTGAATGATTTTATAGAAATAATTTTGATTTTAAAATCCGTGTTAGATTTGAAATTCGTTTTTGTTATATTACTTTTATATTCTACATTTTTGATCAATTTTAAAAACACATTCAATTTATATTTATATTTAATAATGTTTAATATTTAATTTATAATGTAAAAAGTGTAATGTTATTTACGTTTTCAGCATTTCTTTAATTTATTTGATGTCTAAATGCAGAAGGGTATATAGAATTATTTTTAAAAATCTTTTAGAGCTGCAGGCTAAAGAACTTTTTAGAAAAATAATTTTATAGGCCTTTCTGTAATTAGATATTACAATTTAATATTCTAATCTAAAATGTTATTAGGATTGGGCGACATGAACCAGTGGTCTGCGACTTAGAGACAACTTTTAATTTACAATCAAATTGTATGTTTAAAATTTAAAATAAGTTTATTTCCATGTTTTTAAAACATTGTACTGCTTATTGTATGGATCAAGACGACTAAAGTTATGATATAAATTTATTATCTTTTAAGATAGGTAAACTTAAATTTACTATTAAACATATTATATTCATAATGTGCTCACATTTTTTAACCATGATAGTTTGCCTTTTTCCTCCTAAAATTTGGAATACTTTGATCCTCTGGTTTAATCTCTCAACATGCACTCTGGCACTAGCAATGCTTCTATTACAGAGGGCCTCATTTTGAGAAAACTGTGGCTTCTTGCTCAAGAAAGGAGGTCTTACAATTTTTATTCCATGTTCAATACATATGTTATCGATTAAAAATCCCTTGTCGACCATTATTTCATAATATGTATTAGCATGTGCAGTAATTGGGCTTTGTTAAAAAATCGCTTTATCAGACGATCGACCACCGTATGCAGGACTCACATAAGCAAGTAGGCCTCCTGGAGTACGCTGTTAAAAATTTAACTTTATACCTACCTTTATAAAATGAATAAATTAGCAACTAGTCACACAAATTTTGAGGTTTTTGAACTTCGATCTCGATACAGTCAAGGACTAGAGAAACGTTCTTGTATTCTTCAAAACAAATAGAAATATTTTTTGAAATTTCTTCTCTAGACGGAAAAACAATTGCATGCTTTAAAGTACTGCCTAAAATATCGATTATATTACAAGTCACGTTAGATATGTGGCGTTCGGATATAGCCTTAAACAATACTGCCAAAAAGGCATAACTGGCATTTTGTTTTAATTTTAAAAATGTCATAATAACTCTATCGCGAACAGTTATTTTTCCTGAATAAAATGAATTTGTAATTGCGCTTACCGAATCTTGCCAACATATCAGCCTGATGTTTTTCCGAGCAACGAGGGCAAGTTGTAAGCGTTACCCCTCGTCTACCACAATTTCTGCAATAGCCTTTATACGGGTTTGGGTACTGGCTCCGCTGGTGTCATTTCTGCCAACAACTAATACATGAGTTTGGGGGGGGTCAATGCGAGGGTCAGTGGAAATTGGTTTTAAATCTCCAAACATGACTACTCTTGTAATAATTGTGAGTTTAACTTTGGCATTTCTTTGTGTTTTATCCACATCCAACCTTAAACTCGCTAATTTAGTTCGCACATTTCGCACATTTAGTTCGCCGTTAGAAGGTCCTGGAGGAGGGGGGTCGCTCAGGTAAAGGCGTTAGAATTCTGCTTACAGAATTTTTAGGAAACAAAATATTGGTGCGAATATCCCGTATCGACTTAACTTGCTCATCCCGCAATCGTTCTCGTTCCCTTGATGTCGTTGGCTCTTCTCCTCGAAAATACTTCTCCAACTCCTTGACTGCTGATCGACTCTCCCACTCCTGCTTGCTTTCTCCCAGTCTTTGAGTCTTCTAGCCGGTAATAGTGAACATAATAATCTTGAGGTTGGTCAAATATGCTGTGATCTTTACTCCTTTCGTCTGAGTCCGACTTCTTAGTTCCTCTATAATTTCCAGGTCATCACTCTCGCTGGAAAATTAATGTTGGAAAGCTTCACGAAATTCATGCCAAGTTAACACATCGTTTCGAATAGTGCGATACCAACTGCTTGCATTACTTCTTAGGACGCTGGGTATGGCCTGCAATAATTCTTCATCGGTGATAGCTACACTAAGGATCGTTTTACAATAAACTAAATTGTTGTAATTTAGCCATGCTTAGGGCAATGTCGGATGAAATCTTCGGCATGTTGGAAGATTGTGTTGTGTGTACCATAACGCTGGTTGGGGTGGAGGAGGAAGTAGAAGGAGAATGACAAATCTCAGAAACTAGCGTGAAGTTGATTTCTCTCACAGTCTCTCTATTAGTATCGATACTAATTTAGGAAAGTCGTCTACCGAATTCTCGAACGCTGGTCCTTATTTATTTTTTTATTGGTCTAAAATATGCTTTAACTTTTTAATATCTTACAATGTATTTGTTTAAACTGGAACCTTAAATAACAAAAAATCTGTTCATTTTTTTCAGATTTATCAGTAACATTTTTTGTTCAGGAGGTCAAAAACTACTAAACTACAAAGTTACAAGAAATTTTACCGGACCCCAAATTCCCATGTATGCGGTGCGGGGTTCTTTCTCGCCACGTGCACGACTCAGAACCAAAATTTCAAATATCCTTATAGGAAATTTTATTGCACATCTTTTTTCTTTTAAATTTTTATTGTATCTGCTACTGTTTTCAAAATATAGGGAAAAAACTGTTTTTTTAAGAGCGAAATTGTCATTGTTTTTTTAACTTCAACTCGCGATTACTCAGTCAATTGTACGAGTTTGTTAATAAAACAAAAACGAAAATACGCGTTTTTTTATCCTACGAGTGACTAAAAAAGAAAAATGATGTTTTAATTATAAATAAAAAAGTTATTAATTTTTTATTAAGATATTGCAAAATTCGTAAACTGAAATTTTCACTAAGCGAGGAAGCTATGCAAATTTTGAGCAACAAAAAACTTCCAGCGACAAAGTTGTTCATTTAGGTTTAAAAAAGTTTTCCCCGAAAGTTACAGTTCAATTAAACAATTAGTTAACAAATAACAAATGTTAAAAGTCGTTGGTGGCTGAACACCCAGCTCGCGTATCTCACCTTATAGTAAGCTGGAGAGTTTTATTCTGTGTATACATAATACGGGTGAGATACGCGCGCTGGGCGTTCAGCCGCCAACGACTGTTAACATTTGCCATTTATTAACTAATTGTTTAATTGAACTGTAACTTTCGGGAAAAACTTGTTTAGACCTAAATGAACAACTTTCTCGCTGGAAGTTTTTTGTTGCTCAAAATTTGCTCAACCCGCTTATCTTAATAAAAAATTAGTAACTTTTTATTTATAATTAAAACATCATTTTTCTTTTTTAGTCACTCGTAGGATAAAATAACGCGTATTTTCGTTTTTGTTTCATTAAAAAATTGACTGAGTAATCGCGAGTTGAAGTGAAAAAAACAATAAAAATTTCGCTTTTTAAGAAAAAAGTTTTTTCCCTATATATTGAAAACGGTAACAGATACAATAAAAATTTAAAAGAAAAAAGATGCGCAATGAAATTTCCTATAAGGATATATATTTTAAACATTTAAATTCAGAAGTTGAATTTTGAGTGTCCAGGGGACTTCGATTTCGGCCGAGAAAAATTTACTTGCCCTTATGGAATCCAGCCGCTCAATTATTACACACCAAAAAAAATTTTCGCCCGACATACACAAAATATAACAAGAAAAATAGACGCTAGAATAAAATAAAAATGTGCTTTGAGTCTCAACGTTGCCCCATGTTGGCCGCCAAAAATTGTGACCAAGAGAAATTAACAATTAAATTTAATTTTAATAAACTAGAATTTTTACTTCAAACAAATCAATGATAATCTCCTTAGACTCTATTTGCTTTTTAAATTTTAATGAGTCGAATACGCTTTCAGTCTAATCAACAATTAATTTCTCATGTTTCTCACGAATAAATTTACTTAAGAAATATGCTCAGTTGAGCGCTAGTTATTTTACTTATTTATTAAATTACGAAAATTAATATGACGAAAGATTACAGTTTACTTTTGAAATACAAAACAATAATACCATTAATTTTTTAGATGTTCTTATTATTATTAACGAAAAAATCAACTAATTACTGACTGGTATAAAAAACCTACATTTTCTGGACGAATCATTAACTACCATTCTAATCATCCTTTGGCTCAAAAATTGCTATAATTTCTAACTTAATTGATAGAGCTATAAAACTCTCTGATAAACAATTCCACTTAAGAAATATAAAATTTGTCAAAGAAATTTTATTAAATAATAATTATCCATTAGAATTTATAAATAAGCACATAATGAAACGTATTTCTGTAATAGAATCTAAATCTCATCTTCCTATTGACAAAAATGTAATATTTTACACAAGGTCACAAAAAATATTATTGCCTTATGTTTTAAACCTTTTTGAAAAAACTTCCTCAATTTTGAATTATTATGCCATTTTATCCATTCCTTACAAAAATAATAACATGAATCATAATTTTGTCAAAAAAGGCAAGGATAAAAATATAAAATCTGAAAACATCAATACTGTTTATAAAATTAATTGCGAGAATTGCTCTGCATGTTATGTGGGACAATCAAAAAGAATGGTAGGTGTTCGTATTAAAGAACATAAAAATTCTATTTCTAATGGAATCGCTACTCATAATGACTTTTTCAGACACACATTTAATTGGGAAAATTTTATCATACTAGATACAGAAACAAACTACAAAAAACCTTTAATATCAGAAATGATCCATATTAATTTACAAAAAAATCCGATTAATAAAAAGGAAGATGTACAAATTCTCAATAATTGCTATAATCACTTTCTAAACGAAATGAAATATTCTTAACCTATTTTGATTTACCCTGACATTTCCTGAATTTTGTTTACTGTCACGGTCATTCACCTCACGTCAGTTAGTAATACTTCGAAAATTATATACATTTTATTCGCCAGTGTCCAATTGTAATCGCCACGACAAAGACGTTCCTTTGGAACGTTTTTCAAATTTTATTTTATTTTTCGGTAAAAAAACTGTTTTTATAATTATTAGATTTATGTTTTTTTAATAATGTAATTTAATTTAATTATTATTTTTTGTTAAATAAATTATAGTTTCTGAAGAGGGCAGCCGCGCTGTCGAAACGTTAAACAACATTTGTTGTTTTTTTTCAAACACCTGACTCGGAATGATCGTTGAATTCAGTGTTTATTAACTATTAAAAACAACCGAGTTATAATATCATATAATAATTTATTTATACAAATGTTTTATATATTGTAAAGTTCAGGTCGTAAGTTGTAAAACAAGGAATTCCTGCCTTATAGAATATTATAACAATGTATGTGTGGTCGCTTAAATAATGTGTTGATATTGTAATTAATACTTATAACACCAGGTATTAAGTTGTGAAACAACCAATTCCTGAGTGTCACAAGTATGTAGTAAGAGTATATACTCACGTATCTTTATGAATAGAGTAGTCGAAATAAGAGCACGAGTCCTTCGATTTCGCTGTTTATAAACCCTTTTCGATACGCTATAGAATCTTCTAGGACTCTCTAGAACTTTCTAGAATTTTCTATAATAATATTTGCCCTTATTCTCTTCCGGTTCAGCGTAGTCGTTTCCCGAGGCTAGCTTTTTCCCTACTTACGGAAATTCGTAGCGCGTCATATTCTTTCCAACAATAATATTTAAATTTTTCCCGAAAGGACAGAGATATATTTTCTCTTTCTCTTGTCTCTAAATTGTCTACCGTTTACCCACAGCAATGTTGTTGTTTAACTGCCATTTATTTCTATCTCTGAATTTATTTTATTTCTTATAATTTAAATAAATCCCCACATAATATAATTATTAAGAAATGAGGGTTGTGAACCTATGACTGTTCAGTTCATACCACTAACGCTTCGGTAATCCCTTTACGTTCCCCATAACAACCTCTATATCCGAAGTCTTTTCCACAGCAGGAGGACTTCGGCCAGGTTTCTGGTACCATTAACGGTCTCCCCCAGAAAGAAGTAGCCCGTAATGTGTTCCCGCTCCTTCACAAGTGCGGGGCAGTGACACAACATGTGTATCGAGGATTCGTGTTCCTCTGCACACCTACGGCACTTCAAGTCGCCTACAATCCCCATTTTGTGCCAATGATAGCGCAGATCACCATGACCAGTTAGTAGCCCTGTTATGATCTTTGCCTCTCTCCTATTTGATTTGCGGAATTCCGCTTTCCTCATAGGGTTAATGCTAGTTTCCATGAGTACCTTGGCTTGTCTACAGACCTTAGTTGACCGCCACTCCCCTTGGTATTCAGCAGCTATCTACTGTTTAATTTCCAGTGTCAGGCATTTATTGGAAACGCCAATGGGCGGTTTAGGCCAATAAGTTGTTTTCCAGCCCCTTCTTTGGCTAGCTCATCCGCCCTATCGTTTCCCGCGAATCCACACGGAAAAGTCTGTGGAAGAGCAGCCGTCTCTCACTCGCTTCTCACAGTATAAGTTTTCTGCTTTCTCTCTAAAGAGAGCTCTGATGCCCCACAGTGGGAAAACAGCAGTCTCAGTGGGTGAAATGAGCTACCAAAATGGGACTGTCACTTTACCATAGGTACAAGTCACGCAGCGCCACCACAACAGGTACAGTGACTCGCCCAAAAATTTTTCCGTGCACTGTGACCAGGGATCCAGACAAGGGTAACGCGGTTAGTTTCAGCTAGTTTGTTAAGTGCCTCATGACAGTCACCGACCAGCCGTGATGTTGATACGTATAGTTTCAAGGAAAAAATAGCTGCCTTGCTATCCGAAAGAATAAAAATATCTTTGTTGTGACAATTTTTCAAGGCTTCAACAGAACCAATATTAATAATACCAAATTGTATCGCCACAATTTTGGCTTGTAACATAGTAACAGTGGTCCCTAACTTAAAATAGTGTCCCATTTGAAAGGTAACATGATAGATTCATGCACCAAATCCATTCCCGCCTTTTCATCTATCTGTGTACCAGACTTCACAGTAAGCTGGAATATTTGTCAGTCCATTTATCCAATCTTCTCTACTAGGTAAATCTCATCCTTTTTTCGAAGAGGTACAAAGGGACAGTTCTGTCCCTAATCATACTTAGGAGGGGGTTTCTCACCAATTTCTTTAGGATACGCCATCTACCCACCTCCCTGCAGCCCAGAGGACCGCTTAACTTCAGGGCAGCCTTAACCGCCGCTGCTTTAATTGTAAGGTGTAAGGGCTCCAACCCCAAGAGGGCACCAAGGGCAGAAGTAGGAGCTGTACGCATCGCCCCCGTTATTCCTCTAAGTACCACCCCCCTTACCCTTGCCAATTCTGCTTGTGATGTTTTTAAATGAATTCTACTCCACCAGACCACCCAGGCATAGGTCAGCCTAGGAAGCAGAATTGCTTTATAGATCCACAATAGTGTATCCGGTTTAAGACCTCAGCTACTACCTATGGCCCTTCTACATTGCCACAGAGCAGCTGTAAGCACCTTCTTACACCATTAGTCTACCTGGTTTAAAGCCTATTGGGCCACTTCGAGTACAACGTCGAGATGGGGACCGCGATCGATTAACAAAATGTCGTCCGCATACTCAATTACATGGTATCCTGCTTCAATCAGTTCTCAGTAGTTCATCCACGACCAAGAACCAGAGCAAGGGTGAAAGAACAACTCCTTGGGGGCATCCAGAGTTAACTGTCCCTTTTAGGATTGAGTCTCCTTTAGTTGATAAGAGGTGTCTGTTTTTTAACATGTGACAGGTCCAATCAACGCCACGCCCTGGTTTTGGCAGCTCTGCTGTCCCTGTAGCAGATTACACCAGCCCCACCAAGCCTCCTAATGACACCTCTTACTAACCATGGTTCTTGGATTAGTGACATGCCTTTGCTATGATGCAAGTTAATCTGAGTAGCGGTTAGCTTGCAAACAGTGAATTATGTTTGCTCTTCTCCCACCTCTACATTGTTTGAGCCATCACGATCAGGGACAGTGACCTTAAAGGTTATCCGCCCGAAGTTATAGTGAGGCTTAAATTCGAGGCCCTCTATAGTCCTAGCCTGACTTTCAGGGACTTGAGCAACATTTAACATTTAGCATACGCCAAGTCGATGTCTTCAACGTGGGGTTGAAAGCCTCCAAATGTTGCAAGACCGTCCGCGGGTCCGCCGTTTCTCCCGGATCCACGCAGTAGCCTTTAACATTCTTTGGAGCATTTCAACCCCACGAATCTTTAATTTTGCTCCCTCCCAGGGCTTATGGTCGGCCACACATTTCGTCAGCCTCCGGGTTGGAAGCGATGAAGATAAAGACACCTCCTCTGCAGAAGGAAGCCTCAAAACGCGGCGACCTTTCGACCTGCTCTCTGCAGGTGAGCGTCACAACGGTCTTCCTAAGAAGTCCAAACTGCTCATCTGTAAGCACCACGTCTGGGTAGCCCTCGCTACAGACCACCATCGTAAGAAGATTTGCTTATTGAGCCATTGTTAGCCCAACGTTATACCCCTCTGGACCGACTTTGGTCTTTTTACCCCCTCTTTTTCCAGAGGTGACGCATCCTGTCCACTCTTTCTCTTCGAGCCAGTAGCAACATCCGAGGATACAGAGTTGGTTACACCGGCTTTAAGCCGTTCTTTCCTTAACCGTTTCTTTTCAAAACCGTTAAGGCACTTCCTTTTGGTTAGGGGCCTTTCTACAGCCCCTGAGTCTCCACCCTCACCTAAGACCGCATTACCATCAGATCCCAAAGGACCCGAAGGAACAGCCAAAAAGGAAGGGGAGTTAAAGTTTATTATACCTCCTCGAGGTGCATCTTAGTAACAAATTCATTAAAACGCTATTTTTGAATTTAAAAATAAAAATTTTTTAATTAAAGTTTTTAAGAATTTGGAAAGAAACGAACTTTAAAAAGATGTTAAACAATCTTTACTATATATATTATAGATATTATGATATTATTATTATTATGATATTATATATTATTATTATTATATTATATAGAGGGTTGGCGCGCAAATTCCGCAGGGGGGCTAAAAATTTAGGTCAATTGAAAAACGTTAAAATTTGACAATTCCCACTACCCTCAAAATATATGTAAATTTTAAGGGAATTTTTTACCTAAATGTCAAACATTGACAATCAATTCATACTACCCTCAAACTTTAGATCAATTTTAAGGGCAGTTTTGACCTAAACGTCAAAATTTGCTAAACAATTCCCTCTACCTTCAAAATTTAGGTCAATTTTAATGTCAGTTTTGACTTCAAGGTTAAAAAAGGCCCACAAACGTCTGTTACAAAACTGTTTTTGTAAAAAAACATTCAGGAACATAGTAATGCGAGAAAAAAATTATTCGGGAAAAAAGTCAATCGGGAAATGCTATTTGTAAAATGGACGGAAATCGAAGAATGTAAAACTACACATAGATTTCGACGTAATGTAACAGACGTTTGTGGGCCGATTCCCGATCATGTTCCCAAATAGGATTTCTTGATTGACCTTTTTCCCGAATTACTATGTTCCCGAAACATTCTTTGTCGAATATTTTATTTTCCCGAATAATTTTTTTCCCGAATTATTATGTTCCCGAATGATTTCATTGTCGAATAGTTTATTTTCCCAAATAATTTTTTTCGAACATATTATTTCCTGAATGAGATATCTTGCAGCATTATTTCTTACAAAAAACATGTATTTATAAAATGTATCATATATGTATACTAGGGTAACCGTTATTTTGCAAAAGTTGGAATTTCTTAGGTGGCCGGGCAGAATTTGCTTTGGAATGTGAAAAAAATGAGCTATGCACAAGAGAAGCCCAATCAATCAATATTAACACGTGCCACCAAAGGGTTAAAGTTCAAATGGGGTTTAACATAGGATTAGTGCACATTTTTACATTTTGTATGAGAACTTATTTCAATTAATCTTTTGCCTTAGCGACATTTAGATGAATCGTTTTTGATGTGCTGAACACAAATCCGATGTCAAAAAAGCTGTTACTCTTTTTAAAACAACAGTTTTTGTGTCAATTTAGACAGTTTTTCTGTAATTTCATGAAAAACTTCCCGTTTTAAAAGTTTTAAATCTTAATTAAATGTTCTCAACTATCAAATTTACATAATTCTATTCATGTTTACCTCAATACCCTAAAAATATTTTCATCTGAGAAATTTAATGAAACAACTGTCAAAAACTTGTTTTTAAAAGTTTGACAGTTTTATTGACAGCTGTCAACTTTCATTATTACATATTTCTATTTATTTTGATCTTGTCGTTCTTAAAATATTTTTATATCAGAAAAATTTGGTTTAATTTACTAAATTAAATACAAAAACTGTCGTTTTAAAAAGATTAACAGCTTTTTGACAGATGGAAGCTATCAAAACTTATTTTTGACATCGGATTCACGTTCAGCACATCAAAAACCATAAACATGAATGTCGCCAAGGCAAAAGATAATTCTTAAAAAAAGTTCTCAAACAAAATATAAAAAAATGCTTTAATCCTATGATAAACCCAATTTAAACTTGAACACTTCGGTGGCACGGGTTAATATTAATCGGTTAGGCTTTTCTTACTCATAGCTCATTTTTTCACATTCTAAAGCAAATTCTGCACAGAGACCTAAGAAATTCCATCTTTTGAAAAAAATGTCACCCTACCCGATACACATTTTGTGTCACTGCCCCGCATTTGAGCGGCTGGATTCCATAAGGGCACGTAAATTTTTCTCGGCCGAAATAGAAGTCCCCTGGACACTTAAAATTCAACTTCTGAATTTAAATGTTTAAAATATATATCCTTATAGGAAATTTCATGGCGCATCTTTTTTTCTTTTAAATTTTTATTGTATTTGTTACCTTTTTCAAAATATAAGGAAAAAACTGTTTTTTTAAAGAGCGAAATTTTTATTGTTTTTTTCAATTCAACTCGCGATTACTCAGTCAATTTTACGAATTTTTTAATGAAACAAAAACGAAAATACGCGTTATTTTATCCTACAAGTGACTAAAAAAGAAAAATGATGTTTTAATTATAAACAAAAAAGTTATTAATTTTTTATTAAGATATTGCAAAATTCGTAAATTGAAATTTTCACTAAGCGGGGAAGTTGAGCAAAGTTTGAGCAACAAAAAACTTCTAGCGAAAAAGTTGTTCATTTAGGTCTAAAAAAGTTTTTCCCGAAAGATACAGTTCAATTAAACAATTAGTTAACAAATGGCGAATGTTAAAAGTCGTTGGCGGCTAAACGCCCAGCGCGCGTATCTCACCCGTATTATGTATACACAGAATAAAACTCTCCAGCTTACTATTAGGTGAGATACGCGCGCTGGGCGTTCAGTCGCCAACGACTTTTAACATTCTCCATTTGTTAACTAATTGTTTAATTGAACTGTAACTTTCGGGAAAAACTTTTTTAGACCTAAATAAACAACTTTCTTGCTGGAAGTTTTTTGTTGCTCAAAATTTGCTCAACTTCCCCGCTTAGTGAAAATTTCAGTTTACGAATTTTGCAATATCTAAATAAAAAATTAATAACTTTTTATTTATTATTAAAACATCATTTTTCTTTTTTAGTCTTTTGTAGGATAAAATAACGCGTATTTTCGTTTTTGTTTCATTATAAAATTCGTAAAATTGACTGAGTAATTGCGAGTTGAAGTAAAAAAACAAAAAAAATTTCGCTCTTTAAAAAAACAGTTTTTTCCTTATATTTTGAAAACGCTAACAGATACAATAAAAATTTTAAAGAAAAAAAGATGCGCAATGAAATTTTCTATAAGGATATATATTTTAAACATTTAAATTCAGAAGTTGAATTTTGAGTGTCCAGGGGACTTCTATTTCGGCCGAGAAAAATTTACGTGCCCTTATGGAATCCAGCCGCTCATTTGTGAAGGAGCGGGAACACATTACGGGCTACTTCTTTCTGGGAATAAAATTGAATTTTTTGGAAAAAATTGCAAAAAATGACACTGTCCCCTCCTTAACCATCTACAAATCACAACCTGGTGAACTGAAATTCAGTAGGATTTAAATTTTTAAATGCAGTTTACATGCAAATTATGGCAAACACGATTGGCAAAGGTATTTGCAAAATAAAAGGGAATGAAATTGAATTTTTTCGAAAAAATTGCAAAAATGAGCATGTTCCCCCTTTTAGTTCTACAAATCTCAACCTGGTGAACTGAACTTCGGTAAGGATTTTAAGTTTTAAGTGCAGATTAAAAAAAATATAGCGAATACGATGGCGCTACATATTTGCGAAATGGAAGGGAATGAAATAGAATTCAGTAGGATCTAAATTTTTAAGTGCAGTTTACATGCAAATTATAGCAAACACGATTGGCAAAGGTATTTGCAAAATAAAAGGGAATGAAATTGAATTTTTTCGAAAAAATTGTAAAAATGAGCATGTTCCCCCTTTTAGTTCTACAAATCTCAACCTGGGGAACTGAAATTCGGTAGGGATCTTAAGTTTTATGTGCAAATTGCATGAAAAATATAGCCAACACGATTTGCTTACATATTTGCAAAATGGAAGGGAAAAAATTGAATTTTTTCAACAATTGCAAAAAATTATTAAAGGGATTTATTATGGGAAGTTTTATTGAGTTCACTAAGTAATAAATACGTTTATTTTGTATTTACAGTAAGATTTACGAGAAAAAAAATCAAAATTCACAAACGGCGCGTATATAAGGAACACAATTATTTCTTCCGAATTGTTAAAGTGTGTTGCCAAAACGTAAGTTTTTCGTAATTTCGTTTGTTTTTTATCACCTAATTTGGTTTTTAGTGTTCAAAGATGGTTCGAAATTGTAAAAGAGTGTTGGTACCGACAAGTCACAAAAAACGACCAGTTATCATCATCGACCTCAACTGATGATACCAGCAACGTTTAGTTTTGTTTTTACATTTGTTTTATATTCTGTGTTTACTTTCGATCAATAAAAAATAATTTCTTTAACTTTAAATACGTTTTCCAATAGTTTTACCGCCTTGTTCCTTATAGCCCCATTTTGTAATTTCGAAAAAATGCGTCTTTTTCGTATTTTTTGCTTAAAATTCTAGCTTTGATCAAAACAATTCTTTAACCCTTCAAAGTGCTCGCCAAGATCAAGAAAAGAAAAAAATTAAGGCAATATTTCAATAAAAAAAAGTTGCAAGACTTTAAAGCTGAAATCTGTTCCTTATAGCCCCAGATTACGGTACTTATTTGGCTCTATCCTATCACATTAATATGGCCCATATGTATGTATGTGCATTACCGTACGTGACAAATAGCATGACCATGGTTTTTGACATTTTACTCAAAAACTATATTTTTAAAAAATTTTGAAAAAATATATGTTAAAGGGGACATTATAAGGTACTTTTTACAAGAAAAAAGAAAGTGGTCACTTTAAAAAATAACCCTAAAAAAATTTTGAAAATTTCAAAAATGTTTTTTGAAAATTTAAAAAAATTTTTTTTTGATTTTTTGTTCTAAAATCGTCTTATCTATATTTAAAACCTCTTAAAATTTTATTAAAATCGGTTCAGTAGTTTTCGAGAAAAATAAGTTTTATGAGTTTGCTTTCCCCCTCCATAACTCCCCCAAAAAAGCGAATTTTGAGTTCAAAAATGCAGAAAGTTATAATCATATGGATAGTAATATATGGGACAAATTTGAGAAACATAGATGCGGGGGCAGTTTTTGCACACTTAACCCCTTAAGCCCTTTATTATAAGTTATAATATAAATAACTTTTGTTACTTTTTATCCAATACTTAATTTGAAATATTATCTCTAATCAGGTAAAATATATTTTTTTTGCGGAACCCTCGGTCTTAGAGCGGGTGCAACTCGCACTTGTCCAATTTTTTTTCTCATAAACCTGATGTGCTAAATACTTCTATTTAGTCTCAAATTAAAGCTGAAGTCGTAAACTGTAAAACCCAAGTTCGTAAGATAAAAAAACGTAAAATATTTTAAGAAAAGTGGGGGTAAAGACCTTTAAAAATGTACTTTTGAGGAATTTGAGTATTTTTTTCTCTTTAACCTGGCGTGCTAGAAACGTCTATGTAGTTTAAGTTAAAGATTAAATTGGACATTTTAATACCCACAATGCAAAAATAAAAAAATGAAGAATGTTGAAAAAATTGGTTATAATAACCCTCAAAAAAGTTGTTTTGCTTCTTTTGGTTATTGGAGTGGTGTGCAATGTATTTTTATGCGCTGTACACGCTTTTGGACTTCAAAATGGCCTAGAATTTAAAGATTCGAACTTTAATTTAAGACTATAATAAAGCTTCTAGCACGTTAGGTTAAGAAGAAAAAATACTTAAATTCCTCATAATACATTTTTGTGGATCTTTACCCCCACTTTTCTCAAAATCTTTTATATTTTTTCAATCTTACGAATTTGGGTCTTAAAGTGCATGAATGCAGCTTTAATTTGAGACTAAATAGAAGTCTTTAGCACATCAGGTTTATGAGAACAAAATGCTTAAAACGTCAAAAACACGTTTTTTGGGTGTTTATCCCCACTTTTCTCAAAATTCTTACATGATACGCAATTTTCGAGTCCGGGATCGTATTCAGCGCACAAAAATGCATGGGAAACCACTCCGATATCTTAAAAAAACCTTGTAGAACTCTGTAATATATTAGTGCACATTTTTTTCAAAATTTCATCTGATCAATTTGAAATTGGTTACTCAAGGGGCTTTAGGGTCGCTGATTACGAATATGATAGTAGTTCTCTTGAATTGAAAATGTCGGATCCAATTTTCTTTTTTGTATTGTTTCTAATTTGTGATCTTCAAGATTACCATTTTCCGTTTTTTCTAAATAATTTTTTGAAAAATAATAAATAATTTTTTCTTGTCTTGTTTATCAACTGCATTGTCTAAAATATTTTCAGATTATCTTTCCCTTTTTCTTTATCGAGTATCTTAGAATATCTTTCATAGGCGAAACACTAGCAGCTGTTGAAAGCAAAGAAACTTCTTTTTTATTTAAGAAATTCTAAAAAATTCAAAATGTCGGAACAATTAAATTATTTAGATTGGAATTACAGGAATTAAAAAATTTTTTATCCTCAAATAATTTATGTAATATAACAGCAATATTGACATTTATAATAATAACTACAATACTAATTATAACTTTTTTTGTAATGACATTAATAAGTAGCAGTTACTTATTATTGATATTTTAATCATGAAAAGTGAATTTAAATATAGAAAACTGTATTGAGAAAGAAAATTTAAAAACAAAAAATTAAGACTCTAAAATCTATGTTTACCTCAACGCGGTGAGAGTTGGTAACGTTATTACTAGTAGATACGTTTTGACAGCTGAAGAACATGTAGAACATGATCAGCGACCCCAAAGTCCCCCGAGTATCCAGATTTAAGTGAATCGGATGAAGTTTTAAAAATGTAACCACTGTTTTGAATTCTAGAAAACTACTATCATATTCGTAATCAGTGACCCAAAAAAACCCCGAATAACCAGTTTCAAGTGAATCCGATGACGTTTTGAAAAAATGTGCACTTGGTGTATATTGTTTTTTAAAAAGTCAACTTTGAACACCATTTTTAAACCGCAATTTTGTTTTTTTATTTTTTACGTTTCTACATTTTAGGTCGGACATTTTTAACGCGATATTCATACCTTTGAGATGTATTTCGTTGTCATAAATTATTAAAAAAATTTGATTTCTAAAGAAAAATATTTAAAAAATCGTGTTTTTTATTAATTAATTCAGAGCTTTAATAAATGTATATTTCAAAATTGTATCACTTTGTTTTCATTCTAAACAGTTCTGTCGAAGTTTAGGTAAAATTTTTGTACGTTTGGTCCTTAACCCTTTCAAGCACGAATTTTTAGGGCAGATGAATTTAATTTACAACAGCGGTTATAAGGGTTTTCGGGGTCGCTGATTACGAATCTGATGTTACTTTTTAAAAATTCAAAATGGCGGATCCAATATGGCGTCTGTCAAAATAAAAAATGGAACGGATCCACTTGAAACTTGTTACTCAGGGGTTTTCGGGGTCGCTGTTTACGAATCTTATGTTAGTTTTTAAAAATTCAAAATGGCGGAGCCAATATGGCGGCTCTCAAAATAAAAAATGGATCGTATTCGCTTGAAACTTGTTACTCTGGGGTTTTCGGGGTCGCTGATTACGAATATGATGTCAGATTTACAAAATTAAAATGGTGAATCCAATATGGCGAATAATTTCAAGATTTATGCAATTTGATCGAAATTTAGGTCCGACATTTTGGATTTCAAAATTTGACATCCGATTCGTAATCAGCGACCTTGAAAACCCCCGAGAAACAAGTTGTAAATAAATCCGTTATATTTTTTATTTTTTTGACCGTCATATTGGATCCGCCATTTTGAATTTTGAAAATCTGACATTAAATTCGTAATCAGAGACCCCGAAAACCTCCGAATAACAAGTTTCAAGCAAATCTGATAAAATTTAAAATTTTCGAATTCGTCATTTTGGGACCGCCATGTGGATCCTCTATTTTACATTTTGAAAAACTGACGTCAAATTTGAATTTTGCGACTCCAAAAACCTTAATTACAATGAAATCACATTTTTTAGAAACTTTTTTTTCTTGGTCCTCTTTTGGACCACAAGCGATTTTTAGCTGGACTGCAAAGGGGTTAATCACTGCTGAAATCTTTTTCTAAATCGGTGTCAGATGTATTATATTGTACCACTTTAAATTATTAAAAACTAACATCAGGTTCGTAATCAGCGACCCCAAAAACCCCTGAGTAACAAGTTTCAAGCGAATCCGATCCATTTTTTATTTTGAGAGCCGCCATATTAGATCCACCTTTTGAATTTTTAAAAACTAACAGCGGATTCGTAATCAGTGACCCTAAAAACCCCCGAGTAACCATTTTCAAGCGAATCTAGTTAATTTTTAATTTTGACTTTGAAACATTTTACAGTAAAAATTATTAGTTTTCTCGTAGTGTTTTAGCAATAAAATATTTATTAATTTTTAACAATTTGACATTTTTTCTGGATTATATATTTTTAGAGCATTGGTTTGACAAATTTCGGCAGAAAAGTTCATAATATGTTAGTTTAAAATGTAAATATTGCAACTAAATAGGTGGTACACTGGTGTACCACTGTGCTTCAAAGTGTTAAAAAATTAAAAAATTGTTTAATTAATGTGTTAAATTATACTTGAAAATTATTATTACAAGGCGTCTTAAATAATTAAAATGATTATTAAAAATAAATAGGTACTTATTGAATATCGTGTTTAAATATAATATTAAAAATAAAACCGTTACTTAAATATTGTTTTTATAGTTTTTTTTTAAATTTTTGAAGAGCAAAAATACTGTAATGAGGTGATTAATAACAAAAACTGAAATAGTTTTTAATAAAATTAGAAACAAAAGAAGAAATCTGGAAAGATGTATGGATAATTTCTTTGTGACGTAGTTAGTTTGGAGACCAGACCCCAATATCAATTGCTCTCTTTTCGTTATAGAGGTTTGTAAACCGTTACGCATATAGGCGGAAAGTACATGTGTGAAGTCCTTTCAAAAGGGGTTGCTTTTCGAGGATCCTTTGAGCTTCGGGTTAAATCTTTAGTCGCAGTTGACATTAATTAATTGTAACTCGTCGTGGAATACGAGCATAATTACTTTGCTCGAGTGGCCTCAGCTGAAAGTTTGCTCGTTATCAGAGCGTTACATGGCCCCTCATATACACACAAGCAGAAAACAAATCAATTATCCCAAGTTCCTCAGATAGAATTGTCTCCCTATTCCTCCCTCTCTCCATCACCCCGTAACAAAGCTTTGAAAGCCCTTTCCCCAGTCTTTGTACGTAATTTTTGTGGTAATATTAAATTATACCTAACCAACTGAGCTAAACGATCAACTATTGAAGCAAGAAATCTATCTCTTAAGTTGCAAGTGAATTTTTTGTTAAGCAAAAGAAAAGCGGGCTAATTTAAAAAGTTTTTTCACATATCTCGTTTAACTAATAAATATGTATTATTTTGTTTAATAATGATAAGGCCTAAATACGGTTTTGTTTAGATGATGTTTATTTACAATCCCTACTAGTTTCGAACCATATATGGTTCCTCATCAGGGGATGATTAATTTTTATAAATACATCATTTGAAAATAAGACAAACACAAAAGATTTCAAAAAGGACTAAAATTATAACAAGATCTGAAAAAGAAAATAAAATTGTTTTAAATGTAATTATAATGTGTATTTTTTTAAGGTTATATTTCAATTTGTGAAAGAAAGAAAATAAAAAATTTTTCTCTCACCCTTTAGAAAAAACGTAAGCACATAACAAAAAAATTTTTTTGTTTTTTTTCCATATTTGTATTTTTTTAATTTAGTTTGTTTTAAAGATTTTGAAGAAGCACATTTTTTTATAGAAATGTGCTTCTGTGATTAGAGAGTTTTGACAGAGAGGTTGGGTTCGAAAGGTTGGGTAATGTGGTCCAGGTATAGCTGGTAAAGAAGAGTTCTATGTTATTAGATTTTTTAAAATTATGTTTTAAAAGAAGTAATTAAATTATAATATACTTTATCTAAATTATCTATATCTGTTCTATAATTAATACTATTAGTATTGTTTTTTATATAGAACATTTCTAAATTTTTTCTTTTCCAATCATTGGTTTCAATATGTAAAATATTTATATTATCAAAATCAAAAGAGTGATTATTATCAACGATGTGATTAGTTAAAGCATTAACATTTTGATTGTTAGTGACATAACGTTTATGTTCTTTTATTCTAGTTTTAAGATATCTTAAAGTTTCTCCTATATAACAACTGTTGCAATTTTTGCATTGAATAAAAGAACATAACCGTTATGTCACTAACAATCAAAATGTTAATGCTTTAACTAATCACATCGTTGATAATAATCACTCTTTTGATTTTGATAATATAAATATTTTACATATTGAAACCAATGATTGGAAAAGAAAAAATTTAGAAATGTTCTATATAAAAAACAATACTAATAGTATTAATTATAGAACAGATATAGATAATTTAGATAAAGTATATTATAATTTAATTACTTCTTTTAAAACATAATTTTAAAAAATCTAATAACATAGAACTCTTCTTTACCAGCTATACCTGGACCACATTACCCAACCTTTCGAACCCAACCTCTCTGTCAAAACTCTCTAATCACAGAAGCACATTTCTATAAAAAAATGTGCTTCTTCAAAATCTTTAAAACAAACTAAATTAAAAAAATACAAATATGGAAAAAAAACAAAAAAATTTTTTTGTTATGTGCTTACGTTTTTTCTAAAGGGTGAGAGAAAAATTTTTTATTTTCTTTCTTTCACAAATTGAAATATAACCTTAAAAAAATACACATTATAATTACATTTAAAACAATTTTATTTTCTTTTTCAGATCTTGTTATAATTTTAGTCCTTTTTGAAATCTTTTGTGTTTGTCTTATTTTCAAATGATGTATTTATAAAAATTAATCATCCCCTGATGAGGAACCATATATGGTTCGAAACTAGTAGGGATTGTAAATAAACATCATCTAAACAAAACCGTATTTAGGCCTTATCATTATTAAACAAAATATATCATACGGTCAAACAACCAAAAAATTACTATATGTATTATTATTGCGAATATTCTTGAATAAAAACTAATAGTATTTAGTATTCAAATAAGACTAATTAAATAAACAAGATAACTAGGGAAAAGTCACTACGGTCGGGCCACCTTTACGGTTAGGCCACTTTGGGTTTCTTATTGTTAGTTGTAAGAAACTGGCGCCATTTACCATTGCTTGTAAATACTTGTTTGTGATGGTAGAAAATTTTTCACGTCACTTTCATTAAGTTCCAATGAAGTAAGCGAGCAGTACAAATGTAAAACGTAAATGTGTGGTGAATTTTTAAAGCAAAACTTTTACTTAGGGTTGATTTCACCACCTGTGATTAGTGTAATAATTCGTGATTAAAGTATTTTAACCATCAGAATGCGTTTCACCATAATCCAAATGATGATTAATGGAAAGTAATCACCGATTCCTAATTATCCAAATTTGACTCGGTTAGCAACTTAAACAGCGATTTAACAGAAAAAAATATTATTTTAACACCATATGTGGTGTTAAAATTTACACTCAACATTTTTAACTGACACATATTGAAAATAAACAATGAGTAATTATACGTGTAGATTTGGACACATGTAAATACACGAAGAAAAGTTTTTACACGTATAATAATTTTGGCACTTATTTAGGACCCTAACCACTATCAAATTATAAAAATATAAGTTATAAAATTATGAAATATAAGTAAAATCAAAATTTTGTCAGTACACGAGCCATGGAACGCCCCAAAAAGGAAAAGTAGGAGAGAGAGAGAGAAAAAAAATTCAAGAGTGTTTTGAATATCCAATCAGATTTTACCAACTCGGAAAAAGTTATGGTTAAATAATTATGTTTATCTTTTAATCGACAATCAAAATAAAAGTAATTTCCATTCCGTTCCACGAAATTTGATGACACATTTTTAATCACTGTTTACATAAATGTACTTAATTCTCAAGAACCCATATATTTCTACTGAGACCAATTGTGATTGGCTATTCAAAATATTCATGCTAAAAGAAGTTGGATCATTGGTGAAATCGCGTGGTTTCTGTAAAAATATAAAAATAAAAATCTGTTTCCTATCCTTATTGAAAAGTACAAAAAGATGTAAATAATCTCGCTAGAATAAAAAATTGGTTCAATAATTATTCTAACATTTCTTTTAACTTAGTAGTAGCATGCTCCAATTCATTTCGAATTTCCTGCAATATATTTTGCACTAATATTTTTGTTAAACGAAAGCGCACAACAAAATCTACATCGTCTAAAACATCAAAATAGTTTGGTCTTTCGTTAATAATTCTTGGCCGTCGATGAACAACCATTTCATCTTCGGAAGATGATGACAAAATTTCATCGTAAAACTCGTCCATTTCTAATGACTACAAATATTTTCGATTTGAAGATTATAATTTCCATGTCAATATCTTTGTATTAATCGCTGATTCACTTATTAAACGGTCAAATTTGGGCAATCAAGTAAAACGGTGATTACTTTCCTTTAATCACCACTAGAATTATGGTGGGACGCATTCCTATAATTTAGATTGTTTAATCAAGAATTATTACATTAATTAAAGGTGGTGGAATAGTAGTAACTGTTAATCGTCGTTTAAAATATAATCCTAATTATTTAATCACGACATTAATTCTCGATGGTGAAATCGGCCCTTAGTGTCGAGAAAGATTAATCCTTTCCTAAAAACAAGAAGTGTAAGATGGGCAAACTTCAGGTGTAAAGATATTTCCTGATTGGCTGCAGTCGAATGAAAAACGATTTGATTGGCTTATTTTAAATTTTCATCCTTTTCTAAGAACGAGAAGAGTATTATCGGCTAACTTCAGGTGTAAAGATATTTCCTTATTGGCTGCAGTCAAATGCAAAACAATTTGATTGGCTTATTTTAAATTTTCAATATCATATATTCATCCAGTTTAATAAATAGAAACAAAAATTAAATTTTAAATTCAGAAGCAAGTTTACAAGTAAAATAAAAATAAATAGAAACGAAAATAAAATTTCAAATTTAAAAACAAGTTTACACGGTAAAATAAAAGAAAAATAAATCATGTACCATTTTAATAGCTAACGTGATATGTATTTCATACAGTTATGCAATATATAATTATGTAAACTATTCTTAGCCAGTATACAAAATTCTTAACTATGTAATAATTAAGACTAAAATATGAAATCTGACGCGACATGAAAGAAGACATCTTGAAAAAAATTTTTCAGGTTATGTTTATGATTCATTCAACTTAATTATCTGATTTCGTTTAAACTTTGAGAGATAATGTATTTTTTATTTTCAAAAAATATTTTACAATTTTGCAGAAAGTTTATCATTATAACCTCACAGCAACCTCACAGCAGGATTGCAACAAGAATATTGTAAGTTTACTGTGCAATCATTTTTTAAAGTTTAGGAAATTGATGACTTAATTTTAAATACGTACGTATTGTGAAATTCATACTTTATCCAAATCAAACTTGGTTATCATGATTTTTATTTTAATTTTAGAGAAAAACATTATTTTCTGCAATCTCCCAAGTAAACCAATGTTACATTGGGGCCTGGGAGATAATCGCTCTACTTTCTGCGACTATACCGACTGAGGTGACGTCACGTTAGATATCTCTATACAGTGAATGAAGGTTAGGTTAAATTATTAATAATTCACTAATTTCATAGATAATAAAAAATTACATTTAAGTTACTTTTAAATATTCGTTTTTCTTTTAAAACAAAATTAAAAAATTATAATTAATTATTAATTAACCCTTTCGTGCCCCCGGGAAATCCAGCTGTTGGATTTGTTTCCAAATTGGTACTGGGGGGTTTTCGAGGTCGCTGATTACGAATCTGATGTCAGTTTTATGAAATTCAAAATGGCGGATCCAATATGGTGGACAAGATTTTTTAAAAAATGCTTGAATTTGCTTTACTATCGTTACTCGGGGATTTTTGGAGTCACTGATTACGAAACCAATATCAGTTTTTCAAAATTCAAAATGGCGAATCCAATATGACAGACAAGATTTTTAAAAATTGCTTGAATTTGCGTCAATATCGTTTCTTGGGGGTTTTCAAAGTCGCTGATTGCGAATCAGAAGTCAGATTTGAAGAACTTTTTAAATTGAAAATGGCGGATCCAATATGGCGGACAATATTTCAAAAAATTGCTTAAATTTGCTTACATATTTGCCCCGAGTATCAACTCGGGGATTTTCAGGTTCGCTGATTACAAATCCAATATCACTTTTAAAAAATTCGAAATGGCGGATCCAATATGGCGAATACAGTATTGGTAGACTCTCAAGCAAATGGTGGCATAGAATTTTATACTTTTCTATAGATCTGGTCATTGTAAATTCCCTGAGACTGTATCAGCTTCATTACAAATATATTCGAAAATTTCACGGCAAGTAAGTGCGGCTTAAACAATGTTGCAGAAAAAATCGCTTTGACCGTAACCTCTCAGGTGGTGTGTAAACCGTGCTTTCTGCAATTCTAATCTAAAATTCTTTCCGTATTCAAAGACCTCAAAAACTGTTGTATTTAATCCGCCATTTTGATTTTTAAAAACTGACATTAGATTCATAATCAGCGACTCCAGAAACCCCCGTGTAGAAATATTGAACTAAATTCAAGCATTTTTTAAAAATCTTGTCCGCCATATTGGATCCGCCATTTGGAATTTAAAACATTTTTCAAATCTGACTTCTAATTCGCAATCAGCGACTCCGAAAAACCCCCAAGTAACGATATTGACGCAAATTCAAGCAATTTTTAAAAATCTTATCTGTCATATTGGATTCGCCATTTTGAATTTTGAAAAACTGATATTGGATTCGTAATCAGTGACCCCACAAATCCCCGAGTAACAATTCGGAATCAATTTTGATGAAATTAAAAAAAATTAATTTGATTAAAAATTTGTCGGTCATATTAGATCCGCCATTTTTAATTTTTTAAATCAGACTTAATATTCGTGATCAAAGACCCAAAAAACATAAAAAAACGAAGTGTTGTTTAAAATTATTCACAAAATGTTAACGAAATGTATAGTTTGTTACATTTTTTTTAAAATACAGCCAATGTTTATTCCATTGTTTAAAATAAATATTACAACTTTTCGTAATTTACTATTTTTTTAATTGTAGCCACATCCATTCAGAATAGAAAGCAATTTAGCGCAAATAATTGGTTAACTTTTATAAAAATTACATATAATTTTTTAAATGGGACATATGTGACGTGCCGCAACAAAAGGGACCTTAGCTGTTTTTGACAGAACTAAAACTAGAAGTATAAATAAATAAAAATGACCAATTTTCTTTACAAACTATTAATATTTAATTCATTATTATGTGCAATATTTTCAGAAAAATTTGCTTTAGATGTTAAATAATCAATAATAAATTTTTAATGTAGTTAAAAGTACTCTAAACATAACCTAAAATTCTAAGCAGCTAAGGTCCCTTTTGTCGCGGCACGTCACATATATGTCCCGGAGGCACGAAAGGGTTAAAATTATTAACAAAAAACAGTTTAAGATAATAATTTTTATTTATGGTATGTAACGAAAGAAAAGTTTAATAATAAAATATGTTTAATTTTATCATTTATTTTAGACGCTTTAAAATTGTTGCGCGCGCATCTTTTTTCCAAAGAATTGTTTCTTCGCTACAGCCATGTAACTTCACCTCAGTGTGAAGCACACAGTTTTTGGTTGGTACGAAAAATTACAAAATGTTACAAGTGTTAGCAACCGTCGGCCATTTATACCTGCCAATATACAGAAGATTTTTTATAAAGATCCGAGATGGGCCGACTCATAGTTTTCGTTCTATAAATTTTTTTAGAACGAAAACTATGAATTAGTAAACCTAAAAGCTTATAATTTCAAAAATTTTGAGTTTAGTGAAAAGTTGTCAAAGAAAGAAAATGTTGTTTTTTTTAACTTTTAAGTAATTTAAAAAAAGAAATTTTTTTTAATTTTTGAAGAAAAAAATTTTTTTTAATAAACAAATAAATTAAAAAATTTATAGAACGAAAACTATAAGTCGGCCCATTTCGGATTTTTAAAAAAAAATCTTCTGTATTTTGGCAGGTATAAATAAATAAGAAAAAAATAAAAATTAATCGCGCCAAAATGAAAAATAAATTAATTTGTTTATAAAAAAATAATTTTTTAAAATCTTTTAAAAGTTAAAGAAAAACCAAAACTGTCTCTCTTTGACAACTTTTTTCGAAACTAAATACTTTTAAAGTTATAAGCTATTGAGTATAGATCTGCTTTTAAAAATCTAAAATTTGAAAAATTATATCTCGAAAATTTTGACAATTATGGAAAAATAAAAAAATACGTATTTAATATTTTTCTATAAGGAACGAGAAAATAATATGTTTAATCGATTCTAAAATGTCATAGAAAAATTTCACGTGGAAATGCCCATATATATTAGGAGAAGTTTCTTAATATAATGTGAATTTTTTGATTCATTAATTTAAAGAATTTAATTAAAGTTAAAAGAATAAAGGACAGTTGCCTGGTAGTTTTATTTCTGAATGTAGAATTTTGATGTTTTAAAATTCTCATATTTGTACATTACATAATTATAACATAGTGGTAATAATTGTGATTAAATATTGATTTATATTTGTTTGCATAATCTTAATTATTGATTTTTTAACATTTTGGTAGTTCGTTATTATTATTTGTAAAAAACTTTATAAATATTAAAGATAAGTACTAAAAATAAAATGTGATTACTAGATTAAGGCTATGTCCAATTTGTGAAATGTAAACAAACCAAAAAGTAAACAAACCAAGCACTAAAATCACCTTTTTATACATCTTTCTTTCTCACAAAAATTACCATTAGAAAACATTTTTTTTACAAAAATAATAAATTATAGTGTCAAAGTTTCCAAAAAAATTATTTTTGAGTGTGATCAATAAATAGCAATCAGTAAAATAACTAATGAAAATGACCTGTAAAATAGCATTTTTGACGCGTCGCGAAAAATGAACTGTTTGAGTATATCAACAGCACTAACGATTAAGAAGTCTCATATCAACGATTGGACCTTTAACATATGGATTTGTTAAATGGATATGTCATTTGTAAAAATAGGAACCGCGAAAAAAGCAGTAACAGAAGACCGAATTGTGTACCTTTTTTCGCGGTTCCTATTTTTACAAATGAATATAAATTTACATTTTCTTTATGAAAACGGTAAATTGAAGTAATGAATTTGGTTACTACACCCAGCATAGCTAAAAACATGTGAAAATAACTGCGTTTCAGAGTAAAACAAAATGCATCTTTCTACATAGTGTTATCAATGCTTCCTTGGCAATGTTTGAGCGTGCGCGTAGAGCATCAGAGTTCACGTTGCAAAAAATTAAAGTGTTTGAATATATCAACCGCACGGACGATGAAGAAGTTTTTACTCTTTCTCCTTGTAATTTCAAGGAGGAAAGGGAAAAATTTCCCCTTCCACATGTTAAAGGGGAAACTCATGTCGCTGCCATGAGACTTTTTTATCGTCAGTGCGGTTGATATACGCAAACAATTTATTTTTCGCGACGTGTCAAAAATGCTATTTTACAGGTCATTTTAATTAGTTATATTACTAGTTGGTAATTATTGATCACACTCAAAAATGATTTTTTTGGAAACTTTGACACTCTAATTTATAATTTTTGTAAAAAAAAGTTTTCTAATGGTAATTTTTGTGAAAGAAAAAGATGTGAGTCAAAATACGTGAAGTGTACCCGAAATTCTCAATTTGCCTATATATATTTAACAATGATTGGAATTGACACATAATTATATGTTATTTAACAGGTTTAAACGATTTTTAAAAAAAATTAAATTTCTTTTAATTATAAACAATTGGAGTTTTTTGCAGTCTTTAATTAAAAAATTTATATCTTGGGTTAGAATCAACGAATATTAATGAAATTTTATATACAAACTTATGAAATATTGTAGTTTAAATATAAATTATCAAAATTAAAAATTATTGAAATTTAGTAATTGTTATTGCAAAATTAATTGTTTAAATAAAAAAAACAATGTTCTCAACATTTTATAAAGTTCTCGTAAAATCTATTCGAAAGGATATTTCATAAGCTTTTATTAACCGTTTTGAAAACCTATAAGTCGAAATTATCAAAAAAGTTACAAATTTTTTTCTATCGCGCGGTACGTCTCTTAAGCGTTCTCCCGCTATAGGACAACGTCTTACCGGTCGACGTTTATGTCATCTTTAAGATTATTTGTGTACTTTTTTGTTTTGTTTATTAACACATTAATTAATTATTAAAACGTAAATTAGGTTAAGTAATTTATTTAATTAAATTTAAATAATTAATTCAATTAATTAAATATATCTTGTGATACGTTGAAAATTAACGAAAAGTATATAAGCTAAAAATAAATAATAATTTCGTTCAAGAATAAAGTTTATTAAAATTTAGTAAAAATAAGATAATATATCTTCCTCACTACAATCTATTTTACAATTATGTGTTCTTGAGGAAGTGTATCAGCAGAAAAAATTTACAATAAAGACTTTTTTATCTTTAACATAAAAACAATGATATTGGCGAGTTTGTTTTATCGTCACAGCCTTTTGAAACCTATTTTTTAAAAAAATTTCTTCATCTTCGTGGTCTTTCTTGATGCAAAAATCGAAATCAATTTTTTTGAAAAATGCTTTTGCCCAATCGAATAGAATTTTTGGGTTTGTGATTTGATCACCGTGTGATCTTTGCAAGCTGGTCTTGTGTGCAGTTCTTTTTACGGTACCCCTAATACCGTCGCATGCACCCTTACCGTGGGATGTTGCGAAAAAATGCCATTCGGCGATAATATTAAAATCTTCTTCGTGAAATAGTAAATTAACAAAATTACTTTTGTTTTTACATTGGGAGGCAGCACCGTCCGAAAAGTAAATAATTTTTTTATTGAATCCTCCCCATGCTTTTCTCGTAAATAAGTTATTAATCTCTTGTTAAAAAGATGTACAGCTGTTGCATTATGTTTCTTATTTTCTGAGATGATTAGGAAGCTGTGATTGCGAAGAATGTTATTTGTCTTGTAGTATACTACATATGGATGCAATGTTACTTGGGTACTTGCCCATTGATATGCTTGAATAGCATCTTGTACACAGAAGGTGTAATTTTCCGCAAAATCCAGTGACACTAAAAATTCTCCATCACCTAACTCGTGTTTTAAGTTCGAAAAATAAGCACTTTGCGACTTTGCAATGAAATCATGCTTTAATAAAATTGGCAAATCTTCTTTCAGTTTTCGTAAAAATTCTTCTATGCAATCATTCTGCTGTTGAATCTCACATCTAAAGAACATCAAGTAACATTAAAAAAAATAATTTCAAACATTTCACGACCTAAACATTATTATGTCTTAAGACGATAATATGGTTGTAGGTCATTCCTTGACCTAAACCTAATAAATAAAAATATGACAATTTTTGTTGTTGTTAAAAAGTAAATACACTGAGAAAACATTATACTTAATTCAAATAGAAAAATAATTTTAAGTGATTTTGTTTAATTGAAATTATTTAATAAAACATTGAATTTAACAATTTATTAAATATTTAAAACAACCGTGTGATGAAATCATATAATATTCTAATTAAAATTAGTTTGTAAGCTTAATCACAATATATAGAAAATATCTACTGCTTTGATGCGAAAGTATTATCTGTTTAAATAATTATATTTAGTTCAAACATATTTTTTGTTTTGGTTTAAACAAAAAATATGTTTAAAAATTTTATGTTTTATTCAAACTTAAAAGTCGGTTATGAATAGTTTAAAATCAACCATAATTTAGGTTTGAATTAAATACATTATTCTTTTAAATGAACCAAAAATATGTTTGAATTAAACTTAAATATGTTTGACTGTATTGCAAAGATATTTTAAGTTTGATTTATAACTTGAAAAATACATTATTTTGACTGTAAATCTAACAGAAATATATCAAAAATTATATGATAGATACTTAAAAATAAAATTTTTTTGGAAACTTTATTTCTGATTACGAATTTACCTGTCGGTGCTGATCCATTCATTATATTTGATTTCGGATATCGAATAATCCGAAAATAATTGGTGTAGCTTCTCGCAAAATACTTTTGAACCGGGGCATTTATGACAAGTCAATAAATAACAAGATGAGGAAGATTCTTCACAAGTAATTTCATTTAATGCATCCTTGTATGAAGTCATGAAATCGTATTGGTGCTTTTTGAATTCAGATTTCAGACCTTGAAATTTCAACTTCACATTTTGGTGAATCTTGCAGACACACACATTATGACAACCATTTTTGTTCGCCAAAATACACTGTTTAGGTCTCAATTTTGTAAACATTGACAAACTTATTTTGTCATTTGGATATTTAGTTATGAAACTGGAATGGAGGTCTTTTAAATCGTGCAGTAATAATTGTTTTTGTACGTTTATACGCCCTATTTCTGTTGGTATTGAAATACAGTCTTCTTTCCCCGGCATTATTCGGCTAGCTTCTTCTGACAAATAAAAACATTTTGCTTTTTCCACGATTTCAGGATTCATTTTATTTCCTTTTCTCTTCTTCGGGCGAGATTTGTATTCATCTGTTTTACGCAATTTTTTCGCTCGAGATGCCATACGACGGGAAACATTAAATTATGTACGCATTTGACGAATACTTAACTCTGTCGGAAGAGTTGTTAATATTTCTATCTTTTCTCCATAATTTGTAGCTCTCAATAATGCATCATTAACATCAGAAATTAATTGTTCGTTAATTATCGTTGCGTTGGTATTTTTCGTATTCTCCGCCGAGACATCAGTCACTATTGCTTCATTAATGGTGTTTTCAAAGGATTTTCTCTGACGTTTTGCGATTTTTTCCAGTGAAGAATTTTCCCGACTTTTTAATTTAACTTTACCCATTTTCAAATCATTATCAAGTTTTTTAAATTCACATGTAGAATCTTTTTTGTTTTGATCTGTATATAAAAGTAAATTAGATTAGAAATAATTAAATTTCAATCATTATTTTATAGAATAATCTGTCATTAAATATATAATAAAAAATTGAAATAAAATGAATAGTAAATAAAATGTAATAAATTTTATTAAAAAAATCAATCAAAATGTGTATTTAATTTCATATTATATTATTGTTACCTGATTCTTCTTCTGTGATGTACAATTCATTTTGAACTTCACTATTTTCTGATTCTATTAGAAAATTTTCTTTAATTTCTAGACCTTTCTTACTAATATCAATTCTGCAGGTGTCGCAAACATATTGTCCAATCAAGGAACTAAACACAGTCTTCCAATCCTTTGTAACACATTTTACATTTTTTTGAATTGATTTGTGCTTCACTTTTAAGAGAGGATTACAGCACCGTGGCACAGGTGACATTTTAATTAAAAAACAAATATTTCGTAAATAAACCAGATCAAAAAAATTAACTCACCTATAAAGCACTTTTAAATTATATCTATAACACTGTTTTTTAATTTTAAACGAACAGAAGCCGTTAAGCGACGTAACACGTTTATACTTGATTACGGCCCTTAGCGCGTTGGTGGCGCGTGACCAGTAGTCCGTCAGCGCTTGAGAGACGTACCGCGCGATAGAAAAAATTTTTTAACTTTTTTGCTAATTTCGACTCATAGGTTTTCAAAACGGTTAATAAAAGCTTATGAAATATCCTTTCATATAGATTTTACGAGAACTTTATAAAATGTTGAGAACATTGTTTTTTTATTTAACCCTCGGAGAATACACCTCTTTTAAGACTATTTTTTAAAGCTCAACCAATTTTAAACTGCTCATCTAATCAAACTAAATAATTTTTTTAAAATAAAGTTCAAACTCTGTAAAATAAGTCTGTTTACTTGAAAATCCTTATTAAAAATATTAAAGAAAGATAAAAAGCTTTTCGGAAAAAAGCGTGGGGTCAAAAAGACCCCATGTGTTCTACGAAGGTTAAACAATTAATTTTGCAATAACAATTACTAAATTTCAATAATTTTTTATTTTGATAATTTATATTTAAACTACAATATTTCATAAGTTTGTGTATAAAATTTCATTAATATTCGCTGATTCTAACCCGAGATATAAATTTTTTAATTAAAGACTGCAAAATTTCAATTGTTTATAATTAAAAGAAATTTAATTTTTTAAAAAAATCGTTTAAACCTGTTAAATAATATATAATTATGTGTCAATTCCAATTATTGTTAAATATATATAGGCAAATTGAGAATTTCGGGTACATTTCACGTATTTTGACTCATGTATAAAAAAGGTGATTTTAGTGCTTAATTTGTTTACATTTTACAACTTGGACATAGCCTTAACACATACCAGAATAAAAGATTATATAAACAGATGCAAAACAGAAAAACTTACGAAAAATACACTTGCATTTATTGGTGAGAAAATTTATAAATCTTAAAAATAAGGACTAATAATAAAATGTGATTACAAGATGCCAGATACTTGATAAACAGAGATTTTTCCAAGAGCTACTAGATTAACAGATACTAGAATTGTTAGAATAAATGATAAACATAAACAGATACAAAACAGAAAACCTTACCCAAAATACACTTATATTTATTGTTAAAAAAATATAAATACATAACAAATTTAGATGAAAAGATGAATAAATACCTTCTTTACATTCTTGAGACAAGATGAGTAGATGATTCTTTACATTTTTAATAATCTTATATAGGAAAAGAAAAGATATTAATTTCAGTTACTGTTAAATGTGACAAAAGTAACATTATTTACATGTGTCTGAATTAATGAATTTTATGAAAAACTATTTTTTAGAAGCGATATCTTTTCAATAAATGAATTAAATCATGTGGAACAAAGAAAGATCTGTTAATTTAAATGTTGCAGATTTTAATATTACACTTACAGAAGGAGAAATGTTAACTGATACTCATATTGATGAATTCGAACAATTATTGAGTAGAGAAGTACTTTGTATTTATATACGCCAGAATTCATAGTCCGATTAAAAAAGATAAAAAGCATATTCAAATTCTTTTCAGTGGACCTAACAGATCTGGTCATTGGATTTCCACTTATTATAATGGAATGAGACTTTGTATTTATAATAGTCTTAATGAAGAATGTTTAAATGAGAAAGGCAATATTTAAGTAGATTATATCCTTTTAAACCTCCAGTAGTTTTCACAATTGTTGATCAACAACCAAAAAGTAGTCCTGCTGGTCGAATAAATGCAATATCGATTTTTAATATTATACCCCACTCTGTCAAGTACTATTATTGTAATGTGAGGAACCATTAAATGTTAATGATCAAAAACAATCGTTTGAGTAAATTTCCGTCAATAACGTCGACTAATATTAGAACTAGGATTGTTGAATATGATTGGGAGTGTCTTTTTAAGAATAAAGCTAAAGAAGAAAGTTTCCAAAACATAGAAACTTTTTCGATTTGAGTCTTACAAAAGAAAAAAAATCACAATACACAATACTTATAATAATAGTACATCAGGAGAAGAAATACAAAAAAAATTATAAAGACAAAGATAATGTAATTATTGAAAATGCAACAATTAATTCAAAATTCAACATTTCAGATGAAATGTTTTACGATATACAATTACTATGCTTGCTATCAAGATCATTAGATGATTGTAATGATTTAAGAAATGGCACATATATAATAATTTCACAAATGAAAATCTAATAAAAAGAATTAATTTTATGATTATTGTAAACATAGCGAAGTAATTCTTGAAGATTTACCTGCACCTCCAATCATATAACAAAGTTTATTTGAAGGCACCCACAAATTATCTGGACATTTTTTTCATAATATACGACCATACAATAATTCATTTGGTTTTGCTTCTTTCAACGCTAACTTAGTTAATTTTAACAATAGACGATCAGAACCATATTCTTTAAAAATACATGGTCAGGTTTATTATCAAATGAATACATCTTTGTAAACAGAAAGAAACGATACTCCTTTATTAGGACAGTTATTTATTTTTGATCAAAATGAAGCTTTCGAAATTCGTTGTAAGAATAATGTTCAATTAAATCGATATATAGTAAATAATGCAGAAATTGAGCCTGAGATGCAATTATTATTTTATTTAAGGCCTGGGATGGATAGCAGACGTTTTAATGTACAAAGTGTTAATGAAGTTGCAGCAATTTTTACTGCAATTGATGATGGTGATATTCCAGAATCATATGTTACCGTGTATAATAATGAAACAAAAATTTTGCAATATATTATTTCTATGAATCCCACTGTTGAGCCCTGTATACTTTATTTTACCCGCATGGCATAAGAGGTTGGACAAAAATCTGGCCTGAGCTAACACAGACAAACGTGTATTCAGAGCTGCATACATAAGACATAGAATGGCTTTTAGAGACAACAATATATTTTTAAAGGGTGGAAAATTATTTCAGCAATAGATTGTCTACAGTTATGAGCAAATAGGAAAAGATACGAAATTTTGTATTCAAAGTATTTAACAAAATATTTTTTTGTAAGACAAAATTAGTAGGAATATTTGTGCTAAATAGAATTCTAATACGTAAATTTGTTTCCCTCCAATAAAATTAATAAAATGACAAACCATTTCGTGCTTATAAGCTAGTTATTACCCCTTAAGTTAAAAGAAATTTTTTATTCGTATGTTATAACATTATAAAATTCAACTATTGTTAAATATGATGAAAAAGGATTAACAATAAGATTTATAATCTCATTATAAAAATGATAGATTAACTTTAAACTTTATTTTCTTCTCAGAAAAACATTATTACAAAAAACATTTATTTGAATACTGAAAAAATGTTATTATTGTTATTTTGTTTAAAAAAGTTTTCTTTAAAAACTGATTTTATTTTTATGTTATATTAATATGATCAATTAAAATAAAATAAATATACAGTTGAATTAACTTCCATTGAGATTATCAATCCAAATTAAGAAATGTATTTAATTTGATTTAATTCTATATATGAAAAATGTAAAATAACATTTGGTTCTTCCACATTACTGAGGTGAAAAAAATTAAGTTTGAAACATGAAAACAATAAAGTCTCATCAAGTAAAAAATACAAATGGATATCAAATGTCTAATTATAAAAATCCGAAAGCAAGTAGAACAATTGTAGTACAGACCATTGTACATAAATTATGTTTTCTATCAAATTTATTATTTTCTACTCTTTCTTTAACATATGCTAAAATCTTCAAACAAATTTCAATTTTCTTTATAATATATGTACGGTTTCAACATTAAATTTGTACGTTTTCTTATGTTACAATGAAATAAAATATTTTTCCTGAAAATATACATGTCAATATATTTATATTATATCTATCATCTTCACCGCAAAATAATTATTTAATTCATTAATTTTTATTTAACACGTAATATTAAATTGGTTGAGAACGATAACACGCGCGCTATTGCGCGCGATCGGTCTCGTTAAACAAAAAGGAAGATGCAAACAATAAAGTAAGAGGATAAAATTTATTCATTAGAGAGTCCTTTAGTACGTTGATATGTTATTTTGTTTTTATAACATGCGTTTGTGTCTGTGTGCTAAAAAAATCAAAACGACGCGTGTACTGAGAACGTTTTAATATTAATTTTTATATGAATTTTATGTTTCCTTTTTCAATTTTCAAGTGCATTTCAGCAATCTTCTGTAATTTACGGGCCATTTTTAGTAATATTCCTTCATATCACACTGATTTTCTACGGTGGCTCGACCGTAACGACATTTTTAAAAAATTTTTATAACTTTTCCAATTTTTGTCTAGCCATTTTCTGATGTACAGAAGAAACATTCCACTTTAGAAGATCTATCCAACCATATGTCAGAAAACGTGAAATTTGTCCTAGAACGGAAGTTATGAGCACAAGTCAAAAAGTCTCCCGACCGTAGTGACTCTCCTTTAATTAAATTAAATAAGTAAGTTTTTCACAGTGCAATGTGTAATGACTTAAATTGTACTGGGGAATTTCTACTGAGAGCTCAGTGCTATTTCAGTGAAAATTTGCTGAGTTTCAGCACTGAAATTGTACTGGGGAAAATTACCTGCAAAAGAATCGCTATCGGGGATGTTTATGGCTTGACAGTCATTAAGTTGAAGGACGAATATTTCTTTGTTAATGTTAAAAATAATTTTTATTTATATTTCAACATTATATTTGTTTTTCATAAACTCAGATTCTTTACAAGTAAGTTATGTATGCTAAATATTCATGTTAATCTAAATTCAAAAATAATATCCGTTTTTATATAACAAATAGAGTTTGCGAGATAGTTTATAACTTTTTTAATTAAAAATTTTTTATAATGAATTTTAGATATTTGTAATCATAAAACATAACAGATTCAAATTTTTTTGTTTTGAAAATTGAATTATTTAAATTTTAAACTTTTTAAGCCATAACATTATAATCCCATACAACAATAGGCTTTCAGATCTATTGTTATAGCAGGGGTTGCAATATAAGTTTAAAATTTAACGGGAATTTCGTTGAAAATTTTGTTAACCTTTTTTATTTTCACTTCCAAACTGTTAACAATGGTTTGTTGACATAACCTACATTTGAAACTATTGTTAAAGGACATTAAAAATATCTACTGAAACATTTAAAAAAACGGATTGAAATTGTACTGGAGGCTAGTACAATTTCAGTACTTTTCCAGTCTATTCTTCCGGCAGGGTATTGTGCATTCATGTGCTGATGACGGAACTGTTATTTCTTTATATATTTATTTACAAGAAAAAACTAGTGAAAATTTTATAAGGCGTCTTTAAATAAAAACTGTATTCCTCAAATAATTGAAGTATAAGATTTTTAACCTTTAAAATTTAAATATTGGAATTCTGTTGGCACATTGTGTTCAGCAATAGAAATGTTAGAAATTATTTTTTATTTTCAAAAAAAGCAATGAATTTAGTTTATCACTGTGATTGAAATAAGTAATTTTATACATGTTTTAAAAATAAGGAAATAATTTTTATAAATGTACATGATTTATTTTTTGAATCATAACTATAATAAATATTTTTTCTTCTAAATCGTTAATAATAAACATGAACTTCGTTAAATTAAAAAGGAATATTAATTATTAATGTAATTGTCCTTTTACTTTCTTTCTCAACTGATTTTTCAATCTCAATGTCTCCTTCTATTTTATCTTGCTCCTCAACTATTTCTTCATCTTGTTCCTCGGTGATTCCATTATTTTCTTTCTCAACGATTCTGTCATTTTGTTCTATTTCCAAAGATTTTTATAAACATTGCTGGTTACTTATGATTACATTGCAGTCCACCTGTAAAACATAGCCCATTGTTCTTTGTCCTGAAACAATATTTTTCAGAATTATCAAAACTTAAAAGCAACTAAAAACTTTAAATAAATAACTTTCTAAATAACTGATTTAGGATCAAAAAGGCTGATTGTTTTAACTGATTGTCAATTAGAAAAATGAATTTTAACTGATTCAATTTAAGACTAAATAAATTTAGGAAAAATTTAAAGCTTAATAAGGTAATTTTATAAATTAAATGTCTTAAATTACTTTTTGATTAAATAAATATTTAATATTTAAAAATTTTTGGACAATTATGTTCATATAAAAATAGTAATTTTTTTACAAAATTTAAAGTTTTTTCAAAAAAATTTCACGAAAGAATTCAATTTTTTCTTAATTTGTTATAAAAATTTTCAATTTCAATTACTAACAATCATGATTATTCTCAAAACTTTACAGAAATTGTTCACAAAATACAATAATTTTCAAAAATGTTAATAAAATTCTAAGCGAGAATTCAATTATTTTCCCAAACAATAAAATTCTTTATAAAAATAATAATTGGTCATCATGTTACTTACTCCAGAAAAATTTTCAATTCAAACAAAAATAAATTCTTATTATCAGAGAAATTTAGCAACTGTAAATCCTGGAATCTAATATTAGGATTTAATGATCCTGAAGGTGATAGACGTGGGGCTGCACAAAAGAAATTTAAACAATTGGGTTTTGATAATGGGATAACTATTTCACGTACTTCAGAAATATTGACGACAACCTATATTCGTCGTAGTTTATATAAAAATGCAGCAGCTGTAAATTAAAGTATTTTAAGGTCCCGAAGATGGCAGATTCATCAAAGGAACTTAAAATAATCTCCTTTTGGTATTGAACAGGGTTGCCACAAATCAAGAAAATAAGGAATTGGTCAGTTCTGTTAATTGAAAAAACGAGAATACTTTGTTTTGATAATATAAATCTTTTTACAGAGTTATAAAATTGTCGTTAATATCACGTAATTTAGTGTGACATTTTTTAATAGTAAAGTACATGGGGCACGTGAACACTGAATAACATAACCTTAGGTTTTGACGTCCCTCTGCTGCTTAGGTGGTTAAAATTTGTAGAAAAAATAATTTATTTAAATGATTAAAATAATTTTAAAAACAGTTAAAGGAACAATGTTCATATATTATGATATAAAATAATTATTTTTTCACTCGCTCATATATGACGATTCAAACAGTTCAAGCAGCGCCACTGTTGGAACTAATATGTGCAGGACAGCTGGTCTATGTTTTTGTTTGTTTACTTATCTTTATAATTTTAATAATAAATAAACTGTATATTATACAATTTAATAAATTATTTTATTAAAATCATTACAAAGTTTAAGTAAACAAACAAAAACATAGAGCAGCTGTCCTGCTTATATTTGTTCCAACAAATATTTGTTAAACATACAAACAATATTAAAATATAAACGTTAATCTTACACATATTATTTCATTATTATTGTAATTAATTTTTAATGTTAGAAATTTTTAAGAAGGTTTTTTAAAAAATAATTTTGGGGAACTGAGGATTGAACGCGGGTTTGACATAAACAAAAAGTTAATAACCAACTTAAAAGTGACAGTTACTTTATAGATCGCTGCATTTTAGATTTTAAGGACGCAGCAGGAATGTTCAAGTGGATTGATTTGCAGAACGTCGTTTTCGCAAAAAATTGTTAGAAGGTCTAGCAAAACTTTTTGCTCAAGGTGAAAGTGGTTTGAAGTCCTGGAAAAAATTAAAAATCAAACTCTTAGAAGAATTTAAATGGAAATTACTAGCATTTAAGATGCTATGTTATAAGAAAACAAAAACATAAATAAATTGTCTAAGAAAATTTTCTGCAAAGTTTTTTCAGTACACAGATAGTAATATGAAAGAAGTTTATAAAAAATGTATTAAATTCACTTTTTCAAGACTGACAGTTGCTTTCGAAGTGTTTTAGATAGAATGTGTAATTTAATAGGCACAGGTCTTCGAAAGGATGACAGATGTCAAAACTTCACTACAAAAAATACAAGAAATAGATGTTCACATAGAAAAAATATTTCTGCGACGAATTATCTCTTGCCATAATGTACGAAATGTTCCAAAAAGAAGTATCTGAACCAGAAAGTATGAAAATTTATCAAAAAGTCTTTAAAATGACTGAATTTAAATTTAAAGTTTCAAGCTTGGAGACGTGTAATAAACGTGATTCATTTGCTGCTCGTTTAAAATTGTTACCTGAAGGTGACGACAAGTCAGAAGTTTCTAACCTTAAAAAAATTCACTATAATGAATCTAAAGAAGCTTACGAGATAAAAAGAAGAGAAAACAAAGTTACAGAGCAAGATGATTCGCAAATGGTTTTTCTCTTTCGATCACCAATAATGTTTGCCTACTCTAATTATACAAAAGACATGTTTGGACACCCATGTTTTATAAACAATCTTTGTTTACATATACTGCAAAACATGTAATTCTATATTCAGACTTATGTGGTGGTCAAAATAAGAATAAAATCGTCTCTGCTATGTTTTTGTATTTAAAACAAAACATTCTACATTGGAAATTCTAGACCACAAACTACTTGTTCTTGGACACACGCTCATGAAATGCGATTATACGATTATATGATTATGATTATACGTTAATAGAAAGAGCAAAAAAGAAAAGTAGCAAAATTCTGAGACTTCACTGTCAATCTGACGTACTGATGAAATGACAAAAAAAGTAACTCAATGTAGTACTGAATTATTTTTGAATTAAATGACTGACTAACTAACTTAGCAACTAAATGAACATCCTACTAACTAGAAGATTGGTATAAATTAGTTCAAAACATAAGATTGAAAAGGCCATTCAATGTAATAGTAATATGCAAAGACAATTTATACCATTTTCAAAAATAATTAAAAGGACCAATTATTGATATTGGCACAAAAATAAAGACAAGGAACCCTTCTTTATAAAGAATGTTAAATGGCTACGATATGCAAAAAACCAATGTTCAGTTTATTATAAAACTAGTTTACTTGAAGACAGCAAAGTTAAAATGCTACTACTACCTACCATGTGGTAGGTTTTCTTCCTTAAGTTGTATCTAAAGAGAAAGACCTTGTCGGACCTAAAAGTTAGTGTGTGTTCTCTTTTTACAGGCTTGGTGGCGTGGTGAATTTTGAGAATCTCATTTTTAAGGAAATTTACGTAATTTCTATAAATAAAGCTGAGTTTTTGCATCTTCTGAATGTTTTTTTGTATCCAGTGACTTTAATAACATAAGAATTAAATATATAAAAATAAAAATGTCAGATTCAAAATGGCGGGTCTAAAATGGTGGATTTAAAAAAAATTGTTCAGACTTTTTTGAAATCATCATCATCACAACTTCGGCAAGTTAGGTTTGATGGTCAATATTAGTCTTGCCGTGCCGTCACGGCACTGACCATCGTCATCGTGAGCCACTGCTCTGTAGGAAAGCCTAAGACGAACCGAGTTCTAACCGCAAGCAGTGGTACCACTCCGAGTGTCATTACGACATGCAGCCTATCGCAGGAGGCCTATTTTGTGCCCCGGCACCCACGGGAGAGAATTTGCCTTCAGAGAAATTAAATCGATGAGCGCTGAAATCGCAGCTTTTAGTGATAGTCCGCAAACTAATACGACCTCCCCGGCTGAAACTGAATGATCCGCATTACAAAATAAAAACTCTGACGGGCAAAATAAAAACAAATTATAAGAAAATACTCTGAAGAAAAACGGGAATAAGGCGCGTAAAACAGCTGCCCCTAAATCCGAAACAAACGTTTCAATCTACTTCGTCACTACCAATAGACACAAGCGCACTATTGTGCCGCAACTGTCTCTGCGATGGTATTCTTGGTCCCCACGGACACCTTCCTTCTGATTGTGAAAAAGAACAACAAACATTTTGCTATAAATGTGGTAAACTCGGAGTGAAAGCTCGCGAGTGTCCTATACCACAATGTCAAACAAAATCGAAACCGGAAAACGTCAAACCTGTCCAGTGAGCAAAGTCGTCACTGGGCAAAATTTCTACAATACACCTCCGTCGTCGACCTTGTCGGAAGACCTCCTTTTTTCGCAGTCGCCATAATCTGGAGGGGGAGGGTATAGCAGAACTACCTACTATCGATTCAGACTGCTCTGCTATAAACATTAGTAACTTAAAAAAACGATTCTTCATAAAAATAAAAATCGGGAATACGGAACTAAACAAAGTTATAGATAACGGATCGTCCTGATCTATATTAAATAAAAACGGCGTAAGATTGTCCGAAAAATTAGGTCTAAATTGAACACAATCGAAAATCAAAGCAATCGTTTTTCCAAATGGTATTCCTAGTCTACAGTAGGACCAGTTAACCTATCGTATCTACCTACCCGAGAGATATGAAGGCGAGAATTGTTCAGCATTAAAGGAACTCACGAGTAAACAAATTGATTTAGTTGAAGAATTCTTAACGTTATATACAAACTCTTCAAAAAAATTAGGTAGAACACACTTACTAGAACATAAAATCGACGTTGAAGATCATCCTCCAATTAGAGCCAAGTTTGTTAGACGTTCTTCCGCTACCATGGTAGAAATAAACAAGTTAAAGTTAATTGATAAATTAATTGCACTCGACATCATTGAACCTTTCAAAAGTGGTTGGAATTCAAGAATAGTAACGGTACGTAAACCTAATGGTACTTATATACTTTATATTTACTATAGAGACGTCAATAAAGTCTCTGAAAAGGACGCGAACCCACTACCATTGATGTCCAATATATTAGATACCCTCCAAGAAGCCAATTATATTTCTTCGATAGATCTCGAGCCAGAATTCCTTCAAGTTCCGCTGGAATTGCAAAGCAGAGAAGTCACGGCGTTTTCTGTACTTGGAAGAGGTCATTTTCAATATAAGACAATGCCTTTCAGTCTTACGGGTTCTCCGGCGACCTTCCAGCGCCTTATCTAAAAATTTTAGGCCCTGATATGGAACCATTTGTCTTTTCGTATTTAGGCGATGTAATAGTGTCCGCACAAACTTTTGAGGACCGCATGAGATGGTTAAAAGAAATTCTTAGACGCATCAAAGAAGCAGGCCTTACTATCATCCCTGATAAATGCATGTTTTTTAGCAATGAGATACGTTACTTCGGTTTCATTGTTAATAATAAGGGCGTCAAAATAGACCCGGCTAAGTTAGCCCCAGTTCTTGACTTCCCTTCTCCTCAAAACTTACGTCAGCTGCGCAGATTCTTAGGCTTCACCTCATGGTATAGGCGCTTTATAACAAAACTGTCAACAGTCGCAGAACCTTTAACCATGATGCTTCGCTCCAAGCAACCGTGAAAGTGGGAGAGCGATCAGGAATCCGCTGTTAAATCTATCAAAGAAGCATCAACTTCCCTTACTAACAAAATTATTGATTTCACTGTCTCAAATTTAAACGACTGGAAACTACTGTTACCCAAAGAACCTCACGATAAAATAATGAGCGAGGTATATGATGAGCCTTAAGCTGGACATCAAGGTGTCGACCGTACGTTTCACCACGTCTCACTCCGTTATTACTGGCCAGGTTATTATCGCCACGTCGCGAAATATGTAAAGCGCTGCCATATCTGTCAAATAAGTAAAACGGAAGCAAGGAAGCCGATCGGTGAAATGGGTCATCGCGTAGTCGAGCAGCCATGGTTTATGGTAAGCGCTGATACCATAGGCATATTATAAAAAAATTTTATTGTCTTTCCAACAGCTTTTGAAACTCAAACATATGGCCATTATTTAGCATTGCATCTTCAGTGACAACAATACATAAATCATGAGTAGTCAAATTGACAATTTCTCTTTTTTTAGACATTGTTTTTTATTTTTTAAAAACTTACTTATATCAAGGAAATAAAATTTAAGAAATAGTGATATTACATTTGAATTTTAACTTCAAATTTTATACATTTAATTTTATAATTTCCTTTTATACAATGTTTCCAACTTTTACCTCTTATAGAATAGAACAATCGATTTTGTCTCTTATCTAATTTTTCTTTTTAACCAAATTCCAATTTGCCTTTTATCCAATATGTAACCAATTTCCAGCTTTGTATTTATCTAATATAACCAATTTCTAATTTTGCCTTTTTTCCAATTTCACCAATGTCTAATTTTGCCTTTCTTCCAATATAACCAATTTTCAATTTTGCCTTTTTCCCAATTTCACCAATTTCTAATTTTGCCTTTCTTCCAATATAACCAATTTCCAATTTTGCCTTTTATCTAATTTCACCAATTTCTAATTTTGCCTTTTATCCAATTTAACCAATTTCTAATTTTGCCTTTTATCCAATTACAGACGATTTACAAATTAAAACAAATTTTTTAGTTTATTAATAAACATCAAAAAATTAACTTTATTAATTAACAAACATCAAAAACTAAACACAACTCAATAAATTATTTAATAACAAAAAAATTTTAAAAATAATTTTAATTTATTAATAAACATATAAAAATTATAACAAATTTTTAGCTTTGTATATTAATACTAATTAATTAATATAATATTAAAAAATTATAATAAATTTTTAACTTTATTAATTAACAAAACATCAATCAAAAACTAAACACAACTCAATAAATTTAGTAATTGAAAGAAAATTTAAAACAGTATATTAATGTAATTCTATGATCATTTACTATTCATTAATTATTTTATTAATTATATTTGTTAATACTTACTATTCACTTATTTATTTATTTGTATATAAACGGGTAGAATGTTAGTTCACCCTTTCGTACAAAGTACTAACATAATAAAGAGAAATAACAAAAGTAATTTACAAGGCCGCTCTATACATATTATTATTAATATCGAGAAACAGATTGCGTAACTCTCGAACAAAACTATCAATTGAAACACCAAAAAATTTTAAGTCATTTGCAAACTGGTTTGCCTCACGCCCTAGTCGATATATCACAGAATTTTGTAAATAATTTGTTCGAGCCAAAGGTAATTTAAACAATTTAATATTCCGCGGAGATCGTATTGGAACGTACACACCAAAAAGACTTAACAGACCAGGACAATTTAATATTCCGTTAATAATTTTAAACAAAAAAATAAGATCTGCAAAAAGAAATCTTTGAGATAACGGAGAAACATTAAATAGCGTCCTTAAGGTCGTGTAATCGTGACTATAAAAATCGTGATGTACGCCAATTCGTCTAGCCATAAAGTAGAGTCTACAATGAGACAAGGTGCGCATCGATGTTCATAGCTATAGATATACCACAGCATACTTTAGTATACCTATAGCTATGGAAGTCGATGCGCACCTTCTCTCATTGTAGACTCTACTTAAAGCGCAAAAACTTGTTTTGAGTCCGCTCCATCTCCAACAAAAGATAGTCCTGATAAGGCCACCACCGAATTGAAGCAAATTCAATTATTTGTCGAATTAAAGAAAAATACAGCGTTCTTAAAGCAGTTAGCGGATTTTGAAAAAGATATTATTTTACATTTATTGATAATTAGATTTAAATTATTCAGAGAACACCAGGTATGCTATCCGTTAAGGTCAGTTTGCAAATCTATGTGATCCTGATAACAAGAAATAACTTTATAAATTTTCAAGTCATCTGCAAATAAGAGAAAAAATGATGATGAGAAAACGGAAGTAATGTCATTTATAAATATTTATATTTATAAATTAAATAGCAAAGGTCTAAGGTGCGAGCCCTGTGGAACACCGGAAGTAGCATAAAATACATCAGAGAATTCATTAGCAATCCGAACAGATAACACTCTGTTAGTAAGGTAACTTTTTATCCAAATTAATAAATTATCAGCAAAACTCAGAGGGACGAGCTTGACCATGAGAATACTATGGTCGACCTTATCAAACGCTTTCGCAAAATCAGTAATATAGTGTTCACCATGCATCCTGAATCAAGATTACGTAGAACAAAATTAGAAAAAATACTAAGATACGTTAAAACAGATCTATTTCTAAATAAACTATGCTGCTCATCGATAATTAAACCCTCCAGTTGAATATAAAGTATATCATAAACTAGACATTCAAAAATTTTAGCAATAGCACTCAGTAATACTATTGGACGATAATTTAAAACATCATTTTTTACCCCATCTTTATATACAGGAATTACCATACCTCTTTTCCACACAGATGGAAAAATCCCTTGAGAAAGAGATTTATTGAAAAATCGTGTCTGCGCCTGTGTAAATTTACCAATTCTATAAAATTTAGAATTTAAGAGGAGATCAGGCTCAGAAAATTTTAAGAAAAGATTGGAGGCCGCTTCAGATGTATCTATTTTGCTATTAGACATGTTAACCTCAGAAAGACCTAAGAGAACGAGATTACCAGAGCGAGAAAGACGATCCTGAATCTCGGACATGCAAATACGAGATATTGAACTTGTACTAAGATCATTAAGAGTACCTTCGATTGCTGTTATGCTTTGAGTGTGATTTCCAATGGTGGTAATTGCCTTATCAACTTTCGAATTAATAGAGTTGACTTGTGATGATAAGTCCCTTATATCAGATGACAGAATTGAGAAGTCATTTTTCATATTAACTTTAAGACCATTAATAGCTTTATTAATTATGAATTCCAAACTGTTATTTGTCATTGTTGGAGAAGGCACGTTCGGAGATAAGAAGGAAATGTCTGAGTTAGTCTGAGTCACAACAACAGGTGATCGAGGACGACAACACTTTGTGTAACCACCATTTGGCAACTTATTAGTGCGATTAGCACAACGAGGATGGTACGGAGAGGCACAAACCGCACAAAAAACTGCACCGACCACTGTTTGTTTACACAGTAAACATATTTTGGCGGTAGACAAACTTGCCTCGTCAGCCATGCTTTTACACAAAGTTAGGTTGTGGAATGAGATAAAGAGAAAACAAGCACAGAACCGTGAATATTAAGTTAATTTATGAGCAAAGTGTATTAAAATGAACAATAACACTTATTTTCTGTCAAGGTTTATAAGGAGTAATATTAAAAGGCACTATAACAGTAAAATTGTCAAAATACCAGAGAGCACGAAAACAGACGAGACTCAGGCAAACGTCAGGGCCGAGATTGTCACTTAATGACAATTTACTAATTCACTAATATCACTCACACATCACTCACATATAGTGAGTGAATTCTACAGATAATTTAATTTAATTTTCGTTCACGACACGTAGAACGGGTCGCATAGAAAATATTTCCACGATATGATTTTGAATTAAATTTTCGTTCCTATTTACGGGGTAGGCCCTAAGCGTGAGTACGAGTCAAAATATGGAAATTCAAAATGGCTAATTCAATCACAAAAATTTATTTCTATTTTGTTTTTGAATTATTAATTAACTATTAACATTTTAAATATTTTACTATAAAATAGACTTAACGCAATTCTGAGTGTACTACTGTAAACCAACAAAAAATCCACACCCAACTAGCCCTATGTGAAATATTTTGAATAATTTGACTGTTCATATATAAATATTTATAAAAAGTTAATTAACATATAAATATCATTTATAAAAATAAATATAAAGAGTTGGTTTTTTTAAACGAATCTTTATACTCCCCGTAAAGGAGGGACCGTCCGGGCGGCAGAGGGAGTAGAAAGGTGAGGAAGCGACCATTGGTGGGAAGTAATGACCACCACTGGAAGCGGAGGAGACTGTTGCCTGCGGGGCCTTAACTAAGAAACGGTCCCTCTGGTTTCCGTGGCAAAGAAACTAGAGTAATGAGCGCGAGCTCTGCCCCCAATCTAAGACGTACGGATACGTGTCGCTGGATGGATGGCACCAGGGTTACCAAAGCCGCCGCTTGTCCCGGGCGGATCGGCCGGACGTTGGTCTGGGCTGTACTGGCCGGGCTGTGAACCCGTAAAGCTCGGGGGATCGGTCCGGTTGGGGCTCTGGCTGGTGGACGGTCGTTCTGTCTGGGGCGCTGTGGATGGTGGTGTCGCAAACGGCGGTCAGGGATACCGGGAGACCTCCCTGTACTAATTTGATTCCTTACTCCTACATGCGGGGCTCTGTAGGAGTGGAAGTTTTGTTTTCCCTAGCTACTCGTGGGACTTATATGAAGTCTCATTTTAAAAGCCTAAAAATTGACACACGCCAAGGAGACGAGACGAGGTCTCCTCGGAGGCTAAAGACATGACGGCCCCTGGTTCCGAGGTGGTGAGCCAACCGCCTCCATCGGCTGGCCCAACGGTCCTATTGCGGGCTGACGGACCAACGGTCATGGAGCAGGTTGGATCTGGCTTGACTGAAGGGCCCCATAATAAAGGGGTGGAGGTGCTCCAAAGGATGCTGAAGGCTACGGTGCGGATCCCGGGTGAACCGGAGGACGTGCAAGTGGTCTTCAGGACTCTTGAGGCGTACAACCCCTCACTGAAAACGTCAACTTGGCGCCATGTCAATATTGACGGACCTCAGGCGGCTAGTATGGCTGAGAGGAAATTTCTCTTGGTCATACAGGTCCCCGAGAGTCAAGTGAGAGCTCTTGCTGCTCTCGACTTCAGACCCTTCTATGACTTCGGTCGGGTAACCTTTAGGGTTGCTAGCCTTGGTCAGGATGGGTCTGAAGAAAAAGGGGTAAGTGAATAGCAACCATAATGGCTGCCCGTAAGCTTACCCTTAAACAAATTAACTTGCATCATAGTAAAGGCGCCTCAGCAGTTTTGATGAGGGGCATGACTAGGATGCACACTGGCATATCACTAATTCAAGAACCATGGTTAGTTCGAGGTGCTATTAGGGGACTTGGGGGGGCTGGCTTTAATGTTTACAGGGATCCCAAGGCTACCAAACCAAGAGCGTGCATCCTTACGAAGGGCATTAATGTTGTACCTTTGCTGGACCTGTGCACTGGAGACCTGATGGCGGTATTGACCGACTTCGAGGGTATCGGAAGGATGGTCATTGGATCGGCTTACTTTCCGTATGATAGCAAAGTTAATCCTCCAAATGAGGTATGTAAATTGGTGGATTACTGTGCAGAGAGGGGACTGTCCCTTTTGTTGGGCTGTGATGCTAACTCACAACACAGGGTGTGGGGGAGCTCAAAGAACAACCAAAGGGGACAGGAGCTATTGGAATATCTACTGGGAACAGAACTGGATATTCTAAACACGGGTAAGGTACCGACATTCAGTAATGCTGTCAGGGAGGAGGTGATTGATATCACCCTCTGCTCGTGCAGTATTGCACACAAGGTAAGAAGATGGAGAGTATCTAATGAACTTTCACTTTCTGATCGTTTACAGATAGTCTTCGAGCTGGAGGCTGTGGTCTCTTCGGAAACCAAGTGGATTCGTAATCCCAGGAAAACGGATTGGGCTAAATACAGCGCAGAGCTGAAGGAGACACTTTCTGTATTACCAGGCAGGATTAGAGATCATGAAACCCTGGATGAGGTGGCTGGTACTTTTACAACAGCCATAATAACAGCTTTTGAGAACAGCTGCAAACCAACGAAAGTTCGTTCGGCAAAAGAGACCTACTGGTTGAATGAGAGGCTAGAAAACCTCAGAAAAGAGACCAGGAAGTTCTTTAAACGTGCTAAAAAAAACCGCACGGCTGACAGTTGGTCCACATATGCAAAAATGAGGGACAACTATAGAAATGAAATAAGGAAGGCACAACAGGATAGCTGGACTGCCTTCTGCTCCAGCATCGATAAGGGCAAAGAGGCAGCGCGGTTAGACAAACTGCTTTCAAAAAACCCAGATGCAATTTTAGGCACCTTAAGACTGCCTAATGAAGGATTTGCCGAGTCGGACGAGGAGACTTTGGCTCACCTGGTCCAGACCCATTTCCCAGGCTTTTCTAGGTCTGAGAAGGGCGGTCCCGATTCTTGGCCTCTGAGTAAACTACCGCAGGCTGAATATAGGCCGCGGAGACAGTTGGCTAATGGAATCGTGACTGCCGAGAGGGTCAGGTGGGCCGTGGAATCCTTTAGCCCTTATAAGTCTCCCGGACCAGACTGCGTTTTCCCTGTCCTTTTGCAAAGGGCTATGGATCAGGCGGTCGGACCGTTGGTAAGGCTTATCAGGGCAAGTCTAACTCTTGGATATGTCCCAAAAGCGTGGAGGGGCACTAAAGTCGTCCTCATACCAAAGGCTGGCAGGAACGGATATACCTCACCAAAGGATTTTTGTCCAATTAGCCTAACATCTTTCATTCTGAAGTTGGTTGAAAGATTAGTGGATAGATACATCCGCAGTGAGATCTTAAAGCAAAATCCTTTGCATAGAGATCAGCATGCCTATAGAACGGGATGTTCTACAGAATCAGCCCTTGCCAGAGCTGTTAGCTTAATAGATGGACAGCTACAGGATAAGGGTTTCGCAGTGGGTGTTTTCATGGATATAGATGGAGCTTTCAATTATACCTCCTCGGAGATTATAAAGGAAGCCATGATCTCTCATGGTATTCCCACAACCATTGTTGACTGGACCTGTCACATGTTGGGTAACAGGAACCTATTAACAACTAAAGGGAGCTCAACCCTTCGAGGAACAGTTAATTCTGGATGTCCTCAGGGAGGAGTTCTATCGCCCTTACTTTGGTGTCTGGTAGTGGATGAACTGCTAAGACTCCTCAGTGAGAAGGGATATCATGCGATTGGTTATGCGGACGATATCTTATTAATCGCTCGCGGTCCTCATCTGGATGTATTACTAGGTGTGGTGCAGCAGGCGCTAAATATGGTAGATGGATGGTGCGGACAAACTGGTTTGTCAGTCAATCCAGCAAAAACGGAAGTTGTTATTTTCACCAGACGATACAAGTGGAAAGCCACATGTATGCTAAAACTGGCTGGAAAAGAACTCCAATTCACAGAGAAAGCGAAGTACCTAGGAGTCATCTTGGATAGTAAGCTTCTTTGGAAAGAACACTTGGATGAGAAGTGTAATAAACTCACAGCTACTCTATGGCAATGTAGGAGAGCTATAGGATGTAGCTGGGGTCTTAAACCGGATACACTTTTGTGGATCTACGAATCGATTCTGCTTCCTAGGCTGACCTATGCGTCTGTGGTCTGGTGGAGCAGAGTTGAACTTAAAACGGCAAAAGACCGGTTGGAGGGCGTAAGGAGGCTGGTCCTGAGGAGCATCACTGGTGCTGTGCGCACTACGCCCACGATGGCCCTTGGTGCTCTTCTGGGACTGGAACCTTTACCCCTGATCATTAAAGCAGAGGCGGCGAAAGCTGCCCTGAGATTAGGTGGGGACAGAGGCCGTAGGGAAGTTGGCAAATGGCGTCTCCCCAGCAAATTGGTGGAAAAACCCATTCTCAATATGATTAGAGATAAGGTGACTCCACTCTACCTCTTTGACAAGAAGTATAGAATAAGTATACCTAATAGAGAGGATTGGCATGATGGGCCGGCCCTTCTTCCCAGAGATGCTATTGTCTGGTATACGGACGGATCGAAGGGAAGAATTGGCGTAGGCGCAGGTGTATATCAAGAAGCAGTGGGGGTGGCTCTCGCATATAGTTTGGGAACCATCACTACTGTTTTACAATCCGAAATTGTAGCGATTCTCTACGGTGCTTTTGAGGCTCTAGAGCGCTGCCAGGGTAGAAATATCTATGTTGCCTCGGACAGCAAGGCAGCCATTTGCGCTTTGAAACGATATGTTACGACATCCCAACTGGGCGGAGAGTGCCACGAGGCGCTCAACAGGCTAGCTGGAATTAACCGTGTTACCCTTATCTGGGTCCCAGGACACTGTGGAATTTAGGGTAATAACGTAGCGGATGAACTAGCCAAAGAAGGCGTTAGGAAACGATTTATCGGACCAGAACCAATAGTTGGTGTCTCCAACAAGTGTCTGACTTTGGAATTTAAACAATGGCGGACACTAGAGCACCAAAAAGATTGGCGGGCAGCTGCAGGTTGTAGACAGGCCAAAGCACTCATTGGGGAAAACTTAAATCCTAAAAGAGCGGCGGATTTCCGCAAGCTTAATAGAAAAGAGGCGAAAATCATAACAGGTTTGTTAACAGGCCATGGAGATTTACGCTATCACAGGCATAAGATGGGCATCGTCGAGGATCCCAAATGCCGTAAATGTGGTGAGGAAAACGAAACCTCAGCTCACATTCTGTGTCGATGCCCTGCTTTGATGAGGGAACGATATCAGATTACAGGTTGTTACTTCCTTGAGGAGACAGCAATCGCTACTAAAGGACTGGCCGCGGTCCTGTATCTATGGAAGGGGCTTTGGGCTTAGGTCAGGCGGTTTAGTAGGACTTTGGGGACGTAAAGGGATTATCCAAGCGTCAGCGGCTGCAACCCTAATAGTTAATAATAATAATATTTGCAAAGATATTTTTTAATTTTATGTAAATCCATTCTTGTACCTATTTCAAAGTTTCATAATTTATTGAAAAACATCTCAACTTTTCAATTTAAAAAAATGTTGCAGTTTTTGGAAAAATTAACAAATATATATTTTTAAAAAAGTGATAAAATTTTTTTTTTAATTGATTTGTAAATTTAAAAATTTTGACCTAATCTTGAATCAAGAATTTTAAATTTTAACATCATATTCGTAATCAGCGACCTCAAAAGCCCCTAGAAAGCGGTAGTCGGGGCGATTAGTAAATGTTTTTTAACCCATTAACGCCTGAAACCTCTAAAATTTTGTGTTTAATTTAAGATATTCCTGAAAATACCCTAAGCGTTTCTTTATGTTTTCGGGGTCGCTCTACAAGATTTCGTGCTCAGATTTTAAATTTATCGCACAGAAAATTAAATATGGCGAATTTTGTGAATCAAATTGCGAAAAAAATGAAAAAATTTTTGTTAATATTTTTTTTACAGACGACATTTTTTAAAAATGAATACAAGTGTCACAAATTGGCACAAACTTATTAAATTTTCAAAATATGCAAAAGCGGAAATGAAAAAACAAAATGGCGGCTACAAAATGGCGCTAATTTGAGAAAAAAATTAATCAATTCTTTCTATGGTGCACCGATTCAGAAAATGGCTACGAAATGTAGTAGATCTTAGTGTTTATATGTTTTCGGGGTCGTTTATTATGAATTAGCAATCGGATTTTCAAAATTCAAAATGGCGGATCCAATATGGCAGACGACAATTTAAAAAATTTACCAGAGTCGCTTGAAATTTGTTATCCAGGGGCTTTCGGGGTCGCTGATTATGAATCTGCAATCGGATTTTCAAAATTCAAAATGGCGAATCCAATATGGCCGACGAAACATAAAAAAGTTACTCCATTCCCTTGAACTTAGTTACTCGGGGGTTTTTCGGGTGGCTGATTATGAATCTACTATTGGATTTTCAAAATTCAAAATGGCTGAGGATTCATGCAAAATGCAAAAAATAAAATAAGTTGAATCTGAAAATTCAGTGACAAACGCATACGTTTTCAGGAACACATATCCTGCAATATAATTTGAATTACACGATTCTGATAAAGATTATGACGATTCGTTCATACTTCCTAGTAAAGATGATTTAGATAATGATAATAAGGAATCTGAAGACGAAGAGAATATTTGTAATGACAACGATTTAATTACTACAATAAATTATGCGAATATGTATAAAAACTATACAGATAAAGAAAGTAAATATGAAAATGATAATCAATATCACTGGATCATGGGTGAAAAAGATTATTCTATAATGAGACTAAAATTAAAATTCCATAATATTGGTCCTTATCTGTCATATAAAATTGTTTCATCAACAATGTTAGGTTATAAGTTTTGCAATATTAAGTCTTATGCTAAAAGAGTGTAGAACACTTTATCAGAGCTAAGCCAATTAGATTCGTCGGTCATATTGGAACCGTTATTTTGAATTTTGAAAATCCAATAGGGTAAGACTCCGTCAGAAAATATGCGATTTGCATAGGGTCTTTGGATTAGGCTGTAATTTGGTGAAATTGTAGTATTGGATACTAGAAACAAGTGTGCCAAAAAATTTTTTTAAAATTTTGAAATCTGTTGAAGTTACGCCATTTTGAATTTTTTTGTTTTAATTTTTTTAAATCTTAATATTTCCGAAAGTTTTCGATGAAATTTAATAAAATTTGGAAGGCTTATACTTAACATCATGTTTCTTCTGACTATCACATAAAAAAACCAAAAAAATTTTTTTTGCCCAAAAAAAGTCAAAAAAAATTTTTTGACACCGTTTTGCCCTAGGGGGACCGATTTTTGAGTTTTCTTGTCAATTAATAAAATATTCCTTATAATTTCACCTTTCATTTAAAAAAAGAAAATCGATAGAGACTTAAATAGTTTTCGAGATATTGCAATTTTTGTGGAAGCGCGACCAGGTTTCAGTGTCAGCGATGTGTGAGTGCCCGGGAATCCTAATTCTTACACTTTCCTGTTCAAAATTGTCTAGAACCTACAAATTTTATCCGATTTTGATGTTCTTGGACTTAAATGAAAGGAGATAAATTTTCTAAGAGTTTCTCCGAAACTGTTGTTTCAATTATTAATTGTTTATATATTTTTTTGTTACTCAACGTAAACAATTTACAAGAATTTAAAAAAAATCGTGTTTATTATTTATTTTTCCATTCCTCATGATCGAAATCAATTTAAATTAGTCTAGTATGACCACCCGATAAATAATAATGCATAATTCAATTTATTTAAATGATTTCGTTAATTAACAAATAGATAACTCTGGTCCTTCTTAAAAAAATTGTATTTTTTACAGATAAATTTATGTGCTCATAATTTAAAATACGGCGGCGGTGGTCCGGGTGGAATTCCTACCTGGCGCTGGAGAAGTCCTCTTAAACGGATCACTGTTGGCTGTATACAGGTTCAAAGCGTGGAACTTGTGTAATCAGTTTTCGGAAGCTGTCATCATCGCCATTTTTGTAACGCTTTCCTCTGTGGAATTTTCCACCTGCCTCATGGTAAGAAAAAGCGTTACAACAGTGGCGCCCAACTACAAGTCCAAATTAGTGACAAGTGTGAAACCACTAAAATTACGACAAAGTAACAAGTGAAAATTTTTCTAAAGTCACGGAAGAGCGAAAAGACTTAGAAAAATTTGAAAGTAAAGTAAATAAGCTTTTATTTCGCTACTGGAACGAAAAAAAGCAACAAGGATTCTTCGTTTTTCAATATAGTGTTTTAAACCTCTTTTAGTCTTTTGTTGGAAAGAAAAGGGAGAATCCGTACTGCTGGTGAGTATTAAAAATAATAATTTTACTTTATAAATTTTTTTATGACTCTCAGAATATCGTACACAAAATTTTTCAGAGTGTTCATATTGAATTGATCTTGCTTGAAAAAAATTAGAACAATTTTGGGGAAATTTTGTTTGTAGGATGATTTGCTAATTGTTTTTTCATGATTATTTTGCATAAAATATTTTGCTATTTTGTGTATTATTTTCAGCATAGAAAAGAAAAGTACCAGCAGCGTCTCCTACCAACCCCCGCGATAAATAAAAAAATTTCTTTGCTTACTTTTTCGGATATTAAAAAAATTTAACGTATTTTCGGAAACAGAGAGGGGAACAGTCATAAGTAAATGAGAAAAAAGAAAATTAGGAAAAAGTAGAATTTTTACTTCCATACCAGAATAATAAAAAAGGTATATATTTTCTTTGATCTAGCAAATAAATTATCATAAAAGAAAAGCTCGAACTCAAGTAAACGAACCTAAACTATTTATATACTAGAGAAGAATTTTTTAAAAATTGTTTTCTTTATTTTGGTAAATTACCGAAATAGAAGGGTAATTTACCGGTAATTTAAGAAATTTTGGGATTTTTACAGGTATTTTGCCTTCCAATAGATAAAACTGCCAAACCGTCGGAAATCCTAAACCGAAAACTGGATTTCCAAAGTAAAAGAATTTCAGGAAACTTTGGAAATTTACCTAAGTATTGGAAATTTTAGTTTCTTGGTAATCAATTTCAAGAATACTAAAATAGTAAAAGTATTTTGTTACTAAGTAAAAGTTTAATTGTACATTTTTGTTGGGGGGGGGAAATAAAGTCACCAACGGAGAAGTTACGAAATTTTTTGGAAATTTTTAGTAGTTTGAAAATTTTCTGACAACTCAGAAAATTAGGAAATTTTTGTTGTTGTTGGATATAAAATAGATTTTCAGAAGATTATGAGAATTTGGAAATTTGAAAGATGATTTTTTTTCTCTCTTCAAAAAATAAGAATTTTGAGGAATTTTTGTATATTTATCGAAAATTAAAATAAATTTATAAAAGTTCAAAAGATTTTTTTCTTTTCGGAAAGAAAAATGTCGTGTGCTGGAACTGTCACGAAACAGGCCACTTCCAAACTGGTTACGCGAAAGCCCGACGCAATAATTATTGCAGACGCTGCGGTAAGGAAGCAGTCACGACCAAAACCTGCGAAGGCTGTTCGGAAAAACAGAACAAGGAGGCTAAAACACCACCGGCAGAAGACAAGGGTTTCAACTTGAGGGTATTCACGACAATCCGAATAGGTAATACCACCAACGTCTAAGCCCTAATAGACAACGGCGCATCCCGTACGGTATTAGGAGATATCGGTCTTGCCATCGCCGACAGATATAAAGCGGATTTACAACCAGCAACCGAGAAAGCGGTCATGACGGTCGACGGAACGGTACGTCCGGTAAAAGCCGTTTGCTACCTCTCAATTGAAGTCGAGCGTGTATTTCGAATGATGAAGATGTGAATAGTCCCAGGAAAGGGTGGACAAGCTTTCATGGAAGGGGATTTTATTCGCACCTTCGGCGTGATACACGATGGCAGTCAACAGAAAAGGTATATGGCGTAGAAGCCATCGCGATTCGAAAAGATAACGCCCCGATAGATTTTGAAAAGGTAAACGGTCTCGTTATTATTACCGAAGAAGAACGCGATGACCTAGAAAGATTCGTTAATGCCCTCCTTAGGTTAGTCCCAGACGATTTACCGGCAACGGATAGAACGAAACACGTTATTAATATCCAAGACCATCCGACAATAAAGCAGCGGTACAATAGAGTCTCCACGAGAGTTTTAGAAGCAATGTATGGTGAGATACAAAGGATGCTAGCCGAAGGGATAATAGAGCCATCGAAAAGCGGTTGGTCAAATCTTATAGTGATGGTCAAGAAAGCCGACGGTACGTATCGCCTTTGTATAGTTTTCCGAAAACTAAATCGGGTAGCGAAATACGACGCATATCCACTTGCAAAAATTGATAGATTTCTTTATAGGGCCGGAAATGGAACCGTTCGTATACGCATATTTAGACGATATCGTGATCGTCACGGAAACGCTTGAAGACCATAAAAAGTGGCTAAAAATAGTGATCAACCGGCTGCAAGAGGCGAACCTCACGATCAATCCGGAAAAGAGCAAATTCGGAGTAACATCCGCCCGGTACTTAGGATTTAACCTAAATCACGAGGGCCTGCAAATAGATCCGGAAAAAGTGGAACCGATTACAAAGTACCCTGAACCAAAAACGATGAAACAACTTAGACGTTTTTTCGGGATGGCGTCGTGGTATCGACACTTTATCCCGCAGCTATCTACACTAGTCGAACCACTAAACAAATTATTACGCACGAACACCGCGTGGGAATGGGACGAAGCCCAACAAAACGCGTTTGACGAACTGAAAGAATTAATCGCGACCGCGCCAACCCTCACATATCCTGATTTCACACTACCGTTCGAGCTACACACCGACGCAAGCGATTTTGGCCTTGGTGCAGTTCTTACTTAACGTCAAAATGGAGAAAACCGGGCAATCGCATACGCGAGCCAAACGAAAGTATTACCGAGAAAGCATGCCTAGCGGTAATTTGGGCAGTAAAGAAATTCCGCTATTACCTCGAGGCGTTTCATTTTACCGTCATCACTGACCATACCTCACTACCTTGGCTACATAACCTGCATAATCCAACGGGTCGGCTGGCTCGGTGGGCGCTCGATATCCTCGAGTACGACTTTAAGGTGGTGCATCGAAAATGGTTCGAACACCTAGTCCCAGATGCACTCTCAAGTATGTATGAAGAGGAGGCAGCGCTACCAATAGCCGTCTTGACACCGTTTGAGGATCAATGGTATTGCCAACGTGTGAGAGAGGTTAATGAAACCCCGAGGAAATTCCACGGCTGGAAAGTAACGGACGGCAGACTCTGTCGATACCGCCCAAATCCGTTGATCGACTTGGTAATGGACGATATAGATGTCTAGAAATTAGTGATACCGGCCGAACAAAGGCAAGAAGTGTTTAACGAAATCCAGCACGAACCCCAAGCAGGACACCTTGGAATCAAGAAAACGTACCGTCGAGCAAAATCACTCTACTATTGGCCGGGAATGTACAGCGACATAAAAAGTTAGGTCAGTACATGCGACACTTGCCAAAAAACCAAACCCGACCAAAGACCCGCTGCAGGTTTAATGGGAAAATGGGTAATCCAAAAACCATGGTCAGTAGTAGCCACCGACGTCTTGGGCTTCTGGCCCAAAAGTGCTTTAGGTTATCAAAATGTAGTAATATTCGAAGATTTGTATACGCGATGGATATAAATGGCCCCAATGCGTAAAGCCAACGCGGAAACAGTTATTAAAGCGTTTGAAGACCTAATTTTAAATCGATGGGGAGCAATCGATAATGGAACAGAATACGTCAACCAGGCTTTCGACGATTTGACCGAGGCATATGGGATCAAACATTCGTTTACACCGGTATATCACCCGCAGTCCGACACGGTAGAACGGGTAAACCGAGTAGTCAAGACTATGATCTCCGCATCTGTGTCAAAAAATCATAGGAAATGGGACATATATTTAAAAAAATCTCAGATTCGCATATAATGCGGCAGTACACGACTTAGTTTCCCTACAAATGGACAGTGCGTTCGATCGTCCAAAAGTAAGTTACGACAAACGACGTAGACACGCGTTATTCCGGGAGGGAGACCGAGTTATGTGCAAAAGACAAGTTACGTCATCCGCTTGCAAGGGTATCACTCGTGGTTTCAGGGGAAAGAATCAAGGACTATTTACCGTAACACGTGTCTTAGGGCCTTCGGTGTATGAAATAGCCACCGAAGAAGGTAAGTCGCTGGGGAGGTTACCAATAAAGCTCCTTATCCCCTACAGAGAACCTAGAGAGGGGGAAACCACAGAAACCAGATCCTCTTAAAATATGCCTGTGCATGTTGAATCTGAGTAGTTAGATGCTTATCGAAATGGTGTAAGATGATTTTTTTGTAATGAAAAGTCAAAACTGAAGCATAGCGAAAATTTATTTTTTTATTATTACTTTGATTGAAAATCAGGAAAGTTTTGACATTTTGCTTTAATCTTTCCGACGCCCTAAATAAATAGGAAATACCCCTATTTTATTTGTAGAGAAGGAGGACGAACGCAGGGCCAGAGAAGCAGAAGAGACCTATCAACGACGACAAAAGTGGCCATCCGCCTGCCAGGAGGAGAAAAGGGTTTTAAGAGACGAGGCCACCGCTACAGCCAAAATCGTTCTGGAGGAGGTGTTAAACCAGACTTGGGAGGCAGAGCAAGAGGCAGAAAACCGCCGACGCAACTACCAATCTGCCTTAGTGGATACCGCATTCCGGAGAATGTGGTGTCAGAAGTGCGAACAGCGAGGACACCATAAGAAAGACTGCCCAAAATCCGACTAGTGCTTAGGGTTTACCCCTAGGATCCCCACATAGTTTTGGTTCCTTTTCTTTTTCTTTCGCTCTCTTGAGTTTAATTTTTTTTGGTTTCATTTTATTAAAATTTTCAAGTTTATTTAAGGTTAATTTTGATATACGTTTATTTTATTTTGAGATTATTTAGCAGCCAAAACATTACTATATAATGCTTAGAATAGTAATATATTATTTTCCGTTACCAAAGAGTTACTATACAGTATTTAAAGTTTATTGGAGAAGATTGCGCTGCAATAAAGTTACAATACAATAAAGATCATTAATAAGCGAATATCTGTTGAGATAAGGTTAAAAGATAATATTTGGAATGTAAAAAGAAAAAAATTTAATCTTTCTAAGAGTTATGGTTCTTTATAATTGCCCTTATCTCCCGAAAATCCAGAAATAACTATTCAAGATACAGACACCGAAGGATGAATTGTAAAATTAGAAAACGGTAGGTAGGAAAAACACTCCTCGTAACACTCTGTCTCGTTCAAATATTAGCAAAGCATCCCTTTATCTGAAAATTCGGGAGGGGATAAACTGAAGGTAAAGTTAATTTAGTTTATCTTTAATTTTTTTTGTTTATACATTCTACGGTCAGCTGGACAAGAAAGGGAGTTTGGTTAAAAAACCTAGTCCAATAGAGGAGTATGTTTCGGCTAAGCCCAGGGGAGTTGTGACGTGGATTCTAAACGTCCACGTCATAAGAATAATTTTACGGGATTTGCCGAAAACCTATTGTCCTTTTTTCTATTCTTTGAATAAAAGTCGCGAATTAAAAAGAGAAATATATTTCTTTTAACGATTGCTTAAAAAGCAACTAACCAAGCTCGGACTCAAAATTCATCTTTTTGTAAAAAATTAATTTTGAGTCGTCGTTGTAAATATCCTTTGTGCCTGTTGATTGGTAGTAGCAACAACAATGTTTATTAAACATTATTAGTATTTTTCGTATGGATTGAGAAGAACCACACTTCTGTAAAAACTATAAATAGTGTAATATAATATAAAATATAAAAGAAAAACCGCGCCAAGAATCCAGTCGATTAAAGACATTATTTCTTGCATCACGGAAAAGCCAATTCCACGTAGCGAGAATGAATTGTCGAACACCAGACCCAAGGAGAGAACTGCTAGCGGTACTGATGCTGCCATTTTCATGCCACAGGGCGTACCATAGTGGGCATGAGCGGGCTGCAGTGCACGAGGCCGGCGCGTCAGGAAGGTTGGGTCAGTTCGAGCTTGGTGCTAAAGACGCGGAGTACACGCTTTTTTCCGGGATATCTTTTACCGGAAGAAATAATTAAAGTAAAAGTAATTATGGAATACCGGGCGATGATTGCTAAATTGAAAGGTTAGTGGCTATCTTCGCTTTATCCGGCTGACGTTTCCTGGATTGCCAGGTTAACCAGGAAACAAGAAAATCGACTGGTTTCGTTGGTTATCTCGTCGACGCCAGAAGTATGGATTCTGCCTCAGTTTTGAATCATTTTCTTAAGTAAAAATATTTTTTAATTGAGTAAATATGGTAGTTTAAATTCAATAGATTAGAATCAGTGCCTTTTGTCTATCCTTAATTCGGTAAATCCTCGACCCTGAAACGTTTTAAAAATAAAAGTATGTGCGATAAATTGTAATCTCGGAAAACGAGCTACACCGGGAGTGCTTATAATTTGAAATACAGTGGCGGAGTTCTGAGTAGAATTCTTACCTGGCGCTGGAGAAGTCCTCCTTAACGGATCACCGTTGGTAGTATACTGGTTCAAAGCGTGGAACTTGTGTATTCAGTTTTCGGATATTTTTGACGCGATATTTATACCTTTGAGATGTTTATTTTTTTTAAGAAATGTTTATTTCAAAAATTTTATCACTTTTTTTATACTAATAAGTCCTGTCAAAGTTCAGGTGAAATTTTTGTACATTTGGTCCTTAATGGGTTAAAGTTTTGCACAGTTTAACCTCTGACGTCTTTGTACAATTTAAGTAATATCTTAAGTTCTCCAGAATTGTCTATTATATTGTTGAGAGGAAATGAAACTAGAATATTTAAGCTTTATTTTGACATAACTTTCAAAAATCGGATATAACGTGTTTTGAGATGGGTAGCTCCATGCCTAAAAATCAAAGTTATCCCCTAGTTCTTCGTTTTTGTATTTTCAGGGAATGCTTATTGTTAACAGACAATTTAAAAAATTATTTTTAAAATAATTTTTTTGAACAAATTATTTTTAAAATAATTTTTTTGAACAAATTATTTTTAAAATAATTTTTTTGAACAAATTATTTTTAAAATAATTTTTTTGAACAAATTATTTTTAAATTAATTTTTTTGAACAAATTATTTTTAAAATATTTTTTTTGAACAAATTATTTAAAAAATAATTTTTTTAAACAATCTTTTGACAAGTGCAATTTTTTAATAATAATGCTTCGATTCCCACTTATTTCACGAGTATGTTCCAAAAAAACGATGAAGGGTCTGAATCTTTAGAAGATATTGTATTTTTTGTCCTTGCGCGCTATCATAAAAGTGCATTTTCCGGCTATACTTTACATACAAACTAATGTTCAAAATCACCTATAAGTCGAAAATTTTAACCGAATTCAGTTTTTCTTTTTGAAGAATGTCAGGATATAAATTTGTAAGAATAATGTGCATTTTTTAAAATTTATATTTGTTCAAACAAATTATTGTTACAAACCAGAAATAGATAAACTTAAATTTCGGGTTTTCGAGATGACCCTTTATTTATGTAGTTTGCGGAGGCACCAAGCTGCCAAATTCTATAGGAATTTGTTTAAATTTAAGGGGTCGTTTTTCCACTTTTAGAAGATAACGCACTGCATATAGGAATGTTTGTGTTTGGAATAAAAGGTAAGCAAAAGAGAGAAATAGTTCAGAAAAGAGGTTTTTTTAATTGGTATAAAATTTATGAACGATACATTTACTTACTCTACCGGCGACAGTGGTGTTACAATTAGCTGCCGTCGGGCGGAAAAAACTTTTGTCGTTGTTGGCACACAACGTAAATTTCAGTCTTTAGTTCAAATTCAAATTTGAACTTAAAAGTTTCTCTCTTTACAAAACTTCACAATTTAGTTATTGTCAATTTTAATTTATTCAAGATCGTTATATTAAGGCGGCACAGGCGCTACACGCACGGACTGGCCGGTTTTAACAAACTAAATCTGTTATAAATAATTAATTAATTATAACCGATTTTCTCAGACACAATTCTTGAAAGACTCTGTCGGTTAGAAGATTCTATTTAAATTTTTCATCCGCCCTTCGCGTTGTACTTAATATGTTTTACGCGGGTGTCCGACGCGTAGACGGGCGTAGTCGCGGCGTTCTCGATTTCTTACAACACTTACCAGGCCAGAGCCAAAAGAGGTGTTGCTCGTAAGAATCGAGAAGTTGTACTGCGTTCGTTTAAAATTTTCGACTAGCCTCTAGTTCTTGCTTTGCCTCCAAAGTGGGACAAATTTGCAAACGAAGAATTTTCTAATTTTTTATGAGTAGGGAGGAATTCGCGGCCCATTGGACTTTGCAATTTTGCTGATTCTAGAATGCATCGACAGTTTTCCTGGAGAACGGAAATGACTGATTATTGATCATTTTCTGAAATTATTTTCATTGTAGTTAATGAAACTAATTTCATATTATTATTTATTTAAATTCAATTAATTCTCATTTATAATAGTTGTCTAAATTAATTAACAACTATACAGTGCAAATTGTGATGCATTACGAGCGAATATCGTCTCGTGAAAAGGAGAATCTCGCGAAAAATACATTGAAAACAATTGAATGTTATAGTTTCATCTCTTTCTTTTTATGAAAGGACAGAGTCTCGTTATGCATCACTAAGTGCAAATGTAAAATTACAATTGCACGATTTTCTGATCAGTTGTTAAAATCAATTTGGCTGTATGTATCTTTCGATCGCAAGATTATGGTTTGATAAATTAGGGTGCATAGAATCAACCAATTCTGGTGGTTGTGCACCCCTGGCGTACAGTCAAGACGTTAAAATGCACGTGCGTTTGCTGTTATGCTGCAACGCAGCTTGTGGGCCCGAGGGAAAGGAGAAGGTTTTATAGGAGGAAAACGGCTTCGTAACATTACTGCAACATTTCATAATTTTAATTTTGCTATAATGTTGTTTATCGACATTTTGACTTCGTAACATTACTGCAACTTTTCATAATTTTAATAGACTGTTGTCAATTTGATGCTGAAAACATAAAATAATATTCGAAGACAGAAACGTAAATATTATTATTTTATTTAGTGCCTATTGCAGGCTAAGAACGCGGACATTTTATGCTGACAGGGTTCGACTTATCAGGGTGTCGCATATCCAACTTTAAGACTCGCTGCTTGGTAACAAGTCTTGAAGCTAAAAGGATTTTGATAATTATTACACAATGTTGCCAGGTTAATTATAAAGCTAGTCCCCAAAAGCAAATTTCCTGATATTGACCCAATTCCTTTAAAATGTACCTGGAGGCTTGTGTAAATGATAAGAAATAATAAAATAAAATAAGAGTAATACCATCCCAATTAGTAATAGTAATTTCATTATTTATATAATATCTTCATATTATTTATTATTATATAATATTTTTCGAACCAAAATAATGTTTGAACATTAAAATCAAAGTTTCATTAGTAAGAACAATAATGTATTGGTGATTGGTAATAAAATAGCAGTAATAATCAAATACCAATTATCCGACAAAACAAAATAATAGTATCACTATTAATTATTACAGGAGTGAGGTATATAGGTTATTGTTATTGGCTATTTAATTTGACTTTATATTATAATATATCAAGTTTGATTCCTCACAATGTGGCAACTATGCATTACGCATAGAGTTTGTCACGCGATTAGTTCACGGCGTCGCAATGTATCGTGGTCCAGTCAGTCTTATCGTTGACGCTCTTAACTTAAGCTGGTGATTGAGCATTCCTGTTTGCACGCGAGCGCGCTTGATTATCGTGAGTAGTGTAGTGCCTGAGAGGAAATTAAGTGTGGTTTCGGGTCCTTTTTTTCTTTTATTAACACAAAATTTTTCTTTATTATGTCTCTCCCTAACTTGAGTGAGTTGCGATGTGGAGGAATTAAATTGTGCTATGGCTTTTTCCGACTCTGAGTCCGAGCCCATTGACATGGAGGACTTTCAGGATACCCTTTGTAGGATTGGGGTAATCTTCCAACCTTATCCCGAAAAGAAACATATGACCAGGAGGGGTAAATTGTTAAAGACGCTCCTTAGCCACAACTCCGTTCGGGATGGCGAACAGGGTGCGCTGACGAGGCTTGCGGTGCTGCTAACTCCACCGCCGCCCTTATTTCTTTGGAGAAGGAAGGGCGAAGGAAGGAGTATGACGAGCAAGGCCCTTCGTTTAATGCAACAATTCGGTTGCTTCAGTATAACGTTGCAGTAAAATCCTTCCGGATCTTGTCGGAATTGAATTCTACCCGAGGGTAAGTAAAATTTTGTTTCTCTGTTAATTTTAATAGTAAAAGAAACTTTCAGCAAGAATTTAATTGGTTTTATTTTAAATAATGAATATTCATGGTTGAAATTCAATGATTCCCAATAAATCTACACCTTAACTAGAATTTCACAAAAGAATTCAATCATTTTATAAAATTCTAATAAAATTCTTCCCAAAGTTTAAATCATTTACCAAAATAACAAAATTCCCTGGAGGATTTAAATTATTCTCAAAATTTGAAACAAATTCTTTTCAGAATTTTAATTTCTTCTTTTTTAGATAATTGATTTCTTTACAAAACCCTAACTATTCTCAGAACTTGAAATACATTCTTGCCAAGAAATCTATTTGAAGTAAAATTCATCCCAAAAATTATTTTGAAAATTATTCTAAAGTTAAAAATTTATTTTAAAAATACATTATTATTTAAAATGCAATTTCCAAAAAAAAAATTTTTTAAAGAAATTAAAATTTTATAAAATTCGCTCCGAAAGAAATGAATTGTTTTTTTTTTTGAAATTTTGATCAAATTTATTTATAAGGGTTCATTTATTTTCAATAATTAAAATAACCTTTTTCGCAAAAATTCAATCATTCCTATAAACAATCAAAATTCTTCTCAGAAATTCAATTATTCCCAAAATTTCAATTAATTCACTGCAACAATTCAATTATTTGCACAAATAATAAAATCCATCGAAGGATTCCAACAATCCCAATTGATCTCTTCAAAATGCGATTAACATTTAGTCAATTAACTGATTAATCGATTAATTAATTAACACCAACATTTCACATTTTAACTTTTAAGATTCAATAATTTGAAAGAATATTGTTACAAAACATCAATATTTTATATTATTAGAATTATTCGGAAATTCTCCAATTAAATAAAATTATAAAATAGAAATTAAATAATTGAAATTATTGAATATATAATACCTTCATATTATTTATTTATTTTTATTTAAACTAAATTGTTAAACAAAAATTATATTTAAAAATTCGATTGAGCAAAGCACTATCTGTCGATGGTCTTGCACAAATTCCTCGATGGTATGTTCCATTTTTCGAGGATATGACATTTTAAAACATATAACCCAACAAACAACCCGTACCGGTATTTTAAGAATAGAGTAGATATTTATTTATATATATATATATATATATATATATATATATATTTTTTTTTCTTGATAGATTATTATAGAACATTACCAGGAATAGATATATTTATTTAATTATAATTTAATAGTTTATAATATTAATGTAAAAACTTTTTATAGGTAGTAGATTGAAAGGATGAAATATTATTTAACTATTCTTAACCCTTTAAATAAATTTAATTAAATTTTTTCAAACGTGTTAATTAAACATAAATAAAAATAAATTTAAGTCACATTAAATTTGTAACCATGCGAATTAAACTTTCATTACACATATTGTTAATTAATTAAATGAAATAGTATAATTTTTTTTTGCAATTAGGAATAATGTATTTTACTTGCACTCTTAGTTTGAATCATCCAAAACTTTACCGATTCAATCAGTCACTTATATTTTCAGCGACAAATCACTGACCTTCACTGGCACAATAATCATTTTGACTGGTAAATCTGTCAACCATTGTCACTGAAACAATCAGTCACTGAATTTAACCGAAAACCAGTCAATTCATTTAACTGATTTGTCTGCAGATTATTTCAACTGACTTAGATCAGTCATTTTAACAAATACACCTGTTACCTTTTTGAATATATGAATAAATTACATTTATCTGTAATATAGACAAAATAATATTATTTCTTGTTATGAATATTTGTTGATGATTTTTAGATTAAATACAATATTATTATAATTTTTAACAAATATATTGTTAATTGAAAAACAAAAACCTTTTGTTTGTTTAACAAAAAAAATATAAGCACTATTTTTCTTTTATTTATAAAATACATTGCTTCAAATAGTTAAGTTTGTAAAATATTTTTAGTTTATATTATATACTATACTATATAAAAAATAAATGTTTGAAAGTATTCACAGTTGCTCAATATATCGTGATAGTAATATTTTGAAGTGATTGTGAAGTGATTTAACAGTAGTTAATTCCAAGTGATTTGAGTTAAATATTTTAGAAGGATATTTAAGAATTGTATGGACGAAATTAATTATAATTTTGCAAAATTAAGTTTATTAATTAACTTTTAAATAATTTAGTTATTTAAATTCATTATTCAAATGAATAATAATAATAATAATAATAATAATAAATAATAATAATGAATAGTAATAATCTTAAATAAATATTTAAGATTATTACTAGAGCTGTGCAAAAATCTCGAAAAGCCGAGCTGAGCCGAGCTTCAATTTTTTCGAGCCGAGCCCGAGCTTGACTCGATGTATCAGGTACTCGAATTTTTCGAGCACTCGAGTGAATTCGAGTACTCGATTCCACTCGAGTACTCGAAAATTTCGAGTACTCGAGTAAATTTGAATACTCGAAACTTTCAAGTACTCGATTGAATTCGAGCGTATACATGATTAAAAAAATAATAATAAGTAAAAAATATCGAATTCTTCCTAAATCTCATAAGTTAGTTAGTAGGTTAATTATTTTAACACCTAACGATTTTCTACGATCAGTAAATCCCCTAAATTCGAAACTTCCTACTTACACAGGCCGACAAGATTTACTTTCCAATAATCAGACAATACTTTTCCGAAGGATTTCGACGTGCTGAATACGAATCCGACCTCAAAAAGGGCCCATCACGTCAGGTTTTCGAGATATTTTAACCTAAAAGTGCAAAAAACCTGTTTTTAGTTATATTTGAGGTCATGTAACACCAAGACATAATTTTTTTCTCTTAAAGGTCAATCTTGCTACTAAAAGTGCTACTCTTCCCCTTTAATATCCATTTTGAAAATTTAAAAAATCTTTATTTTTCTCTGAGTAATCGTTCATTGAATTTTCTGAGTTTGGCGAATTCTTCGAAAACTGAGTAGAAATAGTGAAACTTTGATAATAAAGCAGAATTTAACTACAAACATCTAAAGGGCTTAGGGGGTTAAGTATGCAAAAAGTGCCCCCGCTTCTATTTTTCTCAAATTTGGCCCATATGTTACTATCCATATGACTATAACTTTCTGCAATTTTGAACTCAAAATTCGCTTTTTTGGGGGAGTTATGGAGGGGGAAAGCAAAATCAAAAAACTTATTTTTCTCGAAAACTACTGAACCGATTTTAATGAAATTTTAAGAGGTTGTAAATATAGATAAGGCGATTTTAGAAAAAAAAATCAAAATTTTTTTTTAAAAAAAAATTAAAAAAAAAATTTTTGAAATTTTCAAAAATTTTTTTTAGGGTTATTTTTTTAAGTGACCACTTTCTCTTTTATTGTAAAAAGTACCTTATAATGTCCCCTTTAACATATATTTTTTCAAATTTTTTAAAAATATAGTTTTTGAGTAAAATATCAAAAACCATATTCATGCTATTTGTCACGTACGGTAATGCACATATATACATATGGGCCATATTAATGTGATAGGGTATAGCTAAATAAGTATGGAAAAAGTGACCCAAATATATTTTTCCCATTCATTTCTACCCACTTAAAAATAACTTTTTCAAATTTTTAACTTAAAATTTTGAGTTTTTTGGAACTTATAGAGGAGAAAAAATCGAAAAACGCATTTTCCTCAAAAACTACTGTATGTATTTTAATCAGCTTTGAATATGTTGAAAAGACAATTAAAGAGATTCCAATAAAAAAATTTCAAATTTTTTTTTCAAAAAATTCCAAAAATTTTTTTTTGTTGAAAATTTCAAAATGAAAATTTTTTGAAATTTTCAAAAAAAAATTTTTTAGTTCTATTAAAGTGACATTTTTAAGTATTTTCTCATTTCATCCTCTTATGTGATCTACTTAATAAAAAAATTTTGCTCGACTTGATTTCAAGGTGTGTCACGGTAAATAACTCAAAAACCGTACCCGGAACATTTTTATGTTGTATGCGAATGGTTAACTGATTTATTATTTACTTAATTACAAAATAATAGTTAGGGGCTTTCTGAATACAAGCCTGAAATGTATGTCAAAAAAATTATTTCCAAAGAAAAATCCAAAAATTTTTATTTTTACATTTAAAATTTTTTTCTTTTTGGATCGTTGAAGCGGTACATCACACATTTTTTATTTAACTTCTTTAACAGTCTTACTTTTTAAAAAATAATGGCCTAGATGATTTTAGAGTGCGACACGGTAAAAAAAACTCCAAAAATCCTAAAATTTGATTTTACTATTTTTTAAATAGTTCTGAAGATGTTCAATATAACTAAATGCGAATTCGATATTCAGATTGACAGAATTAAAAATGAAATATTTTAGGGAAATACAATCAATTTTAAATAAATTGTCTGCCATATTCTATAGGCCATTTTTAATTTTGTTAATCTGATATTGAATTACTATTCAGTTGTATTGAACATCCTTAGAACTATTTAAAATTTAGATGTTTGTAGTTAAATTCTGCTTTATTATCAAAATTTCTTTATTTCTACTTAGTTTTCGAAGAATTCGCCAAACTCAGAAAATTCAATGAACGATTACTCAGAGAAAAATAAAGATTTTTGAAAATTTCATAATGGATATTAAAGGGTAAAAGTAGCACTTTTAGTAGCAAGATTGACCTTTAAGAGAAAAAAATTATATCGTTATGTTACATGACATCAAATATAACTAAAAACAGGTTTTTCGCAAATTTAGGTTAAAATATCTCGAAAACCTGACATGATGGGTTCTTTTTGAGGTCGGATTCAGATTCAGCACGTCAAAATCCTTCGGAAAAGTATTGTCTGATTCTTGGAAAGTAAATTAAATCAAATTTTGTTAGCCTGTGTTATTAATAGTTTTTTGCAATTTAAAAGCTCGAATAATTTAGAGTACTCGTTTCCAATCGAGTACTCGGAAACTTCGAGTACCCGAAAAATTCGAGTACTCGAATAAATTTTAGTTTAATACTTATCTAAATTTTATAAATAAAATATTATAAAAATTTTTTAGGAGTTTTTAAACCTTACACACCTTATACTAAAATTATTAGATATTATAATAAATTAGTCATTAACTTAATCGAAATAATTATTTTGAACAATGAAATTTGCTATTTTATCATTAATAATCAATAACTACTTTGATCACAATAATTGTTTTTAACAATAAAATTTAAATATTATATATATATCCCTATATTACAAAAATATATCGCTGTCGCCGCTGTTTCCAGATTCTATAGTATATTTAACATAACTTCCTGTCAATGACGAACATAACCTCAAAATTAGGTGAAAGATCATCACTCTGAAGTTGGCCACAAATGGCTATAGTATATTTAACATAACTTCCTGTCAAAGAAGTACATAACCTCAAAATTAGGTGAAAGATCATTACTCTGAAGTTGGCCACAAATGGCTATAGTATATTTAACATAACATCCTATCAAAGAAAAACATAACCTCAAAATTAGGTGAAAGATCATCACTCTGAAGTTGGCCACAAATCGCATCCCACTCACAGGTCAAACATAACCTCAAAACCCCCTTCCCACTAACAGGTCACATGGCAAACATTCCCACTCACAGGTCACAGGACAATCATAACCTCAAAATCTCCCCTCTCCTCTATTCCCACTCACAGGTCACACGTCAAATATAACCTCAAACTTGCCCCTCCCTCTTTATCCCCAAGGACAAGTCACAGGGCAAGTATAACCTCGAAGGCCTCTTGCAAGTGAAAGCTATAGTATATTCAAAACAAACCTTTTTTTACTTATTTAATTTTTAAATATTATAAAATACTATTGACGTAAATTGTTTAAGAAAGAAGAAGTAAAAACAAGGGGGTTGGCGCGCGAAACGCGCAGGGGGGCAGAGCCCCCCTAGTATATATATATATATAAAATAATGCATGGTAACATGTATTAAGTTTTCTACTCATGGGAAAAGATGACCCAAATTTTAATACAGCTGATCAAATGAATAACTACTCTCTATCCTCTGCTATCTTTAAGCATTTTTATGCCAGTAGAAAAAAAATATATTCTACTGTACAATTTTTCTATCCTTCTTTATTTTATCCAAAAGCTTAATTTGTACAATTTGAACCTGCCTTTAAGACATTTTATGTCCCTAAATCGACTGAAAAGAAGCTTATATTTGTGTCTGAATGTATAGAAAAACCCCGGAAAAGACATGAGTTGCAGAAAAGCGTGCAAAAAGAGTTGAAATGACTTCAATATCTACGCAGGTAACTAGAAAAGAAACAAAAGTACATTTATATTTAAGAAGTCAGAATATTAATATTTCATCGGCTTCGTGGGATACTGTAACATTTCAAGAATTCATTATAAACCATTTCAAAAGTTTGTTAGAGGCAATCCATAAACCACGTAGCCTCATGAGGGCGAGGGGAGGTCAAGTAATTAACTACGACAAGAGGAAAAAATGGCGCTAATACATGTAATAGCCATGAAGTAGGATAAGGAGATGAAACGGCCTTTATTTATTGGCCCCCAAATAGGGGGGTCAGAGTAATAAAGTTTTCATCTCCCTACTGTCTCGAGCGCCCCTTGAGGGATAATACAGAATTATAATGTATCGTTTGCTACACGGTTGTTTATGACATTTATGAAACGACAGCTGAATGAATCGGGTTATATTTAAGGTTTGAACGAGTTTTATGACTGAAATTGGAAATGAAAATAAAAAGTTAGTATAAAATAATAAATTTATGAGTAAATAATATTATGTTAATATAAAAATTCATTCTTACTGTCATTTCACTACAAAAACATTCAGGTTATATTTATGTTTTTCTCCTTAGATCACGTGACATAAAAGTTCAAAAAATTACCACTGTGAACGCTGTAAACAGTAGGGAGAGAAAAACCGCAATACTCTGACCCCCCATTTTGGTGTCAACTTTTTCTGCTATATACTGCAGGCGTTTCATCTCATTATCCTCTTTCATGGTAATAGCGTACTACATGGTGGGAGGGGGAGGGTGTAAATTCCCAAAAAATGGAAATTTTGTAATTATGATTAACAAGTAATTGATTGAAATTATTAGAAAGTTTGGATAATTACATTGGCAAAATGAATAAGAGTATCCTCAGGAAACCTCTTTTTAAAAATTCATAACCTTATATATACCCAGTGGGCACACTTGTTCAAAAGACATCCTGAGGATGTCTTTTTTGGTACGTCTTTTGGACTTTGTCAAAAGACGTCTTTAAGACGTCTGTAAGATGTCCATAACTTGTCCTTGTGTAGTTTATCCGAAGGACGTACATAATACGTCTTAAAGTCGTTTAAAAATTGTCCTATGTCCGGACAATTGTCGCCTTTGGGATGGCAAAATGATGTTTTCACGCAATGGCAATAATTGACGTCTTTGAGTCATTTTTTGAAAAAAATACTATCTCTGTATCTCAAACTTTCAAAACTGTGTAATGTTAAGTAAATTAAAAATTTGTGTATATTTAGGACAAATTTTTTAAAATGATTTATGAAAGAACAAGATTGATAATTATTTTTGAAAAATAAAGCATTCAAATTCTTTTATTAAATTATGTTTTTCGACTTCTTTGGGACGTTTTTAAGGCGGCTTTATTATAAAAATAGCTTTTCGAATTTCGAGGGTGTGTAACAAGAATTGTTAAAAAATCCTCTTTTTATACTTTATCCTTGACATCATACAATCATTCCACAAAAAAATTGCTATAAAGTCTAAATAACGCCCCCGAACATTTTTTTGGCATAAACTTAGAAAATTTTGTGTATAAAATTGCAATATTTATCAGAATAACAATTTAAAGATATAATTTCAGATTAAAAATGTTTATAAAACAGCTTTTTGCATAATTACAGATTTTTAAGTTGAGAAATGTTTTATTTAGAATAAAAAAATTACCTGAAAATTTGCTTTTTATGATGTCCTAATGACGTCTTTAAGATGTCTTTTGGATGTAAAATCCAGAAATTTTTCCTATGAGAAATAACATTGCAATATTGAACAAAATATAAATTTCGAGTTTATTCTAGATACTAAGAATGTTTACTAAAAAAATTTTTTATACAAGTTTTTCCTTTAAGAAACCTTTTTAATTTAGGTTGAAAAAATCTACCTAAAAAATTGCTGTATTTATTATGTCCCATTAACGTCTTTAAGACGTCTTTTGGACAGAAAACTTAGAAATTTTTTGCTACGAGAAGTAAATTTGCAACATTAAGGAGACCAACAACTTTAAAAATGACAGTTTCATTGAGGATGCAAATATTGAAAAAAGATAGTTTATCTAAAATAATTCTAAAATGTACTTATTTGCAATTCAATTATAAAATTTCCTATTAGTGTTTTACCAAAAGTTTTAAAAAGTAGTTTTTGGCAAAGAAATTCCTACATGTTTAGTGATTTTATTCCGAACCTCAGAAGATGTAAATATTTGATTGTTTTAAATTTGCATGTGTTCGATAGTTAACAAAATTTAAAAAAACATTTTAATTGTATCGAAAATAATAAATTGGTTTTATCAGAAAAGTACAAAAAATTCAATAATGGCGTTTGACAACTTTTCTTTATTTTTCCATTTTTTATTAGATTTAATTAACTACATTTTTTTAGTAATCACAGTAAAACAGGAGCATGTTTCATCTAAAAATTGTTATACACTCTTAGTTTGTTTTGACAGTGCCATACTGTTCGTGTGGACATGAACTATAGACAAATAAGAATGGACTGCGCAAGTCCCAGGATTTAAGGCTAACGCACAACTGCTTCGCTAACGTCGTTCACAAGTGTAAAGGTGTAATCCCACGGCACTATTTTACATTGCGTTTTGTAACTAGACCATGAGGGTGCGATCCCATGTGAGCAGAATACGTCGATCGAAAGCAGAAAATTATGAGTGCAAAAGAGATAGGTAGACATTGGGTGTTTTCGACGTCGTCGGTCGTACCGGTCAGTTGCCACATAAAGGTGCTCAAACTGTGTATTTGATACTATTTAGTTAAACCTAAATAGTCTCAAATAAGCACCTTGTTGTGGCAACTGACCGGTACGACCGACGACGTCGAAAACACCCATTGTTGTTCTTTTCACTCTTATAATTTTCTGCTTTCAGTCGACGTATTCTGCACACATGGGATCTCATCCTAATGCATGCTACGCGAACGTGTGAACGTATGACGTCACCCATTTGAAGGCGAGAACACAATCCATGGATACGGGGCGTATACGGATGTAAAATTTATTAATATTATTTATTTATTTATTATTATATTATTATTATTTATATATTATTTATTTATTTTTAACTTTTTGGAAACAATTATTAATTAATATGTTATGTTAGGTTATGTAATATAACCTACAAAACCTTCGTTGGAGCATGCGCGTACAGACATCTTGAAATATTTCAATGAAATTTATAATTTGTGCAATGAAAAATTGAAATATTTCAATGAAATATTTCAATCTTGCATGAAATTTTTCCTGGCTCACAACCCTAGATACGCGACGCGACGTGCTGACGTCACAATGTTAAAGGCGAGTCTACAATGAGCACGGTGGACGCGACGTGCTGACGTCACCCATTTGTTTCCTCTCTCTTAGGGTGCGATCCCATGTGAGCAGAATACGTCGACCGAAAACAGAAAATCAAGAGTGCAAATGAGATAGGTAGATATTGTTTTTCTTTTCACTCTCATGATTTTCTGCTTTCGGTCGACGTATTAACAACCTCTCAATACGTTTCGTATCCTTTTTATTAGAGTGTCGTTGAATCTGTTGTGTTTGTTGTGTTTTAAGAAGTTTTCAGAAAGATATGAATGTGACTTTTCTGCAGTCTTATGTGGTAAGTTTATTTCAATTTCTTTCTTATTAAAAACAGATATATGATTAAAGTTGATATAAGGGTAAGAATTCCTGAAGTGTCCCCTAATTTTCTTTTGGTTAATAAAAATAAATAATACTTACATACTTTGATTGTCTATGATGTCACTAATAACACCTCCAAACGATTTTTCAAAATTTTAATTTTTGTAATTTTTATAAACAATTTAACTTTTTTGCACCGTTTTAGAAAAAATTCAATTTCTCGAAATTGGCTGAACCGATTTCAATGAAACTTGTATCGTTAGAAAGATTAAAAAATGTACTATTCAGAAAAAAATATAATATGAATAAAAAGTTTAATTTGTTTAAACAAATTATATTTTCAATTTTTATTGTTATAAACAAACAATGTTCGCAATCGATTTTAGTCACTTTTTTTATAGCATCATGAAGAGGTACTTTTCATGATTCCATAGCAAAAATAAAAAACAGGAACTCTCTGAAAGTTTAGAAGTTCTATCATTTTTGGTCTCGCCGTGCGCGAGCTTTCTCGGTATCTAACGCTCACGGTACGACGCGACGCCACAGTGGGATTCTTTACAATATACTGTTCAAAAATGTCTAGAGCCTACAATTTTTAACCGATTTGAGTTTTTTTTAATTAAAGAGAACTAAACTTGTTTAAATTTTCAATTGTTAACAATTATTTATTCTAGTCAAAGTTAACAAATTAACACAATTTTTAAAAACAGTACGTTTAATTTTTAATTCCATTACTGCAGATGACCAGAATCAATTAAAAATAATGTAAAATATGTTCTCTAGATGAAAAATAAAGAATACAAATTTTGTTTTCATTTGTTATATTAGTATATTGTTTATATCATTTATTATATTGTTTTTATTATTGTTTATATTTATATTGTTATATTAGTTAACAAATAGTTAACTTTGGTTCCTCTTAACCAAAAATTGTTTTTCACATTCATATTTTAATTTAGGCATATTTGATTATAACAATTGAAATAATTTGCTTATCAAAAAGGGCATACATTCATAAAATGAGCCTACATTAAAAACAATAAATGTGAAAAAAAATTTTTGGTTGAGAGAAACCAAAGTTAACAATTAGTTAAGTAATATTGTTTATAACAATTAAAATTATTTATTTATTAAACAAAAAGGACATACGTACTTCAACCAAAGATAACAATTACTTAACTAATATTGTTTATAACAATTAAAATAATTTATTTATTAAACAAAAAGGACATATGTACTTCAACCAAAGTTAACAATTACTTAACTAATATTCTTTATGACAATTAAATTAATTTGCTTATCAAAAAAGGACATATATTCTTAAAATAAGCCTAAATTAATATATAAATGTGAAAAAAAATTTTTTGGTTGAAAGGAACCCAAGTTAACTATTTGTTAATTAATATTGTTTATAACAAATAAAAAATATGTGTTCTCTTTATTTTTCATCTAGAGAACATATTTTACATGATTTTTAATTGATTCTGGTCATCTGCAGTAATAGAATTAAAAAACAAACGTACTTTTGTTTAAAAAAGGGGTTAATTTGTTAACTTTGACTAAAATAAATAATTGTAAACAATTGAAAATTTTAAAAAATTTAGTTCTCTTTAATTTAAAAAAAACTCAAATTGGTTAAAAATTGTAAGCTCTAGATATTTTTGTACTGTAAATTGTAAAGAATCCCACTGTGGCGTCGCGTCGTACCGTGAGCATTAGATACCAAGAAAGCTCGCGCACGGCGAGACTAAAAATGATAGAACTTCTAAACTTTTAGAGAGTTCCGGTTTTTTATTTTTGCTATGGAATCATGAAAAGTCCCTCTTTATGATGCTATAATAAAAGTGACCAAAATCGACTGCGAACATTGTTTATTTATAACAATAAAAATTATAAATATAATTTGTTTAAACAAATTAAACTTTTTATTCATATTATATTTTTTTCTGAATAGTACATTTTTTAATCTTTCTAACGATACAAGTTTCATTGAAATCGGTTCAGCCAATTTCGAGAAATTGAATTTTTTCTAAAACGGTGCAAAAAAGTTTAATTGTTTATAAAAATTACAAAAATTAAAATTTTGAAAAATCGTTTGGAGGTGTTATTAGTGACATTATGGACTATCTAAATATATATGAATAATTTATTTTCAGTAACCAAAAGAAAATTAGGGGACACTTCAGGAATTCTTACCCATAACTGTTCTCACATTGTCTAACATGTGTACAAGTGTGTTTCTACTATTTTCTATACAATGTCACGTTCGGATATCTATTGTATTAAAGACTCAACGTGAGTATCTGGGTCTGGTGGCTTGAAAAATTAAAAAATTATAGAGTAACAATTTTTTATATTATCCGAATCACAAGACTTTCTGCAGACGAGAGTCCGCTGAATGTCCATAGAATGTCCTGCAGACATTCTATGGATTTTTTTTACTATTTCTTCTGCACTTCCTGAAAAGTAAGTGTAGAAAAAGCAACGAAATGAACAATAAAATTGCGTCACGTTCAACTGCGAGAACAGGTTATAATAGTAAACAGTACAGTAGGACTCAAGAACGTGATACACCCATAGAATCATATGAGTGCGACATGTTCAAACTGTCTTTCCGCTGACGATGATGACGCATATTTTGCAGTATTTGTCCAATACATATGCTAAAATCAACGCAACGCTGTCAGGGTCTTTCTACCACAGCTTTTTTTCATCGACAAAAGCAAAATACACCATGCAAAATAATTGCGCGCGCATCATTTTCACGCTCATTTCAATGAAAAAAAGCTGTTGTAGAAAGACCCTGATCATTCGCAGACTTTTGATAACGTACTGGAGAAAGGGCTTAAAGGCCTATTTCCAATAGGATGCAAAAGCATATTTTCAGGAATGGGTTATGACGCGTCACTCGAGGTTTTAGTGTAATACATTTTCGATGTATTAGGGTACAGTCACACGATCAATGCATCTGCATGATGCATGCATGCACAAACATTTGACTGTTCACACCTCAATTTTTCGCTCTCGAAAAATCATTTTTCTGGCGGGATATTTAAAATTGATTAAAATTTAAAAATAACGTATTACTAATTATTACAATAAAACATAAAAAAAAATTGAACGTTTATTATAAGGAGTTAATTATAAATAAATTTCTCTTAATTTGTGTCATATTTTAAATTATAAAAATTCACAATATTAAAATATGCCACAAATTAAGAGAAATTTATTTACAATTAATTCCTTATAATAAACGTTTAATTTTTTTTATTTTTTATTGTAATAATTAGTAATACGTTATTTTTAAATTTTAATCAATTTTAAATATCCCGCCAGAAAAATGATTTTTCGAGAGCGAAAAATTGAGGTGTTATGGCATGGTCACACCTCAACAAACATTTGAGCCACGAGAGTAAGAGAGAGGAGACGAATAATTTAAATTGTCTGACTCTCTTACTCTTATGTATTGCCATAACGACCTGCAGGCAGGCAGCCGAGCTGTGACCGTTCCATGAACAGTCAAATGTTTGTGCATGCATGCATCATGCAGATGCATTGATCGTGTGACTGTACCCTTATACGTATAAAACTGTATGAAACTAGGTAAAATATATAATCATGATGGCTTGACATATTTACCCTCTTTACCATAACCTCAAATGTTTGTTATCTATTATTCATATTCCCATTATTCTTATATTTAAATTAAAACAAAATTTTAATTGATAGAAAAATATAAAAAAAATAAACGAAAATCATTAAAAGAATGTTTACCATGGGATGAAATGAATTTGAGAAAGAGAAAGTAGAAAATAAAAATGTTGCAAAATGCCATGTTTGCAAAATTTTTTAATTAATTTATTAATTATCTTTCATTCTTCTTTTTAAAATTCTAAAGTTTTGCACATGCTACACGTACTATGATACTAGTGAATATAGGTTATGTTGGCTGTTATCAACGTTATCAAATTTCTAAATAAATTAAATATGTAAAGAGTTTCACAAATAAACATTATATTTTGCTATTAATAAAACGATAAAAACGTTGTTAATTTAAAAATTAACAACTTATTGTTATATTAATTATTCTAAACAAAGAAATTTCAAAATACCACCTTTCAGCTACGTCATCAAATGAAATATACATAATGTATAGAACCTAGGATGTAATATACGTAGTATTATACATGTATAAAACCACGTATTATGCCCTTTCTCCAATAGGTTCCCAAAAGTCTGCGTTGCGTCGGTTGCTATGGCAGCATATGCTAAAATCAACGCAACGCAGTCTTTCGCAGACATTCGCAGAGTTTTGGGAACCTATTGGAGAAAGGGCATTAAGAACCTATTGGAGAAAGGCCTTTATACATCATGTATTATTCGCACCCATCCTTGCATATTTTGCAAACGCGTTGCGTCAGTGTTGGGAAGTGAGGCATTACTGGAGATTTTATTGTAAAATACCTGGTTTTATACATAGGAAAAATACGTATTTTACCCCCCCCCCCAACATGAAAAATACATTGTGTACAAAACATTACTTTACGCGCCCAATCGTGCGTCAATAGTGAACGCAACGTTACAAAAAGATGGAGATATTTTGTGTTCATCTCATGCATGTTATTCATGAACTACTTAAATTGCTTTCGAGAAGTATTGGTCTTCATTCTTCCATTTGCGATTGCAGTTACATAATTTCTGTTACTTTTTTATTCAGCTTTGGCATTTAGTATCTAATTCTAGGTCTACCGAGATTTACGAGAATTTTATTGTAAAAGTACCACACTGCTATCACCTTTTATCGCATTTTGGTTGTTTCACTCTATGTGGATAAACCTTAATGTTGAAAGTGAAACTAGTAACGATACACCGCAACTGGAAATCTTCCTCTTTTGTCTACTCATCAATGGATTGGTCTTGCCAAATTTTCGGATCTTCGTTTTCATCTTTTTCCAATTATATGGTATGTAAATTTAAGTTTAAGTAATTAAAAAATTGTTAAAATGATTTTTATGTATATACAGTATAATAATATTACTAAATATTGTTTTATGCACAATATTTATTGTTATCATGACTTTCTAAATAATTTTTTTTAATAATGTTCTTTAACTGAACTTTTTTTCCTCACATTTTTATTAACTATAATGACAGAATATTTTTAATCTGTTGTTTATTACAAATTAAAATAAAAAATGCGTCTACTTTTTTAAACTACTATAATATATGGTAAATGTATATAGTGTCCTACTATAGATGATATAAAAAGTTAAAGATTGTGAAAATTTGGAAAATTCATCCGCCATTTTTGAATATTTTCAATATAATAATTTTTAAAAGAAAACTATTTAGAATTATAATTACAATTCCTATAAAAATTTAAATTTTTGAATTCAAATTAATGAATTCAATAAGATTGTTTTTAGAATTTGATAGGCACAATTGATTTAGAGAATAAGTTTATATATAGAAATATTTAATATATCATTTATTTAGTTATAAAAATTGTTCCAACAACAGAATATTTCTCAATGTCTTATTTGATGAACTTTTCTTTACGAGAATTTAATTTTTTATAAATAATAGAAATTTTTGAAAGGATTCAATTGTTTTTTTATACAATTTGTAAGGAGTTAATCGAAAAATTTAATTAATGTTTATAAAAAAATTTTATTGTATTAAAAAATTTTGATTAAAACCTTCGCAAAGAATTCTGTTATTAGACATTTAATTATTCATTATCTCTAATTCAGATGATGGTGATTTAAGCGTGCGATTAAACTCCATTGAGCCTACAATTTAAAAAAGTTTTGCCGGCGATATAGACAAAAACATCATCTGAAGTGTTGAAGATTGGAGGATATTTGAACGCGTTACGCCTTCGGAAGACTTATTTATGATCTCTACAGTATATTTTACTGTTCTTTTTCAATACTGGGAAAATTCCGCTTCGATTTGAAACTCACAAGGTAAATAAAAAATATTTATATATTTGCAAGTTCAAAAAAATTTTTTTTTGAAGTTAAATAGCTTTTTAAATTGCGATTAGATTATAATTTGTTTTCATTAAAGAAATAAATGAACGAAATATATAAATAAAAGATATTAAAATATACAAAATTAATATATTGAATTGTGAAAAATTTTTTATCCATTTTATCAATATTAAGATGAGATTTTTAATGTTAAAAATATTTTTAATCAAAGATGAATTGTGTGATTTAAAGGGATCAAATTTTTTTCTCTGTTTGTTGTCAACTATTTTATAAAACTAGTTTTAAGCTTCTGTGTGCTTTCATTATTTAATTATTTTAACCATTATTCATGTTGTAACATCACAACACTATTAAGAAAGTAATTTTTAGAATTTTTGCTCCTAGATATAAAAATTTAAATTTCTTATGAAAAATTAATCATTCATCAAAATTTATAGAAAGTTTTTTTCTTACTTGGCATTAGAAGTTTTGAATAATCATGTAATTATGTAAAAGACAGGTTTTTGAAAAAGTGTAATTAAAATCTTTTAGGCTTCACACTTATCTATAAAAATCTATTTACTGTTTTTTTACGTTATGTTATTTCGTTTTTTTTATTTCCACTATACTTTCAATTCACTAATATTGGAAATCAAAAAATTGTTTTATTTTGAAAAAATATTAGAAATTCAATTATTTTTAATATCTAGTATAATTATAACATTTCGCAAAAAAATTCATTTATTAAAAAAAAGGTAAAATTTATTCAAAATTCAACTAATTTAGAATAACATTTTTAAAAAATTTCGAAAAAATCAAATATTTAACAAAATTCTTAGAGAATTCTTCCCAACAATAAAATTCAATTACTTTCACTAATAATAACATGGAATTTAAAACAAAAAAAACACATATTTTTCATAGAAATTCTATTTTTTAAAAAATGTTTTGGTAAAATTCTAAGAAATAATTCAGTTATTTTCGAAAACTTTTTGCAATTCAATGTTTTTCAATACCTACTATTTTTATAAAATTTCTAAACAGAATCCAATTATTTAAAAAAATTTTCGTAAGAATGTAATCTTTTCATGAATAATAAAATTTTTTTATGAATTCAATTATTTAAATTAGAATTTGAAAACATTATTCGCGAGAAATCATTTATTCAAAAATGTTTATAAAATTCTTCGCACAAATTAAATTATTTTTATTAATATTTAAATTCTTTTATGAAAATTTAAAATTCGTTGCAGGAATTCAATTTATTAGCAGGATAAGAAAGAAGTAAATATTTTTGATAAAATTAAGGATAAAGTTAGGAAAATAAAATTTAGAATTATTACAAGGATAAGAAAAAAAAGTTTAAATTTAAATCATTTTTTAAATATTTTTTATTTATTTAAAAATTTTTTTAAAGAGTTCACTTTCATAGTATTGAAAATTATAAAATTAATAATATTAGGGTGGCTAAAAAATTTTATTTTCAAAATTCCCTAACTTTTTCTGACTAATTATTTATTTTTCCAAATTATTAAATTTTTAAATATTTTAATATTTAGTTTAATAATTCCGCATAGCTAATTAAAAATTTTATAATGCTTTTTAAGCAATCATTTTATTTATAAAGAAAAACAAGATTATTAAAAATTGTTTTTTAAAAAATTTGAATGTGCTTGAAACTTTTAATATAAAAAAAATAAAAGCAAATTTATAATTTATTTAAATCGTGCCAATGCTCGTGTATTAAATATTATCAAAGTTTTTTAATTTGTGGTTCCTTTCGATTAAAATTCCCTGACTTTCTACTGACTAAATAAATTCTCTGATTTCGAGTTTTTTCCAAACTGACATTTAATGTTTCTTTTGTTCAAATAATATAAGATACTGATTTTTCATTTAGCAATAACTTCTTTCAAATAAACGAAAACTAATAATTATTATATTCTGATATTCATAATATCTCTATAAAATATTTAAAAAAATTTTTTTAATTCAAAACTTTAAATAGAAATACTAATTTTGCAGCCTTTTGGTTTCTAACGCATTTCCCAGTTTAATTTAAATCATGATTTAAATGACAAGATTCAAATTAACATTAAAATCATGATTTAAATCATTACAGCCCTGTTTTTACGATAATCAGGCAAAGGGAGGGGGAAATAGATAATCAAATTTTTGTGATTCAAGTAAAACCACACTCAGAGAAATGATACATTTGTCTCAGAACCAACTAGACTTTTTATTTGTTTTAAGTAAATTTTATTTGGGTTAAATAAAATTTTATTTGCCTCAAATATAAGTTTTATTTATGTCGAATAAAATTTTTATTTAAAACAAATGGAAAATTCTAGTTGGTTCTGAGACAAATATACGCTTATTTAACTCAAATAAAATATATTTGGTTTAAATAATATTTTTCCCTGGGTTCAGGCTTTTTAGTCAGCAAATATAAATTTTCTAGTTATTATCAATTTTAAAGTTACTTTTTACTACAATTTTTAAAGTTAAATTTTTGGTTAAGATTCTTCTGGTATAATGAGAGTGTTTAGCGTACGAGAATATCGGGAATTGTAAAAAATATCCATAAATTTTTGGAAAATTTCGCTAATTCATTAAAATCTATAAAAAAAATGCAATTTAATATTTAAATATTTTTCAACAATTTAAAAAAGAATTATAGGTATTTAGACAAAGATATTATTTAAACCAAATATATTTTATTTGAGTTAAATGAAAGTATATTTGTCAGAGAACCAATTAGAATTTTTTTTTATTTTAAATCAAAATTTTATTTGGCATAAATAAAACTTACTTGAATCAAATAAAATGTTACTGAAACCAAATAAAATTTATTTGAAATAAATAAAATATCTAATTGGTTCTGAAACAAATTTATCTTTACTCTGGGTGTACACGTTTAATTTCAATCCACATTTTAAATTAGGATGAAAATGTTTTTTATTCATTCAAATAGTAACATTTCAAATAAGAATTTATCTAGAAAATTTAGAGAAATTTTAAAAAACAAAAAATATCAATAGAAAGTTCGTAAGATTCTATTTGTATAATATATTACAAATAATCATAAAATAAAATTTATTAGAAAGTTCAAAAAGAATGCCTCAAATAAGAAAAAAGTAAATTTGTTTTTTCATCGTTTATATACAATGAATTATTTGGTAAACAAATTTTTGAGTTATAAATTAAAAAATGTAAGATTTTTAAAAGTATACTTTTTTCAATTATTGGTAACTCTAGAACTATTGAATTTAGAAAAGTGTGTCAAGAACAAACGTTTGTTTTTAATCTATTTTTGAATAATGTTCAGGAAAAAAAATTTTTCATATACTTTTAACGGAATGCTATTTTATTAAATAATTAATCAGGTGACTTGGATTTTGTCAAATTGAATACTTTCAATGATTTTTCAAATTTATTCCAAATGTAATGTATAATATGAATTTAATTTATTTTTAGCCTCTTCATCTCCTAAAGGTGTGAAAATGGAGAATTCAGGAAATAAGGCGGCAGGAAACTCCGAGAAAAGCTCCGAAAAAAGCTCCGAGAAACCTGTGAGTTATTTTTCAAATCTTTTTATATATTATACACTAAAACCTCACTTATTTAAAGTCGCGTTTATTTGAACCCGTTTTCGCTTCAGTTACTTTCAGATAAAATCAATCCTAACTACTTATTGGCGCAGTATGCGGCTAATGTAAAGATACTTATATTCCCATTAATTGAGTTCAAACAAAACCAGCCAATCATGTCAATTTTTCGAATTATGTCACAAAATTTAAATAAGTGAGGTTTCAGTGTATAAGTAAATTCAGGCATCACAGTTAGACCCCTTTTTGGTAATTTGTCCCCTGCTTCCCCTTTTAAAACGATAAAAAATAAAAAAATTTTATTTTTTAAAAATATATTTCAATGTATGATTATAAAATTTATAAACAAATAAATTTTTGTAGGCTTTAAATATTTTTTTATTGAAAATTAGTATTTTTATTCTGAAAATTTTATTAATTCCTAATAAAATTTCAAGTATAATGTAAAAATTTTCTTAATATTGAAGTTATTTTCTATTAAAGAATACGAATCTGTAAGAAATTTGAATATGTTAATATTCACACGGAACACGGAAAGAAATCTGCTAGTATTATACCATTGGGCAGCCAATAGACTTATTCCATCGGACCCCACTATGAATTTTAAGACCAAAAATAAAGAAATCCGTCGAGCGCTTTTTGAAAAAAATTGAAAAAAATTTCCATTTTTACGAAATATAAGTGGACGTACTCAATAAGGATTCATTCTGGTACTATTGGATTTATTTATGTGGGCAAAATTGTGGAAAATTTTGTGCTGTCTTGAAACTTCATTGGCAAAAATTCGATGAGTTATAGAATTTCAAAGTTTAGAAAGCAAAAAACTTCATTTGGAGAAAAATGAAATTAAAGATTGTAATTGTCAGGGCACCTTAAAGATGAAAAACCAATAGGTTTTAAACCCCCCCCCCCCATTTTAAAAGTACGGAAATTCTACTTAATGGGATTTTTTTATAAATAGGATGGTTTTTTATTAGTATGTAAACTATTTTTAAAATGGTTAATGATTGGGTACAATTTGAAGAAAAAGAATATAAATTATGAACTAGATAAAATAACGCGCGCTGAAGCGCGCGTGTTGCTTCTTTATATATGATTCATAAACATATTAGTTAAAAACATTTGTCATTTTCATATTAAATTAAATATTGAAAATAAAAATTGTTATTATAATAATAAATAAATACATATATTCACTCAAGTATATATCTGCCCAGTAAAAAAAGATTTTTTAAGATAGCAGTTTGGATGATTGAGCAAGCCGTCTGCTCAATTGTCTAAACTGCATTGGACAATCGGAGTGACACCTCCAATCATCCAATGCATTAGCCCCAATCATCCGAAATGTTTTTAGTGGCAAAAAAAGAGGTAAAATAAGAAAAAAACAGTACTGGCGTTGCAAAAACTTTAGAAAATACGTAATTCTGGATAAATAGAGAAAAATAAAGTATAAAATACCTCTATTGAGGAAAAAGAAACATATTTCTGAAATATCACTTTTTCGCTGACAGTGTATTGCTGTATTTGACATTTTGTAGATAAAGAAGTGAAGATTATGACAAGGATAAAACACTTCATTATCGACACTCAGTATTTGTCGAATGGTAAAATATAATAGTAGATTTCATTCTTTTTGTAAGAAAAAAGAAATAATACAAAGTTACCCAAGCAGCACGCTGTATCACCTGAATGTCATGGCGATATCTATTGGGAATATTCTTGTGATATTGAGGAAGTATCATAATGTTCGCTTTTTTTTAGTATCCCTGTGACATTCCTGCGATATTGAGGGGATATTGCTGTGACATCGAGAAGATACTGCGGCGGAATATTGCTGTGATATTGAGGAAATATTGCAGCGATATTAAGGGGATATTCCACAGAATTTTTTCTATAAGTTCAAATTTGATATTATAGCGAAAATTCTGTGGAATATCCCCTTAATATCGCAGCAATATTCCCTCAATATCACAGCAGTATTCCGCCTCAATATCGCCGCAGTATCTTCTCGATGTCACAGCAATATCCCCTCAATATCGCAGGAATGTCCGAGGGGAAATTCACTCGAGAAGTCAGAAATCACTAGTAGCAGTCGTTGTAAGATTCTCATATTGATTTTTAAAACTTCTTGAGATTTCTACGCGACTACCTGCGATTTCTAGGGACTGCCGGTGACTGCTTACATACTCGCGCGCAATATATCGAAATGTAGCTTCGGATGAGCATGAGCTAGGTAAAAATCGGTTTTTAGAAATCACAAAAAAAATTCACATTTAAATAAATAATGTTTGATTTTAATTTTTCATAATTTATTGAATATTAATTGTCATTAGAATAAACGTTAAGAATTTAATTAATAAAAATTATTTGCTACATAAAAAATTTGCTGCTCTTTTAAATAAATTTGAAATTAAGATTTAAAAAAAGATTAATATAGATGAATTTTTTTCAATATTAAAAATATTAAAAAATGTTGTTATTTCTCAAAATCAAAGGTGCTATATTTTTACAAACAAAATTGTTTTTATACATTTTCTAAACAGTCTATCTAAAATAACAATTTTATATAATAAGAGATTGTAAAAGTACTGATTACTTCTTTATTTATGTTTATCAAAAAAGTTATGGATTTAAATATATGTAATGTTCTTTCTTTAATGAAATTTATTATAAAAATATTTTCAATTTTTTTTCCACTTACGATTGATTAATACTTCATTGTAAACATAAAACCTAACCTTTAACGAAAACACGAGATCATTTGTCAATAAACACTTCGGAACACTCGGGCTCATACGGCAGTTATCGGCTGACGAGCCAACTGCTCTGTGAGTATAGACTTCGGTTGAGACTCCCTACGATTTCTTCTGTGACTCTCTACGATTTCGATTGAGAATCCCAATGATTTCTATAGACTGCTAAAATTTCTTGAATATTTTCTGACTTCGAAAACAAGGAAATCGTGATTTCTTAAGTGAATTTCCCCTCGGGAATGTCACAGGGATATTAAAAAAGCGGACATTATGATACTTCCTCAATATCACAGGAATATTCCCAATAGATATCGCCATGACATTCAGGTGATACAGCGTGCTACTTGGGTATTGTCGATACTGAAAAATTAAAAACTAAATGTGGAATTTAAAACAATTAAAAAATAGTGAATTTTAATAAAAATATTAATACCCAGGTGCGAATTTAGGTTGGCCGCCAGAGTTTGATGGTTGGCCCACGGTTGGCCTAACTTTGGCAAGCGAAGTTTTGGTTGCCAGAGTTTGCCAAACTTTGGCAAGTACTAGTGCCCACAGTTGGCCCGACTTTGCAAGCCAACCATTACATGCAGAGTATAACCAACCGTCGGGCCAACTTTGGCGACAAAGGTCGACACAACTAAGGGGAACGTATCTCATATGACTTACAAATTTAGGTTGGCCAAACTCTGGGCCACGGTTGGCCCGACGGTTGGCAAAACTCTGTAAAACGCAGTTTAAATAACTCAAACTTTATGGTTGGCCAAACTCTGGGCCACGGTTGGCCCGACGGTTGGCAAAACTTTGTGAAAAACAGTTTAAATGACTTAAACTTTCTCGGTTGGCCAAACTCTGGGCCACGGTTGGCCCGACGGTTGGCAAAACTTTGTGAAAAACAGTTTAAATGACTTAAACTTTCTCGGTTGGCCAAACTCTGGGCCACGGTTGGCCCGACGGTTGGCAAAACTTTGTGAAAAACAGTTTAAATGACTTAAACTTTCTCGGTTGGCCTAACTCTGGGCCACGGTTGGCTCGACGGTTGGCAAAACTTTGTGAAAAACAGTTTAAATGACTTAAACATTCTCGGTTGGCCTAACTCTGGGCCACGGTTGGCCCGACTGTTGCAGCTTTAATATACATTTAACGGTATGGACTCCCATGTGAGCGTAGCGTAGTGGTCAGTGTATAAGTCTTCGGCGCGTTAGGTTAGGGGTTCGATCCCAGCAAGCGGTAGATATTTTCGAGAATGTATGTATGAGATCGTGTTTAATAATAATAGGTAAAGGTTATATCTGATGTTCTTGCTAATAATAACGTGTTAATTGTTTAAATAATTTAGTTTTTTAATAATTTTTTACCTTTGGCTGTTTAAGTTGGCCAAACTTACGCATGTAAAGTCGTGCCAACTTTGGCGTCAGTTTTTGGACCAACCATTGAAATGTATAGCTGGCACAACATATGCATTTTAAGTTGGGCCAACTTCCTTATGACTTGTCGGGCCAACCATCGTCGCCATTAGACGGCCAACCGTTATCATCTGTATGGTTGGCCCAACCTCTGGCACGAGAAGTTGGACCGACCTTGTAAAAGTTGGCCCAACTATGGGCCAACCGAAAATTCGCACCTGGGTACTAGACATATATTTATAATTTTAAAATATTATAAATGTCATTAATGAGGATATATATATATATTCATAATAATATGTTTACACATCTTCAATTTTTACTAATAAATATTCTTTGCAAATTTTATTACAAAGATTATTATTATAAACTTTTTTTCACTAAAACTAAATTAAATAATAATAAATATTCAAAAGTAATTATTAAAAAATAGATAAAAATACTAACTAATAATTTTTACAAATTTTATTTTACCGACTTAAAATTATTTGGAGTTACGATTTAAAAAAATTTTTAAATTCTTCATTTAGTTTTTAATTTTTCGTAGTATCAACTATAACTTTGTATTATTTCTTTTTTCTTACAAAAGGAATGCAATCTACTATTATATTTTACCATTTGACAAATACTGAGTGTCAATAATGAAGTGTTTCTCCTTGTCATAATCGCTTCACTTCTTTATCTACAAAATGTCAAATACAGCGATACACTGTCAGCGAAAAAGTGATATTTCAGAAATATGGTTCTTTTTCCTTAATAGAGGTATTTTATACTTTATTTTTCTCTATTTATCCAGAATTACGTATTTTCTAAAGTTTTTGCAACGCCAGTACTGTTTTTTTCTTATTTTACCTCTTTTTTAGCCACAAAAAACATTTCGGATGATTAGGGCTAATGCATTGAATGATTGGAGCAGTCACTCCAATTGTCCAATGCAGTTTAGACAATTGAGCAGACGGCTTGCTCAATTGTCCAAACTGCTATCTTAAAAAATCTTTTTTTACTGGGTGCACGTAATAGTACTGTAATGTCATTAATGTTACATTGTTATATTACAAATATTACATTTAATATTACAGCAATTCTCATAATGTTCCCTCTAACATAATATTACAAGTCTTTCAACTTTTAAAGTACAAACTTTAAAAACTTAAGTTCGATACACACAAGGGCGATTTGTACCTTCATAAACAATATCTTTGTTTCAAATTAATGTAATTCAGTCAATTGTTTTTAATCAATAAGGAATATTTTGAGGAATATGAAAAATATAATTTTGTTGATATAAAATTAATTTGTTAAAAAAAATTTAACAATAAACAATGAGAAAAAGCTTCCTAGTTGGTCACCATTTCAAAATTAATTAAAAATTTGAAAATTTTATTTTTTGATAAAATTAAAATTTTTCAAGATCCATACGATTGATTTTTCAAAATCGTAAAAATAGAATACAAAAAATTTGGTAACGAAAAATAATTAAAAATGTGGAAATAGTTGAATTTTTTAAGGGTATCAAATTTTTTCAACACTTCTTCAGTACCTAAAATCATATTATATTATAGAAAATTGATAAAAGTAATTTTTATCTGATTTACAAATTTTTTAATTTTTCAAAAAATTTGATTTTTCTAAAAAATTTAAATTTTTTCAAAAAATCAAAATTGTTGAAAATCTACACCTACGATTGATTGTTTAGAATTATGAAATAAAATAATTGGCAGTCCAAAATAATGAAAATTACGAGGCTAGTTCAAATTTTTATTTTTCGAAATTTTTTATATTAATTTAAAAAATTATTAACTAAAAATTTATTTCTTTTTAATTTTTCAAAGCTTATTATAAAATAAAATACCAAATTAGTTTGAAAAAACTTTAACCGTTAACAATATTGTTTCATTTTTTTGTTTTGTGAAAGAAAATTATTTCGATGCTCGACATCGACGATAATTTATTTATTTATTTATTAAGTGTAAACGGGCTATTAGCCCTTTCGTACAAAGTACTAGAAACTATTAATAATACATTATATTTTCGGTTGCGTTAGTGTTATTATTGCTATCTAATACTGAATTACGCAATTCCCTAATAAAATCTTTCAAGGATATCCCAAAAAAGTTAACATTATTTTTTAATTGATTTGCCTGAGAACCCAGTCTATTGACCACTGAGTTGCAAAGATAATTCATCCTGGAAAAAGGCATTCTGAACAGTGGAAAATTTCTTAATGATCTTGCAGGTACATAAATTCCGAATAAGCTTAACAACTCAGGGCAATTTAATAGTCCATTAATGATTTTAAACAAAAAGAGCATGTCTGCAAATAAAAATCTATGGTGTAATAAAGGAATATCAAAAGTAGAACGAAGTGCAGTATAATCATGATTATGAAAGTCAACAGGCAAACCAATCTGTCTCGCAAGAAAACGCAAAAACTTGTTTTGAACCCTTTCAATTTCAATAATGGAAGACACCTGATAGGGCCTCCAAATAATTGAAGCAAATTCCAATATCGGTCTAACTAATACGACATACAATGTTTTTATTGCAATAATATTCCTAAAATTAGAAGCATTTCTCATTACGAAGCCCAAAGCTCTTGTTGCCTTGTTGATAGTGAACTCAATATGATTAGTAAAGGAAAAAGAATTATCAACAAGCACACCAAGATCTCGAATCATGGACACTCTTGAAACTTCGTCGTTGCCAATTTTGTAACTAAAAGTTGAAACATCCCTTGATCTAGAAAATGACGAAACATTGCACTTTTTAATGTTAAAAAATAAATTATTTTTTAAAGTCCATAAGTGAAGTTGTTGTAAGTCACTCTGTAGATCAAGGTGATCCTTATCAGTACAAATGACCTTAAAAATCTTCAAATCATCAGCATATAATAAAATCGAACTGTTAACAAAAACCTTATTAATGTCATTAATAAACAGTAAAAACAAGAGTGGTCCAAGATTCGAACCCTGAGGAACTCCAGAGGTAGCTGAAAAAATATCAGAAAAATCATATTCAATTCTTACTGATAAAGCTCTATCAGTAAGATAACTTCTCATTAAACTTACTAAACCATCTGAAAATCCAAGAGCTTCAAGCTTAGCGAGAAGAACTCCATGATCTACTTTGTCAAACGCCTTTGAAAAATCTGTATAAACAGTATCAACTTGTTTACTCGATTCAATATTTCGAAATACAAAATCCGAAAACAGACTCAAGTTAGTCAAAACAGATCTGCCCTTCATAAAACCATGCTGCTCGCTAATAATCAGAGACATAGTTTGTCTATAGATTTGTTCATAGATTAGACTTTCAAATACTTTTGCTATCGTGCTTAATATAATAATTGGGCGGTAATTAACTACGTCATTTTTATTGCCATCCTTGTGCACTGGGACCACAATTCCTCTTTTCCATACGAAAGGTAATGTATAATTTGAAAGATTTTAGTAATTTTTAAGAAATAAAATTTTAATTTTACTAATAAATAGTAATTTCTACTAATTTATTAGTCAAATCTAATAGTTCAATGTAAATTTCAATTAGTAACTATTTTTACTAATTCGTATTTACTTTATTCTTATTGCTTAATTTTTTTTTTCTTGATTTCCAAGTAGAATTTTGACTTTTTGACGTTTACTTGTGAATAATATTTCCAATTATAAACTGCCTGCATTTTTACAGGCTGATCACAGTAAACGTATTTAAGGAATATAAAAGAAAACTTTTAATATTCTTTTAAATTTTTTTTAAACAAATGAAAAAACGTTTTTTTCCAATCTCGATTAGCCAAAAATTATTCGATTCAAATAATTAAAAAAAATTTTTTAATTATTTATTTAATTTAAATTAATTAATTATTATTTTTTCAATTCAATTTAGTGTTACATTCAAATAGAAAATCACTCAAAAAAATTGGAAACCTCATAAAAAATACGTAGAAAAAATTATTTGAATTATTTATTTTTTAAATTTATAACAAAACAAATTTAAAAAAAATGTTGTACCAAATTTTAAAATTGGTGTACGGAACCCGTTATTTCAGTGCGTGTGCAAATCTCACTTCCCAATTTTTTTCAATTTGAAGTTACATTCGAGTATGAAATCGCTCGAAAAAAAATCTCGATTAGCAAACATTATTTGAATCAAATAAATTAAACAAAATTTTTTAATTTGAAGTAATTAATTATTATTTTTTCAATTCTAATCTCAATTAGCAAAAATTATTTTAATTAAATAATTAAAAAAAAATTTTATTTTAATTATTTATTTAATTTAAATTAATTAATTATTATTTTTATAATAATATTTTAGTTTGTTTAAATTATTTAATTTATTCAATTTTAATTCTTTTTTTAATTTTTGTTTATAATTAAATAAAATTTATTTAATTTTAATTAATTACTTAATTGTTTTTTAACAAATTCGAAAATTTAAATTAATAGTGTTTCATTAGTAAGAAAATTTTTCAGAATAAATAAAAAAAATATTACATGAATAATAATAAATAAAATATATTTTACGTTCATAAAACTTACTGAACTTTACTTTTCTGCTATTTATTGCAGCTTCTTATTCACTCCACAATTACGTTAAGGAAAACACGCGATAATAACCTTAGAATAATACAAAATATAAAAATGTCAAACCTATAGTACACAAAAAAACAAAAAATCCACAAAAGTCTAACTTCAGGTGTGGACAGAGATCTGGAAAAACGGAATACGACGATTATTATAGTTAATAATTAATAATATCTATAAAAGGGCCCTGGACGTCCGTGTGTATGCAATTGACCTGTAATACAATGAAAATGTTCAATATTCGCAATGTTGATTAATATTTTTCACATTTAATTACATGTAATAATGTGTTTATCAGCGAAGAGTTCATTAATGACTATTAAAAATATTGAAAATTGTAGAAATACAAAAACATTTACATTAACATACAACATTTTAAAATTCTTTAAATGATTATCTTTAAAAATTTTAAATATATACCTATCTGCATAATTTTTTGAAATTGGTAACAATAATTATAATATAATTATAACACTAGCTTTCTTTAATGCATTACAAATTTATCGTTTTTTAATATTTTAAAAAAGCATTTATTTGTTTAAAAAATTTAAAAAGATACCTAAATATTTAAAGAATTTTAAAATACTCTATGTCAACGTAATTTTTTTTTTTTGTATTTTTACAATTTAGAATATTTTTAAGTCATTAATGAATTATTCACGGATAAACACATTTTTACTTAGATTTAAATGTGACAAATATTAGTCAACATAGTCAATGTTAAACATTTTGATTGTTCTATACAGGTCGATTACATATATATTCTATAAAAATAGAAAGTTTTTCGTTTTTTATTTTCCTAAAGTTTTGAACCTTCAAATAAACGAAATATTTTTCTATAATCGAATATTTTTAAAAATTAATAGACTGAAATTAAAAAAATGTTGTAATTAATTATTTTTTAGCAAAAAAAAGATTTTTCAATTATTAAAAACAATATTTTGTAAATAAAATTCAAATTAAAAGAAATAATAAAAATATTGTCGTTCATTTGAACGTTCGAAACTTTAGGGACATCGTTTTTTCCATTTTTCTCAAAAAGCGCTCGACGGATTTCTGTATTTTTGGTTTTAAAATTCAGAGAATTTGATACTTTAATGTAATCTGCAAGAAAATTTGAGGTACAGTTTCTTTCCATTTAAATCGAAAAAAAACACCGTGCTTGAATTATTTAAATCCCATTTATTTAACTCAAATAAATCTTAATTGGATCAATTAAATAATTAATTGACTCTAATAAACGAATTTATTTTCTCTCTAAATCTGAATTAGTAGAATTCTACTAAGAAATAGTAAAATTTGACTAATTTTTAATAGTTTTCATGGACGACTTTTCCCCTTTTCAATTAGTAAAATATTACTAATTCTTAGTAAAATATTACTAATTCTTAGTAAAATATTACTAATTCTTAGTAACATTTTACTAATCTTTTAGTAGAAATTTACTAATTAACCCCTTCGTAGTCCAGTTAAAAATCGCTTGTGGGCCAAAAACGGTCTAAGAAAAAAAAGTTTCTAAAAAATATGATTTCATTATATACATATAAGGTTTTTGGGGTCGCTGAATTTGAATTTGACGTCAGTTTTTTAAAATTATATGGACATATATGGCCACAGTCGCAAAGGTGGCATGACCTTTCGTGGCCACATATGGGCCATGGACTGTCAAGGGGTTAAAAGTCACTCATTTCACTAAATGAATTAGTACAACTGTTTTATCGACTATTAATAAACAGTTCTGGAGGTTGCTCGCAGGCATTCATAGAGTAAAGACGTGTTGATAAACCGCTCCGTACTCAGTGAATCATAATACAAAATATTAAACCTCTAACTTTCTTTAATGTAGAAACTGATTTAATTCTAAATAAAAATGACATCAAATGATGATTTAAAAGATCTATTACTTAAAATACAAAGTGATACATCTAATTTAAATAAAAAAGTGGACACTATAGAAAGTGATGTAAAGGGATTAAGATCAGAAAATGCTAAATTAACTAAAGACCTTATGGCTTATAAATTAAAACATAGTGAATTAACAAGAAACAATAAATTGTTATCGGATAAAGTGATGGCCTGTGAATCGAAGATCGACTATCTTTTAAACAGAGAAAGAGCAAATAATCTAATTTTGTTCAAAGTGAAAGACAGTCCAAAGGAAAATGCGAATCTTCTTAACACAGTGAAGTTAATCTTTGACAAGGCCGAAGTGAATATCCAGGAAAGTGAGATAACCAATGTGAAAAGATTAGGAAACCAAGAAGGATCAAGACCTATCCTTGTGTCATTCAACGATAAAAGTGTCAAAACAGCCATTTTCCAGAAGGCGGAAAATTTTCGAAATCAAAATGTCAGCTTCGCTAACGATATGACGAAAGAGCTTCGCGAAAAACGGAAAATGGAACACAATAATCTTATAGAGGCCAAGGCTCTCTTGGAACACCAAGGAAAAAAGGCAATCATTAAAGGATCCAAAATTATAATGGAGAACGTCACATACGACATCATAGCCATTCAAAATTACTTGTCTTTGAATCAACAAAATCTCGTGGATGACCTAGGATCTAATTGGGAGAGTTATGACTCTTCAGTCTCAGCTTCAACTTCAAACAACCGTAAAAGGAAGGGAAGACCCCCCGGATCCAGATCATCCTTGATTAACAAAATCGTTAAGAAGACCAAAAGTTCAAATGGGGACAAATCGATTAAAGATTACTACACAGAGAATCCCTTGTCACAAAACAATACTCAAAACAATCTGGAATAGCGTGAGATCAAAAAGCAACCCATCAAACTTTTATTCTGGAACGCAAGGGGCTTACACAATTTCCCGGATTTGACACCTATGATCGGCAATGCCGACATCTTTTGCTTGAGTGAAACCTGGTGTATGAATGACCCGACAACAACGATAGTGAATCACCTTGGTGACGTCACCGTAATCTTCAGCAAAGCAATCAAGACCGTAACGAGGGGAAGAGCGAGGGGAGGACTCCTCATGGGCTTCAACAGGCGTAAATACAAGCACGAAATAATATATATATCCAATGAATGTATTTTTGTAAAATTAATTACTTGCGAACTTGAATTTATTCTGGGCTCTGTATATATTCACCCAAACAATGACATCATTTCCTTTCTATTGAATTTCGATGATTTACTAATTAATATAATAAATAAATTTCCAAATTTACCTTTTTTCATAGGGGGGGATTTTAATTCGCGGATTTCAAATTTAAACCAATTGAACGACCATATAATACCGAATAATTTGCAAATAAATAAAAAGAGAATAAACTTAGATAAAAAAGTAGATACTAGAGGAATAAAATTGGTTGCATCAATGGAAGGTAGTGGTTTCGTTGTTTTGAATGGAAGAACGATGAGTGACAGCCCCTCGAATTTCACTTTTGTAAATGCACTTGGTAAATCTACGATAGATTTGGTCTGGACAAATTTTCTGGGTTTGGACATGGTGACCGACCTTGAGGTCCTCGCTGTTTGTACAAACTCTGATCATTTTCCGATTATAGTAAAATTAACTAAAGACTCAGGAGAAAACAAAAATATGATTGAAAATACAAATTTCAAATGGAAAATGGACCGCATTGTCGATTATAAACAATTAATGAGTGAGCCCCCAAGAAATTTTATAGAATCCACAGATGTAAATATTATGGAAAGAAATCTTATTAATCATATTTATGAAACTGCAACAACCTTAAGAATGAACTTTAAAAAAAATGCAAAAAAAAATTTTTCTAAATTATGGTTTGATAATGATTGTGTAAAATGTAAAAAAGAGTTGAATGATTTATTGAAAACTTGTAAAAACAATAATTTCGAAATAGCAGCATTGGTGGCGAAGTATGTCGAGAAAAAAAAAGAATATAAAAATTTACAGAGAACTAAAAAAGAATCATATAAAAAATCAACACTAAACAAAATAACACTTGCTAGAGACTCCTCCACTTTCTGGAAATTGATAAATAATTTTAGATATCGTGAATTCCCGGGGGACGCGATCGATTTGGACACCTGGCACAATTATCTCCAATCAACTTTTCCGAAGAGACTGGGCACATACCCAGAGACCTCAATCTGTAGTAATCCGCGACTGAATGCAGAAATAACTTACTTGGAAGTTAAGAGGAGTCTAAAAAGGTGCAGGGATGGTAAGTCCCCGGGTCTGGATGGAATCCCGTACGAATTTTTAAAAAACCTCCCAAATCCCTGTATTAATTATTTAGTTAGCTTATTTAATAATATAATGAAAAGTGAAGTCCTACCTAATGCGTGGGGAGACACTTTCCTAAAAATGATACACAAAAAGGGAGATAAAACGGATCCGGCGAATTATCGCCCAATAGCGCTGATGAACTCTATTTTAAAAGTGTTCATGCAAATACTCGCGGAACGATTAGGAGGATGGCTAGAAGAAGGTGTCCTCTTGCCAGAGTGGCAGGCGGGATTCAGAAAAAATAGAAGTTGTCTAGATAATATATTTACACTCAATGCATTAATACAGTCCCGCCTGTCCCTCGACAGAGGAAGACTTTTCGTTCTTTTCGTAGATTTTCGGGGCGCATTCCCCTCAGTGAACCACGACCTACTCTGGGAAAAATTATATAGAATCGGTATCGGTAGTAAATTTATTAACATATTAAAAAATCTGTACACTAAAGCGAATATAGCAGTAAAAAACCTGGGAGGTATATCAAGGAAAACGAGTGTAACTCAAGGGGTTTTGCAGGGGGAGGTCGTGAGCCCAATACTTTTTGCGATTTTTATTGCTGACTTAGAACAATTTTTAAAGGAAGAGGGAATTAGAGGGGTTTCAATAAATCATTTAATCGAAATTATTTTAATTGCATATGCAGATGACATTGCAATCGTGGCGGACTCCAGTTCAAATATGAAAAAAATTTTAAAAAGTCTTAAAAAATACTGTGATAAAAACTGCCTAGAAATAAATATAAAAAAAACTCAAATTGTTATATTCAAAAAAGGAGGTCACGCGCACAATCACAAATATGGTCGATTCTTATATGATGATAAACAGGAAATTGAGGTAGTCTCTAACTACGAATACCTGGGCGTACTTTTTTCGAATTCCGCAACCTTCATAAACGCCACCAACTCTGCTATTAGTAAGGCAAACCTGGCGGTGGGAACGACGGTATCGCTAATTAATAGATTAAATTTAAAAGTCTGGGAACCAGTAAACAAACTCTGTACAAGCTTGGTTACAAGTACATTATTTTACGCAATACAAGTTTGGGGTTTGAGATACTTAGAGGAAGTCGAAAAGATACAAAATTCATTTTATAAGAGATTACTACTCATACCAATTAATACTCCGGGCTACGCGTTGAGACATGAACTGGGACTGTCTAAATTGTCTCTCGCTATTTTTAAATTAACTTTAAATTTGACTGAAAAAATTCTTTCAATGAGCGATGACCGTTACCCAAAAATCTGCCTGCTACGCTTGAAAAATATTAGTCAAAAAAAAAACTTAGGAAAATTCAACTGGTATGAACAGGTGGGACGATGGTTCAAACTTATAGGTGAGGAACCCGAATGGCAATCTCTCACGATAGAGAAGCTACAATCGAAAAAGAATATGTGGATAGAAAAGTATGAGCATGTACTATTTATGGAGGATATGAACAGAATTGTCAAGTCTGAATCGCTGCGAATCCTGCCACAACTAACCCTGTGTAAAGGTCCACAAAAATATTTACAACTAAATATGCCTATAGATTATATAAAATTATTAGCACAAATTCGTCTTTTAAATAAATACCGCTTGAAAATAACAGTTAATAAAAAAACATATGGGCTGGAAGTGTCGGGATTTTGCGGGGAATGTGGAGCAGAAACTGAAGATATGTTTTATCACATTGTAATGAAATGCCCACATTACTCAGAAGAGAGAATTAGATATATAAGTCCTTCATCAATTGAAAATAAAACAAGGGATGCTTTTTTAAATATTTTAGAATCTCCGCAACTTATTATTGTAAAAAACTTATGCACTTTCATGACAATAGTTTTAGAAAAAATAAATAAAACAATTATGTAATTTAAATAAAATACAACCTGCGACAACCTCTTTGTATTGGCTAATAAGCCATTAAACAAATAAATATTATTATTATTATTAATAAACAGTTCTACTAATTGTAAGTAGAAATCTACTAATCAATTAGTAAAATTCACCATTTTTTAGTAATATATTACTACATCATATGGTGGACGACTTTGCACCATTTCATTAGTGACTTTCTACTAATTCAGATTTAGAGAGTAATACAAATAATGAGTTATTTGAAACAATTAAATTATTTATTTCACTTAATTAATTAGATATTTGATATAAATAAAAATTATTTGACACAATTAATTTATTTTTATCGCTTCAAGTAAGTAAATTATTTAATTCAAATAATACATTATTAAATTCAAATATATTATTTACTAGAAGCAAATAAAAATATTTGGATGAAATAAATAACTTATTGAAACTAAAATAATGAGTTATTTGAAGCAATTAATTTATTTCACTCAATTATTTCGATATTTGATATTAATAACAATTATTTGAGGCAATTAATTTATTTTATGGTTTCAAGTAAACTAAATTATCTAATGCAAATAATGCATTATTTATTGCTAATAAAGTATTTAATAAAAACAAATAAAAAATATTTGGATCAAATAAATCACTTATTGAAACGATAAAAAATTATTTATTTGAAACTATTAATTTATTTCATTCAAATAAATGGATGTTAGATATAAATAAAAATTATTTGTCTCAATTAATTTTATAGGTAATTTTATTTTAACAATATAAAAATCTATTATATGAATAATAAATATGTGTTAAATATATTAAATAAATATAATAATTTTAGTAAGATTTATATTAATTTATAATAATTTTATAAAAATATTGAGAAATTTTGAAAGTTTTACACTTGTAATTTATATAGACATATCGAATAAAATTTTCTAAGTCGGTTGAAACCCGTAGTTTTCAGATTTTAATTTAAATAAAATTGTAAAAATTTATACTTTCAAGCTGAGTCCCTTAGAAGATAGAATCGATAGTGCAAAATTATAAAAAGTTTCATTCATTTAATACAAATAAATATTTACTTGAATTAAAAACCATGCATTATTGAAACAAATAATTTTCATAATTAATTTTAAAGTACACAGAAAAGTTTTGGTGAGAGCAACTCTATTTGCTATGGTAACGTTGCGCAATTTCACGTCTGGTGGAGCAGCAGTCACAAAAGATAACGCAGCAGGGCCAGCATTGGACGAGCTGCTCTACCAGTCATGTATCAACCACTGACTTTCAGTGCAGCTCGTCCAGCTCTTCTCCCAGTAGAGAAAGAAGCTCACCCATATTATAGACGATATGCCTTCTCTCTTTTAAGAGACCATCTCAACGTGCGGAGAACGCAGCTCGCCCAAAAATTTTTCCGTGCAATATTTATTAGATCCAATTATTCCATTTATTTGAGATAAATAATTCATATTTGGTACAAATAAATATTTATTTCATACTATCAAATAAAGTACTCAGATCTAATAAATATTTACTTGGTTCAAATAAATATTTATTAGATAATAGACAATTAAACCAATTAATTGAGTCAATTCATTTTTATTTGTTTCAATTAAATTTTTTTTTCAGTGTAATTATTAGTTTTTTAGTCAATTATAAGCTCGAATTCAATCGAGTACTCGAATTTACTCAAGTGCTCGAAAAATTCGAGTACTCGATACGTTGAGCCAAGCTCGGGCTCGACTCGAAAAAATTGCATCTCTGCTCGGTTTTTCGAACTTTTTGCACAACTCTACATATAATATTACAATCGAATTTCCATAAATTATAAATAAATTCCTCCGGGACATATGGGGGATTTCACGGGAAGTGATCCGGCCTCATGCGTTTACACGTCATACTTTCATGACTTGTAGTTTGCTTTAGAAAAAAGATGAAAATTTAAAAAATAAAAATTTTAAGTCTAATAATTCCGCTTTTCATGCCTTTATACTCTCCTTAGTCTCTAAAGCGCTACGCCTATTCTACTAATATACTGCAACCCGGAGCGCGCTTCGTTCATCACTAGCACAACTAGGACGTCGTATTTTGCTCCACAATCTTTTTCAGTGTATTTTTAAATACCTTAACTAACAATTTATGCACAGAAAAAAATCGTTTTTTTAGTCGTCTAATGTGGTTTCCCCCGTTAACGGATTTCGAATTACAAAGAATATATTGACCACAATTTGGACTTACAAAGGCATAATTTTAATTCGAGTTCAATTTATTAAAGTTAAATTATATACACAATTCGAAAAAATCTGTTAATTTTTTGGGTCAGGGAATCCAAAAATTGTTTGTCAATAATTTTTCCCTAACACCGCTCTGAAACTGCAACTTTCAATGGATACAAATCGTGGCGAAAGTAGTACTTTTCACAACTGTTTAAAAAACTGTGGCAAAAGCAAATTGCTGGAGAATCTCTGGTATTTACTTATGTATTATTGTTATTTTTAATTTATAAGATTAAAATAATCCATGTTGATATTATTTTTGACGGATTAAAATTTTACTAACTAAGTAACTAAATTAACTATCTAACTAAAGAAACTAACGAACTAACTAAACTAACTAGCTAAAGAAACTAACGAACTAACTAACTAAATTAACTAACTGACTGACTAACTAAACTAATTAAACTAACAAACTAAAGAAACTAACTAATAAATTAACTAACAAAACTAATTAACTAATCTGACTAATTAATTAACTAAACTAACTAACTTACTTGTTCACATAATTTATTGTGTTATTTTCGTGTTTACTATTTATTAACTTATATAAAATTTCCAAAGCAACCTAAAATGTTATTAAAAATAAAATTGTTAGTTACAATTATAAAAACATCCAACTTGCAATTCCGCGCAAGACGTTAGGGGAAACTTTATGTACAACATGTGGTGAAATAATGATTTTAATCGAGTGATTGCTTTGAGTTTGGAAAATTTAAAGTGTGACGTCATTATATTACAAAACTTCGACTTATTGAATCTGTTTATTGAACTTCGAGTTATAGAGTACAAATAGCACTATAAGTACTTGCTAGGGGAATAATATTTTGTTCGAGTTATAAATTTAAAATAATTCAAGATAATGAGTTTTAGGGGTTCACCGGGAGGGGAATGCTTTTTTTCAACTAATTGAGGATTTCGAGTTATTGAGGTTCTGCTGTAATTTATTAATCATCACAGTATTAAAATGAAGAGAACTTTATGTAAATATAATGAAGACAATATTTTATGTTTTTAGAGTCGAAAGAGGATGCACTCGATGTGGAAAAACAAGCAACCAATTTGTCAAGTTCTGATGAAAGGTTTAAAAATATAGAACCCCACAACCAACTGCCACCGAAACGCAAGAAAATGCCAAAAAACATAAGTTCTGATGAAGAATATGTACCGAGTGAGTATCACTAAAATTAAATTAAATTAATAAAATTATCTTTATTTATAATAATTAATGTTTGTTTGCATAATTATTGTATTTCTTAGGTCCAAAGAAAAAAAATATCAGCCAACCACACGGAAAGAAAAATCAAGACTTTATAGCATGAAATAGACTGCTACTACTTTTGTATAAACTTTTCTAGCCAATGGAGCAAAGAATTGAGAATTTTTAGCGTAATATTTTTCCGTACTAAATATCCGTAGTACATATGCTTCTATAGTATGAAAAGTGTGGTTTAATAGCAACGACGCCACGCGGAGATTGCACGTAACATCGTCCTACTATGATTGCAGAAGTTCTATGCTTTTTCAGTATTAGACTCTTGCAACTGGTGATTAGGCCACGCCTACCAGGCATATTTTTATTTGTTGCGCGCTTAACTTTTATATATATTCACCTATATTATTAAAGTGGCTTTTTAAATTGCCAGAATAATATTCGTATATAAATAATTAAAAGTGCCTCTTTTATGTAATTAATATGTTAAATCTTTAAAGTAAAATATGTCTCTCAAATTTAAAGCAGAATAATAATATTTATAGATATAGATAGAAATTAGTACCTAACTTTAATTTTTTATTAATTTAAATTATAGCATAGACACATTATACAAAAATATTTTTTGAAATACGAGCAATAAACCGGCAATTGATAGGTCCTGAGTTTTGATCTCGAGCAGAGTTAATTAATAAAATTAAAGAATTAATTATCTATAAATTGTATTATCTCAAACATCTCCATTTAAAATTTTTAGCGTACAAATATAAGTCAAATTTAAAATTGAATTTCTTATTTTTAAAAATATTGCTTTTGAAAATTTTTCAGCACTTTGATTGTTTTTCCAGAGAGATTTTTAAGAATCCGTATTATATTTATAAATTAATTGTAAAAATCATTTTCACAAATTACATATAAAATTTAAATTTTAATTAAATTCGATCAAAAAAATTGATTTAAAAAATTTAGCACTTTATTACATGATGTGATTAGTAACAACATTATCACAGTTATATAATTAAATAAAAACTTATTATAAAAATTAAATAAATATAATTTTTATAAAATATGTGTATGCACAAGTAAGAGAACATTACTACCGAATCACGCACATTTGTATGTAAATACTCACTCACACTTACACTTACTTCAAACAGTATAGGTAGGCGTGGCCTAATCGCTAGTTGCAAGAGTCTAATACCGAAAAAGCATAGAACTTCTGCAATCGTAGTAGGACGATGTTACGTGAAATTTCAGCGTAGCGTCGCTGAATTTTAAGTATAATAAGTATACAATAAAAGGCTATATTGACAAACTTTATTAGAATTGAAAAGTTTCCTGGTAAATAGGCATTACGTTGTACTAAAATTACTCAAATTTTACGCCTATGTGGCATATAAAAGTTCTGTGCGTTAAATGTAAATTTTTCTATACTATAAAAGGCTGATTTTTCTCTCCGTGCACCCTGGAATTTAAAAAGGAAAGAGATAGAAAGTGTCCCAAGAATCGTAAAAACCGAACCTTATCCTATTCAAAACAAAAGTAGGGTAATGGAAATTTTAAAAATTCAAAAGGAACAAAAAAGAAGTATTTTTACTTTAACCAAAGAGAAAGCACATATTTCGATTACTAAGTCCAGTCCAGAAAGAAGAAACTCCAGTCCAAAGAGAAGTAACACCAGTCCAAAGAGAAGTAACACCAGTCCAAAGGGAAGAAACTCCAGTCCAAAGGGAAGAAACTCTAGTCCAAAGAGAAGAAACACTAGTCCAAAGAGAAGAAACACCAGTCCAAAGAGAAGAAACTCCAGTCCAAAGAGAAAATCCAGTCCAAAGAGAAGAAACTCCAGTCCAAAGAGAAAATCCAGTCCAAAGAGAAGAAACTCCAGTCCAAAAAGAAGAAGATCCAGTTCAACTCACAATATCAAGGGAAGCAGTACATCTGATAGAATGAGGGTGATAAATTCATCTGGTAATAACAAAGAAAACAGTCCAGCCAATCGAATGAGGAAAACCAATCTTAGCAGTTTCAAGGAGACCAGCCATGCTCAGCGATCTGGGGGGAATAAATCAAGAAGCAGTTTCAGGGAGACCAGCCATGCTCATCAATCGAGTGGCAAGATTCCAAATGACGAAATCAGGAGGAGCAGTACAGTTGACCTCATTGGGGGAATTAATCCTGGTAGCAGCATCAGGGATAGTACAGTTCAACAAATTGGGGGATCCAGTCCAAGTGGCAGCTTCAGGGAGACCAGCCACGATAATGATACCAGTGACAAGATTCCAGGTGACATGAGGGGGAGCAATGGAGTCGACCTAATGGAGAGAAATCATTCAGATAGCAGCCTCATGGAGAACAGCTTCAGTTCCAGCGAGAGAACTCCAATTGCTGGTGGTTCTCCCATCGATCGTTCGAGAGAGGAAATATCAGAAAACACAATCACAGGTAATTCTTCTGCTTTTATATTCTTACGTATCTCAATTCTACACTCAAAAAATTATTTAAATAAAATTTTTTTATTCAACGTCGTTTAATTTAAGACTCAAATTTAATTACCAATCCACTTTTTCTAACAAAAATATTTATAATGTACTTACTTTGTTAAGTATATACATTACCAGTCAAAATTGAGAGGCCACCCATATTTAGGTGAATCAAAAAAAATTTAAAACATAAAATTTATGACAACCACAATTTTTTTCCTTATATGTTTTGAAAGATGATAAAATTTTTAAAAGAATAAGACAATACAGAAGTAATTTGGCCAATATTTTTTCAAGATATTCTTAAAAAACTGTAATTTTCAATGTTTTACAAAAATTGGAATAATGCCTAAAATTATGAACGCTATTTAATGAGCTAAAACTTATTTTAAAGGTCATTTTCTGCAGAATGAGAATTACTTCTAAGCATTAACGTGTAATTTTTTTCTTAGAAAATACAGGCCGCCAAACTTAAACCAAAAAAATTGAAATAATTTTTTTGTACTAAAAACTATTTTAGAAAATATATAAAACATGATATGGTGTTGATTTTTCAAGAAAATTTAATAAAAAAATATGTTTGAAATTTTAAAGTTAGTTTTTTGTTAATAAAATTGTTTCAAATTTTTTGACTTTTTTGGTCCCAGTTTGGCGGCCTACAATTTTTTTTAGTCTTTGTAGTTATATAGTTTGTCATTTTCGTTAAAACTGGAATTTTATTTCTCGGAGGAAAAATTTCCAAGTTTTACGTCCAAAAGAAAAAAGTCCCGGGGATATTATTCACTACAATTTTGAAGGTAGTTTTTTTCATCTTAAATTAAAAGGGTTTTCAAATAAAAAGTCGGTAATAAAGCAAAAAGCTTGATTCGTAAAGCTTTCTAGCCTCTGTGGTTATATAGAGTTTTGCATTTTCCTTAAAACTGGAATTTTATTCTTAGGAGGAATAATTCCTAAGTTTTTTAAGCTAAAAGCTTTATTCGTAAAGGTTTTTAGTGTCTGTAGTTATATAGTTTGTCATTTTCGTTGAAACTGGAATTTTATTTCTTGAAGGGAAAATTTCTAAGTTTTTTAAGCAAAAAGCTTGATTTGGAAAGCTTTTTAGCCTATGTAATTATATAGAGTTTGTTATTTTTGTTAAAACTGGAATTTTATTCATAGGAGGAAAAATTTCTAAGTTCTATGACCAAAAGACGTCCCGGGGATATTATCCACTGCAATTTTGAAGATAGTTTTTTTTCATTTTAAATTAAAAGGATTTTCAAATAAAATGTCGGTAATAAACAAAAGGCTTATTTCCTAAACATTTTTTTCGTTATTTTCGTTAAAACTGGAATTTTATTCTTAGGAGGAAAAATTTCTAAGTTTTTTAAACAAAAAGCTTGATTTGGAAAGCTTTTTAGCCTCGGTGGTTATATAGAGTTTGTCATTTTCGTTGAAACTGGAATTTTATTTTTAGGAGGAAAAATTTCTAAGTTCTATGTCCAAAAGACGTCCCGAGGACGTCCCGAGGACATTATGCATTGTGATTTTGCAGGTTGTCTTTTTTATCCTAAAGTATTTTTCAATTAAAAAGTCGACAATAAAGCAGAAAGCTTGTTTGGTGAACCTTTATTGCTCTGTAGTTATATAGAGTATGTCATTTTCGTTAAAACTGGAATTTTACTCTTAGGAGGAAAAATTTCTAAGTTCTGTGTCCAAAAGACGTCTAGACGACGTCCCGAGGACATTATGCATTGCAATTTTACAGGTAGTCTTTTTTATCATAAATAAAGGATTTTCAAATGAAAAGTCGGTAATAAAGCAAAAAGCTTGATTCGGAAATCTCTTTATCCTCTGTAGTTATATAGAGTTTGTCATTTTCGTTAAAACTGGAATTTTATTCCTCGGAGGAAAAATTTTTAAGTTTTAAGTCCAAAAGAAAAAAAGTCCCTGGGATATTATCCACTGCAATTTTGAAGGTAGTTTTTTTATCTTAAACTAAGTGTTTTCAAATAAGAAGTCGGTAATAAAGCAAAAAGCTTGATTCGTAAAGGTTTTTAGTCTCTGTAGTTATATAGTTTGTCATTTTTGTTATAACTGGAATTTTATTTCTCGGAGGAAAAATTTCTAAGTTCTATTTTGGACATTATACGCAACAATTTTTCAGTTAAGCTTATTCATCGCAGAAAGTGAATCCTGCACTTTTTTCATTAATAAAAACTAACATTCTAGATTTGTAAAGAAAATTTTTTTATACATTATACTAAATAATTTTAAATTAAATAAAAATAGATAAACAAAAATAGTAGACACCCCGTTTTAGAAAGAACATGATTTTCTCCTTTTTTCTGTTCTTAAAAAAACATTAGGAATCTTTACTTTCAACAAACAAAATAAGGAAAATGACTTTTCTTCGTGTTTCTGAGATATTTAAATAACTAAAATCTAATTAAACAAATATAGAACACAAATCTTTTTAAAGTTTTATAATATTGCTGCAATTTTTTGAAAATTCTCATGATCAAATTGGACCAAAATTTTCAAAGAAAATTCTATTGTATTTAGTTCTTTAAATAGTACCAGTAATACTAAAGATTGTGAAAGTAATAGTCCGATTTGACAACGTTTATTTTTAAGCTTAAAACACTTGAGAAAATTTGCCCTGTATGTATATAAATGCATGTTTGCAACTTTATATTTTTATATATTTCAGAGAATTCAGGGCGGATGAAAATTTGTCATCAGGGATGTGTTTGCTGTAAGTGTCATTATGGTGTATTGATGTAGTAATGTAATAGGGGCAAAATTTCTTAAAATCTTTACCCATAAAATATTAGAGATTTTATTAATAATTGTAGAGTAGAGAGGGGGTTAAAGTTTTTGGTAAAATGTGAACAGTTGATTTTGTTAGCTCTGTAGCAAAAATACAGTAGAACGGACAAAATTTTGACCTATATGTTTTCGAAAGATTTTTTCGTCCTCTTTCCAATGGAAATTTTTGTTTTAATTCAAAATTTGACTTAATTTTTTCAAAATCCAAAATTTAATGCCTTTTTTTAAAAACGGAATTTTTTTTGCTTTAAAATAAAGCGTAGTATGTGTACTTTAAATACATGAATAGTTAAGAATGGCGTTTTTTTGTTTTCGAATTATTAATTAATTAATTAATAAAAATCTGTATAAAATTACTAAAAAATGAAATATTTTTCAAGCAAATAAACTTTTCTCAATTATGAGCTAATCAATGTAAAGCTTACCAAATTTGGCATCCACCAAGTATACATACACCTATTTTTTATAAATAATTGATAAATAATTGTTTATTTATTTATTTATTAATTTACTGGAAAAATAATATTTTTTTCTTTTTTTACTTTAAAATAATGCTTAATATGTTTACTTTTAATACCCGATTTGGAAAAAGTGCTGTTTTTTGTTGTCGAATTATTAATTAATTAATTAATGATCAAAAATTAGTTAAAAATTTAATTCTTTGCAAACTAAGAAACTTTTCTTAATAAAAAAGAAGAAATGTTTCTTACTAATTTTTGTTAATTAATTAATTACATAATAATTCGAAACCAAAAAAACGGCATTTTTCCTAATCGGACATCGAAAGTACATATGTTAAGGGTATTTGAACCATTATGACGCAACAATTTATTGACAACATTTGTTTTAAAATTGTGACGTCATAATAGTTCAAATTCCCTTAAGCTTTATTTTAAAGTTAAAAGAAATATCATTTTTCCAAAAAATTAATAAATAGGGGAGTGTCGTTAGGGTTGGACATAGTTTTGACTTTTCATCATAAGCATCTATGTAAGATGAATTTCTCGATTTTGCACATATTGTCGGAAAGATGAACTCAAATGCAATGTTTTTGCTGAACATTGTAAAAAAATTTGACCAAAAGTTTAGGAGTTATAAACAATTTAAAATGAAAAATAATGTCGTAAGGGTTGAACATGGTCGTAAGGATTGAGTCATTGTAAAAAATCAATTAAATATTTAGGTAAATGATTAAAAATGATCTTCAAGTAGTAGAATGACACTAGAAAATGAGGAAAGGAACCATAAAATTAATATAAAATCTCATATTGTGCATTTTTACATGACATTAGATATTTTATTTCTTGTAAATGAAATAAGAAATTTAAAAATTGATACAATGAAAAAAGATTATCAAATAAATTTTGTTCTTCTCCTTTCAATGGAAATGAAGTTTTTGACACCGCCTTAAGTCAAAAAATGAATTTCTGTTGCAAGTACACTTTGTAATTGCAAAATTTTGGGCGGTTAAGCCCTAACGACATCTCCTGGCTCAACGCTAACTCACGTTTTGTTTTGCGACATATCACACATAACACAAACGCGTCACACAAAGGCCCAAATTTCTTTCCACATTTTCGTATAACATCTTAATAAACAATTTGAGTAAATTTACTTTGTTTTGGCATATTTCTTCTACATTTAGTTTTATTCTTTTGACACCACAAAAACGTTTTTGTTGAGCATATAACACAAAATTGTAAATTACAAAACTATACTTTTGTATACTTCTCTGCAACTCATGTGAAAAGTTGGCTGGCATCAGTAGCAGAATTTAAGTACAAAAACAGATGGCGCTAAGTGTGATAAAACAAAATAAACGCAATGGTTTAACCCTAACACCTGTCTAACCCTAACAACACTCCCCTTAATAAACAATTATTTATGTATCTATTAATTATTTATAAAAATAGGTGTATTTATACTTACTGGATGCCCAATATACCGTAATCAGTTGTTCTTATAAGGCGGTAATAAAATAATTTTTTTATTTTTAATTTTCACCGACTCAATCTTTAATAAAATAGAAAGCTTTTTGTTTTTTAATCTTCACTGAATTCATTTTTAATAAAATTGGAATATTTTAAAAATTTTTTAATTTTGACCCATTTAAAAGCCATTGGTGGTTTCGACCCACCAACACTTTTTTCGAAAAAATTTAATAACTTCCAAAACACTTAAAAAATTTCAAAATAAACTACACTTCTGTGTTCAGAAGACTCAAATTAATAAAGAAATTCCATTCTATTAATTTTTACATTGTATTAACAATAATTAAATAATCAAGTGAAACAAAAAATTTTGAAAATTGTCAACATTTTACATATGACACTGTCATTCCGCAGACATTTTGGTAAATGGATTGAAACTTCAGACACCAGCGGAGAATGTCAGAACTATCATTCACATTGAAGGTTAAGTCAGTAAGACGTAAAACACGAAAATAAAAGCGAATTGGTGGTTTCGCCCCACTCCACTCTAATTAATTAATAATTCGAAAACAAAAAAAGGCATTTTTTACTATTCATGTATCTAAAGTACACATATTAAGCTTTATTTTAGAGCAAAAAAAATGCCGTTTTTAAAAAAGGCATTAAATTTTGGATTTTGAAAAAATTAAGTCAAATTTTGAATCAAAACAAAAATTTCCATTTGAAAGAGGAGGAAAAAATCTTTCAAAATCTTATAGATCAATGTTTTGTCCGTTCTACTATATTTTAGCTGCAGAGCTAACAAAATCAACTGTTCACATTTTATCAAAAACATTAACCCCCTCCCCTCTCTACAATTATTAATAAAATCTCTTACTAAAGTTTGTGCATAAATCAGCCCGATTTGAAAACTTACAATTTTCAGTTAGGTCATTTGACGAATTTTGTCCCAATATTATATTACTATATATATCACCTCTAATATTTATAAATATTGGAGGTGTAAACAGCTCAATTATTCATTTATTGATTTCTTTCAGACAATTGCGACTTAATGCAAGAAATAAGAAGAACTTCAATAATATTACATAATGGTATCAACCATATAAAAAATTGCCTCGAATCGGGTCATGAAGTCAGCAGATCAAATGTAGCATCTGTCACAAGTCACGAAACTCTGCCCAAACAACCTCTAAAATCAGTTGAGGAACTCGAAGAATTTGATACGCTGATTCAAAATAATTCTGTTGCCTTAGAACAATTTGTAATTTTAAAAATTTTTAATTTAGTAATTGAAATGTCATACTATCTATGTAAATTTTATAAACAGGCGTCCCAGCTTAAAATCCCCGCACAGGATCCTCTCGGGATCCTGTACAGGTCCTGTGCAGGATTCCATACAGGATACCGTGCTGGTCCTGTAGAGGATCCCGTAGGGGATTTTGGGACAGGGTTCCTGTGCAGGTTCCGATGCAGGAACCTTAGTTATAAAAGATTTTTGTAAAGTTGCAGTTATCAAACTTTCTGTAACACTTGCAGGATCCTGTACAGGAACCTTTGCAATTTTATAAACTGCAGGCACTTAGGTGTAAAGGTTCCTGTAAGGAACCCTTAAAGGATCCTGCACGATTTCCTACATTAATTTATTTATATTTTTAACTCCTGCGCAGTAGTTTTCTGAGTTTCTCGAATGCGCAATACATTTGCGCATCGGAACCTGAACAGGAACCCTGTTCCAAAATCCCGTACGGGGGATCCTGTACAGGACCAGCACGGGATCCTGTATGGAATCCTGCACAGGACCTGTACAGGATCCCGAGAGGATCCTTTAAGGATCCTGTACGGGGATTTTAAGCTGGGGTTTACACAGTTTTCTGTAGATAGTATAAATTATCAAATTTTCTTTGGATTTCAAATTCAAGTTAAAATTTGAAATACATTGTTGCACAATATAGTTGATGAAAGTAAATTAATTAAATAAGTTAATGTAATGTTAGAAAAGGAAAGTAAGCCGACGGGGTGGCAAGGATTTTGGTGCAGCTTGCAGAGCAGTAATGTCCCTTATAATGACAGATACCTTAGCAAGGGAGTATTCCTGGAAAGGCATTAAAGGGAACCGAAAATTTGAAGGCAAACAAATTGCAGCAACAGTTGTAGGTTAGAAATAAGCTTTTAAAGTTTTATATTTCTAATACAAAAGCTGTTACAGACTAAGAACATTTCAAATCAGGCTGACCGAACGAGGAGCATGATTATTCCCCAAATGTCATTTGACCGAACTGACATTTTACCGAATTGCATTTACCCGAACTGTTATTTTAACGAAATGTCACTATTCCGAATCGTTATTTTTACGAACTGACTCTTTTGCAAAAAGGTCATTTTTCCGAAATATCATTTTTACGAAATATCACTTTTGTGAATCGTCATTGCCATTCGGTAAAATGACATTTGAAGAATAATCATGCGCTTCAAGTCGAATATTTCAAGTTGTAGGTTCATCTGTTAAAATATATTTTTTCAAATAAGTTGCATACTTTTCTATTTTTCATAGAAATATTTTCCAAACAAGCTATTCACATTTGCATTTTGAATAATTAAACTGAAAAGAAATAGACGAAATTTGTTCCACTTTAAATCTTTTTGCAAATAATAAAATAAGTGTTTTTCCTAGTATCTTTTAGGTAGTTTTGTATTGTTTTAAATTTAAATAATGTTTCAAAATTAACGAAGACAAAAATTATTATAATATTTTTATTTATCAAAAGTTTTAACTATTTTGTTCGATCTTAAATTTCTGTTATATTAAATGTCTTCAATATTAACTGTTTTTTAATATTAAATTTGAAAAGCTTACTCGTAAATCATTTATGGTGCTACCAAAAAGACAAAAGAATTTCTTGCATTACTTAAAAGTAAAAATTATATGTCAAACAAATTTCCAACATTACTTTTTTGAGTTTTATTATTAAAAATTTAAATGTTGCTTGTTGTTATTCAGTTTACCTGGTTTGAAATTAAATTAGTGTGCAACATTTCATTCAACAATATAATTATCGAACCAATCAATATGTAGAAAATTTAAAATATATTGAGTCAAGAAAATATATTCTCGGTCAGAAAACATATTTTCTTTTTTTGAGAAAATTTATAAACTTTAACCAGAAAGACACTAAATGCACATTTTTTTAAAAACTCTTTAATTTTCACATTTATTTGAAAAGAAACTTTGATTTAAAAAATAAAATTATTTAATTCTACGAAACATTAATTATCTAATTTAAAAACTCTGGTTAATACTAATAGTTACTCGGCTCAAGAAAAAAAGTTTCCTTCTTTAAATACACTTAGAAAAACTTTACTGAATACAACTAAATTCTAGTTAAATTAACTAAATAAGTACTCGGAGAAAACAATCAAGCGTTTTTAGTTTTTAATATGAACAGTTAACCTTATTTAGCAAGAGAATGTACATGCGCAGTAAGCGTAAGATTTCTGCTGTATTGGTATAAATTTGTACGATATGAGTATAGAAGTTCTACCTTTAGACGCATGGGACGTCGTATACTACGATTGCAAGAGATCCATGCTTTTTCGGTATAGTTTCTTGCAACTGTAGCAAGAACAGATACAAACATAGCATAGAAGGGCTCCATACTATAAACGCTTGATTTTTTTTCCGTGTACAGTACTACACAGTAAACCTACAATGTTTCTTAAATTCAACCAATTTTATTTTGTAGAAGAAATTCTGATAAGTTTCCCAACATCCACGGAAAGTGCGATTGAAAGAGTAATTGCTGATTGGTTCAGGAGGACTGGAGATCGAATTAAACGAGATATCACAAAAGGTGTACGGGCTTAATAACTCTAGGGTGGACGACACAACTCTATTTGTCTACGATGCATCTTGATTAAACGATTATTTTTAATTACATAAATTTGAAACCAGTTTTTATTGAATATTTTTGATTTAATAAATAATTGAGCAACAATAGTTTGTAATAACACAGTGCAACAGCATTTTTATTTCTGGGACCGCATAGGGTGACTTTCAAATGTTTTTTGATGATGAATAGGAATCCGTATTCAGAATTGTTCCATCACCCTAGGTTTTTGAGAAATTTGGCCTTGAAATTTGAAAAAAGTCCATTTTTGGGGTACTTCTTAGTTTTTTATCAGGGTCCACAAATTATTTCTAGGTTTTTCATGATGTGCGTACGAAAGTACATATCCTTCTCAACAATCTCACAGAAAAAAAGGTGGTATAAATTTTGTTGCGGGTAATTTTAACCAATGCTAAGTCACATAGACAGAGGCGCCCTCACCTAGGTGAAATTTTGTTGCAGCGAATTTTTACCCCAAAATCAGGTTAAAATTTAAACTTTTTTTTTACTTGTGCTCCAATTTGGACATTGTAAAAAAATCTATTTTTCGATGAGTTATCTTTGTTTGAAGGTCGCGCCGCATCGTAAAACCAGTAAAACCGACGTTTTTGAAATATTTTTTGTTTTTTTATCAAAGTACAACAATTTTTCCTAGGGTTTTCATGACATGCGTACGAAGTTTCATTTTCAACAATCTTCAATTTTGACCTTTTAAAAATATCAATATTTTGATGAGTTATCCTTGTTTGAAGTTCGCATTACAACTTGAAATAAATCTCAAGCAGAAAACAATGATTCATTAAAGAAAATGTTAGATTCTTAGGAAAATCAAAAATAAATTGATCACTCCTGGTTTGTTTATCATTTCCAATAGTTTAACAATAATTTAACAAAAACAAAGATATCTCATCGAAAAATAGATATTTTTAATAGGTCCAAATTGGAGATTGTTGAGGAGTATATGAGCTTTCGTACGCACATCATGAAAACCTAGAAATAAATTGTGGACCCTGATAAAAAACTAAGAAGTACCCCAAAAATGGACTTTTTTCAATTTTCAAGGCCAAATTTCTCAAAAACCTAGGGTGATGGAACAATTCTGAATACGGATTCCTATTCATCATCAAAAAACCTTTGAAAGTCACCCTATGCGGTCCTAGAAACAATAAAAAAGTGAAATGCTGTTGCACTGTGTAATAATTGATTCTCTCTGTTTGTCTTTATCATTAAAACTGTAAACATTTTTGGTCAAAAATTGTTTGATCAATTTTTGATTTAATTGTTCTTGTATTATAAATTAAGATTAAATAATAGTTAATTTTTTCTAATGAAACGAAGTTTTATTTCAATTCCCTTATTTTTACAAATAAAAAGCATTAACAATTAAATTTGATAAAAATATTTTAAAAAAAGAATAAACGTTTTTAGAACTTGTTTAAATAAAAGCTTGCTCAAATTTTTTAAAATATTTATTTTATTTCTATCCAAAAAATGTCACTAAAATGTAATTGTTTATTAAAATTGTTTAAATAACTAAGAAAAAATATCCCAAAACATCAGTTTCATTGAAAAAAATTGAATTGCAATGAGCTGAAGATTTCATAATTTATAAAAAAAAATTTCTTTTGGATACGACTTTGCCTAAAGTGTAATTGTTTATAAAAATTATAAAGTTATTTGTAAAATAACTTTTTCAAAAGGATAATTTCTAGGCGACTAAGGAAAAACATTAATTGTAAAATTTTTTATTCATTTGTGCCCAAAAATGTACGGACAGTGCAATTGTTTGTTGAAATTGTTTAAATAATTAAGAAGAATTATTGCAACTCATTTCTGAGTTAGACGAAAAAAATATTTTTTAATTTCATTAAAAATTGTGATCTAAAAGTTAATTTGAACCAAATTTTGTCTTTTTATACCACTGTAGAGCGCAGCGAACGCGGTTACAAAAATATTAATAACATTTGACCTAATGCAATTTACTGACTTTTTTTTAAATATTCGTGATGAAACCGGGAATCATAATTGACAAGAAAAATTTTGAAATTTCGTTAAAACTGGAATTTACTTTCTCGGAGGAAAAATTTCTAAGTTCTGTATCCAAAAGACGTCCCGACGACGTCCCGAGGACATTATGCATTGCAATTTTACAGGTAGTCTTTTTTATCCTAAAGTATTTTTCAATTAAAAAGTCGACAATAAAGCAGAAAGCTTGTTTGGTGAACCCTTATTGCTCTGTAGTTATATAGAGTATGTCATTTTCGTTAAAACTGGAATTTTACTCTTAGGAAGAAAATTTTCAAAGTTCTGTGTCCAAAAGACGTCCCGACGACGTCCCGAGGACATTATGCATTGCAATTTTACAGGTAGTCTTTTTTATCCTAAAGTATTTTTCAAATAAAAAGTCGACAATAAAGCAAAAAGCTTGTTTGGTGAACCTTTATTGCTCTGTAGTTATATAGAGTATGTCATTTTCGTTAAAACTGGAATTTTACTCTTAGGAGGACAAATTTCTATGTTCTACGTCCAAAAGACGTTCCGTGGACGTCCCGACGACGTCCCGAGGACATTATGCATTGCAATTTCGCAGGTAGTGTTTTTTATCTTGAATTAAAGGGGTTTTCAAATAAAAAGTCGGTAATAATACAAAAAGCTCGATTCGTAAAGGTTTTTAGTCTCTGCAGTTATATAGTTTGTCATTTTCGATGAAACTGAAATTTTATTTCTCGGAGAAAAAATTTCTAAGTTCTATGTCCAAAAGACGTCCTGAGGACGTCCCGAGGACATTATGCATTGGAATTTCGCAGGTAGTCTTTTTTATCTTAAATTAAAGGGGTTTTCAAATGATAAGTCGGTTATAAAGCAAAAAGCTTGATTTGAAAAGCTTTTTAGCCTCTGTAATTATATAGAGTTTGTCCTTTTGGTTAAAACTGGCATCTTATTTTTCGGAGAAAAAGTTTCTAAGTTCTACGTCCGAAAGACGTACCGAGGTCGTCCCGACGACGTCCCGAGGACATTATGCATTGCAATTTCGCAGGTAGTCTTTTTATCTTAAATTAAAGGATTCTTCAAATGAAAAGTCGGTAATAAAGCAAAAAGCTTGATTCGAAAAGCTTTTTAGCCTCTGAAGTTATATAGAGTTTGTCATTTTCGTTAAAACTGGAATTTTATTCTTAGGAGGAAAAATTTCTATGTTCTACGTCCAAAAGAAAAAAAGTCCCGGAGATATTATTCACTGCAATTTTGAAGGTATTTTTTTCATCCTAAATAAAGTATTTTTAAATAAAAAGTCGATAATAAAGCAAAAAGTTTTTTTCGTAAACCTTTTTAGTCTCTTCAATTATCTAAAAATTGTTATTCTGATTAATATTGCAATAATGTTTGCATTGCCTTACACTTTTCTTTTACTTTTTCGTTATATAAATAGCGAGTAGATAGGCTAAGGGAGTTCTGGATAAAAAGGAATCTGTTACCGGCATTACCGGCATTGCAAAATGGGGTTGATGACTCAGAATTTTGCAATTTTTTTTATGACTTATCATCATCATTGGTATTTCTTGGTTTTGTTGTTTACAGGGTGCATTCTTTAATAATGAAACATAATTTCTTTGTTTCTGAAAAATAGGGGTTGATGACTCAGATTTTTGCAATTTTCATTGATGACTCCTCTCATTGGTATTTCCTGTTTTGTTTTACAGGGTGCATTCTTTAATAATGACAGTATTTCCTGTTTTGTTTTTACAGGGTGCATTCTTTAATAATGACACATAATGTCTTTGTTTTTCGCAAAAATAGGGTTGATGACTCCTCTTCATCGGTATTTCCTGTTTTTTGTTTTACAGGGGTTCATTTTTTAACGATGACACATTTCTTTGTTTTCACCTAAATATTGTTATTTTTAGTGATTTCTTTGTTATTTACTCATCATATTGAAATTTTTATGAATCATATTTTTGATATAAAAGAAAGCTTTTTTTCCTCGGTGTTTAGTCAGTCTCTAGATTTTTTATAGAAAACAACCTAAATGTTACAAAGTGCAAAGAGAATTGAGTTACAGTGTCGAGTAAACAAATTGTTAAAAGACATTCGAGAAACAAAAGAATCCATTGAATTTCTGCAAGTTTATCACCAATTAATAAAAGATTTCAAAAAATTAAGTATTAGTGAAAAATGAGTTTTGCTAAATTAAACATTGCTGGAAAAGGAAGAAACTTTCTTCCAACAAAGAAGTTAAGTGAATTAGAAGAAAATCAGGTGCTTCAAGTGTCAGATATAAAGACTGTGAATACCAGATTCGGACTCAGGGTTGTTGCTGAACTTGGGAAGGAGTTTCAAGTGTTCTTACCGAAGAGAATTGCGGATGTGATAAGTGAAGATGACACCTTATTACCACATTTAAAAGAACTATGTGCACACAAAAAATTGTCTCTGAAATATTTGGGAGGACCACATAATTCCATTGAATTCATTGAACAGTAATCAGTAATTTAAATATTTTTTTCCTTTGCGTTTTTCTACGATGACGTCACTATATATAGATATACTGTACACAATACGAAAAAAAATTATTGATTTGAATCTAGATCTTTTAAATGGGATTCATTATAATAAATTTATGTTAGCATTAATAGATTATTGTAATATATCTGAAGCTTTTTCAATGCCTTATTTGAAATCTGATTTAGAAATATTAAAAAAAATTACAGGAAAAGATAATTGCATTGATTCAATCCAGTATAAGGACTTTAAATTTTCCAACAATTTTCTTGTTTTTTTTCAAGATATTTTTGAATGGAAATCAATTTGTTGTACAGAATTTAAAAATATAGATGAAAGTCTTCTTTTTAGAATTTCACCTGACAAATTAGGATGGGGTTGTTTATGTTACCATTTACATTTGTCGGAGGAATTTATGTACAAATATAAAAAATTTTTACACTGGGATAAAATCAGTCTTTTTCAAAAATTTTCTGATGAATTTATGGATAAAAATACGGAATATCTTAATTGGAATCTTATGATTTATAATAAGTTTATAAGTGAAGATCGATTCAAAAAGTTAAAAAAAACCAGTGTATTAAATCCAAAAAAGTATTGTATCAAACTTAGAATATGTTAATGTTGTAAAATAAAAAAATGAAATGATAGATAATTCGTTTTATTATTTTTTTAAACCTTTTTATTTTTTCAGAAATATAAAATTACATTAAAAGTCTGAATCATTTATCCAGCTATTATGAGTATTATCAAAGCCTAACCATTTTACAAATAATTTTTTACCTTGTCTTTTAATTACTTTTTCCACTAAATAAATATTTGAAAATTTAGCTTTTGAAAGTTCTTCCTCATAAAACGTACCAATAATTGGATTTTCCTGGTAATCTTTAAGAAGGTAAGTTATTGGTTCTGTATTTTTTATCTGATTTATAGTAAAAATCTCTGTCGTCCAGTTTGGAGTATAGCCTTTTTCAAAAATATGTTTGAATTTACTTATACGTACTTTGTCGCCTACTTTAAATTTAAGACTTTTGTTTCTTATTGAGAATATTTTTTTCTTATAAATATTAATTAACAATTTTTTTTCATTTTGAGCTGTAACATCTGTTGGTTTCATTTTAATAGTTTGATGTTTAGTATTATTATAAGAAAATATTAAATCATTTAAAATATCTATCCACTTATAACTACCACGTAAACTAAATTGCTTCCACATTTTATTTTTTAAAGTACGATTAAATCGTTCGCAAATTGACGCTTTCAAATTACTATGAGTTGAATATAAATTAATTTTATAATGATTCATAAGATTTTTAAAATGAAAGTTGTAAAATTCTTTTCCTTTATCTACTTGTAAATTTTTCGGTACGCGCTTCTTCTTTAAAACAGAATCCATTGCTGCTGTAACTTCTTCACCGTTTTTGGACTTCACAGGAACAGCCCAAGCAAACTTGGAGAATACGTCTATGATTGTTAACATATATTTATAGCCGTTATTTATTTTTGCGTATGGTTGCATTTCAACCAAATCAGCTTGCCAGGTCTCATCTATACCTCGAATATCAACATTTCTACGTTTATAATTTCTTCTAGCAGGCTTGTGTAGCTCGTTTACAAGTTGTATTTTTTGAGTTTCCATGATTTAATTATTTTTCAAGTGCACGCAGTCTGCCATCCAATTGAGTAATAATCTCTTTGTTAATAGACAGCATCTCTATATTTCTTTCAATACTTATTTTTAAATTATCAAAATACTTTTTTATAGATTCTTCTATTTCCGATACTTTTACAATATTCATATTAATATCGCTTCTCACAGAACCTATTACGTCATATATGGCATTAGATTCAGTTTCTAAAAGTTTTTTGAGCATATTTAAATTAACCGCGTCACTTTCATTTTGAGCATCAGCTATGTTACATAATTTTTTATTTTCCATGTTGTAATCTCCTTCAGGTGTGAGTTTAAAACCAAGTCCTGGAGGACCACGACTTGAAGACTCGGTGCTCTTAAATTTACGTCCGAATATATCGATACTCATTTTGCAAATGTGAAAATTCCAACTGTTACATCCCGAGATATAACTTTTTATTAATTTTATATAATTAAGTTATATATGATTATAATCTGATTAATTATATAGCATTGTATGTAGATATGTATATATATATGGATATTTTGTTAATGTAAATGTAATAAAATTCTATAATTCATAAGTACGGAGAACATATATATATGTATATATATATATATATATATGTGCATACATGTGTATATGCATAACAATTGTAGAAACCCTGCATGATAAAATAGTAAGTCGTGCAAGTGGGTTACCATCTGCAATTATTGAAGTTACAATTGACCGTGATCTAAACTTGTGTGATGGGTGGGCGGCGGTCGGTTACTTATCTGCACTCGCGGTGACTAATCGGTTGTCGCCTGCTTATCATAAACGATGATAAGAAGTACGAGCATAAGAAAGTTCGTAATTCAGACACTAGAGTCTTAGATTTAAAATTATAAGAAAGAATGTATGAAAAGATGACTAATTATATAAAAGTTATTGTAAATTGTTACAAAAGCGAGTGTCACATTACCTAAGATCGAACAATTGACATGTAAGAAAAACAATCCGACTGGTACGTGCTTTATACATTTTAGCACGGATGCGTGCTTTATACATTTTAGCAAGGATACGTGCTTTATACATTTTTGCACGGATACGTGCCTTTTGACCGTCTCATCCCCAGTCAAGTTGACTATTAGCTAATATATAAACCTCTGTTGTCCACAGTCAATTGTCAAATACTCTGGTGTGTTTCTGCCCGAACGGTATCGTTGAGTCGGCCCTTCGATCGTGAAATTGAGTAGTAAATTCAGTGTTAAAGAAGACTTGTTCTTTTAGTAAGGGAATAAATCGCACTAATTGAAAATTCAATAATACTTTCGTCGTATAACAATTCAATTTAATATTCTCTTTCTAATTATAAAAAGTTAGTGCAAGTTCTTTCCAAACACTAAGAAAATAAGTTTTCTTTTGTATCAAGGTACAGTGTGTGAAAGAACACTTAGAGTTGTTAAATAATTGTTCAAATAGTTGTTCTTTGTGCTTAAAAGTGTCAAAAGAAACGAACTGAAAAGCTCATAAAATCCTGTAACCTGTAACGCAACCACGCATAACTGGTTGCCGCTCATTCTGTAACTTCATCATCGCCAAACTTCAAAATTGTAAGTAAGATTAATTCTGTTAACCTTCAAATTGTTTAATGAATAAACGTTATAAAAAGGGAATATGCATATGTTTATTTAACGAGAACCCGTAGTTCTTTCAAAGTCAAAACGAATTCACACTAAAAATAAATGTCAGGTCTTACCAACTTGACTAATCAGCAACTTGTCTCCATTTTACTAATTATTTAGTAATTGAACTAAACCTTAGCTCGGGTCGTAACAGCTGATTTGGTGGCAGCGGTGGGATTTGCTACTTTTGTTAATAAATAATAAGTATTCCAAAAATATACGAATTTCATTAAATTCACTCTTTAAAATTCATTTTAACATCGTTCAACTAATAGATTGTTCCTTTCTTTAATCGGCAATTGCGGATAGAATTGTACTCGGTTATTGTGCAAGTAATTTAATATTAACACTTAGAATCGTTGTTTCTGCTCGCGGTTAGGAGTTATACGAAACCTTTTCTTTCCATTCACGTGGTGCAAGTTAAAATTAAATTACACTTAGGATAAAATATTAGCTTGGCAAAAATTCATGCAATTACTCAATTACATTACTTTACTACACATTAATCGTTTTAAAAGGTTGACTTTACGCCTTTTCGGCGAATTTTGATCTTGCAATTTTCCTCTTGCAGAATTGTTAATAAAACGATTTCATTACACACTAACAGTTAATCTTTGAAAGTAACATTTTACGCCTTTTCGGCGAATTTGTTAATTTAAAGATAACAATTGAAAGTTAATTAAGTTGAAGCATAATTGAGGTTATTTTACGCCTTTTCGGCGAATTTCGACCTTAATACACTGAAATTCTACGCCGACTTGGCGGGGATCTCTTTTGTTTCACTTTAAAAATTGATTTTCTTTTAATTCACATAAAAACAACGGGTTAAACTAAATTAAAGACGAAATGTCTTTTCTTTCAGTTTAACCTATCATGCAAAACGAGGACCAAGTCTTCAAAAAGCCTAGAAACAGAGGAGGAAAGAAGGTTCAAAAGAGATACCAAGAAAAATCCTTAGAAGCGATAGAAAAATTATTAGAAGTGAAAACATTATCTTCACAACAAGAATTTTCAGACTTCTTTGAAGCCCTCTTAAACAATACTGAATCAGTATTAAATAACAAAAAATAAATTATACTTTGTACACAATGATAAAAATAAAATAAGTTACCATTAACATTATTGTTTCATGTTATTCTTTAATCGAAAAAATAACATAATTACAATTTATTCAAATTATTTACAAAACAGATCAGCAGATTTTATCATTGATTACACAACAGATTATAATCTAATAGAAAAAACTAAACTAGTTCCTTTCATTCAGTCAAAAAATTATAACTCCAAAAGCATCATCATTCCAATTGTATGTGAAGAGATTAAATTTCACATCGTAAATAAAGGGCTAGAATTGCCAATTTCGGGAATTATAGGTAATAAATTTATGGAAAAACTATTCTTTTATCTTGAGGAAATTAATCTAGAACTTGCAACAGATGAGCAAAATTTTAATAGTGACAAGCTTATTTTGTAAGAAGAAATGAATATTTATGCCTAATTTAACAATTAATCATCAAAATAACACTATTATAATTTATTCTAACAATTTTAAGAATAATTCAGCAATATTTTTATGTGATTCTTCATCAAATTTTAATCTTATCAATAAAAATACATTAAAGTATTCTACTCTTATTGAATACTCAAAAATCAGTAATAATAGTAATAAAATAACTCTATATGCTGGAATAATCAAAATTTTAATATTAAACAAAGAATTTCAATTTCATACTGTCAATATAAGCATAGATTCTAAATTTTCTGGAATAATGGGAAAATCTTTATTAAAAAGACTCAACTTAATATAAATAAGACTGAAAACCATAAATTAAAAGTTAATCAATCATGTGTTTTGTTTATGTAAGTGTTTCTATTGCAACATTGATAGTATTATTCGTTTTCTTATGGTTTGCATAAGGTAGTGTTTAATTTAAGTAGTTTGAATTAAGCGCGAGTCTCCCTTGGACAAGAAATTGCATTTATTTAAACTACTGTATCTCGCCTTTAGGCGACGGTCGTACAGTAGTACAATCTATTTCAAGTCAGACGATCGACCAAGGATTAAGACATACATATAATTGTCAATAAATTGATATAATTGTTAAAAACCTTTCGTTTTTAGTAAACGGACTAATAACAAATCATATATGCATAAATATTTGAATACTTCCTTTAATTATCCAAGTGGACAGTTTATATCTCATCATTGTATATCTCAAAAGAAAAGATTTCTTATTGATCCTACTATTTCGATTAATATTATAAAGAGTTCTGAATTACAATCTTTTGTTAATATTGACAAAAACAAAACTCGTTCACTCTTTAAAGGAGAAATTCAAACTATTGGCGAAGTAATTTTACCAGTTTACACAACGGACGAATATTACACAAAAGGAGAATTAAGCGAAAAAGTATCCTTAAAATTTGGTGTAGTTAATTATCAAACCAATTCCAATATAATTGCAATTTTAGGAGCCGCTACGCTCGATCAATTTTGTCAATTTAATTATTTTCAAAACAAAATAGTTGGTCAAGACGGAAATTGGAATAAAGATATAATAATAGATAGACTTAAAAGCGGTCTTGAAGCAATAACTCAAAATCCAACGACATTAAGTATATTTAATAGAAAAGTCTAATACGTTCAATTAATAAAACCATAAAAAAAAATAAATAAATAAATAAAAATAAATAAATAAATTCAGGCAATCACATGCATAAATACACGGAAACACCTTGTATCTACCCAACTGATGAATTTAATTCTAAATATATTATTTCTCAAGATAAATATTACGCTCTTGATCCTACAATACCTAAAAATTTAATCAAAAGATCAGAGCTAGTCACTTCTGTTAATATTAATAAGGAAATAACTTATTCACTTTGTAACAACGAAATTCAAACTATTGGTGAGGTAAATATACCTATAAATATAATAAACTCATTCACTAGTGAAAAGGAAATAATTGGCGAAATCTTAACTAAATTCGAAGTGATAGATTACCAAAGCGATTCTAACATTATTGCAGTTTTAGGAGCTGCTAGTCTTGATCAAGTTTGCCATTTTAATTATTTTCAAAACGAAATAAATTCTCGAAGCGAGAACTGGACTATAGATACAAAAAGAAAAATAATCTTAAAAAGTATTGAAGCAATAGCTAGCAGTCCAATAGCTCTGAGCATAATTAATAAAAATTCAAAATAAATCATATTAAACAAAAAATGAGAAAGAAGTTAATAAAACCAAATTCAAATAAAGCGCGAAAATCATACGATTGACTCTAACTACTCACTGACTTCGCGCGCGGTTCACTCGCAGTAGTTCAAGTCGAGTCAAGTCGGACGCCCATACCGCGGAAACAACTGCACTTAATAGGCTTAAGCCTTTAAGCGGTCTCCACAAGCGAACCCCTCATGAGTTCATATTTTTATTTCATAGAAAGATACAATAATTTATACCCACTTATTTTATTAAAATCAACATTCTTTAAGGATTTTGAAGCAAAATTTATTATCGATCATTCATTACCTATAAATTTAATAAAAAGCAAAGAATTAAACTCTTTCTTTGGAATTGATTTCACTAAAACTCTCTCTCTCAGAGAAGGTACAATAAAAACCTTAGGGCAAGCTCAGGTTTGTGTTAGTCACACGGTTTTAGAATTTCACTCTATTAAATATACTGGTTTTACGGACATAACCGGCGTTTTAGGGTTACCCTTTAATTTTGACATTATTAACGAAATTTAGATAATAAATTAGTTAAATTCATATGAAAATAGGCAATCAAATCAGCAAAATGACTGACGATAATGAATCTACCAATAATGACCCTATGATTACTACCATGGCGGAATGTTTTGCACTCCAACAAGGAACTATGCATATTCCTTTTTATGATGGTAAAAACATGCCTTTAAGAGAATTTATTGAAGATATAACTAACGGGGAATCTTCTATTCCCATTAATTGTGAAAGACAGTATATTAAACTTGTGTTATCCAAATTAAAAGGTGTCGCACGCGACAGCACATATGGTAAAACCTTTGACACTCTTGACGATCTAATTCAACATTTAAAACAAAGATATGCTCCGAAAAAGTCGTATGTATGGTATCTTCATGAGATATCCACGATTCGTATGACCCGGGGTGAAAGTGTAAGCGAATTTTATGACAGATTAACTCTTTTGGTAGCCGGAGCTACTTCTGCTCTCGTAAACTCATATGGCGCAGACAAAATGAAAAACATGCTAGAACCCTTGAACGATTGCGCTTTAGAAGCATTCATTAACGGTCTACCCGATTCTATTGCAAGTTTAATAGAAGCACGCAATATAAGAAACATGAAAGATGCTGTAGAAGCTGCACTACAATTTGAAATTAGACACCAACATCAAGCTGAGAAAAATAACTACACTTATCATGTATCGAGGTATCAGCAGCCGAGCGAAAATAGAACTTATAATACTAATTTCGAGACTAGAAATAGGAGCCCTAGCCCTCGTGTACGATTTAATCCAGAAACCCAATCAAATATACCGCGTTCTCACTCCCCTACCCCCATAGGAATTTTAAGGCAGTCTAATTTACCCCAATCGCAACAACCAGTTGCTGGATTTTATCCACCTTACCCCTATTATCCTAATCAATTTAATCAACCACCATTCATGCCCTATCATCCTTACCCGTTTTATCCACAACCACAAAGAATGGACGGACATAATAATTCATATGGAGGATCTAAGACACCCCCACGTGCTCAATCTCCAGCTCCAACTAATGAGAAACATTTAAACTCCTATCCAATTCGACGGACAGACGCGACGACGAGTCAGGAAAAGCAAGAGCGTCAAGCAACTGTGAGGATACTACAAAAACAAGAACAATCCTGCAAGCCCAACACAGCAAAGAATCCCCAGTAATAATTTTAAAATCTCCAGATTTCTTAAACTCAAAGGCATCACTATTAGTTGACACTGGTGCCGACGTAAATTTGATAAAGTTGGACATTTTACAACCAGAATTAAACGTAACAATAAACGAAGCCATACAACTCAAAGGAATAGCCCCTGTAAAAATACCCACACTTGGAACAGTCCAAGTCAATATAAATAAAAAACCTATTACCTTTCAAGTAGTGTCTTCAGAATTTCCCTTGCAATCCGACGGCATATTAGGACGGGAATATCTTCGACAAGAAAAGGCCGAAATTTCCTTTTGGCATAATTCTATTGTTACTCAGGCAAACCCGGTAAACCCCATATTCTTTCAAGACGCAGAATCAATCACGCGCAGAGAAAATCTAGTGGAAAATAAAGAAAACAAAAGAAGAGGATTAACCATCAAAGCCAGAGGCCGACAAGTAATACCAATAGAAGTATCAAATAAAGATGTAAAAGAAGGTTATTTACCATTAATAAAAACAGAGGAAGGCCTAATAATAGGAGAAGGTATAGTAAGCAACAACAATGGATTGTGCCACATTTTTGCGATAAATACCACAACAGAAGACGTGGAAATAGATGTCCCGCCCCAAGAACTCATACCTTTCGAATACTATCCATTACCAGGCGAAGAAATAGATGAGGACTCCTCAGATGAAGATTATGAAGAACCAATAGATCGCATTTCAGCTATTATTGACAATCTAAGATTAGATCATTTAAACGAGGAAGAACAAGAACATGTCAAGGATATAGTAAGAGAGTTCCCTGAAAGTTTTCACTTAACAGGAGAACCTTTAAAACCAACCAATAAGGTACAACACAAAATTATAACTATAGATGAAATTCCAATTCATACCAGACCCTATAGATTCTCTCCTGCTCAAAAAGAAGAAATAGACAAGGTCATTGATCGAATGAATTCAGAAGGAGCAATAAAACCTTCTGCTTCGCCTTACAATTCACCATTACTCATCGTACCCAAGAAAATTGACGCTACGGGAAAGAAAAAATGGAGAATAGTTATAGATTTCAGAGCTCTTAACGACAAAACAGTAGGTGACTTTTACCCACTGCCTCATATTACTAGCGTAATTGATTCCCTGGGACAAGCACAGTACTTTTCAGTTTTTGATTTAGCAAGCGGATTTCATCAAATAGAACTAGATCCAAAGGATAGACAGAAGACAGCATTTTCAACAGTACATGGACATTACGAATACGTTAGAATGCCAATGGGATTAAAAAATTCACCAGCCACATTTCAAAGATTAATGGACCAAGTATTACTTGGATTACAAGGTGTAGAATTATTTGTTTACCTAGACGATATAGTAATATATGCTGAAGATTTAGGGGAACATGGTACAAAAGTGAAACGTTTACTACAAAGATTGAAGGAAGCAAATTTGACATTACAGCCCGAAAAATGCGAATTTCTCTGTAGAGAAGTAGCTTATCTGGGACACATAATCAGTAGTGATGGAGTTAAACCGAATCCAAAAAAGATAGAAGCAGTAGAACAATTTCCAACACCAAAAACCCCCAGAAATGTAAAACAATTTCTAGGCCTCGCTGGTTATTATCGAAGATTCATAAAAGACTTCTCCGCAAAAGCAAAACCACTTTCAAACTTATTGAAAAAGAACGTCAAATTTGAGTGGGGACTAGAACAAGACAAGAGTTTTAAGGAACTTAGATCTATGCTATGCAATAGCCCCATATTACAATATCCCGATTATACTAAAATGTTCACCATAACAACGGATGCTTCAGATTTTGCAGTAGGCGCCGTTTTAAGTCAAGATAAGGATGGCATCGATCTACCAATAGCATACCTTTCAAGAGTTTTAAATGCTCCCGAACAAAACTATTCCACAACTGAAAAAGAATGTTTAGCTGTTCTTTACGCGGTTAACCATTTTAGACCATATATTTACGGAAAAAGGTTTACATTAGTTAGCGACCACGAGCCACTAAAATGGATTGACTCAATCAAAGACCCCGGACAAAGATTAGTTCGTTGGAGATTAAAACTAAGAGATTACGAATACGAATTTAAATACAAACCAGGAAAATTAAATCATAATGCGGACGCCTTATCTAGAAATCCCATCGAAACCGTGATAGAAGAACCGAATATCAAGAAACAAGCAAGAATTCTTGTACAGACCAGACAATCTAAAGATCCTAAACCTACAGCTCCATCCACAAGTTCAGGAATTGCTAGCAAGTCAACTCAAAAACAAGGAATTCTTAAACAACCAACAAAAATTAAAGGCATTATAAAACCTGCAAAGAAATCTACCACAAATACAAAATTATTAGACACAAGCTCAATTGGACAACGTGTCTCTCAACGAAATAAAAACCAACCACGACCTATAAAAACCAAAATTATCGAAGATACATCTTCAAGTTCCGATTCGGAGGAAAGTGAGAAACCACCTATACGCAAGAAAAGCTCTAGCGTTCTACCTAGTTTAGTCATTCCTACTCCATTGTATGATCCATATGCTCCAAAAAGTGCACCCCCCGACATACCTTTTGAACCGTACGAAATCATCGCCAAATCAACCACAAAAAATAAAGGAGTAGTAAAAATAGTAAGCCCACCGATAAGTGGAAGCGAAGAAAGTTCATCTGAAGAAGAACAAGATGTTCCAAAAACTAGAAAAGAAATAGCAAAGGAATTAGAAAAATCAATTGCCCTATTTGATGAATCAATGGCCCAACATGAAGATTGGTTGACAGAAGAAGAATTACCAGCAAGAGATTGGCTTAATGCATCGGTTGGAGATGATGATTCTGACGTCCACAAAGCCGCAAACGAATACATACCTGGGAGCCATTCGGATTTTGCAGAAAAGCTAAACGAAATCCTAAAGGGCACACACAAGGAGATACAAGAATTAACTGACATGATTCAAAACCTAGAAAGCGATAACGTAAGTAAAAAGAAGCAAACGTCAGAAGAATTATACAAAGGAAAGAATATAACTTTTGCAGACCAAACAAGAAAATCAATAACACCTTTAAGCTTTAATCAACCTCTTGCAATATCAACACCGTACAAACATCCTATAATAAGAGAAGAAACATCTGAATCAGAAGAAGAAGATAGAGAAAATCAATCATCACCTAACGAATTAATAAAAAACCAAACGATTAGGTCAAAATCAGAAACATCTATTGCTAGTATTCCACCAGAAATTCAAAAATTAAAAGACGACATAAACGAATTCTCAACGAAAACCATAAGCAGTTGTAGGGAAAACTTAACTTACTATCGAAACAACTACGCTCATTTCCTATCCGCAGATTGCGAATTTGTAAAACCAGTCGGAAGATTACTTATCGACATAGGTGCAATCGATCCTCAGGAAATAAAATCACAAAACCCTCAAAAGGGCCAAATACTAATCACCCCTCGAGGACAATATAATATTTATACTTTAATAGTAAAAAACAATCACTTCGATTCACTATTAAAGCAGGATGTTTTCGATGTCTTACAAAAATTAAAAATTCTCATTCAAAAAGAAAATTCAAAAGAAATTAGAATTTCTAGAAGTAATGATCTAACTGACGAATTAATGAAAGGAGAATTTTTACAAATAATAGATACAATTTTCCAAAATAGCGCCATAAAAGTCACTATATGTTATGGTCAGGTTACAATTCCAAAAGAAGAAATTCGCGAGGAAATAATTAAAGAATATCATAACAGTAAAATTGGAGGACACAAAGGAGTCACAAAAACCTATCGAAGAATACGTGAAAAGTTTTTCTGGACTGGTCTCAAGGACCAAGTAACCGAATTTATAAGAAAATGTCCAACCTGTCAAGAACAAAAACTTGTTCGAGTAAAAACAAGAGAACCAATGATAATTACGGACACTCCACTAGACGCTTTCGATAAAGTATCTTTGGACACAGTAGGAAAACTTCCTACGACTCCTGATGGTAATTGCCACATACTTACTATGCAAGACCACTTATCAAAATATTGTATTGCAGTAGCAATCCCTGATGTTTCAACTACAACAATAGCACACGCTGTAGCTGCAGAATTATATTCCAAATATGGAGCTCCTAAAACAATTTTAACTGACAAAGGAGGAGGATTTATAAGTAAACTCATGAGAAAACTATCTAAAATCTTTGGAGTTGAACAAGTTACAACTTCAGGATACAGACCTCAAACAAACGGCAGCCTAGAAAGAAGTCATATAGTCCTTGTAGATTTTCTAAAACAATATTCTGAAAACTACGACGATTGGGACAAATTACTACCCTTTTGTATGTTTGCTTACAACACATCCGTACATGAAGCAACGAATTTCACTCCTTTCGAATTAATTTTCGGAAAAACAGCCCGAACTCCTACTTCCTTTCCTTCAGAAGAAAAATTAGAAACCTACGGTTCCTACTTAGTAGAATTAATATCGAGACTAACAGAAATAAAAACATTGGCCGCGAAAAACCTCATACAATCTAAGCATAAATCTAAACAAAATTACGACAAAAAGGTAAAGCCCTTTTTAGGAAGAGTAGGAGATAAAGCTTATGTCCTTAGAGAAGTTAAGAAAAACAAATTTGAACCTTATTATCACGGGCCATACGAAATCGTCGATGTTTTAGACAAACATACCGCAATTTTAATTACAAATGAAGGTCAAAGGTTTCAAAAACATATAGACAAACTAAAACTTGCTTATGAATAAGTATAATAACACAACTTTATGTTTTTAGATGGCTGAAATGGTCCTCAAAACACCTCCATTAAATGGAGAACTCATCCATGAAAACATATTTCCAAAAGGAAACATCGACTCGATTGAATTTCCAAAAGGAATTTTAGAAGAATTTACAGCAGAATACGATTTAACAAAACCGATTTATACAGTAGAATCCGTATCTGGACCCCCAAACAATAGGCGATATAATATTAAATGCACTGTGAAAGACACAAATCATGATAATGTTTTTGTTGCTAGGTCTAGAAACGAAAGAAAGATAAAAGATGGAGAACACACTACTGCTAGACAAATTTTAAAGTTATTAGACGACACTTATTACTTTTCTAAACAAGAAAAAGAACCGTATCACCAAAGACCGACATACGTTATGACACCAGAAGACCCTACTAAGTTAAAACTTAAACTTCATAAATGGACTAACTGCTGCGAGTTTTGCTTTCTAAGGGGGCACACAAAAATTCGATGCACGGGACCAATAAGAAATAAAAAATTGTTGCCTACAGACAATAAAAACACCCCTAACATCGACGAATTCTGGGAAATCCCAGGAACACCTATAGATAATCCAAACAACACCCAAATTATTACTGAAAACTGGGATTCCACAGAAGCCTTTTTTTAACATAAAAATCACGACACGGAATGGCAATTTAACTCTAATATAATATTACCAATAATCCATATATATGTATATATATATATATATATATATATATATATATCTAAATAAATAAATAAAAATATGAAAAATAATTAAAAATTAAGCTAATATATAAATTAAATAATAATAAGGTATTCATATTATTATAAACAAATAAGAAACAAAACTATAATAGCCAATAAAATATATTACTCACATTATATATATATATATATATATATATATATATATATATATATATATATATATATATATATATATATATATATATCTTAAACTAGTAATCACATAACAAATATACTGTATTGATTAAATTATTGTAAATAAAAAGGAAACAAAAAGAAAGACGAGAGAAAAAGAAGGAAGGGGATTTGGAGGTCGCCTTCTTCTTTCCTCTTTATTTTTAAAGTTTTCAATAAATATCATTAAAATGAGGTAAATAATAATAAAATAAATTAATAATCGATAGTCAATACAGTCTATTGATAAAAACATTAATTTTATTATGAAACTCGAAAAATAGTATCGATCGGTATATCGTTGTTCGAGATCTTAATCGATAATACCCACTAATGATAAATATACCACAAATTACATCACAATAACAATAATTAACATTAAAATCCAAAATAAATAACAAATAAATACTTTAAATCAATATATAACTATAAACATTAAAAATCCCTAGAAAAATTAAAATCAAAATTCCCTATATAATATCACTTAAAAATACAAAATATTAATTGCAAAATTCACTTCACAGATGAATATTCCCATCCTTGGATCCATCTCAGAAGCAATGGACTACATTTCCGTCGCATTTAAATTATTACTATTGTTACTAGCAATAATAGTTATTAAAAATCTATATATTTGCTATAAAGTAATATCTATGCGACGACGTCGATCAAACAACCAATCCCATGTTTAGTCAACCATTGAGGACAACGGTCATTTTAAGGAGGGAGGATTGCCCACAAAAATTTCAAAAAATATATAAATAATTGTAACCATGCACAGAGCTTAATGTTACACACCGCCCTGACGTCACCCGTGCATCGACCACAGTATCGACCGTGTAGCGCGAGACACGAGGCGACGCGCATACTCTGTCTCTCTCTCCGACTATTCAACAACGAGACGTTCTACTGTGTACGCGCCGTCTGTTGTGACGTCACCCGTACATTGATCGCAGCATCGACTCTGTAGCGCGAGATCATACGACATGTATTCTCTGTCTCTCTCTGTCCGCGTCGTTACGGTACACCCTGTAGGCGCACCGACCTTGCAAGCCATTCAAACGTCTCCTCACTCGTGTATAAACGACAAGCCAAACTCAAAACATTCGCAGCGCCACGTTCCAAAATTTATGAAGCAAACTAAATGTTGACTCAATTACCGGCACTATATAATCTACCAAAAGACGAAATGTAATTCCAATCTAAAATCAAATATGTGTAATAATCGATTATTCTCACCGATTAATCGTTTCTTTCAAACATATAATGTAAATTAGTTAGATAATTATGTGTATAATACTAAAATTTAATAATAATAATAATGGAATTTGGATAATCGAAGGTTAAAATAAAATAACAAATAGAATAACGCACAGATAAAATTTATTATAAAACGTTAGAATTCATTTTATCACAAAGACACATAAAAACATTCATAATTACAACAACCTTTAATTACAACAAAGAAAAGATTATTATTATTATCGTAAAAAGGAGGGAAAGAAACAAGTAAAATATGACATTAATCATATATAAAATAAAAATTTAAAACAGTAAACGGTCTTTGTATCATGCAAAAATAAGCATTGAATTGTTAATCCAAATCAAGTTCTTCTTTTATAATGGAATCTTTAGAACAAACACAATTAAGAGAAGCATTATCCTGATTATCATCAACAGAAGGAGTAGAATTTTCCAAGAAATCCTCAACAATTTCCATCAACCTTTCGGCTTCTTCAATCACATTGGTCATCAAATTTCTAAATTGATCTTGCCTTATTTGTCGCAATTGCGGAGCAGGTATAAAGAAAGAATTTTTTTTGGGACGTCCTTTTTGTCCCTTCTTTTGACTTTGCTCGTGAACATGATGCAATAATCGTATCCCATGCATAATGGAAATAGTAAAATTCAAAATTTTGTCCAGAAACTCCTTCAGATCCAAATTATTCTCGTCAGGACGGCCATCATCCGAAACAAAACAAAAAAAAAAAAATATATATATATATATATATATATATATATATATATATATATATAAATATATATATATATATATATATATATATATATATATATATATATATATATATATATATATATATATATATATAATTACAAAATAGAAGATAATTATCGAAATAAATAAACAATCAACTATTACTATTATTCTCGTGCAACAAAAAATCCTTCATTCAAAAAAACGTGACTATTAGTTAATATGTTATTTCTTAACAAAAGAGAAGACACTTCCAGCAAAACCCCAGCACGTCTGCATTCTAAAGGTTGAACTATTTGGAAATCTGATTCTGTGACCGATAATTTTAAACGCTCCCGGCATATTGTAAGCATAGTGGTTACAGCATTTACCACTTTGACCTTCCAAAAAGCTATGTAAAACACTCCTAGTCGTTCTTCAATACGCGACAATCTACGAGACAATCCGATTAATTTTGTAATCGAAGGTTCATTAGAAGCCTGAAACTCGTTTACAATATTATTATCTAATTGAGACAAATCAAAATCCCGTATCGAGTTTTCGAATTCCAAACTTTCATTAACAGGATTATCATTCACTTCAAAAGAAACACTTGAAAATTCTTGAGACATTTAAAATAACAAAGAGAGAAGGTGTAAGCACGAAAAATTGTATTGGAATGATACTCACTAGAAGAGGAAGGAATTTCTGAGGCACTAAACTCCCTTTCCAATGCATTTTCATACAAAATAGTAGATGCTGATGAAGAGCAACTTTGTTCCATGACGATTGCTAACAACAAACTGGTCACTAAAAGACGACTCTTGGAAGAAACACATGACTGCAAAAATGATGATCTACGACAAAATTCACAAGATGACCATATATGGAGAATAAATCCAAAGTTCATAAAGGATCAAAAAGTACTTACCACAGGAAAACGGATAAAAGTTACACATCACGTTTAGACTAAAAATCACGCACACACAATTCTTAGATATCTAATTATTATATTTCACAAGCAAACAATGTTGTATTGCAAGGATTTTTTACTGTAAAACAAAAAAAAAAAAAACACAAATTTTAATTTTAAACGAAACGAGAATGTTTATCGGGACGATAAATAGTTTAAGGAGGGAGGACTGTTACATCCCGAGATATAACTTTTTATTAATTTTATATAATTAAGTTATATATGATTATAATCTGATTAATTATATAGCATTGTATGTAGATATGTATATATATATGGATATTTTGTTAATGTAAATGTAATAAAATTCTATAATTCATAAGTACGGAGAACATATATATATATATATACATATATATATATATATATATATATATATTTATATATATATATATATATATATATATATATATATATATATATATATATATATATATATATATATATATATATATATATATGTTCTCCGTACTTATGAATTATAGAATTTTATTACATTTACATTAACAAAATATCCATATATATATATATACATATCTACATACAATGCTATATAATTAATATATATATATATATACAGTACCGGCCAGAATTGTCAGTCCACTTACAAAATTCGTATTAAAAACATGCCTCTCGTTTTTTGATAATATTTCAGTTAAAAATAAGTCTAGAAAAATTTAAAAATAACCATTGGAAAGCTTATAAAATTTCGCGTGAAATGAGCTAAAGTTCAAAACTATTCGTTAAATAAAAACTGAGTTAGAGTGTGAGAAATATCGTCTAATTTTCTGATTTTTGAAAATTCTGTTATCCAACTTTAAGTTCAGGATTGCTCTAAACGAGGTTAGAAAAAAAATTCAAATTCACATATAATAAAGCTTGAGATCTCCTCTTTAAAAGTAAACTAAGTAGCTTAAAAAATATTACGTGGTTTAAAAGATATTGGAGATTTTAAAAAGGTCTGCACGATTGACAAGCAAACCATCATTCAAGCAAAACAGTCACATCGCGCCTCATAGCCAGGGCCGAATAGGACGCTTTATCAAAAACGGGCCCCATTATTATAATTAATTATGAATTGTTATTAATTATTAACTATTAATTATTAATTATATTTAATTTTTAATTTACTAAAATTCTAGTTAACTAATTTATTTTTAATTTAGAGAAATTTATTAATTTATAATATTGATAATTTATAATTTTGAAAAATTATTTAATGTTAATTAAATTAAATTTAAAATAATAATTTCTAATAAAAAAACTATAAAATGTGTTCAAATTACAGTTTTATTTAAAGAATATCATTTAATTAATAATTAATAATTAATAATTAATAATTGATAATTAATAATTAATAATTAATAATTAATAATTAATAATTAATAATTAATAATTAATAATTAATAATTAATAATTAATAATTAATAATTAATAATTAATAATTAATAATTAATAATTAATAATTAATAATTAATAATTAATAATTAATAATTAATAATTAATAATTAATAATAATTCATAATTAATTATAATAATGGGGCCCGTTTTTGATAAAGCGTCCTATTCGGCCCTGGCTATGAGGCGCGATGTGACTGTTTTGCTTGAATGATGGTTTGCTTGTCAATCGTGCAGACCTTTTTAAAATCTCCAATATCTTTTAAACCACGTAATATTTTTTAAGCTACTTAGTTTACTTTTAAAGAGGAGATCTCAAGCTTTATTATATGTGAATTTGAATTTTTTTTCTAACCTCGTTTAGAGCAATCCTGAACTTAAAGTTGGATAACAGAATTTTCAAAAATCAGAAAATTAGACGATATTTCTCACACTCTAACTCAGTTTCTATTTAACGAATAGTTTTGAACTTTAGCTCATTTCACGCGAAATTTTATAAGCTTTCCAATGGTTATTTTTAAATTTTTCTAGACTTATTTTTAACTGAAATATTATCAAAAAACGAGAGGCATGTTTTTAATACGAATTTTGTAAGTGGACTGACAATTCTGGCCGGTACTATATATATATATATATATATATATATATATATATGTGCATACATGTGTATATGCATAACAATTGTAGAAACCCTGCATGATAAAATAGTAAGTCGTGCAAGTGGGTTACCATCTGCAATTATTGAAGTTACAATTGACCGTGATCTAAACTTGTGTGATGGGTGGGCGGCGGTCGGTTACTTATCTGCACTCGCGGTGACTAATCGGTTGTCGCCTGCTTATCATAAACGATGATAAGAAGTACGAGCATAAGAAAGTTCGTAATTCAGACACTAGAGTCTTAGATTTAAAATTATAAGAAAGAATGTATGAAAAGATGACTAATTATATAAAAGTTATTGTAAATTGTTACAAAAGCGAGTGTCACATTACCTAAGATCGAACAATTGACATGTAAGAAAAACAATCCGACTGGTACGTGCTTTATACATTTTAGCACGGATGCGTGCTTTATACATTTTAGCAAGGATACGTGCTTTATACATTTTAGCACGGATACGTGCCTTTTGACCGTCTCATCCCCAGTCAAGTTGACTATTAGCTAGTATATAAACCCCTGTTGTCCACAGTCAATTGTCAAATACTCCGGTGTGTTTCTGCCCGAACGGTATCGTTGAGTCGGCCCTTCGATCGTGAAATTGAGTAGTAAATTCAGTGTTAAAGAAGACTTGTTCTTTTAGTAAGGGAATAAATCGCACTAATTGAAAATTCAATAATACTTTCGTCGTATAACAATTCAATTTAATATTCTCTTTCTAATTATAAAAAGTTAGTGCAAGTTCTTTCCAAACACTAAGAAAATAAGTTTTCTTTTGTATCAAGGTACAGTGTGTGAAAGAACACTTAGAGTTGTTAAATAATTGTTCAAATAGTTGTTCTTTGTGCTTAAAAGTGTCAAAAGAAACGAACTGAAAAGCTCATAAAATCCTGTAACCTGTAACGCAACCACGCATAACTGGTTGCCGCTCATTCTGTAACTTCATCATCGCCAAACTTCAAAATTGTAAGTAAGATTAATTCTGTTAACCTTCAAATTGTTTAATGAATAAACGTTATAAAAAGGGAATATGCATATGTTTATTTAACGAGAACCCGTAGTTCTTTCAAAGTCAAAACGAATTCACACTAAAAATAAATGTCAGGTCTTACCAACTTGACTAATCAGCAACTTGTCTCCATTTTACTAATTATTTAGTAATTGAACTAAACCTTAGCTCGGGTCGTAACACCAACAAGATTTGAATTAATAAACAATTTTGGCTTCTCTCAATTCTTCAATAATTGATATGATTTCATTATTATGACTGGGGTTACCAGCTGCTTGAGAAGCCAAGAGTAATCTTAAACGTTCTACTAATTCATTAGGGTCATCCCAATAAACATAATCAACATTTTTATCTTTTCGATCAATCATAAACTCTTCATTTAACCCTTTACCAGTATGTGTTGCAATGTAGTTTTGAAATTTTAAATTTTTTCTATCACGAACAGCACCATCTGCTTTGTAATATTTTTTATGAGCATTTGTTGAGATAATAATATTCATATAATTTTCACGATCACTTAAACTTATATAATTTTCTTCTGGTGCTTTTTTGAACAAAAGTTCAAGTAAACCCTTGGTAGCAGGATAACTTGAACTGTTAATTAAAATGTCATTTTCTTCAAAATCTATCGGTGAATCACCAATCATTAAATTTCCTTTACTTAATTTTCTAACACCATATACATTATCTAAGTCCTTTTTTTAATCTTCTAACAATTTTAGATATACATTTATAATATTTTCCTTTAAATCTTTTGGAGAACTAATATTTTTAAAATTGTTTGCATAATTAATATCTTCATCTAAAGCTGCTGTTTTAAATGAAATTTCACCATTTTCATTATCTAAAAAATCGCTAACATTAAAATCTTCTTTAGATTCATGTTTTAATTCTGTTTTCGTTGGGCGAATATTTTTAACAATTTCAATATCATCAACTATTTTTTGAATAGGTGTTACTAGTGGTTTGAAGGTCTCATTTAAAGACTGCTCAATTTCTTCCCTACCTAATTTTAACAATCTATGTTTTCGTCGTATTGCTTTGCTTGCTTTAGCAATTTCACCAAGAATGATTTTTTGTTGTTGCAAATTTTCTTTTTTAGAAAAAGACATGTTGTTGCTTCACTGTTTAATTTTGTACTGTCATTTTACTATACTATTCTTCTAATTTTATAAAACAATCAAAACATTTTCTATATCTACCCTGATTAATTTCACGATCTTTATCAATTACAATAAATTAATGCTTATTTTTCCAACAAGAACTACAAAGTTCTTTGAATTTTGTAAAAGTCATGTCAGTATTGACATGCTCATCATAAATGTGTCTAAGATTCATTTCATCTTGTCTAAATAAAACTAATAAATTCACATTATCACGTATTAAATGTTTTGGAATGCGCGCATAAGTCTGGCATAAATAAAAGCAATCTACATCTTTATGTCTTCCCATAGAAAAAAAAGCTTTAATATTATCTTGTTTCTCACATGCTACATCGTCAAATATAAATACTGAGTTAGGTAGTGCATTGCTTGGTGCTACAACGTCAGCATTTTCATTAAATGGAAAGTAACCTACATTCTCTACTGGTTGCAAAATGTTTTCTAAAAATTTGTATTTTGGTTGATATAATGATTTTGAGTAAACATAAACATTTTCAAATCTCAATCCATTAGGATGTACTAAAAGAGCAAGTAAAGCATTTGTCTTTCCACAATTTGACGGCCCACAAAATATTGCTCGTACACTATTTGGCAATAAATTACCATGACGATTTTCTGTTTTTTTATTACAATCTTGAACAAGAGTGTCAAAATTGTAGACTGGCAATTTGATTGATTGTGTCTCAAACTCCATTCTTACGATAACTGAGGTTAAAACTATAAATACAATGTTTTTAATAGTTTTTCTGTCAGTTCACTTTAGACGCTTATAACGTTTGCATAGAAATCTAATAATGACGTCTATGGTACTTTATAGCATTTGATTGCTAGGTCTAGTTTCTTGGGAGAGGTTTGTGACTTGGTGTCGATGGTTAGCTCCTTCATGCTTTGGGCACAATCTATGTTCGATTTTAGCTTCGGCGGACTTTCATTAGGCTTTTACTGTCGGAGGCAACTGTGATAATTGACTATTACTGTCATAATTTTTTTTGCTAGACCATTAAAGGTCGACTGTTTGTAGTCAAATGACAAAAAACTATAAATACATTGGTTATATAGATTTCCACTTTAGTTTTGGAAAAGTTTTCTTCCCGTAAAGAATATAAAAATATGGGTGTAAGTAAAAAAGAAACTAGTTTTAAAAAAACATCGAAAAGAGTAAGACGTGGTAGAGGTATTTTGAAAAAAATCATAAATAAATTACCTTTTGAACTTCATATACCTGGCTATCAATACTGTGGCCCAGGAACAAAATTAGCGAAAAGATTAGCACGAGGTGATCCAGGAATCAACCCTCTTGACGCCGCTTGTAAAGAGCACGATATTTCTTATTCGAAAAATAGGGAAAGTGTAGAAGCGAGAAACGCAGCTGATAGAGTACTTGCTAATAAAGCTTGGCAACGTGTGTATGCTCCGGACGCAAATTATAGTGAAAGAGCTGCAGCTTACGCAATAACAAATGCAATGAAGGTCAAAACTAAACTTGGAATGGGAATTAAATCAAAAAGAAATATAAGGAAAAAGAAGAAGAAGAATAATAAAAAGAACAAGAAATCAGCGTTGAGAAAAATAATAACAGCAGCAAAAAAATCTATGAAAATAGGAAAAAGTGCACAATCTACTATCAAATCAGCCCTTCAAGGTGCACGTTTGGCAGTAAAAAATGCTGGTGGCAAGCGAAAAATAAATAAACCTAGAATTTTACCGATGCCTTCTAAAGTAGGAGGACTTTTACCTTTTCTTATTCCATTGTTTGCTGGTTTAAGTGCAACAGGGGCCCTAGCAGGGGAGCAGCTGGCATAGCTAAAGCTGTAAATGATGCAAGTTCTGCAAAACGTCAACTTGAGGAAAGTAAACGTCACAATCAAACAATGGAGTCTATTGCTTTAGGAAAAGGACTCTATTTAAAACCATATAGGACAGGTCTAGGGCTACACTTTAAACCCTATAAAGCAGGGCAAGGGTGCAAGTCAAAAAACTTAAAGTGAAGCTACCTCATCGAGCTCTAACCGACTTAGATTTACTTAAATTTGCAAAGCTTTTAAAAATTCCATATTTTCGAGGTGTTTTTATGCGCAATGAACTACCTAAGGGTGGTCCTAGAGAAAATGAATTTGCAATTATTAATCTAGATGATAAAGATGGCCCTGGTACACATTGGTGTGCTTATAAAAAAAATAAAGATAAAATTTTTTATTTTGACAGCTTTGGTAATCTTCGACCACCTTTAGACATTATTAAATATTTCGGTGTAGGTAGCATAATGTATAATTATAAAAAATATCAAAATTATGACTCATTTATATGTGGTCATTTATGTCTTAAATTTTTATGTAATCAGTTAAACTTTTTAGATATGTATTCTATACATATAAAAGACAAATAATTAAAAAAATTTATTCAGTTAATATTTATATTTCAACATGGACGATTCATTTATAGTAACTTTATCTGGAAATTCTTCTATCTTAGAATCTCAATTTTTTCCACCAATTGAGTTGTCTAATTTTAAAAATTATGCTCTTGGTCTAGTTGAATTTTTAACTTTTAATTCTATTCCGAATATTGATATTGGAAAAAATAAATTTTATGTAGGTAATGAAGAAATTACTATACCTACAGGAAGTTATGAAATTAGTGATATTGATCAAGTTTTACATTTAATTTTAAAAAATAAAGGAATTAATTTTAGAATTAAACCAAACAATAATACTTTAAAATGTACAGTTTATTGTGATGAAGAAATTAATTTTAAACCTAATGATTCTATAGGTAGTTTATTAGGATTTTCTCCTCGCAAATTAAGAGCTCAAGAATACCATGAATCTGATCAACCAGTATCAATATTATTAAAATAAATTCACTAAGAGTAGAATGTAACATTACAACAGGAGCATACATAAATGGGGAAAAAGTTCATACAATTCATGAATTTTTTCCTATTGTTCCACCTGGATATAAAATAGTAGTAGTGCCAAATCACGTCATTTACTTGCCAGTCGCTGTGAAGACAATAGACTACATACAGTTGCGAATTGTAGACCAAGACGGACATTTGGTTAATTTTAGAGGAGAAACTATTACAATAAGACTTCATATCAAGTTTCTTAAATAATGGGTATAGTATTTTATAATAAAAAGAAAAAAATTGGTTTTGGTTATAAAATTAAAACACCATGCCAAAAGCGAATCAGTCAACAACGAAACCTGAAGAGATTAACACCTCAGAACCTGCAATTGCTGAAACGTATTATTTGCTATGGAAGGGGAAATTTTAAATATTGATTCACCAATTATTTTTGATGAATCTATTGCGCATTATGAGGTGCATGCACAACAACCATATACCTCATCAACATACAACAATAGCGATGAAATTCGCATTACTGTACAAAACCAAGATCATTGCTTACTCCCAAGCAAAAGCTCAATTCACATAACAGGAAAACTTGTGAAACCTGATGGAACAGCTCTCGAGCGTACAAATTTAATTTCTAATGGCATATGTCACTTATTTGAAGAAGCGAAATATGAACTTAATGGCGTAGAAATAGATAAGAATAAAAATGTAGGCCTTACAAGTTTAATTAAAAATTATATTTCTCTTGATGCCAGTCAGAATAAATTTTTTGAAAATGTTGGCTGGTTGGAATTTACCAATGAACCAACCTTAACAAATGCTCAAGGTTATTTTGATGTTTGTATTCCTTTAAGTATGATTTTTGGTTTTGCAGAAGATTACCAAAAAGTCATTATTAACGCAAAACATGAGCTTATTTTAATCAGATCAAGAACTGATAATAATGCAGTTTCACAAGTAGCGCCTTTAGAAGAGTATAAAATTGTAATTGAGAAAATTGAATGGTTATTACCATACATTAAATTATCAGATGCTCGAAAATTTAAATTATTGAAATATATTGAAAAAGATCCATCAATTCCTATCAGTTTTCGAACTTGGGAATTGTATGAATATCCACTGTTACCAATTACTCCTAAGCATATTTGGAGTGTAAAAACTTCAACACAATTAGAGAAACCAAGATTTATTATTTTAGGTTTTCAGAGAAAAAGAAAAAATAATACTGTTCTTAATTCTAGTCATTTTGATCATTGTAATTTGTCTGATGTAAAATTGTTTTTAAATTCACAATGTTATCCCTATGGTAATATGAATCTCAATATTGGTAGAAATCAGTACTCTAATTTGTATGAAATGTTTACTAATTTTCAATGTTCATATTATGGTAAAGAATCACAACCAATTTTGACTAAAAAAGAATTTTTACAATATGCTCCTTTAGTTGTTCTGGATTGTTCAAAACAAAATGAGTCATTAAAAAGTGGACCTGTAGACATTCGCTTGGAATTTGAATCGCAAGATAATTTTCCAGCAAATACTTCAGCCTACTGTTTAATTTTACACGATAGAATTATTGAGTACAAACCAATATGTGGAATTGTAAAAAAAATTGTATAATTTTAAAAAATGTATTAAAACTTTTTGTATTATTATGAATAAATTATTAATATTAATTAATATTATTGCAGTTAATTTTATTTAAAATTCCATAAAATATCAACATTGATAATTATATTTTGCAAAAAGTTTTTGCAAATTTAAAAAATTGATTTTTTGCAAAAAATTATTTTTTGCAAATTAAAAAATGGCTTTTTTGCAAAAAATCCATTTTTTTTGAATTTGCAAAAATTTATTTTTGCAAAAAATCAATTCTTTTTAAATTTGCAAAAACTTTGTGAAAAAATCTATTTTTGGATTTGCAAAAATTATTTTTTGCAAAAAATCAATTTCTTTTAAATTTGCAAAAACTTTTTGCAAAAATCTATTTTTAGATTTGCAAAAATTAATTTTTTTTAATTTGCAAAAAATCAATTTTTTTAAATTTGCAAAAACTTTGTGAAAAAATCTATTTTTTGGATTTGCAAAAATTATTTTTTTTGCAAAAAATCAATTTCTTTTAAATTTGCAAAAACTTTTTGCAAAAATCGATTTTTGGATTTGCAAAAATTAATTTTTTTTTAATTTTCAAAAACTTTTTGCAAAAATCTATTTTTGGATTTGCAAAAATCTAATTTTTTAAATTGCAAAAATTTTGTCGAAAAAATTTAATTTTTTTAAATCTGCAAAATACTTTTTTCCAAATCATTAAATTTTTGCAAAAAATACCAACCAATCTTTTAAATAGTTGATTTTAATAAAAGAAAAAATTAATGTTAGAATTTATTCGCTGATAGAAATTTTGAAATATGAAGATTTCGACTATACCAGCAGATAGTGACATCTATTAGATGTCATTTGAACTCTTTGGTTTAGAGTTAGGTGTTACAAATGATAATTACTTTCGATATGGTTGTCGATAAGTAATTAATTTTTAAATTAATTTTTGATCTGAAAAAATAAGCTGCGTGAACGAATGAAAAAATGAAAAAGAAAAAATTATGTATCATATATATATATATATATATATATATATATATTACGGCTATGACTAACGATCGACTTTGTGAGAAATTTGTTGTAGGTCAGTTATGTGAAACTTGAGAAGGTCGTTCATTGACACACACACTCGTACTCCAGTTGATTCAAACATTTTTTTCTTACATCACCCTAAGCTTAATAAATATAGTATACTGAAAAAAATAGTTCTCAGTTACATTAAAAATGGAGTACTTGATAGACATACAAGGGTTTAAATTGCCGATGAATAAATTTACTGTAAAAGAGTTTGCTGTTGCCTCAATTAACAATGGTTTTAAGCCATTTAGTTTAATTTTTCAACCACCTTGTTCTTGGAATACTATCTCAAATAAATATAAATACACCAATCGCTGGTTAGAAAAAAATTTTCATGGACTTTCTTGGAATGACGGTGATATTCCCTATATTTTTATGAAGAAAATATTAAAAAGTATTTTTAAAAATGCCAAAACGATTTTTGTTAAAGGCAATGAGAAAAAAAAGTGGATAGAAAATATACTTATTGAAAATAATATTAAAGTTATAAACATGGATGATTTAAATTGTCCTTCAATAAAAAAATTAGTAGAAATAAAAGCAGCTGATACTTGTTTGAGACATCCAAATAAAAAAGAATCTTTTATCTGCGCTCTTCAAAATGTTCTAAACTTGAAAAGCTGGTTGTATAAAAATTATAACAATTATAATAATCAATATAATTAATTTCAATAGATTAAATGTGATTTTTATTTTACCTCAATGTTTTAATTTATTAGTAGGCAAAGTTAATTAAATTAAAAGTGTAAAAAGTAAACAATCTTAATTTTTTCTTTACTTTAAGTTATTTATAAAAAAGATTATCAAAATTCAAATTCTCGGTCAAGGACAAAAAATTTGATAAGCCAAAAGGAAGTTTATACTTACGGTCATCGAACGATCTTCGTGTTTTGCCAGTCTCCGCTTTCATTTTTTATTTTTTCTCCTGATGATAAAGCTTAAATTAAAAATTTTTTAAAAATTAAATCTGAAAAAGTTTTTAATGAAAAAGAATTTTCTTAATTTTTAAATACAAAAAATGCTTTTTAAAAATATTACTTATTTATTTTTTAAAAAATGCTAATTTATGATTTAATTATTATTTTTTAAGAAAATTATTAACATAAAATAGACAAAAGGATAATTTAAAAAAAAACATTGATGATTTAAATTGTCCTTCAATAAAAAAATTAGTAGAAATAAAAGCAGCTGATACTTGTTTGAGACATCCAAATAAAAAAGAATCTTTTATCTGCGCTCTTCAAAATGTTCTAAACTTGAAAAGCTGGTTGTATAAAAATTATAACAATTATAATAATCAATATAATTAATTTCAATAGATTAAATGTGATTTTTATTTTACCTCAATGTTTTAATTTATTAGTAGGCAAAGTTAATTAAATTAAAAGTGTAAAAAGTAAACAATCTTAATTTTTTCTTTACTTTAAGTTATTTATAAAAAAGATTATCAAAATTCAAATTCTTGGTCAAGGACACAAAATTTGATAAGCCAAAAGGAAGTTTATACTTACGGTCATCGAACGATCTTCGTGTTTTGCCAGTCTCCGCTTTCATTTTTTATTTTTTCTCCTGATGATAAAGCTTAAATTAAAATTTTTTAAAAATTAAATCTAAAAAGTTTTTAATGAAAAAGAATTTTCTTAATTTTTAAATACAAAAAATGCTTTTTAAAAATATTACTTATTTATTTTTAAAAAAATGCTAATTTATGATTTAATTATTATTTTTTAAGAAAATTATTAACATAAAATAGACAAAAGGATAATTTAAAAAAAACATGGATGATTTAAATTGTCCTTCAATAAAAAAATTAGTAGAAATAAAAGCAGCTGATACTTGTTTGAGACATCCAAATAAAAAAGAATCTTTTATCTGCGCTCTTCAAAATGTTCTAAACTTGAAAAGCTGGTTGTATAAAAATTATAACAATTATAATAATCAATATAATTAATTTTAATAGATTAAATGTGATTTTTATTTTACCTCAATGTTTTAATTTATTAGTAGGCAAAGTTAATTAAATTAAAAGTGTAAAAAGTAAACAATCTTAATTTTTTCTTTACTTTAAGTTATTTATAAAAAAGATTATCAAAATTCAAATTCTTGGTCAAGGACAAAAAATTTGATAAGCCAAAAGGAAGTTTATACTTACGGTCATCGAACGATCTTCGTGTTTTGCCAGTCTCCGCTTTCATTTTTTATTTTTTCTCCTGATGATAAAGCTTAAATTAAAAATTTTTTAAAAATTAAATCTAAAAAGTTTTTAATGAAAAAGAATTTTCTTAATTTTTAAATACAAAAAATGCTTTTTAAAAATATTACTTATTTATTTTTTAAAAAATGCTAATTTATGATTTAATTATTATTTTTTAAGAAAATTATTAACATAAAATAGACAAAAGGATAATTTAAAAAAAAACATGGATGATTTAAATTGTCCTTCAATAAAAAAATTAGTAGAAATAAAAGCAGCTGATACTTGTTTGAGACATCCAAATAAAAAAGAATCTTTTATCTGCGCTCTTCAAAATGTTCTAAACTTGAAAAGCTGGTTGCATAAAAATTAACACAATTATAATAATCAATATAATTAATTTCAATAGATTAAATGTGATTTTTATTTTACCTCAATGTTTTAATTTATTAGTAGGCAAAGTTAATTAAATTAAAAGTGTAAAAAGTAAACAATCTTAATTTTTTCTTTACTTTAAGTTATTTATAAAAAAGATTATCAAAATTCAAATTCTTGGTCAAGGACAAAAAAATTTGATAAGCCAAAAGGAAGTTTATACTTACGGTCATCGAACGATCTTCGTGTTTTGCCAGTCTCCGCTTTCATTTTTTATTTTTTCTCCTGATGATAAAGCTTAAATTAAAATTTTTTAAAAATTAAATCTAAAAAGTTTTTAATGAAAAAGAATTTTCTTAATTTTTAAATACAAAAAATGCTTTTTAAAAATATTACTTATTTATTTTTAAAAAAATGCTAATTTATGATTTAATTATTATTTTTTAAGAAAATTATTAACATAAAATAGACAAAAGGATAATTTAAAAAAAACATGGATGATTTAAATTGTCCTTCAATAAAAAAATTAGTAGAAATAAAAGCAGCTGATACTTGTTTGAGACATCCAAATAAAAAAGAATCTTTTATCTGCGCTCTTCAAAATGTTCTAAACTTGAAAAGCTGGTTGTATAAAAATTATAACAATTATAATAATCAATATAATTAATTTTAATAGATTAAATGTGATTTTTATTTTACCTCAATGTTTTAATTTATTAGTAGGCAAAGTTAATTAAATTAAAAGTGTAAAAAGTAAACAATCTTAATTTTTTCTTTACTTTAAGTTATTTATAAAAAAGATTATCAAAATTCAAATTCTTGGTCAAGGACAAAAAATTTGATAAGCCAAAAGGAAGTTTATACTTACGGTCATCGAACGATCTTCGTGTTTTGCCAGTCTCCGCTTTCATTTTTTATTTTTTCTCCTGATGATAAAGCTTAAATTAAAAATTTTTTAAAAATTAAATCTAAAAAGTTTTTAATGAAAAAGAATTTTCTTAATTTTTAAATACAAAAAATGCTTTTTAAAAATATTACTTATTTATTTTTTAAAAAATGCTAATTTATGATTTAATTATTATTTTTTAAGAAAATTATTAACATAAAATAGACAAAAGGATAATTTAAAAAAAAACATGGATGATTTAAATTGTCCTTCAATAAAAAAATTAGTAGAAATAAAAGCAGCTGATACTTGTTTGAGACATCCAAATAAAAAAGAATCTTTTATCTGCGCTCTTCAAAATGTTCTAAACTTGAAAAGCTGGTTGCATAAAAATTAACACAATTATAATAATCAATATAATTAATTTCAATAGATTAAATGTGATTTTTATTTTACCTCAATGTTTTAATTTATTAGTAGGCAAAGTTAATTAAATTAAAAGTGTAAAAAGTAAACAATCTTAATTTTTTCTTTACTTTAAGTTATTTATAAAAAAGATTATCAAAATTCAAATTCTTGGTCAAGGACAAAAAAATTTGATAAGCCAAAAGGAAGTTTATACTTACGGTCATCGAACGATCTTCGTGTTTTGCCAGTCTCCGCTTTCATTTTTTTTTATTTTTTCTCCTGATGATAAAGCTTAAATTAAATTTTTTTTTTAAATTAAATCTGAAAAAGTTTTTAATGAAAAAGAATTTTCTTAATTTTTAAATACAAAAAATGCTTTTTAAAAATATTACTTATTTATTTTTTAAAAAATGCTAATTTATGATTTAATTATTATTTTTTAAGAAAATTATTAACATAAAATAGACAAAAGGAAACTTTTAAAAAATCATGCTACAAAAATAACATTTTTTTGTTTTTATTTTTCAATACATTCGAAGAATGGAACCCAATTACAATAATTATACTCTATGAAATGAAGCTAAAATTAATTAAATGAAATAAGATACATTTTAAAAAACTGCATAATAAAATGAATAGAAAAAATTGCATAATAAAAAATTAATAAAAAATTGCATAATATTAAAAAGGGTAATGGTATAAAAACACATTAGTATGTTTCCTCCTCTTTCTCTTCTTTTGGCTCCTTTTTTATAGTCAAATCTAAGGGTTCTTCCCCCTCCCCCATTTTCTCCACTTCCTTTTCTTCTTCTTCTTCTTCTGGTGGTGGTTGAATGGACAAAACAGCCTTTTTTATTTCTTCTTCTTCTTCATTTTTGACTTCAATAAATTCAATGTCAGTTTGTGCCTTTTCTGTGCTTTCCACTTCTTCTTCTTCTCCTTCTTCTTCTTCTTCGATAATAATAACTGGACTTTCAATTTGTGAGTCAATTATGTCAAAATCAAATCCATCACCCAGTAATGTTGGTATATCTGGCCGCCTTTGTAAAAGGAAAGTATAATTTGCGACCTCCTTAATTTCAACAACGATGTCCATATGCTCTAAATAGTATTGATCACCGACAACAGGATTATCGTTGAAAAGTGAAAACCGTCTTACTCCCGCCGCCAGTGTAACGAAATCCGTTAATTTTTGTATATCAATACAATAATGTATCCATTCACTCGGAATTTGGAAGTAGACATTAAATGCCACATAATTTGCATCATTCTAAAACATAAAAACAGAGTTGAAAATTAAATATTAATACAAAGAAATTTAAATTATAAAAAAATTCTTATTAAAAATTACTCAATAATAATAGGAAAATATAAAAAAATGGAATTTTAAAAATTATTTTAAAAAATTGTAACATTTAAACTTAATTAATTAAATTAGAATCAAAAATTGAAATTAAATTATAAAAATTACAATTATAAAATATTAAACATAATTTAAAAATTAAATTTAAAATTATTACAAAATTTTACCAAAATTTCCTGGAGATTTACATCCACTCTTTTCAGCCAATAACCATTTGCCAAACTGTACACCTTTGCTCTGATTCCATGAAAATTTAAAAATACCGGGGTGCAGCTGGTTGTTACATTGTTAAAAAGATCACGAGCCCGAATTGCGAGGCCCGTTAAGCAAAGTTCTTTAAATTGATCAATGCTTCCTGCATTGTCGAGCCACAGTCGTGGAGCATGCACTAGGACTTGAAAATTTGCATATCCTTTCATTTTTTGACTATAAAAGTAAAGAATAATTTTTTTTCTTACAGTCTTATTATTAAACAGAAATTCAATAAAACTAAAAATTTTGATAAAAAATCTATACATTTTAAAAAAAAAATTTTAAATAAAAAATTTTTTAAACATTGCAAAAATTTTTTTTTTAATTGAAAAAAATTTTGTTTTAAAAAAGTTCAATAAAAGAAATTTTTTTTTAAATAAAACTAAAAAAATCGTTTTAAAAGCAATATATATTAAATAGAAAATAAAATTATTTTTTAAACAATTGAAAAAATCAAATTTAAAAAACTAATATAAATTTTGTTTTAAAAAAAGTTCAATAAAAGAAAAAAATTTTTTATATTAAACTAAAAAAATTGTTAAAAAAGCAATATATATATATTAAACAGAAAATAATTTTTTTTTAAATTGAAAAAATCAAATTTAAAAAAATAATATAAATAGTTGTTTTTAAAAAAAGTTCAATAACAGAAAAATTTTTTAAAAATAATTTGTCATAAATTTCATTAAAATTTAAAAAATTAATAACCAAATTAAAAACAAATATTAATTATAAAAATCTAAAATAAATTTATTTAAACTAAAAAAAATTTTTTAATTTAAAAAATTTAATTAAAAAAATTAAAAAATCAATTTAAAAACTATTACACGCAAAATCAAATTTTTTAAAAATTGAAAAAAAAATTTGTTTTAAAAAAAGTTCAATAAACGAAAAAACATTTTTATTAAAACTGAAAAATTTGTTATAAAAGCAATATATATTTTTTAACAAAATTAAAATTACTTTTTAAAAATTGAAAAAAATCAAAATTTAAAAAACTGAAATTAATTAATTTAAAAAAAGTTTAATTAAAAAAATTGTCAAAAACTAAAAATACTTAAAAAATTGAAAAAATCAAGTTTAAAAAACTAATATAAATTTTGTTTTAAAAAAAGTTCAATAAAAGAAAAAAATTTTTTATATTAAACTAAAAAAATTGTTAAAAAAGCAATATATATATATATTAAACAGAAAATAAAATTTTTCTTAAAAAAATTGAAATTTAGTTAAAAAATTTTAAAAATCAATAAAAACTATTATACACATTACTCACTTTTTTTATTTTATTTCAAAAAATCGCTTCACTTCACTGTTAACAATTCAAAATTTTGCACACTCCGCACTTCACGTGTGAAAACTTATTTAATTGGGGTCACTTTTTTTAATGAATCTCCTATGGACTCGTCGACTATTTATATGAGGACCATAGTTTACAAATTGAGGAAACGAGATGGAGAATCATAAATTGAAGAGAGAAAGACGAGTGATAACGCACACACACGCAAAAAAGGGTTGAGACAAAAGCATGATGACTAATTTGATTGTATGAATGAAATAAGAAATAGAGGTAGAAAAAAGAGAGTAAAGACATTACAATATATCTTAATCTTTATTCTCTCAATTAAAATTGCTATTTTTTAAATTAATTATTTTTTTCTTCTTTTTTATATCCCCAAGGTAGGGTGTCGGTACTTTTTGTCAAAAGTACTCTTTTGTCATCATACCAGCTTAATGCTTCTTTTTTTTGTTCTACTGTATAAATTTCATGATTTTTACTCTGAATTAAATATTGTTCTTTTACTAAATTTTCATTTGAAAAAAGGGTTTTTTTATAGTCTTCAAATGTGATTTTTCTCAATGTTGATGATTTAACACCTTTTGCTTTCTTCTTTTCAGCTTTTTCGTTTAACACTTTGTAAGAATACAACTTTGATCTCAATCCAATAAATTCTGTTATAATTTTACCATTACATTCATCTTTCATTAAACCTAAGACTTTTTTATTTTTCAATGGTATATTATAACAATTATTTATTGGATAATCAGAAGTATCAAAATACTGCACGTCCCGTTTAATATAATCATACATGTTTGGAACATGAATATGATAAATTAAACTATCAGTGTCAGTATACAATAATTTAGATTTATCAAAAAAAGTCTTTTTGATATAATTGTAATGAAAATCGTAAAGATGTAACTTTGAAATATCAGGTATACTAAAACCAACATAAATTGGTTTATTAAATGTAACTTGTGTTTTATTCATTTCTATTATGACTAAATTTTCGTCAAATATATGGCAACTATGAAAATTTGGTTTAGCAATAAGAGCTTTTGCTCCATATCTACCTTCCCATTTTGAAATTATTCTTATATCTTTATGCTTTCTTATATTTTCCATAGTTTTTCCAAAAACCGAATTGTTCATTAATTTGTAAAATTTTTTTTGAAATATATTAGTAGATTTTTTTCTATATTCTGTATTCAAATCAATATATTGCTTTAGCCATTGAGATTGCTTGAATTTTAATACTCTATGAATTTTCTTTAACTTCATTCCCAACTGTAAATAATATTTTAAATTTTTATAGTGTATTACATGTTTTGTTCTTTCGAATAAATGTGGTATCAATTTCGGTAATTTGCTCCCTGCAGCAGGGGGAATAAAATGTTCAGGACATAAGGGCAAATCCTTATGTAAATCATGAAGTTTTGCAGGATATTCTAGGTCTACTTCTAAAATATATCCATAAGGAGAATCATCAGGAACTTTAAATACATCAAAATCTAATAAATTCGTTTCCCACTGAAAATTAGAATAGGGTAAAAAATTACTCATTGCTGCACCATACAGATTATTGATATCAAAATACATTATATATGATTCTTCCATTTCATCATTAAAATCTGACCCCATAAATCGATTATTTGCTTTTGCATATCTGTTCGAGCATTGAGATATTCCTCCTCGAATACCTTTTTCAATAAAAAGTAACATTTCAATATCTTGTAATAATTCTAATTCTATTTTAGTCAATTTTAACATTGCATCAAAAGCAAGACCAGGAGCTGTAAAATAGTGCAAAGGGTCCAAATTATATGCACTTAAACATGTCTCGCGGAAATTTTCAAATATATCTGCTAAAAGTAAAACGTCAGTTTTTAAATATAAATCTGAATATTCCCCCAAGTTTTTTAAATTAAATGTTTCCCACACTTTACAAGCATGTTCATAATCTTCAGTTGTGATATTTGAATTATTCAATTTTGAAAAAAATGCTTCTTTTGGTGGCAATTCAGTTTCCTCCAATTTTTTCCAACTATCAATATATTCATAAGAAAAAATCCCCTTTCTAATTAATAAATTAAATTCATCAATATTTTTACAATGATTTGCTGTAATTTTTTTTTCGTCATTATTTAAAAAGCTTGCTAATTTATCTAAACTACTTGGCATAAATCTGAATGAATCTAAAAATCTAAAACATACATTTTTACCATCTATATATTTTGTAAAAGAGATATATTTTTCTTTATTTATTGGTAAAAGTTTTACAGGTCCTTCAAAACTTGTACACAATTCTTTTATAAAAAAGTGAGCATCATACCCAGATAAATTGTGAAAAACTACAGGAATTGCATGAGAAGTTTTGTAGTTTATATTACAGCCTTGATGAGCTGCACCCCTATATTTTCCTGTAAAATGATCATGATCTCGGTGTCTAATATCATCATTTTTAAAGAAATTTTCACAAATGTGACAAATTTTTACACTTTTAAAATCTTGTTCCTGTTGAAAAGTTAAATTTTCCATTGGAACTATATTTTTTGTATAAGACTCAATTAAATTAGCAATATCTATAAGTTTATTCATAAACCAAGACACACAATTTTCCCCTCTATAAGATTCAAACATTGACAAAGAATCATTAAAATTACATTTTAAATAATATGCAACACTTTGAGGTACATGTTTTGTATATGCTCCAGATACTAATTTATTATCCTTTAAAGGTTCTAAAATACTTTCAAAATCTGCGTACAATACAAATGGTACCTTTTCTTTAAATCTAAAATTTTAAAATTTTAAAATACTCTCTTCTTCTCTAGGCAAAATAATCTTACATGTATTTAAGTTTAGACAATCAGCTTTATGTTTAAATAATTAATTTTCAGAATTAAAATGACATAAACATCTATCACATAACCATGTTTTACCATTATGTTTCGTTATTTGTGATTTTACTAATCGTGACAAATTACGAATCCAGGCGAAATGATAGTTATTTTTTCAATTATTTATATCATGTTTTTCAGTTAAATTTGCTTCAGAAATAGTATTCAATTTTTCTATCATATTAATAAGTGGATTGTATCAATTTTAGACGAATTTTTGCTTAAATAAAAAGGTACAATCTCTTCTTTATTTTTTGCAACTCTCTCTAATCCATAAATATTTATTTTTAAACTGTTCATTTTTTCAAACTTGGGCACATCTCTTAATGTTATAGGGAAATTTATTCCTTCAAATTTCAATAAATTCCTATAGTGTGGATAAGAACTTATTAAATTTGCATTATTTTTCACTGGATATAATGCTGAAATTATCGCCCAAAGAAAACAATTGTCATCTGAATTTTTTATATTCACAACAGCATGCTTTTCTTTTATAAATTTTGGTAAATCTGCATCTTTAGAACAACCGACTTGAATTGGTGCGTGCCTATTAATATTAATCATTAAATTTAAAATCTCTTCTAAGGACCAACCTGATTTTTTTTCATTAAATTCTTCAACTTGTTGGAGAATATATTCATTCATTTCATTAAGAATTGAGTCAAAGTCGGAAGAAGAAAAAATAATATAATTTTTTGTATTAAACGATTTTTTTTCAACTATCATTTCACTGCTTTCTACAGTTGTAAAATTCCCTATTAGTACAAAATTTACTTTTAAGCTACTATTTTGTTTTAAAATATTTTTTAAACGTGATTTTATTAAATATTTAGACTCTTCTAAAAAATTCAATAAATCTTTATGCTTTAAATTAATAATTGTTCCTGTTCTAATTCTATTTTCGAAAGCTGACTCCAAATTTTCCCACTTTATTCTTTTTTCTGTTCTTCCCATTATACCTTCACCATTTTTTTGAATTTCTTTAAATCGTTCATTTATAGTTTTTAATATACCAATTGTAGTTAAAATTTTTTTCCTTTTACTCGAAGTAATAAAATTCCCTTTTGTTCTTAAAATTTTATTTAAAAGACAAATATTTTTTAACCCGAATTTAATCCACTTTTCCGAATTATGTAATAACTTTTTTTTATTGCTTATATTTTTCACAATAATATAAGCATCCTCCATAATATTAATAAATTTTTTATAATCAATGGAATCCATTTTTAAAAAATTAGATTTTTTGGCAAATTCGCGCACTACACACTATGCAACAACTTGTCTTATTTGCAACTAAAGATTAATAAAAAAATACCTCCTTTTTATACTATTTTTCAAGGTTAAATAAAGTAACTAACAAAGGAATAGTTGAAAAACAATTCTTGGAAAATATGTGATCCAATCCCCCAAAAATGCGTTGGGTAAACATTAATTAATTAACATTCCTTTCTCACGCTCTAAAAAAATGATATCATCTAATAAAATATTACTGCAAAAGAATACATCCGCATATTTTAGAGATAACAGACTTTTCAATAACAACTCTCTAAAAAATCAAACAATAATTGTAACATAATACCTATTCCTTATTAAGAACCTTTGTTCTCTTTATATAAAATAAAACAAAGATTTAATGAACTAATAAATCTATCATCATCTTTAAAAAACATCAAATTATTGTTTACAAAACTTTGACTGTGGCAAAAACAAAAAGAATTTTTAAGACCTAAAACAATTTCTCAAAAACAACAGAAATTCTGTGAAAAAGTTAATCAGTTGTTGCTCTAAAAACAATTCTTGGAACAAACACTAAATATAACAATTTCTCAAAACATAAATGATCAAAAATTCCATCTTTTATTTTTACCACCGTAGGAATGTTTTTCTAATCAATAATTCAACGAATAATTATGAAACTCAAAACAATAAGACATTCCATGACAAAAAATAAAAACCTACAATTTAAATTGCACAATCATAAAAATGCACCCTTCACAAAAACGGGATACACAAAAAGTAAGTAGTGCACATTTTTTAAAACAAAAAAATATACACATACCACCTTCCTTCAAAAAATATATATTTTTTTAAATATTGATAATTTACTATTTTTATTGTCTAATTCATATTCCTTATTTTTTTACAATTACAACAATATATTGTTTCATCTTTTTATGTTCAAATTTTAAGGAGAAACAATATTTTGTTTCTTCTTAAAAGATCTCTTCTTAAACATTCTCTTAATGTACTGTTTCTTCTTAAATTTTAACATAAAAAGACGAAACAACATATTGTTATAATCGTAAAAAAATAAGGAATATGAATCAGACAATAAAAATACTAAATTGTCAATATTTAAAAAAAATGCATTTTGTTGAAAGAAAAAAGTGTTATGTGTAATTAGGGTCTAGACTCCCCGGGGCGAGGGATCTTCAAGCAGCAGTAAGCGCCAGAAAAATATTTAGGGTGATAAATCTTAAAGCTACGCCTCCCCCGCTGCGCGAGGGATTAACAAGTGCAATACAGTAGGACAATGCATCCCTTTATTCTTAAAATACCCAAATTTTACTACTTGTGAAACAGGTGGAGCAGGTTTTGAAAACAGGTGGATTGTTTGAAAACAGATGGATTTTTGAAAAATATGTTTTTCTTATAATAATAGTAATAATAAAAATAAATAAAAATAACTAACTTTATTTTTTAAATTATATATATATAAAACAAAGATTTAACCATATGAGAAATCTGATTAAATCATCGTCAAAAAATGCACCCTGTAAAAACAAAAAATGATGTCACCGCTAAAAAATTGCAAAATTGTGAGTCATCAACCCCATTTTGCAATGCCGGTAATGCCGGTAACAGATTCCTTTTTATCCAGAACTCCCTTAGCCTATCTACTATAGCGTTTTATTTACATTCTGTGTGGAATTAGAAATTTTTCATATTTTATATGTCATACAATTTTTCTTAATTTTTTAAACATATGTAAATTTTTCTGACAGTGGATTGACATAAAACTTTTGTAATTCCATTTTGAATTTTTTTTCTTGAAATTATTAAAAATATTAAACGACTTGTAATAGAAAATTTGCGAAGTTTCTGATAATAGATAGAAAATGTGGTCGTTTTGAAGACTTATTTACTCCTTTTTTACGTCCGCAAGACATGAAAATGTCAGACATAGAACATCTTAAAGAAGTCTTTTTGTTGTCTTTATGATGACTCTAGGACAAGAACAGCGTTGTCCCAAAATGTCCACGGACAACATAGGACGTCCTAAAGACGTCTTTTAGATGTCCCGGTGCCCACTGGGTATACACTACCGGCAGAAATTGTCGGTACGAACGACGGGCGAGCTACGAAAAGTTGCTGCCGAAATTAAATTAACATATTTTATTATTAAAAAGTCATAGGAACTTGGTTCTTGGATCGTTTCAAAGCAAATTAAATTCTGCGTCGTTTGATATATAAATGAAAATTATTTGATATTTTTGAGAGATTTTATCACCTAAAAGATTTTGAAAAAAAAATTGATTAATTTTTCTATTTTTGTGCATCATGTTTGAGTGGCTGCACATTCTAGAAAAATTTAGAGAAAAATTCTAAACTCTAGAAACATAATCTTTAAACTCTTAGCATTTATTTGAGCCTTGAAAATTGAAAATCCGTTCAGTAGTTTTTGAAATATCTAAAAAAATGTCCAAGCATGTTGTTGTATAATTTAGGCGGTGATACAGACTTATTGCACTCTCGCTGCTCACTTGGTTCGTTGCGGCAGGGCTGAATAAGCGGCATATAGAGTGGGGGTCATATTTGGAGCCCTTTTAAGTTTTTTGTAATTTTAGATTTAATATTCATTGAAAATTTAATAATTGTTAAAGTTAATTATTATATGTATATAATTAAGTTATCATTTTACAAACTTTCATAATCAAATACTCGTTTATTTTTGGAAAAAAGTTAGAAAAGTGAAAATTTGTACGTAGAAATAAACGACTATTTGTTCATGAAAGTTTGTAAAATGATAACTTAATTATATATATATATATATATATATATATATATATATATATATATATATATATATATATAATAATTACCTTTAACAATTATTAAATTTTCAATGAATATTAAATCTAAAATTACAAAAAACTTAAAAAGAGCTCCAAATATGACCCCCACTCTATATGCCGCTTATTCAGCCCTGCCGCAACGAACCAAGTGAGCAGCGAGAGTGCAATAAGTCTGTATCACCGCCTAAATTATAAAACAACATGCTTGGACATTTTTTTAGATATTTCAAAAACTACTGAACGGATTTTCAATTTTCAAGGCTCAAATAAATGCTGAGAGTTTAAAGATTATGTTTCTAGAGTTTAGAATTTTTCTCTAAATTTTTCTAGAATGTGCAGCCACTCAAACATGATGCACAAAAATAGAAAAATTAATCATTTTTTTTCAAAATCTTTTAGGTGATAAAATCTCTCAAAAATATCAAATAATTTTCATTTATATATCAAACGACGCAGAATTTAATTGGCTTTGAAACGATCCAAGAACCAAGTTCCTATGACTTTTTAATAATAAAATATGTTAATTTAATTTCGGCAGCAACTTTTCGTAGCTTGCTCGTCGTTCATACCGACAATTTCGTATATATATATATATATATATATATATATATATATATATATATATATATATATATATATATATATATATATATATATATACTAGGGGGGTTCCGCCCCCCTGATTTTATATTTACTTCTATTTATGGATGATATAAAGATTGTAAAATGCGATCTTATAATATTAGCCATTCTAAAATTTTTAATCTTTCTCATAAATTTTGAAGTAACATGTAAGTAAAAAAATTTTCTTTGTCATAGGCTTTCACGTCCTATTTGGCGCTCTTATTTGAGGGGACAAGCTCTGACCTATTGATAAAACATAAATCAAATTTTGACGTAATGTGAAGGCCCACATTAAGGCCCCTTTTAAAACCCGTAACTCAAAAAAAAGGTAGAATTAAACATGTATTTTTATTCGTTATTTATCCTCTTTTTGACTTAGGTCAAAAAATAGGTCAATTTTGACATATGTGTTGATTTATGTTTTCGATCTATAGGTCAAAAAATAGGTGAAATTAGACATAGGTTTTATGGTAATGTGAGGCCGTTATTTATCCTCTTTTTGACCTATAGGTCAAAAAATAGGTTATGACATAGGTTTTGAGGTAATTTGAGGCCGTTATTTATCCTCTTTTTGACCTATAGGTCAAAAAATAGGTCAAATTAGACATAGATTTTGACGTAATGTAAGGCCATTATTTATACTCCTTTTAAACCTATAGGTCAAAAAATAGGTCATTTTTGACGTAAGTTTTGACGAACCCTTTGGGATAGGGCGCCCTTACAGAATCTTGAAACAGCGGTGGTGGAGGCGGCGATATCTTTTTGTAACATAGATAGGTAGATATATAGGTAGGTATATTATATATATATATATATATATATATATAGCTTTTAGCAACAGTGTGTAAAAACTTGGAAAAAAGCAAAAACTTCCTTCTTCAAAAGGTATGTTTTAAACGCATCTGCCGAAATGGTACAGTTTTTACGGAATTACAGAAATGTTCCAGTTTTTCACCAAGCCGACGTTAAGCCAGAGTTACACTTTCTTTACACATTATGAAAAAATTTCAGTATAAAATAATGTTAATATTACTTCAATACTCAATGTCATTCTCAATGTATTATATCTACAAAATTTAAAAGATTAGATCATTTAATCTAAAATTATTTTTAAATCTAAATTATTTTCAGTTCAACAATATAAATTCATTTTTACAATAAATAAAAAATATCATTACATTTTTTACAGACTGTGCCAATGGAATCTATCTATTTTAATAAAATCAGACTTTTGTCTGTACATTGCACAAAATTAATTGTTTCTAACATAATCTATTTATTTGAGCAACGGAGATTCCAAAAATGGTAATAGAAAATTTCCTGTCTGCATGTATGTATGTATTAGGGATACCAGACGATATTCAAGAAAAGGAGGACATTATTAACCAAAAAAGAGAACAAAAGAGGACAAACGATTATAAATAAAGAGTAAAAAAGTACGGTACTTAAATCTATGTCTTTTATTCAAATATAAACACAATTATATTTGTCAATTAACAAGTTTTTAACTATATCTCGCTTTTTAACAATTAAAAACTTTAAATAAGAGTATTTCTATATATTCATATACATAATACTGTTTCAATCTTTAAAAAATAAAAATAAACCAATTTAATACTTTTAATTTAAAATCAGTCACCTATTTCCCTCAGCAAATTCTCATTTTCTAGAGAAAAATTATAAAATTGAAAACAATCCATGTTTTTAAAATTAAACATTGTTTGAATGATTCCTTTTACTGTAGAAATGTCTAGCCGATTCCTTTCCTTACTCCAGTGAATATTAATAAAAGAAAATACCCGCTCAACGTTAGCGTTATGAGCCGGGATCGCAAAGAAAAACTGGTCTATTTTTATTAGCTCTGAATAAACATCTAAGCATGAACATTGCATGAAATATGCAGACCTCAGTTCGTCAGTTAGCTTAGATAGGTTTCTTTCTGTCAAAAAGATTTCAACGTATGTTTGAAAACTGCAGAATTGATCAAAAAGCTTGGTGTCGTTTATTTCCACACCCTTATATGTCAAATATTCAACTGATTTTGAAACATCCTGCCATAGAGGAACACTCCTAAAGTTCATCCAATTGAAACATTTTAGCTCTTCAAAAGGTACAATCCATGGCTCTAAATACTCTAAACAAGAATTATTCATACAAAAAATATCATTTTCAACGGTTTGAGTTTCATTTACAAGTCCATTTTCATGAGCTTTTCGAAGAATCTGTTTAACAGAAAAAGGCAAGAAGCGTTGAGAAATTCTATCCTGTAATGATTTTGTACAAACTTCTAAAATGTAGAGAACTTCTAATACAGAGTTTTTTTTCTTTCGATACTTGCTGTTTGAGCATGGAATATACGGACCAAAGATAGCATTCTCCAAAATCACTTTAAAAAAATGTGCGTAAGGCTTTCGGCGATTTATCATTAGAAAGAAAATATAATTTTAAAGCAGGAAGCATTTGATGAAATCTTTCTACCGCAGAAAATAATGAAAGCCATCTAGATGCGGAATGCTTCGCTAAAACTTTAAATTAAGTTTCAACAAAGTCGCAGAAATCTTATAAGTCCTCTGTTCGTACAGTGTACATTGAAAAATAATTGTACACTTTTACAATTATTGATTCGACATCAATTGGCAATTAATTAGTACCTTTTTGAGTTGTATTATTTAATATGTGCCCTGGACAACCCACACCAATTAATTGATCGGTTAGATTTTCTTTCAATTTAGAATACACATTCTTTTTCCCTTTCCTTTGAATGCCGCAAAAATTAGTATTGCAGTTATCACCACAGAAAGCAATGCATTTTTCTTTTAAATCAAATGTTTTTAGTACTTCCAACAACATTGACGAAATTGTATCAGATGGCTTATTAGGTTTGCATTGAAGATCAATAATTTTAGTCTGAATTCCACCGTTTTTATAATCAAATTAATTTAAACAAATAAGAAACATTTTTATTGCACCATGATTACTTGCATCTGTTCAGACACTTACGTAAAGAATATCAATTAAATATTTATTTATTATTTCAATAGACTCTGGTGCTAACACTCCATTGATAATAGCCTGAGTTTTCGTCCTAGCACTAGACATATATTGAGCAATTTCGGAATCCTTGTAAATTACTTTGTGAAGATTGGTTGTGCAATCGGTAGACTTAAATGATTGATGATAACGAATTGTATGAAAGGCTAGTGTTGCTTCTCCTGCTCGGGCTAATTTTTCACACTTCGGAGTATCTTTTTTACGAAATTGTTCATTTGAACAACTTTACTTTGGCTTTGTAAATTTCTCTAATGTTTATTTCTATTTAGATGGGCTTCGATGTCATTTGCTCCTTTGTTCGCAATATTTAAGTCAGAATTACAAATTAAACACCTTACAATACTACTATCATCATTGTTTTTTTAATCCAGGGTATTTGCTTTGCAGCTCTAAAGTCAATTTGCACTTTCTTCGCTGAGACATGATCCTAGAAAAGCCAACGAAAAAATATAACTTTCTTCATTTTTCTTAAATTCTAAACTTATTCTTAACATTTATTAAAATAAATTGTACTTGTATTTTTGAAATAAATTGTATTTCAAAAAGACGACACATCACAAAAACACATTTAAATATAGCCTATAATTTTTAAACTCATTTCAAAGTATAAATTAGTTTTTTAAATTACGCAGAAATAACTACATTTTTTAAAAGATAAATTTTATAAAAGTTAGACTTCATTACAGTAATTATTTTTTTATATACAGACCAAAAAGTAGATTGTAAACTATGCATAAAAATAATATTACCTATTTAAAAAGTTAAACTGAAGAATGAAGAAAACACTTACCTTATTGAATTACTGGACATAAGAATCAATAATTTTAAATTACATTCTATTTGATGTCGATATTGGTATTAACACATTATGTCAATATAAGAAAAATTCAAACATATATTAAAAGAAAACAAACAATTTAATCAAACACAAACAGCAAGGATTAACAAGTAGGTTAGAACACGCTGAGATCATAGGATTAACGTAATCAGCGATGGGTCGCACCATTTGAGCTATACGTTGGCGGCGTGTATCTCGCGTAACCGATAGTAATCACCTTTACTAAAATACGCAAATTAGGGTAAGGTCATACGATTTTAAGAAAAAACCGTTCTTGCCTTTCTCTCTCCTATGACAGAAGCATAATGGTACGGTCCCGAGCAGAAAAACAATGCAAAGCGTAAAAAAGCCGTACAAAAGCCAGACATTAAAAAAAACTGCCCGCAAAAACCCGCAGGGCGTAAAAAAAGTACATGTCCGGCTAAAAGAGTACGTCTGGTAACCCTAGTATGTATGTATGTCTGCAAAATTTTATTCGTTTATAACTTGAAAACATCTTGACCGAATAAAGTAAAATTTGGCAATCTTTTAGGTATTGGTCTAACTTAAAATATTAGCTATATTTGATGAAAAAATATTGACATGAACAAAAGTTATGAATTTTTTCAAAAAAAAAAATTTATTCTTTTGAGTCGATATCGTTTAGACACAAAAAAAAATAATAATGAAAAAAAATTTTGTTTTCTCTATATTATTAAAAAAAAAATTTTTCTTAATTTTGACAGATTGCAGTAAATTAATTAGTTACTTACTTATTACTTTTGTAATATATATATATATATATATATATATATATATATATATATATATATATATATATATATATATATATATATAAAATATAAAAATATAAAATTTTTCTTAATTTTGACAGATTGCAGTAAATTAATTAGTTACTTACTTATTACTTTTGTAATATATATATATATATATATATATATATATATATATTACAAAAGTAATAAGTAAGTAACTAATTAATTTACTGCAATCTGTCAAAATTAAGAAAAATTTTTTTTTTAATAATATAGAGAAAACAAAATTTTTTTTCATTATTATTTTTTTTTGTGTCTAAACGATATCGACTCAAAAGAATAAATTTTTTTTTTTGAAAAAATTCATAACTTTTGTTCATGTCAATATTTTTTCATCAAATATAGCTAATATTTTAAGTTAGACCAATACCTAAAAGATTGCCAAATTTTACTTTATTCGGTCAAGATGTTTTCAAGTTATAAACGAATAATTAGCTATTTTCAACTATTTCATTAAAAAAAATATTACTATTTTAAATCTGTGATTGACTTTTATCATCAAATAATTTTTTTTAATTTATTTAAATTCAGAAAACAATATTTGTCAATTATTTGTAGAAATTTAATTATAGTACTATAAGTAAATCCAAAAATTTCCACTAATTTTTGGATTTATAGTAAAGTCGAATTCGAACTAATTGTATCATAATTGCTGAAATATCTAAAATAAGACCTATATTGCAAGCTGAATTCACAGTTTTCCCGATTAAATTAAATTCCTGCATATTTACCGTTTTTCCAGTTGGTGGAACCCCTGTTGAGGGTATTGGTAAGAATGAAAACCGTCGAAGAGTATTTTCATAAAATAAGTTAATTTTTGTAACCATTTTCACCTGGAAAAATTTTTAAAAAGCTGGGAAAAACCGGATAGTTTGTTGAACAAAAATAATAAATTTTTTTTGGAAACTTCATAATTTTTTCATATTAATATTATTTTTTAATTAAAAAATTTGTTTATTATTATATTTATATTATATATCTTTAAAATTATTTATATTATTAAGAAATTTTTCCCAATCTGAAACAATTAAAAAAAATTTTTTTTTTGAACTTTTTGAAAAAATTCATAACTTTTTGTTCAGCTCAATATTTTTTCATCAAATATAGCTAATATTTTTCAGTGTGGAGAACTCTATTAAAAAAGAATCTCTTCTCGCGGAAAATGTAATGTTAAAGAAGAAATTATTAAATAAAAATACTGAAATTACTTTACACTGGATGATAGTAAAAGGGTAGTAAGAGATGAATTGACAGAAGTAAAAGATGAATTATCATCAGTAATACAGGAAATTGAGTATTTAAAACTCCTGCGGTTCCTCCGGATGAAGTTCTTACACAAAGACAACTAGGCGATGCATCTTGTCAGGTAAGTATTTTGACATTCATTTGTCAATATTACATAGTATTATATGTATTGCTGGTAGACTTCTTTGACCACTGAGCAATATCCACACGGAGATTCTCTTAGTTTCCTGACATACAATTTACTTTAAAAAGAAATTTATCATATTTTTAAAATGGAGATACTTGAAGTGTACTAAAAACTCGGAAAGGTCGATATTTTCGTACAGAATATCAAATTCCTTATAAATGTCTTACGTTAGGTAGTAAATTATTTATTTTAGAACCGAACAATTTTCTACGATCAGTAAATCCCTTAAGTTCAAAATTTTGCACTTATTAATATTTTTTAGTAATTTAAAAGCTTAAATTCAATCGAATACTCGAAATCTTCCGAGCACTCGAAAAATTTGTGTGCTTGAATTCTATTGAGTACTCGAAATTATTCCATCTTTTTCTAAGGCTCGGCTCGAGCTCGAACTGATTAAAAATACATTGTTTTAAGTTATAATGAAGGATAAGTACATTCTTTTGGAAAATAAGGAAGATCGTAGTTATAAAAAAACTTTTTTTGAACGGATAATTACATTTATTTCTAGAAACATCAGCATTGACAAATTTAAAATTAATAGGGTAAACGCACCAATTGTCGAGGGTGAACCTATTTCTCGAGTCAACAAATTCTTTTTTTGACTTAAACATGGAATTTCAATTTAAATGTAAAAAATACTTAATATTATGGTTTTAAGTATTATAAATGTTAAAGATAGTATATTAATATTATAATTACAAAAATAAATTAAACAATTCAGGCAATATTTTTGGTTATCACAATGGTAACATCGACAAATGGATCAGGCTTGGCAATTAGTGCACTTACCCTATAAACAAATTTTTTAAAAATTGTGTACTTTATAAACATCTCTAGACTTTTTCCTTAAAACCATATTTCTTAATTACGACAGATATTTCATGCGCATTACGAACTAGGCCAGTCGTTGGGTCGAAAAAGTTCAAATAAATGCATCCGGAAATGTTTTTGCAGTTTACTGTAGTTTGGGGGCTCCACATAAGAGCCCCACAGTTTGCTCTCGATTATCAGTTGCGAAAAATAGTGTAAACAATCGTCAAAGTTTGGAAAACGTGGTTTTTTGATGACCGACGCATTTTTTTAATTGTTTAATAACTTTGTTAATAATTATCGAATTTGTTTATAATTCAACAGGACTATTCTCTTTGCAAAGCGAAATAAGTGCAAGAAAGATAGTCAGATATCACTATCCTTTTCACTCTCACGAAATTCTGCTTTGCATTCTATTTTCTGCTCATCATGGGACCGTACCCTAAGGATTTCTATGGTCGCTGATTATAAATTTGGCACCAGACTTTTTTAATTAAAAAATTCAGATCCAATGTGGCAAATGAAATACAATTTTTTTTTTAAATTTGCCTGAAATTTATTATTTGGAGTTTTTTGGTGTCACTGATTACGTATCTGGCATCAGATTATTTAAATTCAAAATCTGATGTCATATTTGTAATTAGCGACCACGAAAACTCCCGAGTAACAAGTATCAAGAAAAGCCTACCAATTTTTATAAATTTGTGCAGGGTTGTGCAGGGTTTTCTTATGAAGGAAGAACATCTTTTTCAATCAAAATCACCGTAAATGTAAAAATTGTTTTTTTGGCCTAAGGTCTCTTTTAACATACCAGGTCACATACACAATTAAAAGAAATTCTTACTTTAAGGCAGGAAGACAGTCTTTAATTAAGACGCAATATTTTTGAAGTAGTCAATGCTCAATTGAAGCAATGGATTTAATATGATTTAACATTAGTGCAGATAGTGCGGAATGTAAGACTAATCTGAAATTGAGAATTACTTTTTACTGTGTATATACTCATATTTTATCTTATAAGATTATATAACCTTTTAATTTTTAAATATTTAAAAAGCAAATTATTTTTAAGGTTGTTCATGCAGGTGTGAATATTTGTAATCAAATGTTAGAGAAGGCAAAACAGACCAGAAAATGGTCTACACGAATTTCTCATCTCGTAAGTGGTTACTGGTTGAAGGAACAAATTCCTTTTGTAGCAGCAAATAGACCTCCGGATAATGTTGCTCAAAAAGATTTTATCCGGATAGCAAGTGACGACGTAACAAATATAACAAGTATGTAGTATTTGTACTATACTTTTTACTACATTGCGTAACAATCACCCAATTTGAAATAAACTTCTGCATGATACTGACTCAATACTCACAGAAAGTATAGTTGTACTGGCTGTATTACTGAGTACAATACGGATTGGCGTCTAAAATTTCACTACACACGGGGAAAATTTATTCTTGAAGTTTCGCCGAATTCAGTTCGGTAAAAGTGGGATGCAGTGTCAAAACTAATTTTTCAAGAACTAGACTATAAAAGCAATTTCATTGAAAAATACTGTAAAAAGTATAAACCTTGCGATATATGTATTAGCGCTACACTTACAGTTCGGTAAAACGTAAGCTGAGTGTGTTCGGTAAAATTTATATTTATTGAATAGTTTGGTAAAACTTCAAGAACAAAAATGAAAAATAATATCATTACAGTAAATATATACTAATACTGACATAAATTTTAATTTACCACTACTTTAATCACTACTTGAACTTCCTACAATTGTTTACGAACAAATAATTAATACACCTCATACATACAGTACATTTAAAACGCATACACTAATACATACATCGCACTCTTTACATTATTGCTTCAGAAAGTTTCAACTGTCTTTATATATCAATCTGAATTTTATTTCTCTGCTTGTGAGAAAGATTAAAATGAATTAACACAATAGTAGTACAAAATAAAAAAATTATCTGTATGAATAAATCATTTTTTACTATATTCAAAGTTAATTTATAAAATAGTTTTGAATTATGCTTTTATTGTTATAATTATAATGAAAAGTGTTTAAATTTAAATTAATTTTAACTGCTGACGAGGACAAAAATCCAAAAGAGTACAAAGTGAACCTTTTTTTATATCTATAACTTCAGACCTTTTGACTTGAACTTTGTGTATTTTCTCTTATATAGGACAACAAATTACCAAAGTAGCAAATCAATCAAAAAAATTTGTTTTTGGGTATAATTACTTTCGTTTATATTGATGAAAAGAAAATTGGCAAATAATAATAATAATAATAATGTAGGGTAGACTACAGTGCAATGAATAATGGTAAACTTGATCAATTTCAATGTTTGTAAATGATAATGTTCTTCAGAAAAAATCAATTTCTATAAATTCAAATTTTAAATGCAATTCATAAGAAGGAGAACTACTAAACATTTAAGAAGATAATAGTTTAATTTGTACTGATCTGGTATGCATTTTAGTGGACTGATAGTACTGTTAGGATCCAAAATTTATTACTGACTGCCAGTATAGGGTTAGTACCGTGCACATGTTGAAAATGGGTAAGGCAACGAACATTTTGACTTGTGTATTAATGATAAATTTGCTTCCACTTTTTAGAAATACTCGTCAGTCTACAGGAAATTGAAAATGGAAAATTAAAAATAACAAATTTTTCTAAGAAGGACCTAGATCCGACTATTGTTAAACAGTACATAATAGATGGTTTAACTTATGCACGCAGGAAACTACGGAATGAAAATAAAAATTAAATTTTTTCTTTTATAATTATTATTTTTGTAATATCTGATTTTATTGTCATAACATGTTGCTAAATTACATATGTACAGCGATTTTCTAGACGCGAAGATTTATCGCATGTTATTGTATTTTTTAAAAATACAACATTCAAATTTATTAAGTCTTTTAATAATTCCAAAAAGTTCCAAATTTAAAACTTATGAAGAAATTTTCATTTTCCTAACTGTAGGTAGTGTCTTTCAACATGTACTTTTTTATTATGAAAACATTTTCTAGGCAACTTAATTTACATACAATCTATATTCTAATGGGATTCTCTTTATAAGAAACTTTTGTAGACAATAAACTTCCAAAACTTTTTTTTTAATTTGTCAATTTTTATAGGGTAATTCTGGAAAGATGGCCATATGCTCACAGAGTATCGAAAGTTTTCTTAAAGTTAAAATACCTTGACCGTAATGTGCGGAATCTTTAGTCACGAGGCTTTTTATAGTTAAAGTAATTTTTAAATTTCGATAAGGAATGACATGACAAATTATTTCATTTATTATTATTTTTTTCATTTTAATGCCTTCTTTGTTCTGTATTATTGGGTTACATAACCATTAATGACTTTTATTTAAAAATGTTTATGTTATTTTAATATGGTGAAAAAATACTGAAAAGTAAGGAGTCTAAGGATGTAAAAGTATAAAAAAAAAGTTTATTTGCATTGTAAGTTAACATTCATTTCCACCTGCAACCCCTGATTAGCGACAAATTTAGATTGTAAAAAGGGGGGAAGCAGGTGTTCCTAAAACCTTATTACCTACTGTTTGACTCTTACTTACAAAATTATTTTTTCTCCTAAAACCCGAATAAAATACTATTGATTTAAAACAAGGAAGAAATCAAATCACTAGTACATGCTATTAAATTTATAACAAATTTAATTATACCTAATATATATTTTTTTAACTCATTATCTAAGTAGTATCTACTTTCGGACCTTCCAGAATGTTTAATAAGAATCATATTGGGTTCCCAAATTATTTCTATCCTACTTAATAAACCTTTATGAACGGTAATATCTAAATGAATACTAAAGATTATAATGACTGTTTGACATGTTTAAAGAAAACAGTATTATTTTTATCTTTGTTAAAATTATGGTGCAAAGATAAGACAAACTACACGTTACAAAGAATACGATACTGATTAAGATTTATTAGAGCTGTGCAAAATAATTCGAACCGAACTGTTTAATTTTTTTCGCCCAGTTCGAATGTCGAAAATTCGACATTCGAACTAGTCCAGTTCAGATGTCGAATATTTGACATTCGAACTAGTCCAGTTCAGATGTCGAATATTCGACATTCGACATTTCGGCGCCCAAAAACCGAACAAAACTCGATTCGGTTCAAACTTTGCACAGCTCTAAGATTTATTAAAAAAATTTTGTAAAGAAAATTGTTTCAAGTGTTTATTTGCAAAAGCATTTGGATTTTGTTGCTTTAATGCACTATTACCCGATCTTTAAAGTTACTAATCAGTTTCAACCACAGAAAACAATTTCCAAAAAAAGGTAATGCTTTTTAAATAATTCATTGAAATAATTTTTTATACAATCTTTTCTCAATTAATTCTGATCAGTATTACGTTTATAACATGTCTACGGTTTCATTTAATAATCTCAAGAAGTTATAACAAAAATAGTTTGTTGTTTAAATAACATTATTTAAAAAAATTCAAGGAACATAGACAAAAAACAGAAACTTTATAGGACTCTTATTAGACGTATTACATGTTACCAAAGTAGGCCATATTGAAAAAGTGTCAAAAACATACACTTTTTCCTTTAAAAAATAAAATTGTGAAATAATTTTTTTTTATTTTCAAATTTTTTATATCAACGTGAAAATAAATTATTTACAGATTTCAATCAGTTTCAATATTGTGGATTTCTTTTACGAAAGCCATTTTTTTGACAAACAGAAAAATACCAGAAATATTTATGTGCAATTCCACGTGAGATTTACCTATGACCTCTTAAAATCGGACAAAAATATTTTTTTTATTCTGTGTTGAAAATAAACAGATACGTATTTTCTAATTTTTTGGAGGCCAAATTTTTGAGTTAAGAATTTTTGGATTTGTAAACATAGACCTATTTTCAGTAGCCTATAAGTCTGAAAATATTGAGTTTAGAAAAAAGTTGTCAAAAAATAAAAGTTTTAGTTTTCTTTCAACTTTTAAAAAATGTTAAAAATTTTTTATTAAAAAATTTATTTTAATAAACAAGTTAATTTTTTGAACTTTGGAGACGATTTTTTAAAATTTATTTACACCTTATAATGTACAGAAGATTTTCCAAAAATAATTGGAGTTGACCAGATGCGTTTATTGAGTTAAAAACATTTTTCAAAAAAGCATGCCTCGCAGTTAGATTTTTTTACAATTAATTTTTCAAAAATGTCTACAGCCTAGAATTTTTAATGGATTTGAGTGTTTTTTGTTTTAAATTCAAAAAGAATAATTTTTCACCATTTTCCTCCATGCGAACCTAAGAATATTCAAATGTTTATATTTTTTTTTAAATCAAAGTTAACAAATTAATTATATATACTTTGTTTTAAAAATTACCTTAATTTTTTTATTCCGTTACTGATGCATGCATGTGATTTTTGAAACATGTACGTTTACGTCCATAAACGCGTCAGGCACACTCACTTTTGGAAAATCTTCTGTACACTGTAAGGTATAAATAAAGTTTAAAAAATAAAAAATCGAGTACAATGTTTTAAAAGTTAATTTGTTTATAAAAAAATTATGTTTTCAAAATTTTTTAAAAGTTAAAAGAAAACTAAAACTTTCATTCTTTTAAAACTTTTTTGTAAACTTAATATTTTCAGACTTATATAGGTTACTGAAAATAGGTCTATTTTTACAAATCCAAAATTTCAAAAATTCATAACTAAAAAATTTGGCCTCAAAAAAATTATGTATTTTTTTAATATAGAATAGAAAAAATATATTTTTGTCCGATTTTAAGAAGTCATAGGTAAATCTTACATAGAATTGTCCTTGTATTGTACTAAATTGTTATATTTCTTTAAAAAAATCATTGAAAATATTTTATTAAAAAATAATATTTAACTGAAATTCACAACGCAAAATCTGATAATCTTAACTCTCCATCCGTCACATTTTTACAACGCAATTCGTGTCAGGTGGGGAAACATCTCACCCATCATAAATTAATCCGAAATTACTATGAAATGACAGATTTTTTGGAATGTGCATTATTATTTCCAAACAACCTATTGGAAGTAAAATTAACTTTTATTTTCTGTTAATTATTTAAATAAAAAATGAATGACAAATGAAATAGAGTATACGCGGTCAGTCGCGCGGTGAGAAGTTTCCTCACTTTGCGTTAAAAATTCTTAACATTTGCTGCTTAAAAATTCAGTTCCAAAAAGTTGTTTTAAAATAAAGAAGAAGATTGTAGTGAAAGGTACTGAGAATATGAAATTATAATTTTTTGTACTTTAAAAGTTATAAATAAAAAAAGAAACTTGGTGAGGAAGCTTGTCACCATACGACGGATAAAGGGTTAAAAATGTTTCTGCTTGCACGGCCGTCAGATTTGAAGTTGTAAGTATTTATTTAATAACAGTTAAAGGAAGGTGTAGATTAAATTACCAATATAACTGTTTTTCATTAGAATTTCGTGTTAAATATTTATTAATTTCGTACGTGTTTCTTTTAGATCTATGAAAAGAAGCTATGGATTCACCAGAAGATGAAACATTTCCGTATGAAGAAATGGATATTCTGAATGCAGTTGACAATGTTGAAGAGCAGAATGAGAAAGAAATAGAAGATCTCCTCTATGAAGCGATGGAAATATCTTCAGAATCAGACGACGCTGCAAGTGAAAATGAAATTGAAGGAGAAGAACTATTACACGAAGCCAGAGAAGTAGCAAATGTTCATCGATTGGTTATAGAAGTTAACCCAATTGCAGGAGCAGAAAGTCCACTTTTCCAGGGTTTTGAAGATAATATTAGAATGCATCGTATTCTACAACATCATAACGAACTGCATGCTGTACATCATTTTGTAAAAACTGTAGCCGTTAATGTGGTGCATAGAGAGATTTATGAAAGTCTCATTAACCGACTGAGCTGGTTGGACGAATCATTTATGCATAGCGGAATTCCAACAACGAAAAATTTGGTTTACGCTGTCTATTGCACGTTATGTAAAGAAAAAGTTGGAGACGGAAAGGAAGCCGCACGATTATGCACATGTCGTTCAACTGGACCTGATTTAAGAAATAAAAATTTAGGAACATTGATTTTGGTAAAAATTATTCCTTAATTACTGGACATTTTAAAATTACCCGATATATCAAAGTCCTTGCGCTATAGAGATGAACGTGTAAAGAAAAATGACTGCAATATTGAGGACATCTACGATGGAAAAATGTTCAAAGTACTGCGTGAGGACGGGAATTTTTTATCATTTCCAAATAATTTCTCCTTAACTCTTTGTGTGGATGGAGTTTAGTTAGCAAAATCCTCTAATTCTTCTAGTACACCCATTCTTTTGCAAATAAATGAACTGCCACCTTATACTAGATGTAAACATTTCATTTTAGCCGGCATTTATGTTGGGAATCATAAACCTAATATCCGTACTGCAATGCTGTGGGGGAGCGCGTGGAAGGAAGATCAGTTTACCCTTGCGAAAATTCTGAATTACGCTCACACGAAAACATGCTAGAGGATATGAGATCTGCTACATTAGATGTACCCAGAAATGGAATGTTAGGTTTTAGCTGCTTGGCAATGTTACCCGAATTTGATAAAATTTCCTTCTGAAATTTCTCGAACTCCTCGAAGCATTAGAACTTATAGCAAATGGAAAGCTACAGAGTGGCGTAATTGGTTGCTCTACTGTTGCCTTCCATGTCTCGAACATATTTTAAAACAGCAGTATTTCAACCATTTAGCCTTATACTGCCAAGCAGTTTTTATCCTGAATAATGAATCAATCTCTGAAAGTGATTTAATTATAGCGAAAGCTTACTAAATACAGTTTTCTCATGGATTGCTTATGTATGGAAAAAAGCTATACATATAATATGCATATAGGAGGACACTAACCTGAGTCAGTATACAATTGGGGACCAACATGGGCATACTCCACTTTCCCGTTCGAAAGTTTTTGCGCAAAGTTAAAAGGGAGTGTCAAAAGTCCGACTAGCCGAGCTGAGCAAATAGTCAATCAATTTTTTTTGAAAAAATTTTGTTCACTCAGCTATTGATATGGACAATATTTCAGACAAAACAAAAAACGCCATCAAACGAATGCTAAAAGAGAATTCCCAAAAAATACCTGAAGAATTTCCACAAAGGTATTATTTTATTGGCGAAGGAAAATCAATACAAAGAGTTCCTGAAGCGATAGAAATTGAGGTCTTAAGGGCAGCTGAAGAAATTATTCATGAGGGAACATTAATTTTCGAGCATGAAAAAGCAGAAATACATGGGGTAATTTATCAAAAAGAAGATAATGTTAGAAGAGATTTTTGCAACTCAATAGTTTTAACAAATTTCCGGTTTTACTCCATTAAAAGGTTTCTATCCTACAAATGTGGATTGACAACTGTTGCTGGAATTTTTGGTCAATATCTTGAAGAAACAGGTCATCTTTTTGGTACATATTACATAAGTGAAGTGGTACCAAAGAATGAAGTCGCCATTGTTTCATATAACGACATTATTGTTCCGAGAGTTCTTCAAAATTGACAATAAACTTATTGCAATTCCATTATCAAATACTTCTAGCATAGACTAAATATCACAAAGTAATTGTACTTATCTATAAATCTTTTGTGTAGAATTCATGTACATTGTTGAATAAGTGTAGATTTGACTCCCTTAGTGTTAGAAATTGTAACTTAATATATTAAAAATTGTCATAGATATATCCAAAAAGATTTTCAACGCAATATAAACTATTAGTATTGAATATTTGTTACTTCACGTTTTGTTATTGTAATTTGTATTTTTTAACTGCCTGTTTCAATTTGTTTCGATGACTGTGAATTGAAACCAGGTAAACTTAACATAAAATACAATTTTGGAAGCTAAAAATTTTTAAAATTATTTATTTCTTATACAGATAAAAGAAAAATATAATATTACAAAATTTGATAACAAAATATATTGACAAAATCATCTAATGGCTTTTTCACCCCAACAAGTGGCGCAAAACAGTATTTTATATTACATTAGTATTTATTTCATTTATTATTTCTGCTTTTTCTTAATTTATTTTTAAAAATAATAAAATAAGGTTATTTTAGAAACAATATTTAAAACATTTATTTTAAATATAATTTTAATTTTTTCTACAGTCTAATCATTAAAATAATAATGATGTACTCCTTTTTTAGTTTTATTTATAATAGACAAACAAAAGAACTTTTTCAAATAGGTTAACTATATGAAAGAAATTAATATTTGGGAAAAATTGGTGCTTGACTCATTTTGTTATACCTAGAATTATATCTAAAATCAGACAGGATTATCAAAATAAATATCCAAAAAAAATTTGTTACCAATTTTTTGATTTAAAAAAATGGTTTTTTGTATGTTTTGAAATAACTTTTGTCTCCATCAAAATTTTTATTAATGCTTATTAAAATTGTAATTCTATCATAAAAACGTATCGATTCATGTATACAAAGTATACAATCTATCAATTTTTATAAAGTTTATCAATATTTTTATTTTTCACAAAAATTTGGAATTTTGTATTTTTAAAATTTTTTTAAATTTTAATTCAAAATTTATTTTTCACAAAAATTTGGAATTTTGTATTTTTAAATTTTTTAAAAATTTTAATTCAAAATAATTACTCTGAAATAAAAGATTAAACGATTGGTATATATTATTTTGAGGAAGCTATAGAAATTCATAGAATGAACAACTTGTTTTATTTTTAGGGTTCCGTACACCATAGGTGTACTAACGGAACCCTTATGAAACACTCGTGTGTTCGTCCCAGCCACGCAAAATGGGCTGTCCCCCCTCCTTAATTTCTACAAATCTCAACCTGGTGAGCTGAAAATCGGTAGGGATCTTCAGCTTTAAGTGCAGATTACAGGAAAATTATAGCGAACACGAACGGCCTACATATTTCCAAAACAGAAGGGAAAGAAATTAAATGTTTACGAAAAAATTGCAAAAAATGACCCTGTCCCCCCTGAACTTCTACAAATCTCAACCTGCTTAGCTGAAATGCGGTAGGGTTTTAAGTGCAGATTGCAGGAAAATTATAGCGAACCTGATTGGTGAAATACGAATGTATACCGAATTTCAGCTCAATAGGTTTATATATGTTAATTTTAATAAATTATTTTTTTTGTGTGAGGAACCCTCGATCTTAGTGCGAGTGCAACTCGCACTTGTCCGATTTTTTTATTTTTTGTTACAACAAATGTAATTTTTAACTGAAAGTTTTCTCATCACTTTATCATTAAAAAACTTACGTACTTTAATTTGTATTTGTACAATTATATACTTATTAATTTTAATTATATACTTTTATATTTAGTTGATAGATAAATTATTCTAACGTGATCCGAAATTTTCCATTATGCATCAAAAAAGTTATCGGCATTTGCCAATTATTAAAAAAGTCATTAAAATGTCAATTTTAAATCAAAAATATTTTCTATTTATGTTAAAAATTGTAAGAAATAAATAAATTAATAGTTTCAAATAACTCATTTATTATCGTTTCGATAAGTAATTTATGAATTTTCGAAATTTTGCACTTTTAATCCCCCACAGCACCGCAACTTTCCTAAAAATTTAATAAATATTTACTTGCAATATTCGGAATATTTAATTGCAATGTTTAGTGAAAACTGTGTAAAGAATTATATGACCCGATTAAATAAGTGTTTAGCGCGAAACATTCCTAAACATTTTAATGAAATCTTCGCCCAATTATAATTATAATTTTAAGAAATGTTCACACTAAACACTTATTTAATCGGGATTTATAATTCTTTACACAATTTTCACTAAACTTTTCAGTGAAATCTGCCGAATATTGCAAGTAAATATTTAGAAAAACTTCGGTGCCTATAAATTTTATCGGATTTTGATTATTATTAAATTTGTAGGATCGAGACAATTTTTAATAGTAAATTGTAAAAAAAACCCATTGCGCCGCGGGATTGCGACCTGCACGGGCAGCTTAATTATTTTTTTAAACCCATTAAACTTGTCAGGCTCACTTTCAAACTTTCTGCAAAACTTTCTTATCATTTACAGGTACGTTTTAAAAAAAGAAAATTTAAAATTTATCATACCCAAAATTAAAAAATATTAATTTGTTTATAAAATTTTTTTAATAAAGAATGAAAAAAAATTTTTTGATTTACATGACAACTTTTTTCTAAACTCAATATTTTCGGACTTATAAGCTACTGAATATAGGTCTACGATTAAAAGTGCAAAATTTCGAAAATTTATAACTAGAAAATTTTTCCAATTAAACAAAAATAAAAAATACGTATTTGTTTTTTTCGATACACAATAGAAAAAAATATTTTTGGCCGATTTTAAGAGGTCGACTAAAATCTCACGTGGAGTGTCCTATATGTAAACAAGTGACACAACCTTAAATTGAAGGAAATGTTTTGCAATTTTTATTGCAAAAATATATTTGGTGTTCAGAACACTATTAATTAACTAATCTAATAAATCTAATCTAATCTACTAATCTAATTTATTAATAAATAATACTATAATATTATGTATTGAATAGAAAAATTATTAAAACAATTTATTGCTTTATAGGAAACACTTTAATGTAAAACTTTTTGAGTTGCTAATAAATGTTCATTATTCGGATTCTATCACATTTAATGTATTTGTCAAACCTCTGAATGTATATATTTTCAAGTCTTTATAAACACAATTATCGTAGTCAAAGCAAAGTAGATAGGCGCCATCTCGTTGTGTAGTTGAAAGTAAATTATTCTGCTGTCGATAACTCTACCGAAAGTCACTAACACACTGTCATTTCTATATTGATAATTTTTTCGTTTCTGACACCACTTGCATTTATTTAATATTTCTACAAATAAAATAATGCTAATTGGCAATTTTATTACATAAACAGCAACTACATATTATTAGTGGGTAAGTGTATACTCTTTAACAAATAAGAACATTAATTTTACATTTATTTTTAATGACTTTTCAAACAATATTTAATCAAAATTTGGTTAACAACTTTTTTGTTCAATTCTTTTTATATTAATAACAAACTAACTTATTAATTTTAATGTATAGAAATGTTCGTAAGAAACTTCTTTTCAATATATTATGCACAAAACTACAATATTTATTGTTTTAGTAGTTTTATTTACAAGTCCATGAAAGTCTGCGAAAAGTCCGCGAGTTCGCGGACTTCTCACTGACACCAATCTGGCAGGGTATTTGTAATAAATAAAATTAAAAAAACATGCTTACCGTCAAAGACTTAATTTAAAAGAAAAAATAAATTATGAGCAACAAAAAGACATTTATATTTTAAGTAAACTAGATTTTAACTCAAGAATATCTCAAATAATTAAAGAAAGTGAATTTATCATTCGGTAGTATTAATATTAAAGGTGAAAGAATTTAACAATTATTCCGAATCAAATCTCTCGAAAATAAATTTCTTGAGTAAGCACTAGATTTCGTTATGAAAATACAATATATCTTTCATATGTATCGACAGCGCAGCTGTCCTAATACAGAAACCTGCTTTTTCTGAAAATCATTTTTTCGAAATTAATTAATAATTTCAAAATTATCAAAGAACTCAGAAAAAATTGGTTAGCATGGTGGGATACGAGCCCACGACCTTTCTATTGCCGGTAGACTGCTCTGACCACTAAGCTACATGCACCCCAAGATCCTCCGAGCTCCTTGATATATACTATACCTCCCTGCATTATTTCATGATAATGTAGGGAGTTTTCTTGAAGATGGTAAAGCCTTATTTCAAATTCATGGCAAATATAATATAATTGTTAATAATATAATTGAATAATTGTTAAATTCTTTCACCTTTAATAATATCTCAAATAGTTGCAGGTGATAAAATACAGGTAATTAGTTATGGGAATGAAGTAACAGAAATATAGTTAAAATCCTTAAAAGAAGTGAAAACAGCTGATGATGATACGATAGTATTACATTAGCATGCAAGAAATAGTGAAAATGATAACATTCTAAACCACAAAATTAAAAAAGTTCTGCAGATTATCAAAAAGCATATCCCCTTTAATATCCATTTTGAAAATTAAAAAAATCTTTATTTGACTCTGAGCAATCGTTCATTGAATTTTCTAAGTTTTGCGAATTCTTTCAAAACTGAGTAGAAACAAAGTAACTTTAATAATAAAGCAGAATTTAACTACAAACATCTAAATTTGAAATAGTTGTAAGGATTTTCGATATAACTGAATAGGTATTCAATATCAGATTCACAAAATTAAAAATAGCGTATATAATATGGCAGACGATTTATTTAATATTGATTGTATTTCCCTAAAATATTCCATTTTTAATTATGTCAATCTGATATCGAATTCGCATTCAGTTATATTGAAAATCTTCAGAACTATTTAAAATTTAGATGGTTGTAGTTAAATTCTGCTTTATTATTAAAGTTACTTTGTTTCTACTCCGTTTTCGAAGAATTCGCAAAACTTAGAAAATTCAATGAACGATTACTCAGAGACAAATAATTTTTTTAATTTTCAAAATGGATATTAAAGGGGAAGACTAGCACTTTCAGACTCAATATTTACCTTTTAGAGAAAAAAAATTATCTCTTGGTGATACATGGCATCAAATATAACTAAAAACAGGTTTTTTGCACTTTTAGGTTAAAATATCTCAAAAACCTGACGTGATGGGCCCTTTTTGAGGTCGGATTCGGATTCAGCACGTCGAAATTGCTAAATGCTAATGTAGTCAATTTAAAAGGTAATAGGCGAGGGCCGTTTTGTTACAAAATTCAAGGTCAAATTTATTATCAGATGAATAATGCTTTATATCCTGAAAAAGTTGATGATCCTTCTTTTGGTCAATTATTCATTTATGATCCAGACGGTGCTGTTAGTTACAGATTAAACAAACATAACAATTTAGATGAAGAGTTATTGTTAATTATTGAAAAATTAATAAGAGATTGTCACAATTTTACAAAGTCTTTGTTGATGACATCTGAAGTAATTAAGACAGAGGCTGCTTTAGCAAAACTAAATAATACCGAAATTTCGGAACTACAATTATTATTTACTTTAAAGAAAGGATTTGATAAAGAAAGGTACAATTTTAAAAAAAGTAATGAGGTTTTCGCAATTTTCAATACAAATTCAATAAAATTGAAAAAGATAGAATATTTTTTTGTTAAAATAATTAAATAAAACTAAGAAGTAAAACGTATAAAGGATTAGTTAATCACTTACACAATCAAGGGATTAAAAATCTAGATTTATTCATAACAATGACATGCAATCTAAAATGGAAAGAAATTGTACAAAATTTATTACCTCATCAATCGGCTTCTGATCGACCTGATTTAGTAGTTAGGGTTTTTTACATGATAGTTAAACACCTTATAAATACTATTGTTAACGATAAATTATTTGGAGAAGTTAAATCATATGTTTATGTTATTGAATTTTAAAAACGTGGTTTGCCTCACATTCATTTACTGGTTATATTGAAAGACAATTCGAAATTATTAACATCAGAAACTGTTGATCGTTATATTTCAGGCGAGATTCTACATGAAAATGTTGATAATCAGTTGCACAAAATTATAATGCAACATCATATTCACAGTCCTTGTGGCGACTGGTGTATAGTTGATGGAAAATCTTCTAAAAACTTTCCTAGATCTTTTGAAGAATAAACTATATTTGAAGATGATTGTTATGTGAAATATCGTAGAAGATTCACTGGAAAAACATACGAAAGACCAAATGACTACATTGTTGATAATCGTTATATTGTTCCCTACAGTCCAAGTCTTTCTAAATTATTCAATTGTCATATTAGTGTGAAAGTAATTTCCAGTATAAAGTCTGTTAAATACTTATACAAATATATTTATAAAGGCCATGATGCTGCTTCGATCCTTATAATTAATAATAACAACGAATCTGTAATTAATCATGATAAAATAAATCACTATGAAGAAAATAGATATATTGGACCTGTTGAAGCAGTATGGAGAATATTAAGTAAATCTTTGGGAAAAAAGTCATAGTATTAACCGTTTACCTATACATTTACTAAATGAACAAAATGTTATTATTTCGTGAAGGAAAAAGTGACATTGTTTCTTTTGATTTAGATTAGAAAACAAAGTTAATAGATTACTTTGAGTTAAACAAGCGTGATAGAAATGCACATCAGTATTATTATTCACCAATACCAGAACACTACAGATGGATTCAGAAATCTCTTCAATGGAAAGTTAGAGAACGTAGTGAAAAAGTATTGGGAAGAATATATTCTGTTAATCCTTTGGATGTTGAATTGTTTCATCTCAGACTGTTATTGCTTACAAGGAATGGGGTAACTTATTTTGGTACTTTGAAAACAGTTGATGGAACAGAACATATGATATTCACATCTGCTTGTTTAGCTTTAGGGTTTATTGATGAAGTAATAATAAGTGGATAAATTGTTTGAGCGAAGCTGTTGTCTGGATGATGCCACAGATGCTTCGTCAATTATTTGTTAGAATTTTAATTCATTGTCGTCCAGTGTACTCTAATCAAATTTGGGATGAATTCAAGCAACAAATGTCTGAAGATTATAAAAGAACATGTGAAGAAAATGAGGCTTTGCGTAAAGCTTATAAAAATATAAAATTTTTGCTTGCAAAAGATGGACACAAGTTAACTGATTTTAAGGAATTAAAGGATATAGAAGATAATGAAAAATTATTTAATGTGAATCATGTTATTAATTATCAAGAAGAAAGTGTTATGGGTAAACAAAAGAAATGAAAAATTAAATGTTCAACAAAAGCTTGTTGTCGATTTTAGACAAGTCTTGCCAATAAAAGAGCGAAGTACCAGAAGCGAAATTATTAGTTTATCTATAAAAATAGTTTATTATGGAGTTGTTTTCATAAATTTTCATTATCTCAAAATATGAGAGCATTACCTGAAGAATTTGAGTTTATAAATTTTTGGTTAAAAGTAGGAAATGGTGAAATTAATTACCTACATAACAATATTCTATTACCAGAATCAATTATTGAAAAAAGTCAGATAGATATTGATCAAGATATATATAATGATTTGATTAAAAAGTCTATATTTAAAGAATTACAAAGTTATGCAATTTTAGTTTCTAGAAATGTGGATGTGAATGAAATAAACGAAAGAGTTGTAGCATTATTAAATAGCGATAAAGAAAAAATATATAAAAGTGTCGATTCTACCGAAAATTATGATAATGGCAATTTCAGTGAAATTATCTTAACAGAATATTTAAATACACTTTCACCATCTGGTTTACCACCACATGAATTACATTTACTAATACATTCAATTGTAATGCTAATTAGGAATATGAGTATTAATGAAGGACTATGTAATGGTTCAAGATTGTTGATTTTAGGTCTATTAAATAATGTTATTAAATGTAAAAAATTAACAGGTGACAAAGCTGGAAATATTGTTTTTTTTCACAGTGTTACATTACATTGTGATAAAGTTTTTCCGTTTACATTTAAAAGAAGGCAATTTCCTGTTAAATTAGCATTTGCTATGACTAGAAATAAGTTTTAGGGACAAACTTTTCTTAAAATTGTTATAGATTTAAAAAAAGATGTTTTCAATCATGGACAATTATATGTAGAGTTGTCTAGAGTACGTTTTTTCATTAATAAAAGTTTATTTAGGAAATCAAAGAAGTTACAAAAATATAAAAAATTATTTCTTTCGGGAAATTTTGGAATAATTTGTGTTAAACTATTAATAATATTCTGTTTTCATATATAGTCACTATCCTTAGAGAATTTATATTTTGTAACTATAGCATGTTTTAACACTCAGGAAAGTCAGAGAAAAGTTAGGAGATTTCTATAATTTAAATTTTCTATTATTTAAAGTAACTGTTAAGTATAAAAAAATTAATTCTTTTCTTCATTTCAGATAAATTTTTTACTCTAAATAATTTTAGAAATTTTTAATTTCCTGGGATATCCTGAATTCACTGGTGTTATGGGCGATTGAAGAAAAAATAATATAAATAATTCTTATACTCTGCTTTTCCACGTAAAAGCGTGCTTGCGTCACTATTTTAAATAGGCTGTATTTTTTTCTAATCTAATTATTATTAAAATTATTTTATTTTAATTTTGATGCATTAAGCTTAATTAATGAAGAAAAAATAAAGTACATTAAGGATAGGTGGGAGAAAAAATGGTTTCGTGTTCGATACTACACATGTTCTAAATTAGATTAAATTAATATAACATGACCTTATATTGTACTTTAGTTTTACTTAATGGATATATCTCCGATTAATAAAACAAAATTTTAATTGTTATATACTACAATAACAGTTACAAAAATAATGGTTTTTGGTTTCTCTGCTAAAAAAAGATTTTTTTATAGTTACTTTTTAATTAAAGTTTATTAAAAAGAATATACCTTAAAAAATTAAATATGAAATAATTTGTTCAGTTGATAAATAGACAATTTAATATATATATATATCTATATTAAATGTTTATTTTTTAATTTTATAATTAGATTTAGATTAAATATTTTATCATTAGGGTAGAAGTACCGTTTGTTGCCACTGTACCGGTTGTGGCCATTTTTATAAAATTTCCATTTAATTATTTATTATAATCAATATTTCTTATTATAATAATATAGTACTATGGGATTTTAAGTATATTCTAAAGTAAAATACATAAATAAACTATCATATAAATAATTACAATAATTATTAACTAGTGGCCAAAAGTGGTGTTAAAGTGGACAAAACTGGTGCTTCTACCCTATATTATTTATTTGAAGGTGATGTTATATTATTTTTTCTGATTTAGAATATGTTTAGTAATGTAATAAGAAAGCAAACGTTCATTTTTATAGGATAGTACTTAACTAATATTGTTAACTTTTATTTTAAATAAAATTTAGAAACAATGAAATATTATCAGGCATGATTTGGACATTTTGGAATAATAAATTGTGAAAAAATTCTACAGTGAAAAAAATAGTTGCGGCATACAAACAAAATAGTAGTCCCAACCATTTATTTCTCTCACTTAACCATTTGTAAAAATAAATATAATAATAGTTTTATATATATATATATATATATATATATATATATATATATATATATATATATACGTTTTAAACTTATTTTAAATATTATAATAATTGAGCGATTAGATAAAATAAAATAACCTAAATATAAAAATTGATTTAATAAAGAATGACAATAAAAATTTTAATAAATAATAATGTTTTTAAAGGTTGTTAAATTGAAAACATTTCTGAACATCTGAATAATTTTATTAAATATTGTAAAGAAATTGTGGTTCTAATTGCAGTTATTAATATTAATATTATTAATAATAATAATATTAATCATGTTTTTTTTTTTTGCTTACGGACTTTTGAGAAATCTGCCTACAGATACCTTGGATTCCGCACTCCAAGGTTATGTGGGGTTGGTATAACAAAACAGAAGAAAAATAAAAAAAAGTAAAATAAATAAGTATTATTATGAATTTAGAATACTGGCGACCTACTGCCAGCCCGACCCACTAAAACCCGTAACCCTTCTTTTGGAGCCCTTTATCCTCCCTCGGAACTGTCGTAAGACTTTAGCCTTCGAGGGTGGCGCTCCAACTCTGTCGCTGCTGCGACTATGTTCTTTACCTGCGGTTCTCCTGCGTCAATAGTTAAAAAATTTAAAACCATTTTAATATAAAAGCGGAATTAACAGCACAACAAAAATTAAAAAAAAACAAATGTTAAAATAATTTAAAATGTCAATAGATAAAATACTAAACGGGTCTAAAACAGAAACATATAAAACCAACAGATATAATATCAAAAAGTAAAAATTGTATAAGGACAAATAAATCACAGAATAAATTAAAAATAAATAAGGACGAATAAATCACATAATAAATTAAAATTGTACAAGGACAAATAAAACACAAAATAAATTAAAAGTGTATAAGGACAAGTAAATCACAAAATAAATTAATTACCAAAAAACAAACAAATTAAAAGCTGTTTAAATTACGCTTTTTTGGCGGCCGTCGAGATCCTTCCTCGACATGACCGAGATTATGAAATTCTCGACTTGCCGCCAATTCTCTTCTGACTGGGTCATCAGCGATACCATGTTCTCCGGTGTAACTTGACTGTTTACACCTTCGAACATGGCCCGCCTCTCCAAGTCCCATTTCTTGCATAAAAAGAGGGTGTGCTCTGCGTTGTCCACAGGGAACTGACAGTACGCACACACCTCATTTTCGCGTAATTTAAAACGATACAGGTACGCGTTAAAACACCCGTGGCCTGTAAATGCTTGCGTCAAATAATAGGAGACTTCTCCATGCTTTCGGTTTATCTAGGTGGTGAGCGTTGGAATAAGCCGATAGGTCCATTGGCCTTTTTCCTCCCTATTCCATCTGTCTTGCCAAGTCTCGACGAGTCTGCTTCTCGCATTCTTGCGGATGCAGGCCTTGCTGAGTCTTTCTGACTCTGGGGTCTGGGGATTATTTCTTTCTTTAAAAAGAAGAAACAATTCCTCCCTTTCCCTCGCCATAAGATCGGCCGGCGGGACAGTTGCAAGGACCTGCACAGCACTTGTCGAGACCGTACAATACGCAGATACGATTCTGGCATTGATACCTCTCTGGGCCGACAGCATGTTCTCGCAAATTGTTTTGCTTCTGAACTTGAGCGAGGGAGCCCATGCTGCTGCTGCGTAAAACAGCTTAGCATGGGCAGCACTCACCACCAGTCTCCTTTTCTTTTCGCGTGGTCCGCGAACATTCGGCATAAGACGTGCCAAATTTGCAGCACACTCAACCGCCTTATTCATCGCCGTTGCTATGTGGTGATGAAAGTTTAGCCTTCCATCGAGCTCCACACCGAGATACTTTATATACTTGCTCCACTTGACCTCGAATTCGTCTATCACGATTCGTGGGACTGTATAACCACGTCTGTCTGTGACGAGCAGAGCTTCGGTCTTTTCCAGGGCCATTTGAAGACCTCTGGCATCCAGCCAGCTCTTGGCTCGCCGCAGACATTCGTTCACCAATGTCCCAAGGGCTTCCTCGCTTTCGGCTGTGCACACGACCAACGCGTCGTCCGCAAAGCCGATGATAACCGCGCCTTCGGGTAGATCCATTCGCAAGAAGTCATCGTAAGATACATTCCATACAAATGGTCCCACCCTCGAGCCTTGAGGGGCACCACTTTGCATCTCCTTCTTCAGAGTCCAGGTGTCCCCCTCATATACCACCCACCTGTCGCTAAGATAATTATCCATTATACGCAACAAGTAAGGCGGCATTCCTTTGCTCATCATCGACTCGATGAGATCTTTCCATCGCGCGGAGTTAAACGCGTTGCGTATGTCTATGGCCACTAAAGCACAGAAGCCCTTTTTCTTCTGTGGTCCCAACCTGTTCTTCCCGGCTTTGGCTATGTCCACAACTGCCTGGATGGCATCAACTGTAGACTTACCTTTACGGAAACCAAATTGGTGATCCGATAGACTATTCTCTCCGGTCAAGTGGCTTTGCATTCTCTGCAGAACCATATCCTCAAGAAGTTTACCCATCGTATCCAGCAGGCATATAGGCCTGTACGACGAGACTTTATATAGAGGTTTTTCGCCTTTTATAGGAGGACTAACCTTTGTCGCTTCCAGTCGCGGAAGAACTCTCCTCTCTCAAGGCAAAGATTGAAGCATCGAAGCAGAATCTGGGGTGAAGTTTCGATTACCAGTTTTAGGATCTCGTTACTTATCCCATCGATTCCAGGCGCCTTGCCTGTTTTCAATCTTTTACCGTCATTTCGTAGATCGGTAGGAGTGAAGAGTTCATCCTCACCGACTTCACAGCTATTCCAGTCCATCCTAAGCCATGGCTCCGCAGGAGGAAAGAGAGCTTGTATTATCTCTTTGAACCAAACGGGACTGTCCAGGCCAGGGGTCTTTTGCCTCGTTCCTAATTTCTTAGTAACGATTTTAAAAGCCAGACCCCATGGGTCCTTATCGACATCCTCGATTAAGTCTTTCCAGCAACGGCGTTGTGACGCACGAATCTCTTTCTTGAGGTTTTTCTTGGCCTCCTTGAATGCTTCCTTCAGCAAAGGATCTCCCTTAGAACGGGTATAATTCCTTCTAGCTTTGAAGCACGCTTTCCGCAAGGAGGCCAACGCATCCGACCACCAGTGCACCAAGCTCTTACGTGAAGCGGTACATCTGCCACGCGGCATAGATGCATCGCAGGCCGCGGTGATGGTTTTCCTTACCGCTCGTACCTCTGCATCCAGGGTATTTGGCCTCTGCACCCAACCCAATTCCTCAATGAGGCGGGATTCTTCCAGGGATCGAACAAACTTCTCCTTATCGATTTTCTTTACATTCCAGGAGAGGCGTTTTCGACACGGTGCTTCTTCCGCCATTTTCTGTGTCTCCCACTGAGACTGAAAACTCGATGTACTGGTGATCACTTGCGGTATACTCCTCAGAGACTCGCCATTCGTTTATGCGTCTGAATAGAGAAGATGATGCAATCGTAAGATCAATGATCGATCCAATTGCACCCCTCCTAAACGTCCATGTCCTTCCCCGGTTCACAATTGTTAAATTGCTTCTGGAGACTATTTCTCCGATCATTCTGCCTCTTTTATCGAGCCTTGACTCGCCCCACTCCGGCGACTTAGCATTAAAATCACCGGTGACGAGTACATCCAACCTGGATTCTCTAAGGCTCGATTCGAGTTCCTGAATGTCGGCTTCGAAGTCTGTCAGTGGATCGTTCGGCGAGAAGTAGCAGCTGTACATACGTATGCCGGCAACCTCCGCCCAAACGAATCCACTGCTCGTCTCCAGGTACCAATATAATTCATGTTGATATTATTCATATTATTATTAGAAATAATTAAATTTTAAGATTTAACAGTAAAATTATTTGACATTTCAATTAAAATAAATAACAATAAGTTTTTAAATATTTGATTAATATTATTATTTAATTTTTAAATGATTGATTTGATTTTGTTATTCAGAAAAAGAATTTAATCGATTCAAATAAACGATTAATTGACTGTTATCAATGAAATGTTTGAATCAAATAATATTATTTAATCAATTAAATGGAATTAAATTTAAATACTGAAATTAATGATTCAAGTACCATTCAATTGACTGGAATAAATATTATCAGATTGAAGTAAATATTTAATTGATAATAGTCATTTAACCCATTAACGCCTGAATGCACTGAATTTTTAGTCTGATTTTAATCTTAAATATCTTCTAATAAACATATTATTTTCTCTTCGATAAATAATTTTTTTTTGCATTAAAGTGTCCTCTATCCAAATATGATATTAGAAAATTAATAAAAAATTGTTTAACAATATTTTTTTGCATATAATTAAAAAATTGCATGATTTTTTGAAGGTTTTTTATTACAAATTCTTAAATGTTAAAGTAAAAAAATTTGTTTGGCAACTAATATTACCATAAATCGTGCACTCGATTGTTATACTTTCAAAAAAAATATTGACTTTTTGAATTTAAACATTTGATTTTTCAAAACGGCGCCTAAAAACTAAATGTTTTTTGAAAATTTGAAATTTGATGCTCGATATACTTGTTTTAAACTTTGTCTTGAAAATGTTTACTCGGGGGTTTTCGGGGTCGCTAATTACGAATCTGATATAAGTTTTTCAAAATTCAAAATGGCGGATCCAATATGGCGGACGAAAATTTCAAAAATTGGTTGGATTCTTATACAAGTCCGCACACAGGGGTTTTTGGGGTCGCTGAATACGAATCTGATATTAGTTTTCGAAAATACAAAATGGCGGATTCAATATGGCAAACAAAAATTTCAAAATTTGATAGGATTCTTTTATAAATCAGTATTCGGAGGTTTTTGGGATCGCTCGTCGTGAATCTGATATTATTTTTCAAAAATTCAAAGTAGCGGATGTAATATGGTGGACAAAATTTTGAAAATTCTGTGGGATTTTCTTAAAATCCTTACTCAGGGATTTTTCGGCGTCGCTGATTAATTATAAAAAGGATTTTAGTTTTTTAAAAATCAAAATGGCGGATCTAATATTATGCAATTATTATGCTAATAATTATTACATTTTATTATATTTATTTAATACAATATTTAAATTATAAAAAATAATGAAAAAATTATAAAAGTGAATATAACAATAAAAATTAATAACTATTTATTAGTAACACGGATTTTTTTAATGTTAATGACGACAAATTAATTGTTTGATATTAATAAATTTTTTTCTCCACTCTTTTACATGTAAAGTTTTTATCATTTTGAAAAATTCGCACATTTTCCGTTATAAGTCTCTTTTCTTCCGCCAGGTGGTAGAGATGTATTTCTCCCGCTATGTAAATGGGTTATGAAATACAAATGAGTAGGAATCTGTTGTTCTTCAAATAATACGAATTTTTCGATTTTTCAAAGGTAAGTGGAATTTTTTTTTCCTAATATTAGATCCGCCATTTTGATTTTTAAAAAGCTAATATCAAATTCGTAATGAGCGACTCCAAAAACCTCCGAATACGGATTTGTAAAAGAATCCAACCAAATTTTGAAATTTTTGTCCGCCATATTGGATCCGCCATTTTGAATTTTGAAAAACTAATATCAAATTCGTAATCAGCTACTCCGAAAACCCCCGAGTAAACATTTTCAAGCCAAAGTTTTAAAAAATGTGTATCGAGCATCAAATTTCAAATTTTCAAAAAATTAGGCGCCATTATAAAAAATCGAATGTTTAAATTTAAAAAGTCAATATATTTTTTGAAAGTATAACAATTGAGTGCACGATTTATGGTAATATTAGATGTCAAAAAAATTTTTTGACGTAAAAATTTAAGAATTTGTAATAAAAAACATTTAAAAAATCATGCAATTTTTTAACTATATGCAAAAAAATATTGTTAAACAATTTTTTATTGATTTTCTAATATCATATTCGGATAGAGGACACTTTAATGCAAAAAAAATTATTTTTTGAAAAGATAATAATAAGTTTATTAGAAAATACTTAAGTTTGAAGTCAGACTAAAAATTCAGTGCATTCAGGCGTTAATGGGTTAAATGAATATTTGAATCAATGAATTTTTTTTTCAGTGTACTTTTGTAAATTATTATTGTAAAACAAATTTATTTTGTACATTTACATGCTAAGCCAAAATAGTCATCAGGTTGATCGGAACCCTCATTTCTGTTAAGGGTTGCCACTTTTTACAGCCACTAACGCTTGGAGCAGTATGTCTAAAAAATCGCCCAAACTACCCTAAAAATATGTCCAATTGAGTGAATAACAAAGAAAAACAAAATAATCTTTCTTCTAACAGAGAAAAACATTTTACTTATGTAGTTTTAACACTGTACCCTCAAAATAATAAAATCCACCCCTAAAAATCTCCCCCTAAACATAGGTTTAAAAAAGTTCCGATTTTTCTTTAAAAAATTGGTTAAAAAATAAATATTTTTTATGAGGCTCGTGATTTATTCAGAATATATTTTAATTAAATTTAACCCCATAAAAATAATGTCCAATTAACAAAAATCATCCCCTGTACATTATTTGGTCAATTTGGTAATTGTTCTTATGAACATAAACATAACATTTTTTTAAAAAATTGTATAAGTCATGGAATTTTTTCACAATATATATTATGTTTAAACTAAAACTAATATTAATAAAAATAACCCCTGTAAATCATCTCCTAATCATAATTTTCACATATTTCCAATTATTCTAATATAAATTGTGTACACAAAATTTAAATACGGTTTCTGAGGTCCATAATTTGTTTGGAATATATGTTATTCAAATTTACTCCTATAAAAATAATAATCAAAAACAAAAATCATCACTCGTACATTAGTTGCCCAATTTGGTAATAATTCTCATAAACATAGACATAACATTTTTTTAAAGATTCTATAAGTTATGGAATTTTCTCACAATATATTATGTTTAAACCAAAACTAATAATAAGAAAAACAACCGCTAAAGACCATCCCTTAATCATAATTTTCACAAATTTCTAATTATTCTTAAATAATATTCTTAAAAAAATAATAATATATAATATAAATAATAAAATAAATAATAATTTAAAATAATTCTTAAAAAATTTAAATACGGTTTCTGACATCCAGAATTTGTGCTGAATATATTTCAATCATATACACGTGCATAAAAATAATAGCCAACGAACAAAAATCATCCCCTGTACATTCGTTGCCCAATTTAGTAATTATTCTCATGAAATGACATCTATTTTATATCAATAACAAAAGGTCAATTGGAATTCGTACATACATAATGTGGCCCTGGAAAGGGCCAATTGGATTTTGTCAGTTTTTATTGAGTTTAAGATCGCTTATGTATTAGTATGGCATAATGTGGCCCTGAAAAGGGTCGATTGGATTTTGTTAGTTTTTATTGAGTTTTATCGCTTGTGTATTATTATGGCATAATGTGGCCCTGAAAAGGGTCGATTTGATTTTGTCATTTTTTATTGAGTTTTATCGCTTGTGTATTAGTATTGCATAATGGGGCCCTGAAAAGGGCCAATTGGATTTTATCCGTTTTTATTGAGTTTTACAATCGCTTGTGTATCATTATTGCATGTCTTCTTTATATTTTTTTATATGGATACTATTCAACTCCTTGATGAGCATTCGAATATCTCTTGATTATGACTACTGTGTTCTTTTTGTCTGAGTTTACAATAAGACCCTGGTTCTTATTTATTTCTGGAACTAGTGGAGCTTTTTCAAACCTGTTATTTAATTTCCTTCTCATTTTTTCATGGTCTGTTTGGCTGTAATAAAAAATGTCTATGGTTTGAAAATGGTTCTTGGCCCAAGCGAAAAGAGCTTCTGATGTTAACATTTCATTTCCATGTTTTGCAAGTAAGCTAGATCTATAAGCTTCCCTTTTAAAGATTGCACCAATGCCATCATAAACACTTTTGCCATGAGCAGTATCAATTGCATCTAGCATCAGTTTACATTTTGGTGAATTACACAGATACATACTGAATGTGTACCGGCAGCACCAGCAAGAATACAATTTTTTGGCCTTAGCTGAGCAAATGCACTGAAACTAATCTTATATTCCAGGTAAGATTCTTTAAACAACACGTACAGCTCTTTCAAAGCTAATAAAAAAGTCGTTTTTGAACTTGCGTGCGCTTTCCATCTTTCTTCACAGAAACGACATCCTTCATCGCGGGGATCAACCTACTATTAAGATCACAGGTATAAAATTCATTTACCTTATCAACAATAGTTTGAGGTAACCTTTTTCCGTATTTTTTATTCGTATTAAATTCTCTTTCTCTCTTCCTGGTACTCCAGAATGATGGAAGAATAGTTTAAATGCGCAATCGAAAAATCATTGCAATAAAGAGTACTGGATTTTTCTTTGAGACCATTTAGGATTTCTTCTAGCTCTTGTTCTCTACTTAATATGGGAATATCATTATCGTTATTAGAAGTGAACGAGGAATCAACGTCCATCTCATCCATATCTTGATTATCGTTCACCACCTCTGCTTAACATCTTTTGTAACAACTGTTGCAAATCATTGAATTTAGAGGCAAGTCAGGAAAATGCTCTAAAATTCGGAAAACAATTTTTCTTAGATATTTACCAACATGACCTTTTACACCAAGTTTTCTGAAAAGATTTATGCATCTGTCCTCATGCCCACTAGCGGACATTTTTAAAAATCGGAAAAAATAATTGCTGCGATAAATTTTTCAAATTTCAAATAAAAATAAATGAATTCACTCATTACTTATATACATTTAGATATTAATGTCTTTTGTGAGAAAGGCAGCCACCTAGTAATAGAATGTGAACTACAATATTAGTTTACTCACAACGATCTTCTATGTAACACCAACAGATGTCGCAGTTTTACCCGCGAAAAATTATCATAAAAAATTATCCTAAGAAGGTTATTATTTGAACTGCAGGATAGTATCAATCACGCATATACTTCTAATAACTGCTTTACGTTGGCCAGTTGTCCAAAAAAGTAAAAAAAATTTAATAACTTTAATATATAAGTTTAATTAAAAACAAATCTAAAAATTTTTTTGTTAATTTTTGTGGCAATAAAAATTTAACTAGAACATCATTAAAAATTGTATACATAGTTATACTATCCGGCGGCTCAAAAATTGTTATAATAATGTAATGTTCTTTAAAAAGCAAAAATTAAGAATTTGGAAAAATACCAAGTCATATTTCCCTCTTTTATCACTTTTTATAAATGTTCTGCAGGAAAAAATTGTAAAATTTTTTTGTTTAATACATTTTAAAAATATTTTACCACCTCAAAATTGATTTTCTAACCAGTCATCTATGTGTTTTTTATTTTTTCAATAAGTAAAACAATTATTTAAAACATGAAAATAAGTACTTCAACAATTTTTTCTAAAAGTTATGATATTTAAGAATAATTTTCTAAAATATGAATAAAATAAGTCGTGTAGTTTTTTTAAATATAGAAAATGAAATTTGTCATGTAGTACCGCGTCATTCCTCTCACTCGTTGAATATTATCCAATATTTTTGCTGTGGGTAGAGATATTTATTATTTATTGTGATCAATATTTGGGGCGTTCCACGCGAAATCAGACAGTATTTGGCTTTTGCATCTCAGATTTTTTCAAATATTTTTTTTACTGCTCATTGAAATATGCTACCGTGATTTTTTTCAAATTTTTTCAACAAGCCGTTTAAGAGATACAGGTTTTTGAAAAATCAAGTTTTTTACAAAAATGTTTTTTTGAAATGGTTATAACTCGGTCAAAAATTGACCAAATTTGACGTTCTATAGATGAAAATTTTTGTTTTTACACGTAGTTTTTGATAAAAATATTAAAAAATTTATTTTTTAAATTTACGAAATTTTCTTTTAATTTTTTAAAAAAAAATTTATTTTTAAGAATGTATGTATCGGTTGATTTTTTTCAAAACTATTTGTAAGAAACTAGAACTATATTAACAACCTTTAGGCGTTGTTTGATTGTGGGCAAACGATGGGATCTATTTATTTCAAATTTTTTAATTTTTATATCCATATAATATAGCAAACAATAGGGCTTTTGAGCTAAAATTATTAATAACACAGGTCAACAAAAAAGTCTTACTTTTTTATGAGATATCATAGTGTTCATTAAAGACGCTGATCACGATCCCGGTTCATAAAATTGGCCATCACGTCAGGATTTTGAAAAAAGTGGAGGTAAAGACCCTAAAAACGTGTTTTTGAAGGTTTTCAAAAATTTTTTATCCTAAACCTGACGCGCCAGAAACTTCTACATAGACTAAAATTAAAGCTTGAATTGTCCACTACAAGAGCCATATCCGTAAAACCAAAAAAAATTTAAATTTTTTTCAAAACTTGGGGTTAAACTTGCCAAAAATGTGATTTTTAAGGTCGCTGAATATAATCAGCAGATTATAACATTTTATAAGTTTCTGCCACGTCAGATTATAATCCGCGACCTTAAGCACCCTTGAGTAACAATTTTCAAGCGAATTTAAAGTTTAAAAACTAATATCGGAGTAGTAATCAACGACCCCAAAAACCCCCGAGTACCAATTTTCTAGCGAATCCGATCAATTATAAATTTTGACACCCGACATTTTAAATTTTCGAAAAGTGATATCGGATTCGCAATCAGCGACCTCAAAAACCCCCGAGTAACAATTTTCAAGCGAATCCAAAACAATTTTAAAAGTCCATTAAAGCAACCCAAAAATCACATTTTTGGTAACTCCAACCCCATTTTTTGAAAAAAAATTTAATTAATTTTGGTTTTACGGATATGGGTCTTGTAGTGGACAATTTAAGGTTCAATTTAAGTCTATGTAGAAGTTTCTAGAGCGTCACGTTAAGGATAAAAAAATTTTGAAAACCCTCAAAAACAGGTTTTTTTGGGGACACTACTATTTAATGGACACTATGATATCTCATAAAAAAGTAAGACTTTTTTGTTGACCAGTGTTATTAATAATTTTAGCTCAAAAGCCCTATTGTTTGCTATATTATATGGATATAAAAATTAAAAAATTCGAAATAAATAGATCCCATCGTTTGCTTACAATCAAACAACGCCTAAAGGTTGTTAATATAGTTCTAGTTTCTTACAAAAAGTTTTGAAAAAAATCAATCGATACATACATTCTTAAAAATAAAATTTTTTTAAAAAATTAAAAAAAAATTTCGTAAATTGAAATAATAAATTGTTTTATATTTTATCAAAAACTACGTGTAAAAACTGTAACCAGGACCTTTTTAGCAATACAAATTTTTATTAACAGATAGGCATAATTTACAAAACAGGGGGGAATATTTATAAACAATTAGAATTTGTAAACAAAATTTATTGTTATGCAACAAATAAACAAATAAGAAAAATAAATACTTACTATAAGCCAAAGGTTTCAGGTCCGAACATATAAGTTTGAAATTAATAAAAATAATATCTTGACAAAATAATAAATAAAAGAATTTTAAATAAACAAAGTGTTGAGCGCCAGTCCTTTCTTGGGACAGTTTCGAAATTACGGATACTAAATATCCAAATTAAACAAAATAATAGGTACTAAATACCCAAAAGCAAAAGTAAAGATAGAACTAAATTCTATAAAAGATACCAAAAGAAAACTCATTAAAATTCTTAAATTGAAATTTCCAAGATAGATATTAATTTCGATGCCGGTCGACTAGCAAAGAAGGAGGAGGGAGGATTCGAGAAAATCATATTCGAAATATCACATTAACAACTATTTATTATAATATTTAAATATTCAAACATATGTTACAATTAAACAAAGTGCTCACATACGCAAACAAATTCTCAAATATTATTTTAATCAAATTAAAGTAGTCAGCCAAAATCTCGTAACACAAAATCGTAATACAAAGAAAGAATTGGGTAAATTAAATAAAATGCTGGTCGATTCTAATTTTATAAATAATAGGGTCTTCTTCCTGAATTGAAAAAGGGACAGTTGAATGGGACAATTCCAAATTTAACGAGAATAGGGACAGAATTAAATACAATATCACTAATAAAGGGACAATTCCTTATACAAAATTTATAATCTTCCAATTTAATAAATTAAGGGACAAATAAATATAAATGGAACAACTCCATTTGTCAAAATTAGGGTTCACTCAACTAAATATTTAAAGAATATTACAGTTATAAATGGGGCAATACCATTTATAAAATTTATAATATTCTAATTTAATAAATTAAGGGACAAATAAATATAAATGGAACAACTCCATTTGTCAAAATTAGGGTTCACTCAACTAAATATTTAAAGAATATTACAGTTATAAATGGGACAATACCATTTATTAAAATTCGAAATATCAAAAAGGGGAAAATTTAGGGACAAAATAATAATTTAAGGGACAAAATAATATAAATGGAACAACTCCATTTGTTTAAAAAGGGGATTTTCTTTCAATAAATTAAAAGGGAGAGGGCAAAAAAAAAAGAATTTTGTAAATGAGACAACTTCATTTACAATTCACAGAAAATTACATTAACAAATAATTAACAATAACACAATAAACAATTAAATTTAAATGAAGAGAACACAAATATTAAAATAGGAAACTCTGGCTGCATGGTTGAGCGAGAGTGAAAGAAAATAAGACACTACTAACACACTCTCGCTTGACCATGAGGCCGGCTGAACCACTTGTTACATTATACAAAAAAAATTAGAAAACTAAGAGAATTACTTTTGAAAGAACAAAAATGTAGATTATTGTAACTTGACTTACATTTTGCTAATTCTTGTTCGATGATCCGAAGAAAACGTCAAAATCAGCACACACACACTAAATTATAATTTTACAAAAAAAAAATTTAGAATTCGATGTGGAACTTCCTTCAGAATGGACTGCTTCAGGAGGCCGTAGAATCGAAAGAGAGCGATTAGGATTTTCCTTGCGAGCATGCTGCCGTGATTCCTCCCCTCCGTTTTCCCCGCTGGTTGCCATGGTCCCAAAACTTGTATTACTCCGCCGAAAACAGGAGCGTAATTACTTTCGAAAATAGTGACACCGGGGTATAATTTAAGTTAGTAATTTCTCGCTTCCTGAGATTTTTACTTTTCAGTTCGTATTTTCCTTGTCGTCAACCTCCGAAATTCTCTAATTGCCATTAACAGAAAGGTAAGTAGATTTCTAGAAAATCAAAGAGGGAAAATTGTTCAATGGCATGAGAATTCGGGCCTGGGCAAAAGGTGTCTCTTTGCTAAATAGAGAAATGACAGGGACCATCCTGTTCAATAGCCAATCTCTTAACATTCTTGAGATTCCAGTAAAATCTGGTAAATGTAGAAAAGAATTCTAATTTACTCAAAGGGTTATTTGTGAGATGGCTTTTGTGTAGGTTGAATTTAAAAGTGACAGGTATATCGAGTCAATTCGATTTTAGTTTTGATTGACGTTGTAGTTTTCTGCTGTGAGTGAACGGAAAGTCGGATCTGCGCAGACGTGATGATCATCCTTTCTGCTTGCAGGACGATAGCCGGGAAATATCTCGAATTCAAATTCAAAGGGAATGTTTTCGTACGAGGGAATACAATAATATAAACAAATAATTCTATAAATAAACAAATTGACAAGAATTGGGTAATTGCTGCAGCCATCAACATTGGCGCCATAATGTTTATTTTGTTTATAACAAAACTCAATTATAAATAACGTGCAAAATTGTGCCACGTCACAACACTCCCCTTCTAAAAGAGGGCCGAAAACGGCCTCTTGCAAAGGCAAGCAGTTCTCGAAGTGATTAAAATATACTAAAATAAACTTACTAGTTATCTTTGTGTGTTCGTCTGGATTTCTTGGGAGCGTATTCGACTTCAAAAAAAAAAGAACTTACTTTAGAGATATATGTTTGATCTTACGTAAAAGAAACTTGTTTTTAAGTTAATATAAAGAAAATAAAATTCTTGTTTTAGTATTGTTCCGTGCTGCTTCTGTAATTGGTAGGGTATTTAATTAAGTAAAATAAAGTTAAGTCGGTTTATTTCATGGAAATTAAACAGATTTATTGTCCTTGCTCTAGTTTTTAATATTACAGGATTGTAGTACTAACAATTATAATAATAGTAGTTTGAAGGGAAGTTCTAACTAGTTTTTAATGACATAGTACTTTTTTACTTTTTTATGGCACAACCCTCGCATCTTGTGAATTTTTGTTTTACGTCGCCGCATCTGCGACAGTAGAAAACTTCTTTGTCGCGAAGGTAGGGGCAACCATTGTGTTTATGATTTTGGCTTTCGCAATGCCAGCAGCCGGGGCGGGCTGAGCGACGCAGCCAGTTTACTGTGTTTTCGGGTACGTTGAGTGGTTTTTTAATAGGGATTTTGAGTAGCGAAGGCAGAGGTAGAGTTTGAGCAGGAGTTCTACGATTTTGTTGAAAACGAAAGGGTGACGGCGGTACTATCACATTGGATTGTGCGAGAGAGTAACGATAACCTGGACGACAGGTGGGAGCTGCTTTATGTGGTGGATAGCGATTTGGTTTTGTAGGTTCGGGGTTTTCTTCTTCAGTTCGTGGAAGGAGCGAGAAAGGTGATGGAGGTCTGAACTCGGGTTCCGATGCGATGGAGCTACGAGATGAGATGTTCGGTTCGAGTGATGAGGTTGGGGGATCACTCATTCGTGATTTCTTTGGGCTAACAAAGTTCTCGGGTAATATTGGGTGTGGTTTTTTTTAGATAATTTTTTAGTTTAAATTCTGAGCTGTTGTTGTTAAGATCAGATGACGATGGGTTTTTGGTCAATGAAGGGTGGCTTTCAATTGGGTCTGATGGAATTTGTTCATTTTCGCTGATAGAGGAATCATCCAGCTCTATTTCGATAAAATCGTCAGTTTCTGAACTGGGAGGGAGATTCTCTGGAGATTGTTCGTCGTCGGGACAAGCTAGAGGGTCTTTGGAATCAACTCCGGTGGTGAATGGGTCGTTCATTTCCGAAAGGGAATCGGAAAACGGTTCATCAACATCTATTTCGAGAGGAGCAGTGGTAGTTTCGTGGACAACTTCCGAAATTGAGTCAGGAAGTGAGTCAACATTGGCGATATTGAGAGGAGTGGAGAATGGGTCGTTTACGATGGCTTCAAAGGAAGGAGTGTAACTAGGTTCCGCACTGAAAGTTTCTCTGGCGTTGGTGGTAATGGCGTCGTTTAAGGAGTCTATGACTTGGTCTATGGGAGTTGAAGGTCTGTGAGGTTCAGACATTTTCTCGAGGTTATCGGGTAAGTCTCCATGGAATTGGTCTTCATGGATGACGGTAAAGTCGCTATGGACTGAAGAGTTTGAAAGAGAAGGGAGTCGAGATCGGTTGGGAAGGACATCAGTGTCGATAATTACGACGTCATCATCTGAATCGTCGGAGATGATACTAAATGAGATATTATCCGAATTCGTAGGTACATTGGCGGTCGATTTCGCCAGATCTGGGGGAATGGAGGAAGTTAAATCGTGGTTTTGGGATTTCTCTTGAGTCGAGTCATCAAGAGGGGTTTTGTCAACGGCAATGGGGACTCTATTGCAGGTGCATTTAGATAAAGGGAGCGGTTCACCATCGGGTGTCAATCTAAATTCACTCGATGTTTGACAATTTTCTAGTATGACTACGCGGGTGTTATAAAAGTGCTTTCTCTCCTCACGAATGCTACGTTTAATCGCATATTGGAGACCTGGGTAAAGTTTAGAAATTCGCGATAAAATTAATTGGTACGGTTTAATGTATCGCCAACTAGGTTGCGTTTTATTCTTCTCTTCGTCCTCGGGGCTCCACGAGAAGTCGATGTCCAAGGGTTGTCGATACTCTTCTAAGAGACTTTCCAATTCGTGGATCTTGATGAGCAACTGTGAGTTTTCCTTTTCCTTTTCGGTGAGACATTCCGAAGCTTCTCTGAGGAATTTAGGATACTGATTGGTTCGTGTCTCGTTTTCCACTAGTTTCCGAAGTAAGCATTGAGCCATCTCAGCAAGATAGGCGACAGTGGCTTTAAGGCCGTCGACATTGTCAGTTGCCATATTGACGAGGTCAGTCGATTGGTAGTAACTCGAATCTACAAATCAGAGTTGAAATTAGTACATAAAAAGGGTTTAATATCTTTAATGTGGAATTTTCCAAGATGTTTAAGGGACAAATCACTTAGTTCAACAACATTAGGGTAACGAATTTTTGTAATTTTATACGGTCCAGCGTATTTAGGGGATAGTTTTGATGTAATGTTTTTGATTTTGGAGGACAGAATGCGACAGCGAGTTAGGACAAGGTCTCCTACTGAATAATTCACTGCGCGATGATGTTTGTTATAATAACGGGATTGTTTTTGGTAAGCTTTGTCCATATTTTCAATCACCCAATCTTTCATTAATTGGATCTTTTTCATTCTAACTTCCCAAAGGGTCGGATCACTTTGTTCTATTTCGGGTGCATTATTGTTCAGTTTATTTCGTAATTCGTTAATAGGATTAGGATGGCGACCAAGATTTAGGAAAGCTGGGGAGACTTTTAGAGAATCATGGAAAGCTGAATTGTAGGCGTATCGGAATTCTGTAAGGTATTTATCCCAGTTTCGATGATCTTCAGATATGTATGAAATTAACATTGTTTTAAGGACTCGATTAACTCGTTCTACGGGATTAGCTTGTGGGTGATAGGGAGGTGTTGTCGAATGATAAATTCCATATTCTTGTGCGAGAGAACGGAGGACATTATTAATAAATTCTGTTCCATTATCTGTTAAGAGGACTTGAGGGGTTCCCCATCGGTTAATCACAAGGTCTCTCAGGGCATCTGAGATTAATTTTCCGGTAGCATTTCTTAGGGGCTTAATTTCAATCCATTTTGTGAAGAGATCTTGGATAACAAGGATGTATTTAAAATTGGAGCGGCTAGGTGGAAAGGGACCCATAATGTCGGCTGCTATTACAGTCCAGGGTTGTTCTACAATTCTTTGGCTCATTAAGCCGGGTGGTAAGTTTTGGTCTACTTTACAGGACTGACAAACTGGACAAAATCGGACAAAGTTAGCGATTTCGCGGTAGCATCCGGGCCAATAATAATCTGTAGCTACTCTCATGTAGGTTTTCTGAGTTCCTAGGTGACCTGCTTGGGGATCATCGTGTGCTTTTTGGAGGATGGATTGTCTTTCGGATTCGCATGGGACTAGTTTCCAAGCGTTTAGGTCTTCAACTAAAGTTGAGAGGATTGGGTCAGGTCGATAATAGTATAATTTTCCGTTGTCAATTCGCCAATTGGGAAAACGTCCGGGAAATTCTGTAACTTGCAGAAATCTACGAGTATACCAAGTGTTATCAGTTTCCTCGGCTGAGTATAGGACTTCTATAATTTCAGCTGGGGCTTCTTCGATTTGGGTAGCCGGGATACGAGACAAAGCATCAGGCACATGATGCATTGCTCCTTTCCTGTGTATTATCGTGTAATTATACTCAAGCAAGGTCAAAGCCCATCGAGCTAGGCGACCTGTAGGGTTGCGCAAATTATGAAGCCATTTTAAACTACTGTGATCTGTAATTACAGTGAAATCATAACCTTCAAGATATGCTCTGAACTTCTGAATAGACCAAATGACAGCAAGACATTCTTTTTCTGTCGTGGTATATTTTTGTTCAGCTTCGGTGAGACTTCTGCTAGCGTATGCAATAACATACTCAACATTATCAATTTTCTGAGTGAGCACTGCACCGAGGCCTACGTCACTGGCGTCAGTTTGTAGTTCAAAAGGTAACTCGAAATCGGGACGAGTAAGGACGGGTGCGTTCATGAGAGATGATCGGATTTTCTCGAAAGCTATTTGTTGATCTGTTTGCCATTCCCACTTTTGCTTTTTGCGTAGTAATTTATTTAGGGGTGAAGCTAGGGATGCAAATTGAGGGATGAATCTACGATACCAGCCTGACATGCCGAGGAATCTTCGTAATTCCTTTACGTTTTTCGGGGGTGGATAGGTCAGAATGGCAGCGACTTTGTCTGGGTCTGCAGATAAACCTTTTTCGTCAACAAGAAAACCTAAGTAACGTACTTGAGGGACAACAAATTCGCATTTGGTGGGATTTATTTTCAACTTATGTTCTTTTAGTTTATTGAGGACAATCTCAAGCCATTTGAGGTGTTCTTCAAAAGTTTCTGTTGCGATGATAATATCATCGAGGTAAACGAAACAATAGGGATCCATCTCGGGTTTAATGACTTTGTCCATCATTCTTTGGAACGTTGCGGGGGCGTTGGTCAAACCGAACGGCATGCGGGTAAATTGAAACAATCCTAGTCCAGGTATTGCGAATGCAGTTTTCTCTTTACTTTCTTCGGATAGTGGGACTTGCCAGAAGCCTTTATCTAAGTCTATTTTAGAAATGTATCTCGCTTTTCTTAATTTGGATAAAATAGCATCCATGTGGGGAATAGGGTAACTATCTTTTTTCGTGAGGGCGTTCAACATTCTAAAATCTAGGCAAAATCTGTATTCACCGTTAGGTTTTCTAATCATGACTATTGGGTTGGACCAATCACTAGAGGAGGGCTCTATGATTCCATCTTTCAACATCTTTTTAACTTCGGCTACAATGGCTTCCATTACTTTGGGTGAAACCATATAACATCTCTGTTTTACAGGGGCATGGTTCTCTGTGTTTATGGAATGAATAGTCAAGGTAGTTAATCCGGGCTCATCGGGTATTTCGGGTAAATGCAATTTCAGAAATGTTTCTAATTTTTCCATTTGTGAAGAAGTTAATTCAATTAAACCGGCACAATTTTCTAAGGAGTCATCTTCCTTCTTTTCAAAATGGTACATTTTCTTAGGTTTATTGTTGTAAAACCAAGATCTAGTCACGAAATCAGCTTGTATTTTAAAATACTTTAGGAAGTCTAAACCTAATACTAAGGGTTCAGATAGAGAATCTAAAATTCTCACGCGTAAAGGCTTAGTTTGTTTCTGTAACTCTAGAGGTAGGGTGATTTCTTTAGATACGGTCAATATTTGTCCGTTTGCTACTTGTACTATACCATCTTTTTCGCTTACGGGAAGGTTTAGGTTTTTAATAATCTCAAGTCCTTGAGGTCCAATGAAGCTTCTTGACGCTCCAGAATCTACGAGGGCTTTTACTTCGTGATTTTCGATGCGGACTGTAACATAGAGTAATGGTTCTGGGGAGGAAGGTGCTAAAGAAGGATATTGTAAATTTGAAATTTTGAAACACGCGGTCGGAGGGCAGCTCTCCTGGATTTTAGTTTCCAGAATGCTGGTTTTTAAAGTTTCATCTTTTAAAACGATATTTTCCTGATTAGTGTTAAGGGTAGAATTATCAGAATCGTTTTTCAAGATATAATCTTTACTGTCTTTAATTTTTAATACGTCTTTCTCATTAATAAAATATTTACCATTTTCACAGTAAATAAAAATATCTAAGTCCATGGGGCTGTAAATTCCAGTAATTTCGGTAATATCTGTCTCTAAATTTAAACATTCTATCTCAACTAGTTGTAAGGTACTCTTTTTCTGATTAGTTTTAGTTTCTGGAACGCTAGGCAAGTGGTCAGTCACTGGTTCGGGTGATGATTCAAAATTTTGTAAAATTTTTGAATTTAACTGATTTTCTGAAATTTTAGGGATATTCTCCGATGTTTCTGTGTTTAAAGGTCGCTGAGTAGGATTCAGGATTATTGGGACCTCATCTAACAATCCTGTTCGTCTTTTCCCGTACACTTGGGACATTTGGGTTTAGTTACATTTTTCTTGCCACAACCATAACAAAATATGTTTCTGGCTTCTGTACAATCGTTATGTCTGTGACCTACTTTATCACAATTCCAGCACGTAGTTTTGTTAGTGTTTGTTTTAGGGATTGAATCTGTCGGATTTGGAGATTCTTGTTTGGGTTTACTTTTAGTATTTTGGGATTTAGAGGGCTCTGGTCTCTTTGTATTATTCTTGGAAGGGGTGAAAGAAGATTTAGAGTTTGTACTAGGGGATTGATGTATCATCAACAATTCTTCTAACTCATTCTCTTCGAATTCGTCTTCGATATTGGGATCTTCTACCATTTGTTTCAAATGTTCTTTCCTTCTAGGCGTGGATCTTAATGAAGAACCTCGATACGCTAGATCAGGAAGTAGGGAGCTTTCTGGTTTAGGAGGAGGTTGGTAAGATCGGGCAACTCGAAAGGATTTTTCAGCGGCAACTGCTATTTGTTCGAAATGAGTAAAGTTTCTTATAGCCACTCTAGGGATAGTAAGATGTAAACGAGGAAGTAAATTTCTGTGTGCAAAATTTATTTCTTCGTATTCGGTCAATCGAGGAGATAGTCTATCAAACATCGAAAGCATGCATGTCAAGTAATCGGCTACCGATTCTTGGTCGCCTTGCGTTCTTCGATGAATTTCTTGCATTAATTCAAATTGAAAATCGGGGTCGCTAAATCGATTTCTGAAATCTCTAGCGAATTCTTGATAAGTATACCAGCGATATTGGTTAACTTCGTACCAACGGGCTGCTATACCATTGAGAAAGAAAGGTAATAAATTTAAGAGGTCTTCATCTCTTATATAAATGACTGATTTGGCAGCAGAGATTTTACGCAAAAATGCATCAGGGTCTTCTTGTCGCGTTCCTGCAAATCTAAGATCCCATTTTCGCATGGTTTGATATGCTTGAGCTGCAGAATTTGATTGATTTCTGCGATGAGAAGGGTCATAAATAGGTGGTAATTGTGAGTATGGCTCATAATTTCTATTCAAGGGTATTCCTTGATTGTAAGAAACATTTTGGTTAAAGTGTACGCGAGGTCGATCTTGGTCTATTGGGACATTAGGATCTCTATTCTCAATGTTATTTTGAGTTGGTGGGAGATCTGGTGGTGGACCATACATTTGAGGAGGAATTGGGGTTTGGTTTCTGAAATAAGGGGTCTGTCTAGAATTTCTATTTTCTCGTGTAGCTAATCGGTCAAATTCTCGGTCATAATTTTCGGAATTAGTAAAGTTTGATGTTGGTTGTCGTCTATTATTTCTAATAGACATTCTGTCGAATTCTCTTTCAAATTCGTCGGTGAGGTGCGTTGCTCGGTTTAGTATGTGATCTAGACTGTGATCATCATCAGCATAAACTGGAGGATGATTATTTGGATCACGATAGGTGGAATCAGGGGCAATATAACTTCTGTTATTTTGATTTTGAGGAATTTCACGATTATTTGTTCGTAAATTGGAATTTTTATAACGTTGGTTGTTATAATAATGAGAAGAACTTAAGGAATCATACTGAGGTGGGGGCAAATCCCATTCATTTTGCGGAATTTGATCTGCGAAAGCTAAGGTATTTGGAAAAGTTGATTCTGCGCGATGACGAGTAGTGTTGTTAACAGGGGGTCGCATCCCTTGTTGTGCAACATAAAAAGAACTAGGCTGGGTAGTTCGCGGAATGGCTCCTAAGTTAGTGTTAGGTTGAACAGGACGGTTGTTATCTACATTTCCTAATGATGGAATTTGAGTTTCATTAACATGTGTTAATGTTGCACCGTCTGCTTGATTATTGCGAGGTTGAATCGGAACAGTGTTTTCCTGATTTAAGGGACTAGAAGCTGTGGCTGTAGAAGCATCACTAATTTGTTCATGAGATGCATTAAAAGGAGGATTAGTGGTGACATTGTTTCGCGAGTCTAGGTTTTGTGATGGTCTTAACTCATCACTAGGAGGAGTAATAGGGGGAGAAGTAATTTCTGAAGATCGATTGGTACGTTCATAATGACGTAAACGTCTTCGCCGTTCATCTGCCGATCCTTGGACGGACAAGCCTCTATTGGCAAGTTCTACTTCTAAATCTCTGGGATTGAGATTATCAATCCAAGATCTGGACGGTTGACTCATAACGGTCTCTAAAAGAAAATTATTTTGGGGTCAAAAAAAAAATTAAATAAAGTAAGGGATGATTTTAGAATATGCATTAAAGGAAAAACTGGAATCAACCTGGGATTGATTCTGAGCGGTAATGCTATCGTAGCTGTTTGTAAACGAGCATTGACAATAGAAATTGATGATTAGTGATTACTATTAATAAATAAGGGGGATAATTTTCTAATAATTATTATAATGAGATTGGGTACCTTGTTTAATTTGTAAAAATTATTTACAAATTGAAATGCTATAATAAATTGATGATAGGGAATAATCGATTATATTTGCAAAGTTTTTTTTTAAAAATTTGAATAATCTATAACCGTTGCAATGAATAAAAAAAAAATAAAAAATTTTAAAATGATAATTATTCCAATTTTTATTTCTTGGCTCTTTCGAAACTGTTATCCAAAATTTTATAGTTACGACGACTATTTAAATGAATTTTAAATCTTTTTAAAGATTAGTGAAATACTTAGGAATTCACTTATTATTAAAAAAAAAGAAGGCATAAATGTTACAACGTTATTATTGACGAAAACAAACTACGAACAGAAATGCTACAACGTAATTATTGATGAAAACAAATTACGGCCAGAAATGTTACAAATATTTAGGATTTAGGATTTACTATAATTAATGCAATAAGTAAAAAAAAATTAAAATAAAAAAAATAAATAAAAAAAATTAGTAAAAGTCAATTTTTCGACTAAAACACAAAAAAAAATGTTTAGTTATTATTAGTTCTTCAGTAAATCAATTTATTTACAAATTTCAAAAAAAATTGTTTAACAAAAAAAATAGAATAAAAGAAATTAACCTTTGATAATTAATTAGTTAAGTAATAATAATCTATTTTGATTATAATAAAATATTATCTTTAATTAAACATGGAACATTAATATGTGAATAAAAGGAAATTATTAATTAAGTTAAATAATAAATTATGTAATAATAATTTATATCATGCAATAATTAAATAATAATTTTATCGGGAAGGGAGATAAAGATACCTCCAATATAATGATGGGTATTATGGACTTTCATAATACTGAATTATTAGGACACTCGGCATAAGTTTGAAATAATTTTATTTCAGTCAAAATTAATTATTAGGGAAAATTTATTAAATTTGGTTTTGGTAATAGGACTATTATCACTGTGGTATAACGTATTATGGACTTTTTATAATACAAAATTATTTGGACACCCGGTATAATTTTGAAATAATTTTGTTTCAACAAAAAAAATTATTCTGAGAAAATTATTAAATTTTGTTTAAGTAATAAAACTATTGTTAATATGGTGTTATGTATTATGGACTTCTCATAATACAGAATTATTTGGACACACGGTATAATTTTGAAAAAATTTTTTATTTCAACAAAAAAAATTTTTTCTGAGAAAATTATTAAATTTTGTTTAAGTAATGGGACTATTGTTAATATGGTGTTATGTATTATGGACTTCTCATAATACAGGATTATTTGGACACGCGGTATAATTTTGAAAAATTTTTATTTCAACAACAAAATTTATTCAAAAAAAAATTATTAAATTTTGTTTAAGTAATGAGACTATAGTTAATATGGTGTTATGTATTATGGACTTCTCATAATACAGAATTATTTAGACACACGGTATAATTTTTGAAATATTTTCATTTCAGCCAAAATTAATTATTCGGGAAAAATATCAAAGTTGGTTTAAGTAACAGGACTATTATCAATGTGGTATTATGTATTATGGACTTTTCATAATACAAAATTATTTGGACACCCGGTATAATTTTGAAATATTTTATTTCAGGTGTACGAATTAATTTTGGGGAATTATTAAATTTGAGTTCTGGTAAAAAGAAAGTATTGTTAATGTACGTGATGATAAGTATTATGGACCTTTCATAATACAAAATTATCAAGACACACGATATAATTTGGAAATAGTTTTATTTCAATTTAAAACGAATTATTTTGGGAAATTATAAAATTTGTTTTTCGTATCGAATTTAATTACGACTGTTTACAGATACTGTAAACGTATGAGGCATCATCGACAATTGTAAAGGGCACAAAAGAAATATTCAAAACACAAGATAAATATATACAATATACACAATATACAATGAAATAAATTCTCTTAAGAAATCCTGAAATAAAATTTTGTAAAAGACATGATATATAAAATTCATAAAATAATTTTCTTAACCTGAGAAAATTGTTTGAGCACAAAAAAAAATTTTATTTTCGCTAAGTAAGCAAAAATATAATTTTTCAAAAAAAAATGAATATGATTTTCTACTTTGGCGTTGCCCCACGTTGGGCGCCAAAATTGTAACCAGGACCTTTTTAGCAATACAAATTTTTATTAACAGATAGGCATAATTTACAAAACAGGGGGGAATATTTATAAACAATTAGAATTTGTAAACAAAATTTATTGTTATGCAACAAATAAACAAATAAGAAAAATAAATACTTACTATAAGCCAAAGGTTTCAGGTCCGAACATATAAGTTTGAAATTAATAAAAATAATATCTTGACAAAATAATAAATAAAAGAATTTTAAATAAACAAAGTGTTGAGCGCCAGTCCTTTCTTGGGACAGTTTCGAAATTACGGATACTAAATATCCAAATTAAACAAAATAATAGGTACTAAATACCCAAAAGCAAAAGTAAAGATAGAACTAAATTCTATAAAAGATACCAAAAGAAAACTCATTAAAATTCTTAAATTGAAATTTCCAAGATAGATATTAATTTCGATGCCGGTCGACTAGCAAAGAAGGAGGAGGGAGGATTCGAGAAAATCATATTCGAAATATCACATTAACAACTATTTATTATAATATTTAAATATTCAAACATATGTTACAATTAAACAAAGTGCTCACATACGCAAACAAATTCTCAAATATTATTTTAATCAAATTAAAGTAGTCAGCCAAAATCTCGTAACACAAAATCGTAATACAAAGAAAGAATTGGGTAAATTAAATAAAATGCTGGTCGATTCTAATTTTATAAATAATAGGGTCTTCTTCCTGAATTGAAAAAGGGACAGTTGAATGGGACAATTCCAAATTTAACGAGAATAGGGACAGAATTAAATACAATATCACTAATAAAGGGACAATTCCTTATACAAAATTTATAATTTTCCAATTTAATAAATTAAGGGACAAATAAATATAAATGGAACAACTCCATTTGTCAAAATTAGGGTTCACTCAACTAAATATTTAAAGAATATTACAGTTATAAATGGGGCAATACCATTTATAAAATTTATAATATTCTAATTTAATAAATTAAGGGACAAATAAATATAAATGGAACAACTCCATTTGTCAAAATTAGGGTTCACTCAACTAAATATTTAAAGAATATTACAGTTATAAATGGGACAATAACATTTATTAAAATTCGAAATATCAAAAAGGGGAAAATTTAGGGACAAAATAATAATTTAAGGGACAAAATAATATAAATGGAACAACTCCATTTGTTTAAAAAGGGGATTTTCTTTCAATAAATTAAAAGGGAGAGGGCAAAAAAAAAGAATTTTGTAAATGAGACAACTTCATTTACAATTCACAGAAAATTACATTAACAAATAATTAACAATAACACAATAAACAATTAAATTTAAATGAAGAGAACACAAATATTAAAATAGGAAACTCTGGCTGCATGGTTGAGCGAGAGTGAAAGAAAATAAGACACTACTAACACACTCTCGCTTGACCATGAGGCCGGCTGAACCACTTGTTACATTATACAAAAAAAATTAGAAAACTAAGAGAATTACTTTTGAAAGAACAAAAATGTAGATTATTGTAACTTGACTTACATTTTGCTAATTCTTGTTCGATGATCCGAAGAAAACGTCAAAATCAGCACACACACACTAAATTATAATTTTACAAAAAAAAATTTTAGAATTCGATGTGGAACTTCCTTCAGAATGGACTGCTTCAGGAGGCCGTAGAATCGAAAGAGAGCGATTAGGATTTTCCTTGCGAGCATGCTGCCGTGATTCCTCTCCTCCGTTTTCCCCGCCGGTTGCCATGGTCCCAAAACTTGTATTACTCCGCCGAAAACAGGAGCGTAATTACTTTCGAAAATAGTGACACCGGGGTATAATTTAAGTTAGTAATTTCTCGCTTCCTGAGATTTTTACTTTTCAGTTCGTATTTTCCTTGTCGTCAACCTCCGAAATTCTCTAATTGCCATTAACAGAAAGGTAAGTAGATTTCTAGAAAATCAAAGAGGGAAAATTGTTCAATGGCATGAGAATTCGGGCCTGGGCAAAAGGTGTCTCTTTGCTAAATAGAGAAATGACAGGGACCATCCTGTTCAATAGCCAATCTCTTAACATTCTTGAGATTCCAGTAAAATCTGGTAAATGTAGAAAAGAATTCTAATTTACTCAAAGGGTTATTTGTGAGATGGCTTTTGTGTAGGTTGAATTTAAAAGTGACAGGTATATCGAGTCAATTCGATTTTAGTTTTGATTGACGTTGTAGTTTTCTGCTGTGAGTGAACGGAAAGTCGGATCTGCGCAGACGTGATGATCATCCTTTCTGCTTGCAGGACGATAGCCGGGAAATATCTCGAATTCAAATTCAAAGGGAATGTTTTCGTACGAGGGAATACAATAATATAAACAAATAATTCTATAAATAAACAAATTGACAAGAATTGGGTAATTGCTGCAGCCATCAACATTGGCGCCATAATGTTTATTTTGTTTATAACAAAACTCAATTATAAATAACGTGCAAAATTGTGCCACGTCACAAAACAAAAATTTTCATCTATAGAACGTCAAATTTGGTCAATTTTTGACCGAGTTATAACCATTTCAAAAACACATTTTCGTAAAAAACTTGATTTTTCAAAAACCTGTATCTCTTAAACGGCTTGATGAAAAAATTTGAAAAACATCATGGTAGCACATTTCAATGAGCACTAAAAGAAAAAAAATATTTGAAAAAATCTGAGATGCAAAAGTCAAATACTGTCCGATTTCGCGTGGAACGCCCCATTTAAATTAACCTCTCTAATATTAATTTCTTAAGTTACTTTTTAAAAAATGTCATTATTTTGCGTTAAAAAAATAAAAATTGATACATAAGCAGAGATTCACAACCTAAAGCATCATTCCTCTCACCCCTAATAAAAACAATATTAATATATATTAGGGTGGTTCTTATTTGGGCGATGTTTCCAAATCTTCGGTCTCACCCTAAAAAATTAATCAAGGTATAAAAAAAAATTTTCCTTAAAGTTTGAAGCAGATCGAACAATATTAACACGTGCCTCCAGTCGACTGAAATTTTAAATGGAAAATACATGTAATTTTTCGTGAAAATCACAAAAAGTTTTTTCTAGCTTATACAAATTTATTTACAATTCTCTAACTTTGGGTTCTTTTAGTACATGATAAGAGGTAAAACTTCCAATTTTTCCAAATTTTTTTGAAAGTATTTGCTTCATTTACAAGCTTGGTGAATATGACGCTATCACACTAAACAGGACTATATTTTAACCCTTAGATATGGCGGGCATAAAAAATAAAAAGTCGTTCAATTGGATTGAAACTTGGTACTCGGGGGTTTCTGAGGTCGCTGATTACGAATCCGAGGTTAATTTTAAAAAATTCAAAATGGCGGATCCAATATGGCGGAAGTAAAAAAGTCGTTTAATTGAACTTAAACTCGGTACTCTTGGGGTCGCTGATTACAAATGACTGAATCCATTTCAAATCAGGCAGGTCGACTAATTTCAAGTTATAGATTTAGCCAGTTCCGGGTAACGCTAAGAACGAGTAACAATATCAGCGATATTGGTTCCAACATTTCGAAATTTTTAAAAATGCCTTTGTTTAAAATTATTCGTAATCAGCGACCTCAGAAACCCCCGAGTACCGAGTTTCAATCCAATTGAACGACTTTTTATTTTTTATGTCCGCCATATTGGATCTGCCATTTTGATTTTTTTAAAAATGACCTCAGATTCGTAATCAGCGTCCCGAAACCTCCTTAGTACGGAGTTTCGTTAAATGTTTAATGAATGAATAAATGTATCTATCTAGGGGTTAATATATAGTCCTGTTTAGTGTGATAGCGTCATATTCATCAAGCTGATAAATGAAACAAATACTTTCAAAAAAATTTGGAAAAATTGGAAGTTTTACCTCTTATCATGTACTAAAAAAACCCAAAGTTAGAGAATTGTAAATAAATTTGTATAAGCTAGAAAAAACTTTTTGTGGTTTTCACGAAAAATTACATGTATTTTCCATTTAAAATTTCAGTCGACTAGAGGCAAGTGTTAATATTGTTCGATTTGCTTCAAACTTTAAGGAAAATTTTTTTTATACCTTGATTAATTTTTTGGGGTGAGACCGAAGATTTGGAAACATCGCCAAAATAAGAACCACCCTAATATATATATATAAATTGATCACAAATTTTTTCACATAAAGTTATCCTTTATAAACATGATCGGGCATTCTAAGTTGGAGGAAAATTATTTGTCAATTAAATAAAATTAAAAAATGTTGAAATTGTCATTCTTCTCACCCGTTATTCCTCTCACTTTTTTGAATAAAAATTAAACATTGATATGATTGTCAATTGTTTATAAACTACCAGTGAAAAGTGAACCTAAGATGTATGAAAAATAATTTTTGACAATTGTTAAAAGAGATGTTTGATAACTTTAAGTATTTCAACATTTATATAATTTATAGATAATATTAATAAATTATGATTATTAAATAATTTTTTGTAAATAAAAAAAATATAAATAATAAAAAATGCCGGCGTCAAATTTTAACCTCTTATTTTTTGTAAATTTTAATTTAAAATATATACTTTAAAAGCTAAAAGTTAGCATGAAAGCTCAATATAATTGACTGCATTAATCCATAAATAATAATTTTTTTCTTTTCTGCTTGTAACTCACAAAAAGGAGTATTTCGGGAGAATCACCCATATATATATATATATATATATATATATATATATATATATATATATATAGTATGTTCTTTTTTGATGTAGCCAACTAGTATATGTTGTTAAAGACTATAGGTAGTGACCGTAGTGACCGTAGTGACTTTATTGGTTAAAAAGAATATTTTTGAATTTTCCTCGCAATTTGGTGCGTGCGCAACTATGAACGCCCAAAATCTAGGCGCAAACAATTAAAAGAAACAAAGCAACCTAACCTCGAAACTGTCATATTTTATCGAAATTATCAGATGTTGAATGAAAACCTTTTATTCATAAATAAACAGATTTAATTAATAGAAAAAGTTAAATAAACGAAAAAGTGGAAAAAATGAATTAATATTTACAAATGACAATGGTGTCATTTATATTCATGTCATTTCTTTCCAATGTTTTCAAAAAATGACAAAAACAAAATTGCTATTAGTAGTTTGGTAAATTAACAATTATCAAGTAGAAAAGTATTAATTAAATTTAATTAATAAGTTAACATTTTAACAAACCAATATTGAATAAATGGAATTTTATTTTATATTATTTATTATTTCACTTTTTTATCTTAATTTACTTTATAATAACTAAACTTATTTTGCAGATAATAATTCACAAGTGGAAAATACAATACTAAATAAAAAAAATCAGGCAGAGAAGCAGGCGCAACGCGCCTACATCATAGGGTTTCGTGACCTAAAATGACAAAAATGATGATAATGATAATGAATGAATAAAAAAAATAAATAATAATTTATTTAGAAATTTTTTTTTTGAATTAATTGTTTAAAAATTTTAATGAAGTAATTGGTTCTCTTAGTTCTTTCGAGTATTTTCATGTCGCATATGTTTTCAATGAAAATATGGAATAGGAGTGATTTAAAATATATTATCAAAAAGTATAACTTTAACAAATTAAGAATTTAATAATTTATTTTTAGCAATATACAAAAATTGTAGAACTATGTAAATTACCCATTATCATTACCCTAACAACAGTTGTTATGACAATCATTACCATAGTAACGGTTGACATGGCAACGGTTGTTATGGCCACGAAACCCTAAAAAAATAAGAATGAAAAACAAGAAGAGGAAAAAGAAAAAAATTCAGATTTAATTTTGACAGAATATTATTCCAAACAGTCTTTTTTGAAAAATCAGTTATTGTTAGCTTTTTTATTAAAAAAATTCACAATTTTAAAAACAGAATGTTTCTTAATTTTAGATTAGGAGTAAAAGGTTTTTTGTTGCTCCTGTTCATTAGGTTTGGACTTAGCTAAACAAGATGGGACATTCATTCGAAAATTTAAGACTCTTAATCATTTTTATACAATTAGTTGCAAAAAATTCCCAAAAGTGTAGAAATTTTTAATATTTCATATCGCATTTTGCAGATTTTAATTCCTAAACATTATTAGATTTCGAAATAGCTAACAAACATTAAGATTAGTATATTCACAGAAATTAATTTTCTCAAAATCGATTTTTTTTACAAATTTTTTAAAAATGGATCGAAACATGCTTTTTTGAAAAAGCTGAAAAAGACGGTTTGATTTTATTTTTGAAAAGTGGGTTTTTAAACTTTATTTTCTCTAATTCTTCTCAGAATTTTTTTAAGAAGTTGAAATATTTTCAATTTTCTTTACTGATTCACGACTGTTTGTTTCTAAACATGAATGTTTCTATAATATTTAAAAACTTTTTTGGAATAGAATATTCTTTAAAATTTCGGAAAAAATTGAAGCAGTAAAATCTTATTTAAAAAATAGAAAGAGTGATAAACTAATTCTATAATTCCTTGTATAAATTTTTTATTGTTATAGTCCGACATATTCGAAAAAGTCTATCTAGAAAAATATTATTCGCAAGTCCTGTTAAAAATGTACCAACTTTAAATGCATTTTTATTTGGTAATGAAAAATTCGTTTAAAATTTTTTCGCAAGAAAGATTTTGAGGAAATTCTAGATTGTTTAACTTTAAAACGCGACATACAAGTTAACGTATTTTTGTAAGAGTTTGTATCTTATTATTTAAAAATTATTTAACTATGGAAAATAATACCGCAACAAATAAAATATAATTTCACTAAAACGTGTAAAATTTCATTTTGGAAATTATTCTGCTATAAATTTTTCAATTGTAGAAATTTTAAATGTGAAAATTTTAAGTATTCAAAAATTTATTATTTAATTGTCTGTTTGGTTGGTTCGTTTATGAATCGAATCAAATTTATCAACCTTTAAACTAATTTTTTAACTTTTATATCTTTATGTTTATTAAAAGGAGTTTTTTAAATTATAATTTAAAGTAAATTTCTTGTAGAATTCAATTAAAAAAAATTTTTAATAACACAAGTATCGATAGGGTTACCAGACGTACTCTTTTAGCCGGACATATACTCTTTTTACGCCCTGCGGGTTTTTGCGGGCGGCTTTTTTAAATATCCGGCTTTGTACGGCTTTTTTACGCTCTGAGTTAACTATAGAATGCAAAGCAGAATTTCGTGAGTGCAAGAGAGATAGTCTGACTATCTCTCTTGCACTCACAAAATTCTGCTTTGCATTGTTTTTCTGCTCAGGACCGTACCCTTATGCTTCTGCCATAGGAGAGAGAAAGGCAAGAATGTTTTTTCTCAAAATCGTATAACCGTACCCTAATTCGCGTATTTCAATAAAGGTGATTACTATCAGTTACCGCGAGATACACGCCGCTGCAAAAAGCGAGATATAGTTAAAAAATTGTTAATTGACAAATATAATTGTGTTTATATTTGAATAAAAGATATAGATTTAAGTGTCGTACTTTTGTACTCTTTATTTATAGTCGTTTGTCCTCTGTTGTCCTCTTTTTTGGTTAATAATGTCCTCCTTTTCTTGAATATCGTCTGGTAACCCTAAATATCGAAAACATGATTTTGAATTTGGCGCCATTTTGAGTACACAGTGGAAATCACTTGTTTGTGTATATGACTGAATTTATGTATATATTTCTTTAGCTAGTGTTTATTATTTATTTATCTTTGATTTAATTTTGTTTTAAAATGCCGGCAATATACACACTAGAAGTGAAACAATTCTTGTTTTTAGCTCAAACTGTTCATCAGTTGAGTGAACGCGAAACAATTGCTCATTTTTTGGCAATTTACCCTGGTCGACCAATTCCATGCCGGAGGACACTTCAAAATATTATTCGAAGTTTTAATAAACATGGTTGCATTGCAAATAATCATGTTGATCCCCAAGGTGTAAGTAATGTTACACTAATTTTTTTTAATTTTACTTTATTTTGATGTTGTGTGTCACTTAACCTTGTTTGTTTAAATGGAGGTTAGAAACAACTTTGTAAACACTTCGCAAAGTTTACTGTAACGTTTTTTTAAATTTAAAATCATGTTTTATATTACTTTTATCGAATTTTGTAGTTTTATACTCTTCATTTTTTATTAGTAATATATAATATATATTTATTAGTAATGTATATATCTCGAAATTAAATTTAAACTACATAACATAGAAATTTTGTTTTTACTTACGTAATATTGTGTTATTGAAGTTTAAAAAAATAATTTTTATTTTCATTTTTGTAAATAATTTATAACAATTTTAAAATGTTTTATCCTAGTGGGGAATAAGAAATAGTTCTGTGTAATTACAAATTCCGTAAATCTCTAAACATATTGCATATAAATAACATAATTCGAAACATTTAATTTCCTCTTTATTGTGTGCAAGTATTGGTACTTTTAAAAAAAATTGTGTAAGATGTAACTTTATTTAAGATTCAATAGAGGTTTAAATTATAAATTTTGTAATGTTGACTATTTTAGTTTTATAAGAGGGTTAGACAAAGGAGAATCGGGAAAAAAGTCATTTTCACCTAGAAAACTGGGAAATAGCCGGGAATTTTTTTTGAAGTTTGAGTGGCCACTCTCATTCTTGTCTGATAAAATTATCCACCAGTTTTTCTAACGTCTTTAATATAAAGGAGGTTAGACTAATTGGTCTGAAGTCCTTTACAGCAGGATACCCTGTGCGACCGGCCTTAGGGATAAATACCACCCTCGTCCTTTTCCATGACTCAGGTGTATAACCAAGAGCAATACATGCACTCATGATTTTACACAGGGGTAATCTAATACAATCCAATCCTCTTTGTAAAAGGACCGGATATATACCGTCCCCCTGAGGCTTTAAAAGGTTTGAAAGAGCCTATTGCCCAATCAATACCCTTTAGAGTAACAACTCTGACTGCAAGTTTCCAGTGTACCCGGTTTCTTCGGGCTCTACGTGGACCCCCGCCAAAGTCATGTAACGTTCTCTCCTCAAAGTCCGGGAAGTTAGCTTCCATCAGATACTTTAAGTAGTCTTTTTTATCCTGAGCATATTGTCCATTAGATAACTTAATGGTAGATAGTTTTGCCAAAGGGTCTTTAGCCAGAACTTTATGGTACTCTTTTGGTTCCTTCGCAAAAACTCCTCCAGCTAACACCCCGTGCTTTATCTACCTCTTTCTTATAAGAATTACGAGCTGCATGGTAATCATCCCATGCTTGCTGATTCTTACGTTTCTTGGCTTTATTAAAAAGCTTTCTGACTGTCTGTCTGTGTCCCTTCAAACAGGAGCTCCACCACCTATTACTCCTGTTGGTGTCCACCTTTTTTGCTTCACAGTTTCTCTGAAAGAAGCCGATAATCGAATCTCGCAGATATTCCGCTGCGAGTTCTAACTCTTTGTACGTCCCGTAAGACGTATGGAAGTGACCCATAGAGGTCTTGAGGTCGTTAGTAAATAATTCCCAGTTAGTACTTCAAGGATTACGTCTCCACTTTTGTTCCCGATTTTTCGATTCCACTATGAATGTGATAAGTCTATGGTCCTAGAGTGAATCTTCATCAGACACTCTCCAGTCCCTCACACCACCCCACACAGACCTGGAGCAGATCTTAATATCCAACACTTCTCTTCTATTAACAGTAACGAAGGGTGGCTTATTTCCCTGATTTGAAATTTCTAAATCTGTATCTATTAAAAAATTTAGTAGATTTCTGCCTCTGTCGTTAATGTCAGTGCTACCCCAAACTACGTGATGGGCATTAACATCGCAACCTATTATCAAAGGGAGACTCTGCTGTTGACAATACTACACTAACTTTTTCACCTCTCTTGGTGGCGCAGGTTCTTCCTCCGAACCCGGGAAATAAGCGGAAGCTACTACCACCTACTTATTTCTCAAACTCTTATTTCCGTTCGTCTCTGAGTACTTAGCCTTCATGACAGCTAAGTCTCTAGTTGTCAATTCCAACAAACGGAAAGCGTATAGACCTTTATAGATCAGACACGCCCTTAGAACCGATTCATGTGGTGAGCAAACTAGCTCTTCGCATCCATTTAGACCTCTGATTCTCCCTTTGAAGACCTAAGGTTCTTGAACAAAGGCTAAAGCTGTCTGCATCCTTGTCAAGTTCTTGATTAAAATTGACAAAGCAGCTTTACAATGATGCAAATTGATCTGCATACACTGGATCCCGGAAGCAGACATTTTAAAGGCTGATTCACGGTCTCCTCAGACCCTTCAACTGCTTCTCAGGCACGCTCCGGGCAGGAAAAGCCACCTCCGAGTCCAGCCGCCTTTTAGACGTCAAAGCCTCCGACGAGACCCCCCCCCGCTCCCATAAGCACCCTGTGAAGAGCCAGCGAGGCCCGATCCAGTCCTCTCAGAGGCCCTACCTCGAGTTCGCTTGTGCACTTGTTGCAAGGTTGAGTCTCTTTACGGCCCTCTTGCCAGCAACAAGCGTATCACGCATTCCAGTGTTGCGATCCTTCAAAGCTGCAAAGTGTTGCACTGCAACACTTCCGTGCTTAGAATTTAATTCTTCATTCGTAGTGTCCATATTTGGTCCCACAAGTACAGAGGAAATAAAGGTCCATCCTTAGAGAGCCTCGATCTAAGGATAAGGCTAATTGCGTTTAAGAGGTCGCCTGGTATCTTGGAATCTCTTTTAAGATACCTCCATTCATAGCCACACCATGGGGACGGGGCGTCCAGAAGACGGGCCCCTCCTGTAACACAACCGCTCCCGAGCTTTACGAGAGCTAAGTTATGCTCAGCGATGGTGGTCCACCCCACCTCCCGGAGGATCCCGAAGGATTTGGTTACCCTAGTATCATTCATCCATGGACACGAGTTCATCACGGATTGGGTGGCGAGACTCGCGCCTCAATCGCCATGGTATAGCCAAACGAACCCTGGAAAGGTTTCTTCTTGGTCAGACTCTCTCCAACAGGAAATCTTTAGAATGAACCCGCGGTTAAGACTGTTCATTCCGTCTCTCCCGATAATCACTCGAAATTTTTGAGCGGCCGACCTATTATGAAGTGTTCGCCCCCTAAATCACCACGAGAGACATGGAAAAGTAGTTTCCTGATAGGAAAAGTGACCTTCAAGCCCTCTCACGAACAACAAGGTCTTGAAATCCCTAGGGAGAGTACAAAGAAATATATATTAATTAATTTTCAAAATAAATTAAATAAAATAAAAACTAACAAAAATAAGGAAAGTAGTTATGAAACTTTATAAGTAAAAGAAATAATTTTTTGTAATAACATCAATTCTTAAAAAATAACTGACCTGCAATAAAATTTATCCAACTTTCCATTTTTGGCCATTTTCGCTCTGTCAACATCTGGGATCGGAATTATTACATTTTGTCCAATTGAAACAGGAGGATGAGAAGCATTAAAGCAAGCTTCATGTTTTTAGCTTGTTTGGACAAAGTTTCATATGTTTTTCTCCTAGCTGACCTAATGTGACGTTCACTGCAAACGCCATCGTCGTTTTGTGTGTCATTTTTTTGGTGCATCTTAACGTTTATTTCTTGTAAGTCGTTTAACCTTTTTAGTCAATTCTAGTTTTGACGATACGGCTATGTCAAAACTAGTACTCACTGATTTCGGGTTTTGACGGTAACACACACACACACACACACACACATATATATATATATATATATATATATATATAAATAAAAATATTATATATATATATATATAATATTTATATAATTATTTATATATATATATATATATAAAATATTTATATAATTATTTATACATTATACGGTGATTTGTCTGAAAATATTTTTTTGTTCTTTATATTTTTTATATTACTTTTTTATTATAAATAATGTTGTTTTTAAAAATAATTTCTCTAAAATGATACAATTATATGTTAGATAAAAAATATTAACAATTTTGCTATCAAATTTTTTATTTCTATTGATTTTAAATACCGGGTCCCTCGGACCCGGCTTGTGCGCGCAGGCGGAAAAACGAACTCGAGCCCGTGAGGGTTAATAATTTATTCAAATTTTTGTTAAACGTTAGAAATGAGGTTTCTATCAAAATATCTGAATAAAATGTTAGCCAAATCACTTCTATAAGAACTTATTCTTTTCACACTTTTATAATTTTTTAATAATTAAATAAAAAAAATTCAGTTTTCATTAATTTTTTTTTGTTTTCCATTCACCAAAAAATCGATAGTTTCTCACTTCTGACCGTGTTAAGTATATGTTTTATCCAAAATTATTAGAACTTTTTTTAAGGAAAAATCAAACAGACAGTCGGAACCAAATTTAGTCCGATTACGTATTATTGTAGGGGAGACCGGGGATAAACCGGACAAGTCAAATATTTCCGAAACCGTGAAGAATTTCAAACCGTGTAAATAACCTATGTACGCACAATTTCGTGATGCAAATGCTGCATGAGGTTTTAGGGACGTGTCATTTTTCTTGTAATAATAGTTGCCGTTAATATGTGAAAATGTCATTTTTTGAGGTAAAAGTAAAAAAAATTTTCTCATTTTTTAGGGTTTTTATCGTTAAAATTAAAGTCCAAATATCACACAGCAATTTTTCTTTTAGCTCATGGTGTACTAAGTTTAGTAGGAAAAGAGTTTAATGAAAAACGTTAAGAAGAAAAAATATATTGCAGTTTAATTATTAGATGACGGTGTGGGGCTGAATCGGACATCGTGATAAAAAACAACCAAAATCTTTGAATACTTTAATTTATTTTATATTAATTAACTATTATATATTATATTCTTTGCATAGAACCACTTTAAAACTAAATAAATGAAGAATTTATTTTAAAACTCGAATTTGCAAGCGAGTTGCTGCAAATAGACAAGTCTGAAAACTGTAATTCATTTTATATTATATTAATTACCGATTTTACCTTTTATATTATATTCTTTGTATAGAACTACCTACATTTAAATAAGAGAAGAATTGATTTGACTTTTCTACAAAAAAAACGAAAATTTGTGTCTTATTCTTTAATTAATTAGCCGTGTCTGATTTATCCCCATGTGGTGAGCGGTTTAGCCCCACCAATTTTCGGATTTTTGTTTTTGAGGTAGTCATCTTCGAAGCCCCGGTCTCCCCTATTTTTAAAGAAAAAGCCCAATGAACACGTTCTATAATTATTCTACAACAAGAAAAGAATATAGGTCTTGAACATTTGTACCATTAAATAATACACAATCTTAATTTAACAATTATTATAAAGCATATTTTGTTATCAATATAAATAATATTTTATGCGAAAAGTAAATTTATATTTATTTAATAATTCTTTAAATAATTTTATGTGGATTGGTAAAGTAATAATTAGTTGTAACTGTTTTTATGCAACAACAAAAATCTCTATTCTAGATCTGCGTTTCGAGACGCCTAATAGATCTTTCATTTCTTACTGGATTTAGAAGCAAGAGATTTTTACTTGTCCAAATGTAAAGAAATTTTACGCGCGCCAAGGCGCGCGTAGACAGCTAGTTACTTATATTCGACATATTACATTTAATTTAATGTAATTATAAAAAGCACTTACCGTTTAAAACTTAATGCAGCATACCGCACTTATACACATTTTAGTCCATTTTCATTTCTTATATTTTTTTATAAAATTGCAAAGAATAAGTTTTCCTTAGTTTACAGTATTTTTCTTCTATACTTTTCAGAATGCAATATTTTAAAAATTTTACTCTAAACATTGAACTTTTAAGAGTATAATTGTTCATATATTAACCCTTTGCGGTACGGTGGGACATTCTGCGTCCCATTTAATAATCGCTGATTATTATGAATCCAATATAAATTTTTTTCAAACGGACATAATATTCTCAATAAGCGATCCTGCATGAAAACCCCTAAATTTTTCCCCCCTTTATAATTTTTTTAAAACAGACAAATATGCGCCCGTAAAGCGTATGAGTACTTTAAAGCATTAAACTTTTTAATGCTCCAATAATTAGTTTTATTTTATGTTTTAGAATCTGTTAAGAATCTATCTACTTTAAAAATTAATCTTTATAACAAATTTTATTATAAACTGCTTTATTGTTTGTAAAGCAAAAAATCAAATATTATAATTACAAATGTAACATAAAGTATAATAACACAGGCCGACAAAATTCCATCAACTGCATGTTGCCAAAAATTGTTACAGCCAATTTTTACTGAATTTTGTTCGTAGAATACGAATCTGACATTGAAAATATTGGATTGGCTCTAGTTTTTAATCAACTTATGTTTCAATACGTAAAAAAAGCATTTTTACCATTTTTTTAATGAATGTAAAATCATAAACCGAAACTAAATTTGTCTGCATAGAACCAAAATAAAGCATAAAAACTGCTCTTTAATATCCAAAAACAAAAAATTTAATTTATGTACACTTAAACCTATAATATCGAAAGAGACATACGCTGCGTTGTTCCTGTTACAAACCGAAAATTATTACTTTGATAAGTTTTTTTTATTGTTATTAATTAAACTTATTATCCTGACCGTTGAGATGATCTTAATTTCCTGAATGGGGAGGCACCAAGCTGCCAGGGTAATTATTACCCTGTTTAAATTTTGTGGGATCGTTTTCCTCAGTTTTAAAAGTTACCGTCAAGCTTCATGTAGTGTAGTTAATTGTTCGAAGAAATAAATGTTTTGAAGGTAAGTATGTGAAGAAAGGTATCGATTGAATTTCACTTCTTATTTATTTAAAGACCAAAGAAAATACAGGTTGTTGTTGATGGAGAGTACAGAAAATAGTTGTTAGTATATCGGAACGATACAATGTTTACTTACGACTACCGGCGTCAATCTTGAGTTCAATCTGTTGACGTCGGGCAAAACAAATTTTTTGATGTTACAACTAAACGTTATTATTTTCAAATTGAAAATAATAGTGTGGGGCCACTATCCTGGGACGGCGCAGGCGCTACGCGCGCGGGCTGGCCGGTTTCAAACAAAAATTGAGAACAACAAAATTTATTTATTGTACTTAATTTTCACCCAACGATAGCTCTCACGGGACTTCGTCGGCTCGAAGATTTGATTTAATTTTTTGACGTCCGCCTCTCGTGGTACCAACACTTCGCGTGTCTATCACTAGGGTTCGACGCGCAGACGGGCAAGTACCAATTGATTACCGCCAGGTAATTACAAAGATGTTACCTGTACCGGTCACGAAATCATACTGCATTAATCAGACAGCCTCAGCCAAGCTCTAGCCCTGCCTCGCTGTAAGGGTGGGACTGTTTTGCTGATTATAAATTTTTTATTCTAGGAGTAGGGGCATCTCTCGGACCCAGTGGCTTTTGCATTTTGCTGACGCTTTTGATTCTCACGACATTGTCGTGGGAACGGAAATGGTCTGTAACTTGAGGTTTTACTGAAATTATTTTCATAATTAATTTGTAATTATTGTTATTTTAATTATTTAATATAACAATAATTCCCCAATTATGAATATTAATATAATCTTAACCCCGTGATTATTTTGTCCTACATGTATAAGTTATAACCAATATTTAATTATATTATTGTTTATACCTTATAGTCCTCCGTCAATTTTATTGAAAATAATCGCAATAAAATTGTCTAACTAAGAGACCAATATTCTTATTAATTTAGGAATGATGGAGAGTTGATGTCGAATCAGCTGTTAGGCCACGTGCTTTTATTGTGACATTTGTTCACAGCTCGTGGGCTCCGAGGGGAAGGGAAGGTAACTCATAGGATACGAGGCAACGGCTGAACCGAGAACATGATTTGTCTGTACTAGTGCCCGTACCAAGCGGCTTTCACGAGTACCAATACATCCAGCCGACGAGTCCGCGAGTGTGTTGGTGCTCTCGAGCGGAGCGCCCGCGCGCATGTCGCCGTAGCCGCCCAGGTACATGTGCATTTGCGATGTCTCGAAACTTGAATTTCTTTATTCTTAGTTTTAATCGTACTATTTTATTTCCCATAATTCCTTTTAATAATAATATTGCGCTGTACTTGACATTGGTTTGCAACAACGTTGGTTTTCGCCTTCCTTAGGCTTCGCAACGTTGTCACAATTTTGTAATTATTATTTAAGGCAGCAATTATTGCGCCCATTATATCTTATAATATATTGTTATTAGGTGACTATTATTATGGTTCTTTAATCCTATTCAGGTGTTGAAGTGAAATTAAATGGAAGGCACTAATACCGAGAGAGAAATCTTATCGGAGTGTCGGGTTTCGGGCATCAAGATCTTGCCGTGCTGCAAGAAGTCTTGATGCTAGAAATTAATTATTTAAATATAATAATATAATAATACATAATTTAAATTTAAATCATGTAGCGTTAAGATTTTTTTTTTATTTATTTGGTTCCTTGTGTAACAATCCACCGCGGGTTCCTGCTTTTTGTCCCAATAAGCTATGTGCCTTCAATTAAACGTCACTTCGAAGTTATGTTGAATTAAATGGAAGGAAAGTATTTCATTTCTTCCTTCTCTAAGAATTAACAAAATACGGACTATATGCTATAAATCCTTTAAGTATGCGCTTAAAACATATACATATAATTATGCCGCTATTATATGCGGAAATACCAAATACAATGGTTATATTCATACGTAGATTAATATAAGATTTGAGATAAGAACATAATTACGGCATACTGACTCGCACTGAACTTCCCTCATTACCCGAGTCGAAATTTCAACTCTACCCTAGTTTTCAAAGTTGCAACAAAAAAAATTTTTTTTTGTTTTTTTTTTTAATGAAAATTGCAAAAATTATATGTATATATTTATTTATTTATTTTTTTAATTTTCTTTTCAGATTCAAGGTCAAAAGAGTTAAAACTCCGTCTCGGTTGTTATTTTGTTGAGAGAAAAGGAAAACACGATTGCATTGTACAATTAATTAATCACTTTCAGTTTTCATTGTTTATATATAAAAAAAATTTTTTTTTTACGCGTGTTAATTAGAATGTATTGGTGTAAGGAGCGAACATGATTCCACTTACACAATTTTAGAGAATGTCAATGCGGCGATAGAAATATAATTTAGCTAAATCTACTCTAAACATACCACACTTTACAATGCTCGGTCGTTGATTAATTGAAAAAATTTATTTTGGGTACATGGACAAATAGTTGCAATCGAGACATACCAGACATTTCAGTAATATGGCTATTTCACATAAAGTAAAAAAATTTTTTTTTTTAAACATTTTATCGGTATTTTATTTTAATTAGTGTGAAACTTAGCACGAAATAATATACTAATACACGTACATCTTTTATTGTTCTCTTTTTTTAAACTCTTTTTATACAATCCTGTAACATCTCCCACCGGATTCGAAGTCTTGCAGCATTTGGGAATTGTCCTCTATGTTAAAATAGCAGAAGTAGTATATTGGAATGAGGTCAAACGCGATTTACTTTGATTTTATAATCCAGAGAATAACTTATGAATTTTCTTCAAATTATTTTTCTTTCGAATGCTTAATTTAGTGAGACTTAATTGGAGCCATTTGGTTTATTACAAAACTACACATAAACAACAACTCAAGTTTTTACAATCCCTGAAGGGATTGCATTGCAAATGTTCAAGGATAAATTTAAATTAAAGTTATCTGCTGATTTTATTGTAAGTCAACACTTTCAAAATAACAATATTTCAGATTTATTTTAACATTTTGGAGAAATTTTCAATGAACTTATTGAATCCTAAATGAAAATTTTCTTTCAGTTCCCCTGTTAAATTTCGGGAAAGTACTAAATATTGAAAATGACTAGAGTTAGAGTAAAAAAATTTTTTTTTTTTTATCATTCAATCGCTTTGAAGGACCTGAATATAATCTTCTGTGAATAGTTCTTTTATTCCTAGTAATTAGTAGAGGTAAACTAGTGTGAGTTCTTGAAATAAAACAGGAGTAGTAGCTTTTGGTTGCTGAAACCTAACGTATCCAAGCAGTAGCATAACTTAAGGAAGTAAATAGTATATTTTAAAGTAAGTGCGAAGCTGTTATTATTGTTCGAAATTGTTCTAAAATGAATTGCCAAATTTTCACTTCAAACTTCCGACATACTTTTAATGACTTGAGAAACTATGGAAAATCATAACTATTTCAAAATTGATCTTATGCATGTAAATAATTGGGTTGTGGAAGAAATAAAGAATGATTTTTGTTTTAATTATTTTAATTCTGATGTAGCATAACCATTCCTAATACGCTATAGTTTAGCGGAGAAGGCTGTGAGTAATGTAATTTGTAAGGTGCGTGTGAGTAATATGCTATAGTGCAATTGTGACGGCTTAGCCTTAGTTCGCTGTGTTCTCAGCCCACCCGCGCAATCCCAGTAGTTTCTCAGCGAACAGTGAGCTACGCGAGTGTTGTGCTGCTTAGTGGGGTATAAATAATTGAAAGTGAGGTTAAAAAAAATTTTTTTTTTTTAAAATGTCATTGCCGGCTGCTTTTGGTCATGAAGAAGAGGAGTTCAGCGACTCCCCGCAGGTGGTCAGTGACTCGGAAACAGAGCCCTTTAATATGGAGGATTTTTCAGATTCCCATTGGAGGGCAGATGTTATTTTTAAGTTGTATGGGGAGGAAAAATTTAAGCAACGGAGGAGCGTTTTGTTAAGGAAAATTTACGGGTGGGACGATTTTGTGAAAGGTGGGCAAAAAGTGGAAAGTGCTTCCAATCATGTTGTTCATCTGAACGGGGTAGCAACTTATCGCGGTCCAATGGAGAGACTTCGTCATCTTCAACGTATGGCCGAAGAATTGCGGCAACGTGAAGATGCGAAATCCAAGATTTTCTCCAGCGTCTGCTCGGGACATCATAGTGGTCCCACAACAAGATTGGAGAGCCTTCAGCTCAAAGTAAAAGAATTGTTGCAGCGCCGAGAGTCAACTCCGGAATTATCCTTGCAGGAGGAGAAAGAGCAACGGGGCCCGTCGGAACAAGTTGTGGCACTACTACGTCGCTATAGTGCATCATTAAGCTCTTTCACCATACTGGCAAAACTACGCTCTTCTCGGGGGTAAGTAAACATTTTCCTTTTATTTCGAAGAGAGGTGCTCAAATCGTTCCCTTTTAGATTTATGATCAAATTTGGACCATGGGAGCCAGCACCTTCCAGGAGGAGTGAGGAAGAATGCTGGTCTCACGATAAGAGCTTGGTGGGGACAAGCTTTCCAAAGTTGTACTCCCGTTCTCAATGGTTTCAAGAGTACAGCTGGGACGAAACCCTCCAGCTGTATGTGTGTCGTGGGTTTTGGGCAACAGTGAGTGTTAAATTGATTCTTTATCCTTCAGAGATACCATAGGTCGCGGCGAATGGGGAAGATTTCCTTCCCTTCTCCTGTCATTGTATCTTAATTTAAGGAGACATTTCTCAAATGGTCTTAACTTTACATATTAATCAAACCAATCCACCCTTCGAATTGTTCTCAAAACTACAGGGTTCGAGTCAGTCAAAATAATTAAAGCACGGGCTATACAGATCAAATAGGAATTACACACCATTTACGTATCAATTGGTAACAAGAATCAAACAAGAATCCAACCAAATCCGGGCCAAATAAGAGCGCGTTTCACTAATAACAATAATTAACTGAAGATAATTCAATTATTGTTTTATAGGATGGTCAAGTAGAAATTCTTTTATTGTAAAAAAATTTATTATTATTAATTTTTTTTTTAAACTAGCAAATGCTACGCGCACGAAATGTGATGTTCCATTTATTATCATTATGTAAATTACACGACTCTTGTCCTCAAATGGGAGTCTTTGAAAATTTCAGATTTAGACTTAAAAGAAATTCAGTTATTAGGCTACTATTAACAGTGATAATTTATCGTTCTTGAATATTAGTTTTAAATTTTCTAATAAAATTCTTTCACAAGAATTCAATTAGAAAGATAATAATGATGGTCTGTGTCATAAAAATAAATATTTTTTTTTTCGAGATTTCGTATCGAAATTGGGGAAAATTAGAGAACTTAATTTTTTTTAGCTATGGCAGCTTTGATTCGATTCTGATGGATGTAACTGTAAAACGAAATTCCTCTTCTTCCCTTTTTAGCCGGGTTATTTCTTCCTTGCCGAGTTGAGAGAGGGACAGGAATCTACAAAATTACTGCAAGGAAAGTGGCACAGCAATGGTCATAACTCCTTTTGGTAAGAGTATTGCTTAGTAGAATTTAATTGCTTTCAATAAAATAATCATTAAATAGCGCGCATTTTCTGGATAATGCTCATGATTCGTAGATTTGGTATATATATTGCAAACATTTTTGATTTTATAGCACCAAACGGTCTCTGCCCGCTATCCCTCCGTTGGTGGGATTCCAACCCGTCGACAAGAGTCTCAGGTTGACCTTCCTCCAGTGTTTTTTTTGGACTCGAGAAGGCACACCCCAAGGAGTCAACCGATGGGTATTGGTACGTTATGGAGTTGTTTCTAACACGCTTATTATTATCATCATTGTTATCGAGTTGAAAAATAAAAAAATTATTTTTCTTAACTTCAGACTTTTAATGTGGAGACGGGAGAGGAATGGAAAAACGTCGGGCCCAGGGGCTTTCTTCGCCAGACAGAGTGGACCGAAGGAGGGGAAGGCTAGCTAAAGTTGCATTTCCTGCTCAAAAAAAATAATTTCTTTAATTGTTTCGTATGAAATTTTTTTTTTTTAACTAGATTTTGTAAATTCCAACTGAACTCTCAGAAACGACTGTTTCCCTAATATTTGGAACCAATTACCTTCAAAATAAGGAGTGGTGGAAGAAATATAAATTACTAATGCAGATTTCAAAAGTTTCCTTCAATACCTATTTCCCTTCTTTTCTTGTGTTTTTTTTTACAGTAACATCGCGGTTTAAAATATGAAATTGTTTTTATTTTCAATAGTTTAAATCGCGAAGAATTTGCATATTGATTATTTATTAAATACTCAGGAAAATTGTCATTTAAAATTGAAAAATAATTGGTCTTGGAATACTTGAGTTAACAGATAAATACATTCTCTGGAAATATTCTCGAAACGTAAAATAGTGAACTTCATCAGGAGTATCAAAATTTTTTCTTTTTATTCATTATGCTATCAGTATTTTTTTTTTAATCTTTTCTTTCGTTCAATTATTATTGATAACTAACATTCACTATTGAATTTCATCATAAAATATAGAACTAAGACCATTCGAGTGTAAATGAAATTTCGGAATTCCTGATATCTTCCAGGTTGCGTGGCAACCCTGATAATGTTCCGATCTTAGACTAAACACAGAGCGAGCGCACTCGTTTGAAACATTCAAGCGTGATGTCAGCAATTAGTTTCTCTGAACTTCGTTTAGTATGGTGCATTATGTTACCAGTGAGAAAACGATTTATTTATTCGAATTTAATGAACTACCTTCACTTCAAATGGTTGATGTACAATTTCTCTGGTAGATTTACGCAAGGAGAGAAAAAAAAATTTTTTTTCTTTAGAAGCTAACAATTCGGTGGACAGCTGATTGAAAATAGAAATATGCAAAGCAGTTAACTTTCCTACTTTAATGTTCATAACTTTCTAATATTTATTCAAACTAAGGAAACTTCACAATTTTGAAATAAAATCCGAGATTATACAAAGAAAATTTTCCTTTGGAAATTGAAAGTGAGAAAGAGGGGAGGAGAAAAGGAAATATTATATATATTTTTTTTGACAAAAAACAGAAATTTTTTTTTTTGCTTGAGATGAAAAATTTTCTTTCTGAGTTGGAGTGATGAAATTTTCTATAGGAAGTTTAGAGAAACATTATAGCAGTTCATTGTGTTTATGAGTCGTTGATTTTGTCAAACGTCAACAAGTATACGGCTCGGAATTTTATCGTACCTTAGGAGGGAAACCCGACACCGTAGCTACGCCGGCGCCGGACTGCACGTGCTTTTCTCTGCAGAGTGAAATACAGGGGACTTTGTTCTAAGACGTAAGTTAAAAGTTTAGAAAGCATTTAGAATCCCAATTGTGAAGTTGTCACCAGTTTTATTTTAAAACAAGGTCAGGTTTCATTCGTCAGTTGTTGATGTCCGTTCGTTGTAAACGTAAGTAATTTAATAATTAGTTTTATTAAATTTTTTTTTTAACATAACTTGGATAACAACAGAATGATCGTAAGAATTTAATTATTTCAAGTATAATAAGGTTCTTGTCAGAAAGGTTCGAAGGCCTTCAATAGAAATTTCATTATTTACAAAAAAAAAATTTTTTTTTATCTCTTCGCAATCATTCACTTATCCTGTTATTTTAATAATAAAATTCTTATCCGGAACTCGACCATTCTGACAATCAATAGAATCCATTGCAATATCTCAATCATTACATTCTTATTTCCAATACAATTTCCATCGATCTCCTCCGAAATGCACTTGTTTCAAGATCGAATTAAAACTGATAGCGAAAATTCAATTAAATTTGTCGATACCATTCCATACAAGAACCGAATTCCAGGAGACACTCAATCATCCAATGAGCCGTCTCTTCTTCCCCAATAATTGAGTTCTGGTTGAATTTTCCAAGAGAAACTAATGTAAAAATAAGTTCAGATTAAAATTGAATATGGAAAGCATTAAAACATTTGGGAACAATTTGATTGTGAAAAATTTAGATCAAGGCTCTGAGAATTACAAAAAAAATTTCTTATTTTATTTTAACTAACAATTCTGTGGAACGCAAAAAAAATCTTTTCTTTTAATTGTGTGTGTGTGTTTTTTTTTAACATAAATCCCGATAATCTCATCCTCACAACCTACAAAGCTATTAAACTATTTTAAAATTATTATCAGCGTTGTTTCAATTAAATGATAATTGATCCAGTAATATTGTATAAATTCACAAACAAATAAATTTCTAATAAACACAATTTATACTTTGTAAGTGAATAAAATACTTGTTAAAACGCTGTTAAAATTCTTACAAAAATGTTTGAAGCAATTATCATATACAATTTTGAAAAATTGCAACACGCACTTTTAAATTTAACACAAATTTTCTTAAACTCCAAGACACCTTGCTATAAAAATTTTTTTTTTTTTTTAAGCTAATTTTCTTTTGAAAGTTAACACAAAGTGTTGAAAATCTAAAAACTCTTTGACAGTGAATAAAGTTAAAATTAATTTTCCTAATTGTATAATCAACCCTTCTCCGTGTTGTCAGGAACTGGGAATTCTAGAATAATACTGGAATATGCAATTTGGGATCGGTTCTTTAATTATAATTTATAAACAAAATTTTTTCTGATTTAAAATTCCTAAAGAAATTTTATTACTTTTGAGAATAATTGAATATATTACAAAAAAAATTGAATTCATATGATAAATATGTTAATGATGAAAATAATTGAAATCCTTTCAGGAGTAAAAAAAAATTTAAATCATGTCGTACCATTTACGATAGAAAATATCACAAAATTGCGTGATGGGACAATAATTGAGACGAGACTCCGGGAAAATTCGTGACAAAGAATTAAAATCACTGCTTTCCCTGAATTGGACCCCATTTCAAGTTTTGAAGGCTTTTTACATAAAAATAAACAAATAGTAAAAAAAATTGTCATTGAATAAAACCTTTGGTAGCCTGGGTTTCATAAAATGTTTGTGGTTCCAAAATGCATTTAAATGTACCAGTTTTAAAATTAAGCAAAATATGATATAGTCCAAAAGCAGAAATTTAGAAACGTTCCATTGATTTTAAATGTAAGCACTAAGTTTAAGATCAAAATTATATAAATTCACGTTGAAAGAAGAACTTCCTTGTTTTTTTTTTTGACTTTATAAAATTCCATGACAATATCCATTCAAATTTTGTTCAGCAATTCATTCTGTTACTCAGTCAGACAGCGTTATGGACGGCGGCGGCGGTCGTCCGGCGAGCGCAACGCTAGAGATAATTGTTAATAACATGAACAGAATTGGTGGAATTCTTTTCTAGACCATTCCAGAATGTTCCCCAATGTTTTAACTACAACTTTAGGCAGGCACTGAAAAATGGCAAATTCTGCCCGGAAAGGCCAAAAAATGGCTTTTAAGTGAAATACGCTAAAGAAATTGTTAATAACTTTTGCAATAAGGCTAAAATTCTCATGCTGACGATGGCTAATGGTTCCTTGGCATCTCAGCTACAATTTTTGTGCTATACTAAATTTGTCAATTCTGACCGGAAGTGCCCAAAAGTGGCTTTTAAGTGGGATAAGTCAAAGAAAGAGGAAGATTTTTATGCCCTTTTATTTCTATTTGATATTTCTTGGTTGCTTATCTCATTGTTAGTTAGTTATAGCTCGGTTACAATTTATTTATTTGTTTTTTTTATTTATTTAATTTATTTACAATTTATCTATTTATTTTTATTTTTATATTGTATACTTCTTTTGAAAATTTCGGAAATCATTCATATACAGGTATTACGAATATGAGCGCCAGGGCGACCCGATCTCAAGGAGCACCCCTAGAAGCGGGACTACGGTTCTATCAACCCCCGCGCTCTACAGATGGACGGACCGATTTGAAAGAGTTGTTCGATCGGTTGGACCGAATTTATTTTAACGGCAAGCTGGCAAGTGCAGGATACACAATAGGGTGGGGATCGAGAATGACCTCCAGATCAGGGTTCACTGACCTCTCTAGACGTGAGGTTAGAATTAGCTGGGAAATTCACAGCCTGCTTCCCGAGGAAGAATTGATAGGAACAGTTTTTCTTGTGTTAAAATTGCACCGACAGCGTAGTCTGACGCGTCGCACGTTAGCTTGAATGTCGCAGTAAAGTCAGGGTATTGGAGAATTGGTTTTCGGCACAAATGCTGTCTTAATCGATTGAAACTGTGTTTTTGAGGTTGTTCCCACTTCCACGCGGCCTCCTTTTTCAGGAGCTCCGTCAGGGGTTTCGCGTATTTCGCATAGTCCTTGATAAATCGGCGATAATACCCGGAAAGACCGAGAAAACTCTTAATGTCCCTTGGAGTTTTAGGAGTCGGAAAATTTTTTATTGCCGAGATTTTATTGGGGTTGGGTTTTACACCCTCTTCACTTATTATGTGGCCAAGATATGCTACTTCCGTCTTAAGAAACTCACATTTATCGGGTTGAAGTTTCAAGTTCGCATACCTTAATCGATTAAATAGCCTTCGAGCCCGTTTGTCGTGTTCCTCAAGTGTATCGGAAAACACGATAATATCGTCCAAATATACGAAGGCCTCGACATCCAGCATAGTGCTTAAAACGTTGTTTAACAATCTCTGGAAAGTGGGGGGTGCGTTTTTTATTCCCATGGGCATTCGTTTATACTCGAAATGACCATTACGGGAAGAAAAAGCTGTTTTATGCCTATCTTCCGGATGTGTTTCTACTTGGTGGAAACCACTAGCGAGATCGAACACGGTGAAATATCGCGCACTTCCTAGCTTGTCAAATACCGAGATAATGCTTGGAAGAGGAAAAGCATCGCCCACGATGTTCTCGTTTAACGCTCGATAGTCCACGACAATCCGCCACTTCTTTTCTCCGGACGCATCGATTTTTTTCGGAACTATGAGTAACGGTGCGTTAAAAGGGGAACTCGAATGACCAATAATTCCGCTGTCGAATTGCTTTCGAAGTTGAGTATCTATTTGGTCTAGAGCTTCAAAAGGGGACCTATACTGCTTTTTGTGGATCACCTTGTCGTCGATAGTGGGGATTCTATGCTGAATAAGGTGAGTGCACGAGAGCAATTCACCATTTAGATGAAATATGTCAGCGTAGTCCTCCGCCCACTTGGTGACAACCTTACGTTCGTCAGGGGATAAATAGGCCAAGTATAGAGCGTTCTTAACCTTAACAACCCTATCTGCGTAGGTTTGATCTGCTTCCTGAGGTGATATTTCGATATCAGAATCTGTTAATTCTTCCCCTGGGAATTTACAAAAGTCGAAAGGAATCAACTTCTGCGGAGTGATTTTTATATCAATATCTTCCTCAGTGGTGTTAATGGCCATTGCATGGCATACGCCATTATTGTTGGTTACAATGGCCTCACCCAGATAGAGCCCATCGGGAGTCTCCAAGCGAGGGAGATAACCTTGTTTTAGTTCAGGAGTTATCGTGTCAATAGCAATTGGTTGTCGAGTGCGAGACCTAATACGTAGGATTCTAGCAAAGGGCTTTATTTCGGATTTGAGAGCCCTTCTTGCATCCAGTGATTCCTTATCAACAAAAGGGATAGGGGTCACTGGATCAGACACAGTGACTAATGTATTGTGTCTGAAGGAAATTTGGGCTTGCTCTTGTCGTAGATAGGGTCTTCCGAGAATTCCATGCGTAGAGATTGGAAAGTTGTCTCTAACTACATGAAACTCTACAGGTTCACTAGAAATTGTCAGATTAATTGTTCCTAGTGTTGTTACAGCGTGTTTTGTAATTCCCGTGATCTCAAGACACTTGTCTGTAACAAGTGTGAGTTCAGGATTCAATGCACACAACTTCACGAGATTAGTATCTGACCCTGGATCTATGAGAAATCTGGTTTTCACATGCCTAAATTCAGGAGCAGTTAGTTGGACTACTGGAGAGTCCTCGGCTTCTGACTTTGCTCTAAAGACCCTACTGTATTCTCCGCAAAATGGACGTTCTTTGGACGCTGCGGAGTTGGACTCGCTGTCGCGTCCGAGCGGCGAGTCTGCTGGAAGTTTAAATTGCTACTAGGTGCCGGGGATGCCGCTCTTGGCGGTGTTGAGCTAGATCGGTAACCTTGGCCTTGTCTAGGATAATGATTGAGTGATGCCAATGTATCCATAGGGGATTGTGGTGATGCTGGTGGATAGGGCATATTAGGATAGTACAAAGGGTTCTGAGGAGGAGCTACTGGGGAAGGATATGGAAAAACTGGGGAATATTGAGGCATCATTGACCTATAGAAAGTTCCAAGTTGTTCTGGGGTGAGATGTAGCAGCCCAGGGGAGGTATTTTTAGAAGGAGAGCTGGTTTGATTTGACTCTCTGTCAGAATCCGTTTTTTGTTTCGAAATAAGGTTAGGTTTTTCGATTTGTCGTGAATACGGGCTTGGGGATCTCGCCCGCTCTTCCGTTCGCGATATGTGATAAGATGACGAACGCGACCTTTCACTGTAGCTTTCACGCTCTTCGGCATGTATTGCAAACTCCAAGGCTTCATCTAAGTCACGAGGATTTCTAGCGTCTACAAACTTCGAAACTTCTGTGGGAAGCCCTCTTATGAAAGCGTCTAGGGCGCATTCTAGAATAGGTTGTAAAATTATATTGCTCTCTGTACGCTCTGGAGCATCGTTACCTTCCCTGACTTCCTTGTATACCCTATTGTATTTTGGTTGAAGGGCATGACGAGCACCTCCGATTAATCCTTGCAGACGATCATAATAATCGCTTGCGGTTTCGGACTGTTTCTGACGAAGGGTTATAATGCTTTCGAAATACCACTGGTATTTCTTTGTAGGGGCAAATCGCTTCTTTAGGTGGTCGAGTAAATCTTCCAGGTGGTCGAATTCTTTGTTTTTGCAACTATCCCATGCTGACCCTTGTAACCGGCTTAGAACGGCCCTAAGAAATTCGGGTTCGGCCGTATCCGTCACGAAAATCCCTGCACGTTGCACGGCTTGTACGAAGTTCTTTAGCGGCGGATTTCTCCCATCAAAAAGGGGAATGTCGCTTGCACTCGTTCGTAGATTAAACCGATCAAGGGCAGTTGCCACACTAGCGTCAAGATTCACTGGGGGCTGTTGACCGTTTGGCGGGGGTTGAGCCATGATTATTCGAGGATATTTTTCATGCATAAATGTTACAACTAAATATATATAGATTTTATACTTACGACTTTATATCTGTACAGAAAGTGTAAGTGAATGTGTATGAATGTAGTTAGGAATTGGTTATGCGGTTGCAACTTTTAAGGAATAGGCGATTCACCACCGCGGAAAACTCCTGCAACTTGAGCAGAAAACGTATGATCGGCTTACAACTTATACCTTTTAATAACGCTTTCTATTGATTCGCTTGTCCCCACAGGGACTGGCCTTTTCGGGGCTATTCTTAAATCAGACTGGTTGTGTTGGATGTTTATGGTTTGGAAATCGATACAAAATCTTCCGCCTTTGTTCTTTTCTACTCTATGTATAGGTGTTGAATAGGAGGAAAGGGTCAATTTTGTTTGGGGCATATTTTGTTTGTCCAGAATTACAATTTCAAGGCCTGCATTAGGACTTCCAATTCGTTTAGGGATTTTTCAAGTGCAGTATGCTTAGCTACTAGCTCCTCGACAGCAAACGAGTGTAAAAATTCGATCCTACGCTCTAAAAATTTTATACGAGATATTAGGTGAGAATTGTTTCTATTAAGATTTGTGCATTCACAGTAGTAAAAGGTTAATAGTGCTCTTAATTCTTGAATTTTCTCTTCTGAATTATTGAACAGGATGTTCTTCCACTCGTGATTCTAATTCGCTTAGTCGCTTATGTAAGTCAGAGTTGTTAGACACAAGGTGGTCGTATCTTTTACCGATGGCCTCTGCTCCCTCTACCAGTTCTAACCACTGGTCTTGGAAAAAACCGGTGACGATGGTGCTCCTTCGAGGAAACATGAATTGTTATACAATAATTTGGATTTTATAGTTTCTATTTTTGAAATTTTTTGGTTTGGTGGTAGGAACTATGGATACGATGTGGGCAGATGTTATGAATGCTATAGGGATGCTTTTTAATTCATGTGGGGTTAATAATTCGGGGTCGGATATAGGAAATTTGGAACTATACTCGACGAAGTAGTAGATATCAGCCATCAAGAGGAAACAGATATATAAATGTGTATATCTCTTTTTAATCTTGGCGTCTTGTCTCGTAAGGTTGAGTCTGTCTTCTGAGTTGAATTCTAGTTAAGTTCCTTTGCCTTATAGCTTCTGCAATAGGAATTACTCCTGGAGGTGGAGGAATAAATTCTGTTTGGTTTGGAAAAAAATGTATCGGGGGAGGAATGATATCCGGTATTGGTCTTTGCCAACACATCTGTCAAAATTTAGTTTATGACAACAACGTCGCTGTCATAGTCGAATGTGTTGTCCGAATCACTGTTAGGTTGATTGATATTTTGTTCCTGTACTGGAACTAATCTGACGTGGTTCTCTTGAGCATATGCTAATCGGCGCTGACTTAGGGCTTCTTCGACTTCAAGACTAATTTCTATAATGGGCACCTGGGGTTGTGCAGGAGGTGAATGGACAAGCTCTGGTTGTCTAAGAACAGGTGCTACTCTACAAATTGGCCTAAATTTTATTACGGGATTTGTGAGATTGTAATAGAGTTCCGATTCTGGTACCCTAGCTGGTCCTTGTGCGATCGAAATGCGTCGCTTACCGGCACGTTTTCCTCTCTTTGATGGTTTCGGATCAGAGGACATTTTAGAGCGACATTTTAATTTATTACTTATAAATAATAGTGCTTTAAGCTACAGGTTCAGCCTGGAAGCTCTCCTAGGCGGGGCGATCAGTATTCACAACGGCGCTTCCTGGTGTAAGGGAAGGAAGAAAATAAATTTCCTTCTTTCCGAATTCCAAGGAACTCACCAGGATTCGACCAGAAGTTTTCCCAATAACACGGCCTTGTACCCACTAACGGCGATCCTGTATTGCTAGTCGTTGGGACTAATCTCGACTAGTCCCAATGAGTTTGCACTTAAGACACTATTAATAGTTAGCCAAATGAATATTTATTAATATTATAAAAAAAAATTTTTTTTTAGGTGTTAGATTTTATACAGAATAACTAGAAAAGAGCCAACTCGACACAGCTCACTCGCCCAAGTATAGCGGGAGCCACTACCCAAGTATGAGAGTAGGAGGAATCTACCACATGAAAACGCACCATTTGGTTCTCAACCTTGAGATATATTGTTCCAAGAACATCCACATAGATATTATTGAGGTAGGCCCCAGTTGGATGATCTACAATGGGGTAATCTGGTTTTAGAGCAGTTTCACAGATGTAATTATGTTTGTAACCAAAATCTATGGAGACGGTAACTACTTCACCTTGCAAAATTGCCGAAGTAGCAAAGGTACTACCAAAGATGTAGGAATTTTCGGAAATAGTCATTGAAACAATGAAATAGAGAATTGATATGGTTATTCCTTCGCTTCCCGTTCTTTCAACGCTAATCTTACACGGCCTCCGTTTTCACGACGTTTATTATTCTTGTTAATTTCGGTCTCAGCCTTATTAAGCAAATATTCGAAATATTCCGAAAATTCCTTCCAATCGTTTAGGGGTTGTTTCGGTTTTTTAGGAGGGGGTGTTAGAGGTCTTTTGAAAATTACCGGCGATGAAGTCTCTGAAATTTCACTTTTCTGAGTTTGATTGCGCGTTCGTTTTTTCGATCGTTTTCCGCGCAGCCTTGACTTGTTAGGCATTGTTCGATGTCATTATGGTAAACAAACAGAAGTCTTAGGGTGAAACAACAAATCTTACTTCCGATCCACCTGAAATCAATTTCTCACAGTCGATCCAGTCATCATCAACGACCGTAGTCGGAGAGCCAAGATCGAGACTAAAAATGAGTCACAGATTTCAAATCTTTCTTTAATAAGATTTCAGGTTCCAGAAATTCTAGAAGACAAATGTTCCGATGGATTGAGTCGTCATCAACGACCGAAGTCGGAGAGCCAAAATCCACTAAAAATAAGTCGTCATCAACAACATGAGTTGGAGAGCCAAATTTTTAGTCCTTCGAAACAAAATTCTTCTATGAATTTAAATTCTGCTATTAAACCACTGAATTTTAGAGCAAGGGAAGATGCCCGTCTTCTTACTTGTTCATTTAACTTATACTAATAGAATTAAGTTGGTTAGCTGGCAGAAAATTGTAATAAATTCCACCAGAGAAATAGTAGAAAAATTAGAATTAGTAGTCCGAAGGATGCTGTTAGAATAATTTCAAAAAGCATTATTTTTGAACAGGAAATTCTAAAATTTTGAAACTGGTGCCACAAGTAACAAGAGTTACTTGGTAACGAAGCAGGGCGGTAACGCGTAGGAAGGATCCCACCGCTGCCACCATCAGCTTGTTACAAACCGAAAATTATTACTTTGATAAGTTTTTTTTTTATTGTTATTAATTAAACTTATTATCCTGACCGTTGAGATGATCTTAATTTCCTGAATGGGGAGGCACCAAGCTGCCAGGGTAATTATTACCCTGTTTAAATTTTGTGGGATCGTTTTCCTCAGTTTTAAAAGTTACCGTCAAGCTTCATGTAGTGTAGTTAATTGTTCGAAGAAATAAATGTTTTGAAGGTAAGTATGTGAAGAAAGGTATCGATTGAATTTCACTTCTTATTTATTTAAAGACCAAAGAAAATACAGGTTGTTGTTGATGGAGAGTACAGAAAATAGTTGTTAGTATATCGGAACGATACAATGTTTACTTACGACTACCGGCGTCAATCTTGAGTTCAATCTGTTGACGTCGGGCAAAACAAATTTTTTGATGTTACAACTAAACGTTATTATTTTCAAATTGAAAATAATAGTGTGGGGCCACTATCCTGGGACGGCGCAGGCGCTACGCGCGCGGGCTGGCCGGTTTCAAACAAAAATTGAGAACAACAAAATTTATTTATTGTACTTAATTTTCACCCAACGATAGCTCTCACGGGACTTCGTCGGCTCGAAGATTTGATTTAATTTTTTGACGTCCGCCTCTCGTGGTACCAACACTTCGCGTGTCTATCACTAGGGTTCGACGCGCAGACGGGCAAGTACCAATTGATTACCGCCAGGTAATTACAAAGATGTTACCTGTACCGGTCACGAAATCATACTGCATTAATCAGACAGCCTCAGCCAAGCTCTAGCCCTGCCTCGCTGTAAGGGTGGGACTGTTTTGCTGATTATAAATTTTTTATTCTAGGAGTAGGGGCATCTCTCGGACCCAGTGGCTTTTGCATTTTGCTGACGCTTTTGATTCTCACGACATTGTCGTGGGAACGGAAATGGTCTGTAACTTGAGGTTTTACTGAAATTATTTTCATAATTAATTTGTAATTATTGTTATTTTAATTATTTAATATAACAATAATTCCCCAATTATGAATATTAATATAATCTTAACCCCGTGATTATTTTGTCCTACATGTATAAGTTATAACCAATATTTAATTATATTATTGTTTATACCTTATAGTCCTCCGTCATTTTTATTGAAAATAATCGCAATAAAATTGTCTAACTAAGAGACCAATATTCTTATTAATTTAGGAATGATGGAGAGTTGATGTCGAATCAGCTGTTAGGCCACGTGCTTTTATTGTGACATTTGTTCACAGCTCGTGGGCTCCGAGGGGAAGGGAAGGTAACTCATAGGATACGAGGCAACGGCTGAACCGAGAACATGATTTGTCTGTACTAGTGCCCGTACCAAGCGGCTTTCACGAGTACCAATACATCCAGCCGACGAGTCCGCGAGTGTGTTGGTGCTCTCGAGCGGAGCGCCCGCGCGCATGTCGCCGTAGCCGCCCAGGTACATGTGCATTTGCGATGTCTCGAAACTTGAATTTCTTTATTCTTAGTTTTAATCGTACTATTTTATTTCCCATAATTCCTTTTAATAATAATATTGCGCTGTACTTGACATTGGTTTGCAACAACGTTGGTTTTCGCCTTCCTTAGGCTTCGCAACGTTGTCACAATTTTGTAATTATTATTTAAGGCAGCAATTATTGCGCCCATTATATCTTATAATATATTGTTATTAGGTGACTATTATTATGGTTCTTTAATCCTATTCAGGTGTTGAAGTGAAATTAAATGGAAGGCACTAATACCGAGAGAGAAATCTTATCGGAGTGTCGGGTTTCGGGCATCAAGATCTTGCCGTGCTGCAAGAAGTCTTGATGCTAGAAATTAATTATTTAAATATAATAATATAATAATACATAATTTAAATTTAAATCATGTAGCGTTAAGATTTTTTTTTTATTTATTTGGTTCCTTGTGTAACAGTTCCATAAACATATTAAAAACAACAGTACTTTTGACCAGGTAAAGCAATTTTATTAAAAATTAGTCTCTCTAGGGGTTTTTATGGTCGCTACTTACCAATCTGTATTTAGATTTTAAAATTCAAAATGGCAGATTCAATATGGCAGAATTTTTTTTCAATTTGACATTTTTATCATGAAAGGCGTAAATTATTTTGTAAAAATTGATCCGCTATTTGCAATTTTTATATTTTATAGCAAATTTGTAAGCAGCGATCATAAAAAAACCCCATAGAGACTAATTTCGACTTGAATTGCCTTACGTGGTTTAAAAGTAATGTTATTTTTAATACGTTCATGGAACAGGGCATTTTTCTTCGGGCATTATGGACAACATAATTATCTTGACATAACATTTTTTTTGTTTTTAATAAATAGTATATCAGCCGTCACTATACCAATATCAATTAATTAAAGGTATTATTGTTATTGAGTCATTCCATTATATTTCGACTAAAGTCGTTGCCGACTAATTTTAAAAAATTGTAATATTTTGCAGAAATGATTTTAACGATATTAGGATTACCGAACAAAACGGTTTTTAAAAATATTTTTTATATTTATTGTAAAATAAGCATCTAAAGTATATGAAGTCGTAAAAACTGTCACATTTTCATCTATTAGAAAATATTTAAAAAAACACATAATTTATTCTAAAAACGTATAAAAATTTTTAGTTTTTAAAAAAGATGAGATAAACGATCACTCCGAGTCAGGATTTCAATAAAAAAGAGGACTTCCTTTCTGAAGAGGACAGCTGTGCTGTTGAAACGTAATAAGGAAGTTGTCTTTTTTTATTGAAATCCTGACTCGGAGTGATCGTTTATCTCATCTTTTTTAATTATTTATCGACAGAGTGATAGCATCATTACTATATATATTTAACGACCATGGATCTACAAGGGTCATATACCAATATTTTTGATTTTACTGTGAACACCAATCAAAGAAGTATCTTGAAAAAGTGGATCAACATGAACCAACGTGCTGCCAGGTTTACAACACAGTTGCAGTTTTTATTAAATTGTCGCACACATGATTTAACACCAAAACATATTGACACTATTAACAATAGCTTAAATCATTTCTTTTTCCACAGCAGAACTGCTAATGTTAAATTTAATGCACTTTTAACACATGTCAAAACCAAATTGTTAAATGTTATTATTGAGGATAAATGTATCCACATTGATTATTTATCTAAAAAAATCAATGATCTGAAAATTGTCTTAAGTAATACTTTTCCTCCAAGTGTTTTACAACATTTGCTTGACATGCATAATAAAAAGCATAATCACTTCATTAATAGTATTATGTGTCGTTCTCAAAAGAAATTCAATTATTTACTTAATAGAAACTCTAATTTTAATTTTGATAATCCTTTTAATAGTCAAACAAATTGGTTTGTAAACTTGTCTGACTGTGTGATTCCTGATGTAGTTTCTAATGTAATTTCATTAGGTAATAATTTTAAATTTGATAATAATAATAACAACAAGATTGATTTAAGCACGTCAGTTGAATATGTAAAGTCTGTTGAAGGTTTTATTAAGTCTTATGACTTAAATGATGAATTATCAAATGTAATTAGAAATAAGTTAATTAAAGATTTAAGTTCTTATGTAAGTAATAATCCACGACATAGCAATATTAGAGACAGAGTTTTGTCAAAAAAACTAAAGGATACAAAAAATTTTCTTAAAAATCATAATAATATCTTAATTACAAGTGCGGACAAGGGAAATGTCACGGTTGCATTGGATAAAATAGAATATACTCAAAAACTTGAATTACTATTTTCAGACAAGAAAACATATAAAATTATAAAACGTGACCCACTTCCTACATTAAAAAATAAAACTTACAAAATCTTGAAGAATTTAAATAATAATGGTTTTCTTTTTAGAAAATTTAGAGATCTAGAACTTACACAAACTAATACAAATATCTCTAAAATTTATGGTCTACCGAAAATTCATAAAGTCAATAATCCATTAAGACCTGTTGTCTCTACTATTGGCTCACCAACACATTTTTTAGCTAAACAGTTATTTAACTCATTAAATAGCTCTATACCTAAACCTAAGTCATATATTCGAAACAGTGATGATTTCATTAATAAGATTAAATCTTTTACCATTCCAGATGATTATATTTTAATTAGTTTGGATGTATCCTCATTATTTACTAACGTCGGTTCTACACATGTACGTGACTCTCTTGTCAAACGTTTTTCTATCATTTCCCAAAGTTGGAATATTACTTTGGATGATTTACTTGACACATATCAATTTCTTTTTGATAATACTTTTTTTAAATTTAATGACAAATTTTATAAACAAATATATGGGACTCCTATGGGGTCATCTATTTGTGGATTGTTCTTGGACATTGTTATGGATGATCTTGAGGCACTCTGTATAGCAAAACTTTCTTTTAAACCACTATTTTTTTATAGATATGTAGATGATATAATAACGTGCATACCGAAGTAAAAAATTGACGAGATGATGGATACTTTTAATAATTATGACGAAAGACTAAAATTTACTTTTGAAATTGAAAATAATTATTGTATTAATTTTCTGGATATTCATATTATTAATGATAATGGTACTATTATTACTGACTGGTATAGAAAACCTACTTTTTCGGGACGTACTATTAATTATTTTTCAAAACATCCTTTTTCGCAAAAGATTGCTATAGTATACAATTTGACTGATAGCTCGATAAAACTTTTTGATAAGAAATTTCACTTCAAAAACATCGGGTTGGTAAAGGAAATTTTAATCAGAAATAATTATCCCTATGATTTTATTGATAAATACATCACTAAACGAATTCGTTTTATAAATTCCAAATGAAATAAAAAAATTGTTAATAACAACATATGTGACACGGACAGTTAAAAGGGACCTACGATCCGAAAAAATCGATTTTGACTTTTTTATCTGCTCTTATAGTAAATACACCGATCTTTCTAACGCAATAAACCGCAGCTTTCTAGCTGCATTAGTTTTCTCACAATTTCACTTCAAAGTAAGGTACTTTGACAAAAAGCAGTGCAAAAAAACTAACTTGGTAAACTTCAAAATCGTTTTTCTCGAAATCTTTTTTTCGGACCGTAGGTCCCTTTTAACTGTCCGTGCCACATATACAAAATGTTTCCCAAAGTCTTTCTACCTTATGTTCCAAACTTATATGAGAACACTTCAGCGTTTCTTAAAAATTATAATATTCTAACGATTCCTAATGATAATAAAAATATGAGTCATAACTTAGTAAAAAAAGTTAAAGACAAAAATAATAAATTGGAAAATATTAACTCTGTTTATAAAATTAATTGTGGTAATTGTTCTGCTTCTTATGTTGGTCAGTCCAAAAGAATGGTTGGCGTGCGTATAAAAGAACATAAAAATTCTAAAACTAATGTAATTGCTGAACACACTGACGAGTTTAATCACAATTTTGATTGGAATAATTTTTTAATACTTGACAAAGAAGCTAATTATAATAAGCGTTTAATTTCTGAAATGATCCATATGAATTTGCAATATAACTCTGTTAACAAAAAAGATGATATACAAAACCTCAGTAACTATTATATTCATTTTCTCAATGAAAAGAAACATGTGTAAATCTTTATCTACTTTGATCTACCTTAACATTTCTCTTGTTTTCTTTTTTCTGTTTACTGGTGGGTCTGTCACCTCATGTTCATCGATTTTACTTACTTTGCGTATTTTGATTTAGTGTCTAATCGTTCTCGTATGAATGAAGACGTATGTATATTATAATTAAAATGTGTGACTTTTATAATTTTTAATTTTTTATCACTGTAATATTTGTAGTTTTTTTTAATTATTTTTTTGTTAAAAATGTTTATATTAAATTTGTTTAATAAATTGTAGTTTCTGAAGAGGACAGCTGTGCTGTTGAAACGTAATAAAGAAGTTGTCTTTTTTTATTGAAATCCTGACTCGGAGTGATCGTTTATCTCATCTTTTTTAATTATTTATCGACCGAGTGATAGCATCATTACTATATATTTTTAGTTTTTATTAAAAATGAATTATTTTATTATTATAAATTGACAGAAACAATTATTAATAAGAAATATAAAATAAAAAATGATTTTAAAGTTGACCTGGCAAATAACGTATTTTTGCAAATTTCGTTAACTAAATGTGAGAAACAGAAATCATTAAATTGAATAAAAGACTTTGAAATATAAAGTACCAGTGATTAACTTTTAATTTTTCTTAACACTTTCTTCCTTTTTTCTTCATAAATGTTAAAAAAATAAGCAATTAAAACTGGCACTTTGCTTATTTTCACGATTTTAAAATGTAAATAACTTCTGACCAGAAAAATAAAAAATTACGAAAATTGGGAAATAATTAATTGATAACTAGATACACTCACTGGAAAAAGATTTTCTTTGGTACTGAAGCTATTTTCCGAATTAATTAACTTTAAACTTTTTACTATTTTTATCAGGTTAACACATGTGTTTTTTAAATGACGAAGTTAGATCTTCTTGTTTAATCGGTTTAAACCAAAATCAGTTTTAAAAAAATTACATATATTAACCTGACAGAAAATGTGAAAAGTTTTAAATTAATTATTTCAAAAAATAGCTTCGGGACCAAAGAAAATCTTTTTCCAGTGAGTGTATCTCGTGATCAATTAATTAATACCCAATTTTCGTAATTTTTCATTTTTCTGGTCAGAAGTTATTTACATTTTAAAATCGTGAAAATAAGCAAAGTGCCAGTTTCAATTGCTTATTTTTTAACATTTATGAAGAAAAAAGGAAGAAAGTGTTAAGAAAAATTAAAAGTTAATCACTGGTACTTTATATTTCAAAGCCTTTTATTCAATTTAATGATTTCTATTTCTCACATTTAGTTAATGAAATTTGCAAAAATAGGTTATTTGCCAGGTCAACTTTAAAATAATTTTTTATTTTATATTTCTTATTAATAATTGTTTCTGTCAATTTATAATAATAAAATAATTCATTTTTAATAAAAACTAAAAATTTTTATACGTTTTTAGAATAAATTATGTGTTTTCTTTAATATTTTCTAATAGATGAAAATGTGACAGTTTTTACGACTTCATATACTTTAGATGCTTATTTTACAATAAATATAAAAAATATTTTAAAAATTTATTTTGTTCGGTAATCCTAATATCTGTAAAATCAGTCCTGCAAAATATCACAATTTTTTAAAACTAGTCGGCAACTATAATGGAATGACTCTATTGTAATATAAAGCATGTTGAATAAAAATTAGAAATAAAAAAAGTTTATTGTCATATTTAAGAGTTTTCAAATTCATTTTAAAAATTCTACACAATATTAATGAAATGATTTTACAGTTATTTATTGCTTTATAGGAAACATCTTAATGTAAAAATTAATGTAAAACATTTCGAGTTACTAATAAATGCATATTATTCGGATTCTGTCACATTTCATGTATTTGTCAAACATCTGTATGTCTATATTTTCAAGTTTTTATAAACACTAGTCACTTTTACTTTCGCGCTACGCGCGCCCCCTTTCTTTCTGCTATTCAATATGAAAATATTTTAAGATTGAAAAAGTTTCTAACATTATTCTAAAGATGAACACATATTTATTAAAAGAATTTTATCTTAAAGGATTAAATTTTGTATTCCTAAATTGCACTTGAATTGCATAATTTTTATTTCTCAATAACAATATTGTTCACCAACTCATTCTTTTTTTTCAGGAAATAATTTGCATAATTTCTACACTAAAAATAATTTAATTGAATCAAATAAAAATAATTTGACTCAATTAAATAGTTTAATTGTCTATTATTTAATAAATATTTATTTGAACCAAGTAAATATTTATTAGATCTGAGTATTTTATTTGACAGTATGAAATAAATATTTATTTGCATCAATAAAATAATTTTTTTAAGTAACTAAATCTTTATTTGTATCAAATATTCAATTATTTATCACAATTAATTCTTTTAATTAAGATTAATATTTCATTAATTGAATCAAATAATTAATTATTTAATCAAAATACAAAATTATTTGCTTAAACTTAAAACAGTTCTGGATCAACTAAATCTTAATTTGTAATAAATAAATGAAAATTTTTATAAATTTTATAATTATAAAAATAATAAAAATTCTAATTTTGCACCATCGACTCTACCTACTCAAGCTAGAAAGTATTAAGAACTAAATTTTTTTAATTGTATGAAAATCTGAAACCTAGGACCTACAGGGATCGAAACCCAGACGCACATATAGCTAACCCAAGACCTATAATCGCAAAACTAATATTTAAAATAATATTTTTTTATGTCAATCATATATGATAAAAAATATATTTTTTACATTTTTTTATTCAAAATCTTGTAATTTTCTTAATTTTTTATGTTTTGATTATTTTGAGATTTAGAACCTGTATTAAGTCATCTGTTTTGAAATGATATTTGATTTTATTATTTTAGATGATTCTACAATGACCACCGTAATTGAAAATAATTTTTACCAGTGGACAAAGCATATATCGTTTACTTTCAAGATTTTTCCCCTTAATTGCATTTTTTTCTAAATCCATTACTAAATTCTTCTAAACTTTAAATAAAAAATGTTGATAGACTTAATATAAGGTTATTCAATAAAATTGACAATAAGCAAAATATTGATATTAAGTATTATATCAATAAGTATATATATTAAGTATCACTATATATACTTAACTTTACTATTTTTTGAGAAAATTTAACCGATTTCGAAGTAAATTTTACTAATTTTTACAAAAATTGACTGCAAATATAGTATAATTCATGGAATTTTAAAACAAAAATAAATGTTTATACAAATTTAAAAAAAATTAATTTTACTATTTAAAAATCATTATTTTTAGAGTAAATTTTATAATATCCGAAGAAAATATTTAGTAAAATAAACTATCAGCGTATTAAAATTTATTTTGGAAATAGTTAAAATTTAATATTTGTTTTGTTAATTTAAAAAATTTGTTATTAGTTTTCATAGTAAGTTTGCTTAAAAAATAGTAAAATTTACTCTGGGAATATTAATTTTCAATAACAAATTAGGGTCATTTGGGGATAAATGTAAACAGTAGATGTTTGAGCTAAATTTACAAATTTAAAAATAAGTTCAACGTCAATATTTTTACCTCAGCTCACCTACAAGATGTTCTGAATATTACCAATATTTTATTTTTACAATTGGCAATGCCATAGTGTAAGTTATCTTTTAATGCAAAAACAATAGAAAATCAAAGTTTTACTGTTTCAATATTTTGTCTCGCATTTGCATAAAAATAAATTTTTAAATCAAACTAAAATTTGTAATTCTTCCTTATTAATGCGTTAATAAAAATTCACTTTGATTTTTGTTCTTCGCCAATTTAGTTAATAAATAATTAAATGTTTACATTTAGAATAAGAATTCGAAAACTTGGGGTAAATGTAAACAGAATTTAAATTATACATTTTAAAATAAAATAATTCAATAAATTTGCTTTTGTTTCACAATTTCATTACTTTGGCAAGGTAAAATTACATAGGAAAGGAAAGTAGGTTTTTTTTCATACATACATTACTAATTCTGTAATGGTTGATTGTTTATTTTATATAATACATTACACACCCACACAAAAAAATAAAAGTTCTGACCTGGGGGTCTCACTATGTAGACTTAATGTTTTTTGGGCCGTTGAATCCGAATCCGAGGTACATTTAACTCCATCAGATCAGGATTTTGACATAACCTAAAAAAACCAATATGGCGGACACGTTTTTGAAAAATTCATCGGATTCGCTTGAAATTCGTTACTCGGGGGTTTTTGGGGTCGCTGATTACGAATTTGAAGTCAGATTTCAAAAATTCAAAATGGCGGATCCAATATGTCGGACACGTTTTTGAAAAATTTATCGGATTCGCTTAACACTAACGAGTTTAACTAATAAACTAACTCCTGAGTAACGACTCGGGAGTTTTTGGAGTCGCTGAATACGAATTTGAAGTCAGATTTCAAAATTCAAATATACAAAAACGTGTTCGCCATATTGCGACCCCAAAACCCCCGAATAACGAATTTCAAACGAATCCGATGAATTTTTCAAAAACGTGTCCGCCATATTGGTTTTTTTAGGTTATGTCAAAATCCTGATTTGAGGGAGTTCAATGTACCTCGGATTCGGATTCAGCGCCCCAAAAAACATAGTCTACATAGTGAGACCCCCAGGTCAGAACTTTTTTTTTGTGGCTGTGTTATCAGTTAACTGGTTGATTTACTTATATATCTACACTGAGAAAATTTTGGGGACAATGCTGCTCCGGTAGGTGGCACTGCTGCGTTAAATGAAGAGCTGGAGCGCAACTTTACCTACGATTCCCAGCCGCCCCGGAAAAGGTAAGAATCTGTTCTTATGGTTTTTACTCCGTGCACATTGAACTGATCCTTACCTTTCAAAAGTCAGAATCAGCCCCTTGAGGAGTAGATGCTGCCTTTTGCTGGAGCGGCTGGGAATCGTAGACAGAGAGCGCCAGCGACTCCCATGAATTCCCGCAGCGCCTCCAAAATTTTCTCAGTGTACGAAGAATTTTTTTTCAATTTGTCCATCCCTTAAAACAGTATGTTTAGCTAAGGGGTTAGTTTTGAGATAAGGGTTCAGGTGAAAAATTAAAACTGGTAGTCTGCAAAATGATATTATAATTATTCAACGATTAATTTAAAAAAAGTTAAACATTTATTAGTTTTATTATTATTTTTGTTAATTAAATCGAAATCGAAATATTATAAAATTCCAAATATCTTAAGGCTGTATGATTAATATGTTTAGCTAAGGGGTTAGTTTTGAGATAAGGGTTGAGGTGAAAAATTAAAACTGGTAGTCTGCAAAATGATATTATAATTATTCAACGATTAATTTAAAAAAAGTTAAACATTTATTAGTTTTATTAGTATTTTTGTTAATTAAATCGAAATAGGGGTAATTTTGGGGTTGAAAGTTGGACCTGAAATATTAGTAAGGGTATGTTTATTAGTGCCAATAATATTTAAACAATTTCTAATAAAAATTCACTATAGCTTTTTCTGGTTCTGAGATATGGAAGCAACGTTAGATATTACATTTATTCCGTTTTAAGTAAAATTGTTAATTTCAAATTCTTTTAATGAAATATGAGAAAAAACCAAGAAATAAATTTATGTTTAATAATTTTTGACACTCTCACCTTCTTGTTCAAATTTTAAAACTTAGTACTTTAATAAATAAAATCATCGTAAACAAATTGGCTGCCTTTATTCCCGTGTTACTTACGATATTTTTTATTCCTAATGCACAAAAGTGGCAATTTCAGATAGCAGACGACAGGGAGTAAAAGTCATTCACTTGCTCGACTTATATGAAAATTACGGCCGTTTTCTCCCTTGGGCAAAAATAACGCATGGGAACAGCGATTATGTTTGCACATGGGAGAAAATGGACGCCATTTTCATATGGTCGAACAAATGAGTGACTTTACTCCATGTCGTCAGCTATCTAAAATTTGTGCATATGGGATGAAAAAACAAATTTTTATACATGTTTTTCGAAAAATGACAACCATTTTGTCAGTTTTACAAAAAGCAAAAATCGTGTAAAACTTCATACGCCAATATTTATTATTTAAACCTGAAAAAATGTACAAAAATAACCCTTTTTAGGGCGTTTAAAGTGGGTAGATCTCTTAATAAAAAACATTAATCCTGAAGCCTGTACTTACACGACTAAAATACTCATAACTCCGTTAACCTTACCCCCCTTAAGAAAAACTGGAAAAAGGGGAAATCTTAATATTTTAGAAGATTTTTATTACTATAAGGAGATAGAAAACAGATAATAGAATTAATTAAAAAAGAGAATTATAATAAGAATGGTATTTAGTTACATTCAGCGATAGTTTAAACAGTTATACAAATTAATAAATAATGATGGTGGTCATTTTCTTCACTAATAACCCTTCATGATTTCGATTAGCAGTCCAAAAATTCACATATTCTATTTGCACGATAATAAATTTATGCTAATAAATATTATTCTCAGCTTTTTTAAACATTTGTATATAATCCATTTGGTTGTTGAATCTTATTAAAAGAAAAATAATTTTTAAAATTGAAACATATTTTTTTATATTACACATGTATACCGAAAAAAGTTTAGTTTTCATAAATTTTATGTTACAAAATTTTTTTCTTTCCTTTGAAAATAGATGAACTTACATTTTGACCGGTACTGTAAATATTTCACATTGAAAATTCCGATAAACATAATGATAGCAAATTAAACTTAATTAAAATTGAAGGGCCGGATGCATCAACTGCCGCTACGCGCTATTACACGAAATAAGAAGCGCTCACTGCTCACTGACTGGTATGGTCCTTTACGGCGGCGCGAAGCGGCAGGTGTTATATCCGGCTCCTTAATTATTCAAAAATTTCACTATAAACATAATTTTTTATATACATATTACTTCTAGTATCTCCTAAATATATTTTTACGGATTCAAATAAACGTACCCTCGATAATGCAACATACATCTGACCGTGATTAAATTCATCTCTTCTTAAATCTATATATATTCTGTTAAACGTTTGTCCTTGAGACTTGTTAATAGTCATTGCAAAAGCTAATTTTATAGGAAATTGTCTTCTTTTAAAAGTAAACGGATATAAATTTTCACAATATAAAGTTACTCTATGTAAAAATACAATATTTCCACTCTTACCTTCCGTTAATATTTGACATTTAATAACATTATGTGATAAATCTAAAACAATTAACCTTGTTCCGTTACATAATCCTTCATTTATTAATGAAGAACTAAGATTTCTAATAAGCATTACAACGGAATTAATTCTTAAGTGTAATTCATGTGGTGGTAAAGAAGGTGGAGAGAGAGTATTTAAATATTCTGGTAATAAAGTTTCAGAAAATTTTCCATTATCACAATTTTCAGTAGAATCAATACTTTTATATATTTTTTCACCTTTACTGTCTAAGAGACGCACCACTCTCTTATTAATATCATCATCGTCAACGTTTCTAGGTGCTAAAATTGCACACTCTGACAACTCCTGAAATTTATTCTGTTGTATGAACTGACAATACATTTCTTCTGCAATATCTACATTCCCTTTTTGAATAATATGTTCTGGTAATATAACATTATCATCTGCATCATTTAATTCACCATTGCCTACTTTAAGTAAAAAATCTTTATATATATATATTATTATCTTATTATCTTGTGGTAAGGCTCTCATATTATCTGTTAATGTGTATTTTTTGAAATGTTTACATAGTTTACTATTTTTTATTGATAAATTAACTATTTCTGATCTAGTACCCCGTTCTTTAATTGGTAAAGTTTGTCGAAAATCTCCGCCTAGAATTACAATTTTACCACCAAAAGGTTCATTGGAATTCACTATATCTCTTAATAGATAATCCATAATTTCTAAAGCATATTTTGGAGCCATTGGTGCTTCATCCCAAATAAAGACATCTATATTTTTTAAAAAAAGGCCTTCTTTAGATTGCATTTTAATGTTTGAAGATGAATGAATGAATGAATGAATGAATATAATACTTTTGAGCATTACTATCCCGTTGGTTAAGTTTAAAGTAATCTAGAAGTTTTGTATTTTTATTTAAATCGAAAGAAATACCGTTACTATCTTTTTCTTCTCGAATAAAAACATTCTGTTCATTTGGCAAATGTATGGGCAAGCGATTAATGCTATGACTCTTTTTTCCTAAAGGTTTACTTAGAATTCTCCAAACTGCCTCAACTGGACTAACATATCTATTTTCTTCATAACGATTTATTTCATTATGATTAATAGTTACATCACCATTCGCATTTGTGATAATAATAGATGCAGCGTCATACCCTTTGAGAATATATTTATATAAATATTTAACAGACTTGATACTCGAAACTATTTCTACATTAATATGGCAATTAAATATTTTTGAAAGTTTAGGACAATACGGAACAACATTAGAATTATCAACAATAAATCCATTTGGTCGTTCATACACTTTATTATTATTTCTTCGACGACAATGAACATAACAATTTTCTTCAATTGTAAATGTTAGAATTTATTCGCTGATAGAAATTTTTGAAATATGAAGATTTCGACTATATCAGCAGATAGTGACATCTATTAGATGTCATTTGAACTCTTTGGTTTAGAGTTAGGTGTTACATGATAATTACTTCGATATGGTTGTCGATAAGTAATTAATTTTTAAAATTAATCAATTAATAATTAATTAATTAATTAATTTATTTATTTATTTTTTAGGCAGCTATGAACTGGGGTTCGAGTCCTCACAGATGCACAGTGCATTCGTTCACGCAGCTGATTTTTTCAGATCAAAATTAATTTTAAAAATTAATTACTTATCGACAACCATATCGAAGTAATTATCATGTAACACCTAACTCTAAACCAAAGAGTTCAAATGACATCTAATAGATGTCACTATCTGCTGATATAGTCGAAATCTTCATATTTCTTCAATTGTAGTTTCTTCTTGGTAACTTTTTGGAAATTTTTTTGAACATTTTCCATCAAATAAACACCAATCCCCACAAGGACCATGAATATTATTTTGCATTATTATTTTATGTAAAACAGGATTATTATTTTCATCGGGAATCTCTGCAGAAATATAACGATCAACACTTTCAACTGTTAATATTATAGAATTTTCTTTCAATATAACTAACAAATGTATGTGTGGCAATCCTTGCTTTTGAAATTCAATAACATAAACATAAGATTTGACCTCTCCAAATAATTTATGATCAACAATATGTTTAAGTAAATGTTTTACTTTTAATGCGAATACTCTAGTTACAATATCAGGTCTATCAGCAGCAGTTTGATGGGGTAATAAATTTTCCTGTATCTCTTTCCAATTTGGATTACACGTCATTGTAATTAATAAATCTGGTCTACCATGACGAGCAACAATAGCCATCGAATCCTGATATTGTTGCATCATATTGCGAGGTGATCCAATAAAAGTGGAAGGCAATATAAGCGTTTTTCCCACGTGTACATCATTTTTCAACTCATGATTGTTTAAATAATCGATCAATCCTTTATATGTTTCACTTCTTAATTGAGCTTGATTATTTGCACAAAATCTTAATCTATCTTTTTCTATTTTTACATAATTGTCAACCACCCATTGTTGAAACAATCTACCCCCATATAAAAATGGATTAAATTCCTCATCTCTTATAGCAATTTTGTATTTAATATAGGCAGATCTAGAAATAGTATAATTTCTACTTCTATAATCACTATCACTACGAATCATATTAATATTATAACCCTTATTTCCAAGTGGATAAAATATAGGATAAATCCATGGTTCAACATTGGGATCTAAATTGCTAACCAATTTTAATTCCTTTGTAGATTTATTATAAACCGTTACATAAGATTCTGGTATTTCTCCCTCAGAGTTTGTATTAAAAATTGCAGCAACTTCATTAAAACTTTGAAAATTATATCTATTTTTATCAAAACCTTTTTTCAAAGTGAACAATAATTGTAATTCAGGAATTTCTTCATTTATTTGTCTTGTTAATTCAGTTTCTATTCTAATAGAATAGAAACTAGAATAGAATAGAATTAGAATTTCTCATAATATTTTCTATAGATTTTAAAATGTGTTCATCCAAATTGTCCTTACTTTTCAATCTGTATCTGATTGATTCCTCAGGGTCATAAATAAATAATTGACCAAAACATTTATCTTCACCTTTATCCGGATATAAAGCACTATTAATTTGATAATAAATTTGACCTTGAATTTTGTAACAGAATGGTCCTCTTCTTCTTCCATTAAAATTAATTACATTAGCATTTAAAGATGCAAAAGGAAAAGAATTATTGTACAGCCTTATATTCTTTTTAAAATGACCAGATTTTTCATGAAGCCCTTCTAGCAAAAGCTTTAATTCATCTGGATATTGTATGGAAGTTAAAAAAACAACACCTTCATGACTACAACAGTCATTAAAACTAACTTTTCTACCAGCAGCTTGTTCATCTTTAAAATGTTTAGCTTGACAATGTGTGCAATAATAATTCATTGGACCTAGATAATTTTCAACATTATTTGACTTAAATGTTTTATTATCATCTAAATCTATTTTTAATATTTTCTTTGGAATAGAAATATTCAAATTTGAATTTATACTATTATTTACCAGTTTCAACTCATTTAGAATTTGATGATTTAATACTATTTCACAATAATTTCTTTGACATAGAGTATTTTTTGTTTTTGACAAAGTACTTCTATCACTGTTTATATTTTTTAATTTAAGGTTTTGAGCATATTCTATTTTAGATTCACCTTGAAGTTTTTTCTTAGTTGAAGTATGCACTTCACCTGAATAATTTACATTATCAATTTTACATTTCAGTTTTTGCCTATTACGATAATTTTTTTGAATTTCAGCCCTATTTTGTTTGAGTGTTGTTGACGCATTATTTTTTTCATCTATTTTATTTAATACTCTCGTTAAAGAAATGGAAGTGTGTGCTTGCTCTAAATAATTTGCAATATCAATTTTATGTTTTAATTTTTGCCTATCACGATAATTTTTTTGAATTTCAGCCCTATTTTGTTTAAGTGTTGTTGATAATTCAATATTTCCTTTATTTATTTCTCTCGGAAAAGAAAGGAAAGTGTGTACTTTCTCTGAATAATTTGCATTATCAACTTTACGCTTCAATGTTTGCCTTTCGCGATAATTTTTTTGAATTTCAGCCTTACTCTGTTTAGGTGTTGTTGATGATTCAACATTTCCTTTATTTATTTTATTTATTGCTCTCGGAAAAGAAAGGGAAGTGTGTGCTTTCTCTGAATAATTTGCATTATCAACTTTACGCTTCAATTTTTGCCTTTCGGGATAATTTCTTTGAATTTCAGCCTTACTCTGTTTAAGTGTTGTTGATGATTCAACATTTCCTTCATTTATTTTATTTATTGCTCTCGGAAAAGAAAGGGAAGTGTTTGCTTCCTCTGAATAATTTGCATTATCAACTTCACGCTTCAATTCTTGCTTATCGCGATAATTTTTCTGAATTTCAGCCCTACTTTGTTTAACTGTTGTTGATGCAATACTCCCTTTATTTATTTTATTTATTATTCTCGGGAAAGAAATTTCTTTCTTCATAGAGTTTTTAAAAAAGTTTGATTCTCCATACTTAAGTTGAATATATTTTTCATTTAAAAGGCAATTCAAGTCATTCACAACTATGCAAGATCTACTATTAGAAAGTTGTTCTGAGGGAAATTCACTTAAACTATTGCCTTTAAACATTAACATTAAATGATTTCTCATATTACAATAATAGTAATGAACAGAGTGGGGCATAATATTAAAAAATAACGATGTTGCGAATGCAATTGCACATACTCCACAAGAAAGACTGTATTCTGGTTGCTGATCAACAGTGGTGAAAACTACTGGTGGTTCAAAAGGATATAATCTAATTAAATAATTTCTTTGATCATGATTTAAACATTTTTTATTAAGATTATCAAAAATGTAAAGACATCTTCCATCATAATAAGTACAGATCCAATGACCAAATTTATAAGATCCACTAAAAAGTATTTGAATGTGCTGCTTGTTTTCTCGATTGGAACTATCAAATCAAGTGTTTGTAAACACAAAGTATTTTGCATATTATAAAAAAAATTTGATTGTCTTCCCAATAGCTTTTGAAATTCATACATATGATCATTATTTAGCATTGCTCCTTCAGTGCCAACTATACTTAAATCATGAATAGTCAAATTAACAGTTTCTCCTTTGTTAGACATTGTTCTTTTTATTTTAGAAAAATATTTACATATATTTCGTTATCCAATATAATCAATTTCCAATTTTGCCTTTCATCCAATTTAACAAATTTCCAATTTTGCCTTTCATCCAATTTAACAAATTTCTAATTTTGTATCTTATCCAATTTAACCAATTTAAAGCTTTATTTACCCAACATAACCAATTTCCAAGTTTGCCTTTTAACCAATTTCCAATTGTTTTTAATCCAATTTAACCAATTTATAAATTTTCCTTTTATCCAATGTAACCAATTTCCAAGTATGCCTTTTATCCAATATAATCACTTTAAAAATTTGTTTTTTATCTAATTTAACCAATTTTCAAATTATCATTTTATCCAATAAATACAATTTTATCTGATATAACCAATTTCCAAATTATCCTTTTATCCAATAAATCCAATTTTATCTAATATAACCAATTTCCAAATTTTCCTTTTATCCAAGTTAACCTATTTCCAAATTTGTCTTTTATACAATTTAACTAATTTCTACATTTTCCTTTTATCCAATATAACCAATTTCCAAGTTTGCCTTTTAACCAATTTCCAATTGTTTTTAATCCAATTTAACCAATTTATAAATTTTCCTTTTATCCAATGTAACCAATTTCCAAGTATGCCTTTTATCCAATATAATCACTTTAAAAATTTGCTTTATATCTAATTTAACCAATTTCCAAATTATCCTTTTATCCAATAAATGCAATTTTATCTGATATAACCAATTTCCAAATTATCCTTTTATCCATTAAATCCAATTTTATCTAATATAACCAATTTCCAAATTATCCTTTTATCCAATAATAACCAAATTCCAAATATAACCAATTTCAAATTTTATCTCTTATCCCAAATTTCAAATTACACAAAAATTTTAACTTAATTAATTAACACTATATTTATATTCACAAATTTTTCACTAACACTTACTATTCACTAAATCACATTTAAATAATTTACTTAAATATAATCAAATTCCAAATTCTTCTTTTATGCAATATAACCAATTTCTAATTTTTTCTTTCATCCAATATTCCTGTTATACAAAATAACCAATTTTAAATTTTATCTCTTATCCCAAATTACAAATTTCACAAAATTTTTAACTTAATTAATTAACACTATACTTACACTACCTTTCGAAATTGTGCGAACGCTAACATCTCTAGCTATTAAAAAACACACCCGCAAAGAAACAGTGATAACTCGGTTAAAAATGACGCTAGATGGTTTTTTTAAATTGCATTGGAAAGCTTATTAAATTTCCAATGAAATGTCACTATTTTAAGTTGTATTGCATAAATAGGAAGCGAGATATCATGTTATGAAGACAAAAAAATAATTCTATTTTTTTCGGAATTTCTTACTCTGACTTTGACTCCTGGAACAGCTTAGCAAAGTTTATGAAAAAAATTGTTACTTTTACAGACTATTCCTTGTAACCTAAGCTTTAAATAGAGACCAAGAACAGCAAAAAATATTTACGGGTTCCTGAGATATTACAAAAAGAGTCGGACCGTGTCAAGCAGAATTTTCAATCATCGATTTCTCTAATTCGCTGTTGAGTCAATTACTTGTCTGTGAAAAAAGTGTCGAAAATTAATTTTACCAACTACATTCTTACTGGGATCCACTTTTTAATTTAATTTATTATATATCGATATTTAAAAAGTGGATCCCAGTAAGAATGTACTTGGTGAAATTAATTTTCGACACTTTTTTCACAGACAACTAATTGACTCAACGGCGAATTAGAGAAATCGATGATTGAAAATTCTGCTTGTCACGGTCCGACTCTTTTTGTAATATCTCAGGAACCCGTAAATATTTTTTGCTGTTCTTGGTCTCTATTTAAAGCTTAGGTTACAAGGAATAGTCTGTAAAAGTAACAATTTTTTTCATAAACTTTGCTAAGCTGTGCCAGGAGTCAAAGTCAGAGTAAGAAATTCCGAAAAAAATAGAATTATTTTTTTGTCTTCATAACATGATATCTCGCTTCCTATTTATGCAATACAACTTAAAATAGTGACATTTCATTGGAAATTTAATAAGCTTTCCAATGCAATTTAAAAAAACCATCTAGCGTCATTTTTAACCGAGTTATCACTGTTTCTTTGCGGGTGTGTTTTTTAATAGCTAGAGATGTTAGCGTTCGCACAATTTCGGACGGTAGTGTAAATTCTCAAGTTTTTTACTAACACTTACTATTCACTTAATCACAATTCACTAATTTACTTATTACACTTTATATTCACTCACGTATAGTGAGTGAATTTACTAACAATGATAAATAAAAAAAATTTAATTGAATGTTATACGTAACGTATAAGAAACGTGTCACATACACTTAAAAAATATTCTACAATATTATCACTTTCGATAAACTGAAAATTTCGTCCTTATTTGGGGGTAAGCGCTAAGTGTGAGTGCGAGCGAGCGTCCCTTTAAAGACGCATAAGAGTGTCTTCTTCGCACTCATAGATTGATATATATATATATAGGCCTGTATTCGACCCTAAGAAGGATTACGAACCCTTAAACAATAGCCTTTGTAAGAGGGATTACCACGGATAACCCAGGTAATATTTTCTTTCTTCCTTCATCGGAAGGGAAACTATAGATAAAAGTCTATTATATATATATATATATATATATATATATATATATAGTAATAGAAACTCCATAGGTAACGTCTGGGTAACGGCGCCGGTAACGGTCTCTCTGGTAACGGCTACCTTTCTTTCTTTCTCTAAAGGCAATGTCAATAAGAATGTCTCTCTTTACCTAATTTACATATTTACTCGTTTCATTTTAAGGACAATTATCGTAGTTAAAGAAAAGTAGATAGGCGCCATCTCGTTGTGTAGTTGGAAGTAAATTATTCTGCTGTGTCATGGAACGCCAATTGGAACGCCATGCCGCCGAAGTGGTTAAAAGTGTTTGATTGACTTAAACCTATCCCAAATAAAGCGCATGCCAACAGGTTATGGGCCCGGCAACGATCAAAGAAGAAAACGAAGTGCTTTTTGGTACCAAACGACCGTTCACAATGTCGACTGCAACAAAAAGAATTATAAATAAATGTCTACGACTTCTCGAGATGGATAAAAGTGCCGTAGATGTCAAAATACAAATGGATATCAACAGAACTTCCCTCTGTTAGAATACTAGTTCTTTGAAAAGAGTTATTTGGCAACCATGTAGAATAAATATTAATTTTAAATTATATCCAGCATATAAGAACGTCGCAACGCGGCGACGCTGTGCCCAAGGATATTTGACACCCTGATAACGCCGAATACCACATCATGAGAATGCCTTTAACTAAGAAATGCTTATAGAAATAATTAGAAGGACAAAAGAAATTATTACTTCTTTTCTCCTTCTACTAAATAATAAATATAGTAAACAATTATTAATAATTGTATCGGCGCAATCAATGCTGCCTACATCGAACCTTGCGGCAATATTACCTAAACAATTTCAAATATTAAATGTAAAATTGTTATCCAAATTTTAATTCTATAAAACAATAAGAAGGCGCAAGGTTGCAGCTAAAATATGTAAATGAATCAAATCTATTAAATTGAAAATATTATTTTAATGATTGAAAGTGCCCTTTTGTGAGGTTGCGCGTTTGCGAGGGTGGTCGGCGACAACACACAACGGTGTAACAGTCGACTAGAGGCACAAATACACTCGCGGGCTTTCCCGGCTACAGCACTAACACAAACGCGCTATGCTTGCCTCTAATCGCTACCTCGTGCGTCGAACTTTCCTCTCCCCTCAGGGCCCATAAGCTGTAGACCACAGCTTCAAAACAAACGCACGTGCGTTACAGCTGACGCAAACTACAAGGCTTGCATTCCTTATGACATTTGAACTTACGAATCAATTCAGATGCACATAAAAACAATTAACAATAGTTAAACATCTTGTTGTAACATTGTTGTTACAACAAAATGCCGGAGGACATTAGGTTGTATGTATATGTATATGTATATATGAGGCATTCCATGTCAAGTGACCCAGGTGTCTTACGGTGTAATGCAAATTTCAATAATTTTTTACTCTTAAACTATAAAACATGAAAATTTGGCAAGGTACATTTTGGAAAGGTTTTTTCATGCTCTTTCGATTGAAAATAGGCATTTAAAAAAAAAATTTTTGGCCCAAAAAAAACCAAAATTAAAAATAAATTTTATTTTTTTGGAAAAAGGGCAGCTTTTTTTTTTTAAACGAAAGCTGAGGTTTTTTCCTAAAAGGACATATAAATGAAAAAGTGGGACAAGAATGTTTAAACATTGAAAAACAGAGGTTTCTACTCACCGGAGCGCTCTAAACCCGGTTTTTACGAGAAAATTCATATTTTCAATGTTTAAACATTCTTGTCCCACTTTTTCATTTATATGTCCTTTTAGGAAAAAACCTCAGCTTTCGTTAAAAAAAACTGCCCTTTTTCCAAAAAAATAAAATTTATTTTTAATTTTGTTTTTTTTGGCCAAAATTTTTTTTTAAATGCTTATTTTCAATCGAAAGAGCATAAAAAAACCTTTCCAAAATGTACCTTGCCAAATTTTCATGTTTAATAGTTTAAGAGTAAAAAATTATTGAAATAAGCATTGTACTGAAAATCCCAAAAATTTAACCACCTCCCCCTCGGAAAATATTGGACGAGGTAAAAAAATATTTTCACGAAAAATTTCTATCTATTAGTACTACAAAAGCCCCAAGTTTTGCTACGATTGGAGAAAAATTTTTCTCCACCTGGATCACTTGACATGGAATGCCTCATATATAAATTGCTCAATATGTAAAATGCATATACAAGCAACCTATAAAAGTAGGAACAATAGAATTGCAATAATTAAATTATATGCACTATAGTAACTAAGATAAATAATTAAATTAATAATTAAACAATATAATTATTATTTAACTCTTTAATGACGAGATGTGCTGCTTTTCAACATGAACTTCAAACGCCTACAATTATTAAAAAGAAGCCATAAAATTGTTTAAAAGTCCATATCCTACTATTTTTAAGGTCGCTCTTTCGAATGGCGTGGCCAAATTAAAAAAAAATGATATTAAACCCTTCTTTTTTCCAAAAATACTTAAAAATGTCAAGGTTTTTTAATGCAATTTTTTTAAAAGAATTTTTTCCTCCGCCATAACATTCTTTAAATAGAACAAAAAGTATAAGAAACGTGTTCCCGATAGTTTTACTTGAAAAATATCCATTTTTAATTTTTTTTTACTTTGAATTTAAAATGGCGCTTGAAGAACAAAAAAATTTCCTAATTTTACGTAAAATTACAAACTTTTTTAAAATTGTTCAAATCTAATTGAAATTTGTTACTCGGAGGTTTTGGGGGTTGCTGACTACGGCTATTCCTCTTTTGAATCACAAACCTCCGTCGGGCGAAAATTCTTTTGCTTTTACTGAAAATCGCGACGTATGATACGCGAAATTTTCTTTTGGTTGCGAGGTTGCACTTGTGGTGAGTGGACGCGGGCAATATCTATGCAACCGGCCGTCTCACACAACTGTGTAAAACTCACTGCGGATCTACCTTTTACCGAATTAGTCCGGGCAATATGTATGCAACTGATAATTCAATAATTAGTTTTGATCGCGCTCGTGGGCCACCGATAATTGAGACGGACGCGGGCAATATCTATGCAACTGGCCGGTTATAAATAACGAGATTTCAGAATTATTAATTATATTAATAATTTCAGAATCTCTCCAAAATCAGCCCGCACTGGACTCCACCGGCTCGGAGAATTTGTGAATTTTAACGTCTGCCCTAAATCATGCAATTCGGGTTCCGGGTTACGGACGGGCCTTTTTCGCGAAATTTCTCTGTCTCAAAACACTTGCCGGGTTAGACCCAGAAGAGGTGTCTTCGAGAAGAAACGAGAATTCGTACTGCGATGATTGATATTTCGCGACAAGCCTCTAACCCTTACCTTTAGTGCAAAAAGTGGGGAAGACGGAAAATTTTAGGTAGTAGGAGTAAAGAGTAGGAGAAAATCGTGGGCCCATTGGTCTATACATTTTTGCTGACGTTTTGGATCTCAAGGTAGGTCCGTGAGAACGGAAACGGTCTGTTAATAATATCTCTTTTTGAGACATTATTTTTTGAAATAATTAAGAATTTAACCCTTTAACGACGAGATGTGCTGCTTCTCAACATGAATATTAAACGCCTACAAATAGTTGAAAGAAGCCATAAAATTGTCAAAAAAAATTGTAAATAAAATTGTCAAAATTTTCAAAAAAATGATATTAAACCCTTCTTTTTTCCAAAAATACTTAAAAATGTCAAGTTTTTTTAATGCAATTTTTTTTAAGAATTTTTTTCTCCGCCATAACATTTTTTAAATCGAACAAAAAGTATAAGAAACGTGTTCCCGATAGTTTTACTTGAAAAATATCCATTTTTAATTTTTTTTTACTTTGAATTTAAAATGGCGCTTGAAGAACAAAAAAATTTCCTAATTTTACGTAAAATTACAAACTTTTTTAAAATTGTTCAAATCTAATTGAAATTTGTTACTCGGAGGTTTTGGGGGTTGCTGACTACGGCTATTCCTCTTTTGAATCACAAACCTCCGTCGGGCGAAAATTCTTTTGCTTTTACTGAAAATCGCGACGTATGATACGCGAAATTTTCTTTTGGTTGCGAGGTTGCACTTGTGGTGAGTGGACGCGGGCAATATCTATGCAACCGGCCGTCTCACACAACTGTGTAAAACTCACTGCGGATCTACCTTTTACCGAATTAGTCCGGGCAATATGTATGCAACTGATAATTCAATAATTAGTTTTGATCGCGCTCGTGGGCCACCGATAATTGAGACGGACGCGGGCAATATCTATGCAACTGGCCGGTTATAAATAACGAGATTTCAGAATTATTAATTATATTAATAATTTCAGAATCTCTCCAAAATCAGCCCGCACTGGACTCCACCGGCTCGGAGAATTTGTGAATTTTAACGTCTGCCCTAAATCATGCAATTCGGGTTCCGGGTTACGGACGGGCCTTTTTCGCGAAATTTCTCTGTCTCAAAACACTTGCCGGGTTAGACCCAGAAGAGGTGTCTTCGAGAAGAAACGAGAATTCGTACTGCGATGATTGATATTTCGCGACAAGCCTCTAACCCTTACCTTTAGTGCAAAAAGTGGGGAAGACGGAAAATTTTAGGTAGTAGGAGTAAAGAGTAGGAGAAAATCGTGGGCCCATTGGTCTATACATTTTTGCTGACGTTTTGGATCTCAAGGTAGGTCCGTGAGAACGGAAACGGTCTGTTAATAATATCTCTTTTTGAGACATTATTTTTTGAAATAATTAAGAATTTAACCCTTTAACGACGAGATGTGCTGCTTCTCAACATGAATATTAAACGCCTACAAATAGTTGAAAGAAGCCATAAAATTGTCAAAAAAAATTGTAAATAAAATTGTCAAAATTTTCCAAAAAATGATATTAAACCCTTCTTTTTTCCAAAAATACTTAAAAATGTCAAGTTTTTTTAATGCAATTTTTTTAAGAATTTTTTCCTCCGCCATAACATTCTTTAAATAGAACAAAAAGTATAAGAAACGTGTTCCCGATAGTTTTACTTGAAAAATATCCATTTTTAATTTTTTTTTACTTTGAATTTAAAATGGCGCTTGAAGAACAAAAAAATTTCCTAATTTTACGTAAAATTACAAACTTTTTTAAAATTGTTCAAATCTAATTGAAATTTGTTACTCGGAGGTTTTGGGGGTTGCTGACTACGAATCTGAAGTCAGATTAAAAAAATTCAAAATGGCGAAATCAAAATGGCAGCTTCATTTTTCAAAATTCCTCAGACTCGTTTGAAAATTATTACTCGGAGGTTTTTGGGGTCGCTTATCACGAATTTGGAGTCAGATAAAAACAATTTTAAATGGCGGAATCAAAAAGGCGACTTAATTTTTCAAAATTATTAAGGTTTACTTAAATTTTGTAACCTGGGAGGTTTTAAGATCGCTGATTACAAATATGAAGTCAGATTCAAAAAATTCAAAATCGCGGATCCAAAATGGCAGCTAATTTTCCAATATTACTGAGATGAATTACTGAGATGAAATTACTGATTGAAATTTGTTACTCTGGGGTTTTCGGGGTCGCTGATTTTGAATATGAAGTCGCCTTTAGTCTTTAAATAATTAAAGTTGATATAGAGAATAATTTTTTTTAAACTTTTTTAGTGATTTTTTTTTGTTTTTTTAATTTTTTTTGCTTTCACAATTTTAAAATTTAATTCTTCCAACTTTTTATTAAAAACTATTTGAGGTGCAACATATCAAGGTGAATGCTGTTTTTCTGTTATGTACTGACGACTTTCCCGTTCTTACTTTGTTCAAATAATCTTTGCTGATGTACATAGCCAAAAATTTTATACTTTCTATTTACGAACAAGAAAATACTGAAAAACATGCAAGTTATATTACTGTGACAAATGCTTCAAAAAAGCGCATTATACAAATTAATATTTTTTAATTAAAAGCGCATTATACAAATTAATAATTTTTAATAAAAAGCGCATTATACATATTAATAGTCAGTTTCAATAGAATTCAAAGAGTTTCACAAAATTTGGCCGCCGTATTGGATCCGCCATTTTGAATTTCTTGAATCTGACTTCAGATTCGTAATCAGCGACCCCCAAAACCCCCGAGTAACACATATCAATTAGATTTGAACAATTTTAAAAAAGTTTGTAATTTTACGTAAAATTAGGAAATTTTTTTGTCCTTCAAGCACCATTTCAAATTCAAAATCGAAAAAAATAAAAATTAAAAATGGATATTTTTCAAGTACAACTATCAGGAACACGTTTCTTATTCTTTTTGTTCGATTTAAAAAATGTTATGGCGGAGAAAAAAATTCTTAAAAAAAATTGCATTAAAAAAACTTGACATTTTTAAGTATTTTTGGAAAAAAGAAGGGTTTAATATCATTTTTTTGAAAATTTTGACAATTTTATTTACAATTTTTTTTGACAATTTTATGGCTTCTTTCAACTATTTGTAGGCGTTTAATATTCATGTTGAGAAGCAGCACATCTCGTCGTTAAAGGGTTAAATTCTTAATTATTTCAAAAAATAATGTCTCAAAAAGAGATATTATTAACAGACCGTTTCCGTTCTCACGGACCTACCTTGAGATCCAACACGTCAGCAAAAATGTATAGACCAATGGGCCCACGATTTTCTCCTACTCTTTACTCCTACTACCTAAAATTTTCCGTCTTCCCCACTTTTTGCACTAAAGGTAAGGGTTAGAGGCTTGTCGCGAAATATCAATCATCGCAGTACGAATTCTCGTTTCTTCTCGAAGACACCTCTTCTGGGTCTAACCCGGCAAGTGTTTTGAGACAGAGAAATTTCGCGAAAAAGGCCCGTCCGTAACCCGGAACCCAAATTGCATGATTTAGGGCAGACGTTAAAATTCACAAATTCTCCGAGCCGGTGGAGTCCAGTGCGGGCTGATTTTGGAGAGATTCTGAAATTATTAATATAATTAATAATTCTGAAATCTCGTTATTTATAACCGGCCAGTTGCATAGATATTGCCCGCGTCCGTCTCAATTATCGGTGGCCCACGAGCGCGATCAAAACTAATTATTGAATTATCAGTTGCATACATATTGCCCGGACTAATTCGGTAAAAGGTAGATCCGCAGTGAGTTTTACACAGTTGTGTGAGACGGCCGGTTGCATAGATATTGCCCGCGTCCACTCACCACAAGTGCAACCTCGCAACCAAAAGAAAATTTCGCGTATCATACGTCGCGATTTTCAGTAAAAGCAAAAGAATTTTCGCCCGACGGAGGTTTGTGATTCAAAAGAGGAATAGCTCCGCCGGTAGTTTGTAAGTAAATAAGTATCGTTTCAGTCACATATTCTAACACACACACTTTCTATTTGTAACACACTATAACCATTCTGTATTTAAAAGGTATTTTACTGTTTAAAAATAAACCATCTATTCGTAAAATCAATTTCTTAAACCTAAAATTCAAATCATTATTAAAATAGTGCATGTAACGAATCAGAAGGCAACTTTTAAAAGAAGGATAACGTCCCCACAAAATAAACAAGGTCTTTCGGACCTTGGCAGCTTGAAGCCTCCCCAAATAAGAATTTAGAGCCATCTCAAAAGCTCAATATTTAAATCAATAAATTCTCGTTTGTAACAAGCTGATGGTGGCAGCGGTGGGATGTTCCTACGCGTTACCGCCCCGTTTCGTTACCTGCTAACATTTGTTACCAGTGGTACCATTTTCAATTTTTCAAAATTTAATATTTAGCAAAAAGCGCTAAATCAAGGGTCCCCGTTTCCTCTCTTACATCTTGCCTGTCTTTCCTTTATTAAGTACAAAATTTTATTTCCCACAAATTTAATGTCAGGAAAACGTGCAAATATATATATTTATTATAAATAATTATATTATATTAGTTCTGGATAGTCCGTGATGACAAGTCTCCGTGATTCGCTCATGGGATGACATGGCTCCGAAATTCCTTAACTAATAACCAGCACTATTTTCGACTGATAAAAAATTTTCGTCTCTATAATTTTTCCAAAAGGATCACAATTTTGAATTGGCAAGGTTACAAAAAGGAAATCAATAAATATTGTTTTCGATTTTCTGTGATTAGTCCGTGACGACAAGTCTCCGTAGTTCGCCCACTGGATGACAAGTCTCCAAAATTTCGCAGTTAATTAATCTGTGTAGCTTTGCTCTACATTTGAAAAGTGCATCTAATTCTTCGAGAAAACTAGCTTGGTTTCGCTAAACCTCGATTAATACCTAACAATGAGTAGTTATGCCCGCTAATTTTCGTCAGAGAGAAAAACGAAATCGTCGAAAGGATAGACCAAAAAGGGTTCGAAACGAAGAACGAAGGGGAGAATTTCTCCCTTCCCAAAAAACAGCGGAATTTTTAGATCTTGAAATTTCTCAGACAATTTTGTCTGGACGTCTCCTTGCTAGAACAAATACTTCCCTCCAGAACAACCCGAATTCTGAAGGAGAATTTCCAAAGAAACTACATTATTTTGTAGTATTCAACCCAAAATTCCCGTATCATAAGGGTTCAGTTGTGAATGATCACGACTTGAAAAAGGCTCTCCTTAACGTTAGTGCAATCTGCTGAACTTCTTACGAATACCCCCACCTTGCAACTGAGGGTTAGACGTATTGTAAATTTTAACAACGAAAAAGTAAGGTTGAGGCAAGCACTAGAGTTACGAGAATGAAATTATTAAATTGTTTGTGTAGTTACTTTACGTCCGTATGACAATCCTACAAAATTCTAATGACTTCGGTGTCATTGTTATTAACTCCGAGTTCCTACAAGACGAAGTAGTTAATGTATCTGTAAACAGTTTCTATGAGCACAACTACATTTGCCAAATTACTTTAAAACTCGACTGCCCCATTTTAGGATACCCGACTGGAGACTACGTTAACGATACACACGTAGACATTGTAGGCGTGATATATTTGCAATTTGAAAATCAAGAAATTTGCTTTTATGTGGTAGACTCGTTCTACTCAGATACTTGGTTGGTCGCTCCTGCTATCCTTGGTCGGGCAAGTGGCATAAACCTGAGCCTTTTCTAATTTTCGGTGTAAGAAATTTACACCCACCTGCAAAACCTATTTCCTAAGTATCCATCAAAATCAATTATTCAATAGTGCTTTAAAAGCGTAATCGTTGGGACTAGTTTCGACTAATCCTAACGACTAGCAATACATCCTCGCCGTTTTGTGGGTACATGGCCGCAGGATTGGAAAAACTTCTGGTCGAATCCTGGTGAGTTCCATCTGGAATTCGGAAAGCAGGAAATTTATTTTCTTCTTTCCCTTACACCAGGAAGCGCCGTTGTGAGTACTGATCATCCCGCCTAGGAGAGCATCTCTGGCTGAACTTGTATTTATCGCACTGTTATAAAAAAAAAATTTTTTCACAACATGTCACCCAAAAATGTCCTCTGATCCAACGAAACCAAAAAGAGGAAAACGCGCCGGTAAACGACGCATTTTGATCACACAGGAATCAGCTGTGAAACCAGAATCCGAGCTTTATTATAGCCTTATAAAACCTTTGGTAAAGATCAGACCTATTTGTAAGGTCACACCTATCCGTAGACAATTAGAACCTGTCCAACCACTTCCGGTACAACCACAAGTTCAAATTATTAAAATCGACCTCGATATCGAGGAGGCCTTGGCACAGCGGCAGATAGCTCGTGCGCAAGAAAATCACGTCAGATTAGTCCCCGTACAACGACAAAACATTAATCAACCTGACGCTGACACAGACAGCACAATCGACTACGACAGTGACGTCATGATTATTAGTTAAATGCAAACCAACTCTGATTAGCTAATTAAATGACTGACGTACACTATCTTGTTAGGTATAGTAAAAGGTTTCCTATATCAGGACCTGAGTTGCTGACCTTGAACGAGCTGAAAGGTTTTCCCCTCACATTTATTTCGTCTGCTCACATCGTGTCAGTAGTTTCAAAAACTAAGACACATGACTTTTTGTAAATCTATAAGCGAGTTAGAACAGTTAATGCAGAATCTAATCCTATAACCTCGAGCCCTTGAATATGGATCTAAACATGAAAATTACAGCCCGTTCTTCTTTTTCTGTACCTGTAGTAAAAATTGTCAAAAAGGAAAACAACAGATTAATAGTAGATTTTACTAAAATAAATGAACAAGTCAACAACCCGAAGTCCCTAAGTGAAACCTGCACTCTAAACGAAAAGAAAATCTAATCCCTAAAAGGCTCAAGTTGCAGGAATTTTCTACGGTGGTGAATCTCCTGCCCTTTAAAAGTTACAATCACTTAGTTATTTTCTACTCTCACGTAACCACAACCACTTATACTTTTCGTACAAATATACACTACAACGAGACGCAGAACTGACTTTGACAGAGAGACAAATCATTCCAACCATTCCTTCAAACATGCTTCCTCTGAAATGTTACATCTTACCCCAGAACAGCTTGGGAATTTCTATAGATCCATCATGCCCCAATATCCCCCTCCCTTCCCATATCCTACGCCTTCCCACATAATCCAACCTCAAAACCCGCAATATCCAGCGCCTTATGCATACCCGCAAATGATGCCCCAAGTTCCTCCCAATCCTACACCTATGCCGAATCAATATCCAAGATCAAATCAGAACTATCGGACTAGTACAACCCCACCACGGGCTGTGTCTCCAGCACCTGTTAGCAATTTAAACTACCAACAGACTCGCTGTCCGGACGCACCGGCGAGTCCCCTTCCGCAGCGTCCGAAGAACGTGCACTTCGCGGAACACTCCATAGGATCAATAGAGCAAAATCAGAGGCCGAGGACTCCCCAGTAGTCCAATTAAGTGCTCCTGAATTCAGACATGATAAAATAAGGTTCCTCGTAGATCCTGGGTCAGACACTAACCTCGTGAAGATGTGTGCATTAAATCCCGTGCTCACACTTGACCCAGACAAGTGTCTTGAGATCACGGGAATAACTAATCACGCTGTTAGAACAATGGGAACCATTTAGTTAACTATCGATAATGTTCCGGTAGAATTTCACGTTGTCAAAAACTGCTTTCCCATTTCGACCCATGGTATCCTTGGAAGACCATATCTACGACAGGTCCAAGCCCAAATTTCTTTTAGGCATAACACCTTAGTGACCATATCTTCCCCAGTGACCCCTATCAATTTTGTTGATAAGGAATCAGTGGAGGCTAAGAAAACCTTATGGTCTGAAATCAAACCGTTTGCTCGAGTCCTACGCATAAAATCCCGCACGAAAACCCCAATAGCGATAGATGTAATGAACATAGGGTTAAAAGAAGGATATCTCCCTCGAATTGAAACCCCGGAAGGACTCTACCTAGGCGAAGCCATTGTCACAAATAAGGATGGTGTATGCCACGCTATGGCAAGCAACACTACCGAAAATGACATTGACATAACCCTTAAACCTCAAGATTTAATCCCGTTCGATTTCTGTAAATTCCCCGGTGAAGAATTTACAGATTCTGAGGCAGAAGACTTTTAATTTAATTCGAGACAAACCTATTCTGAGAGAGCCGATGATAATCACTGATACTCCGGAGATGCCCTTCGACAAAGTGTCTTTAGACACGGTCGGAAAATTGCGAACCACCCCAAACGGGAATCGGCACATCCTGACAATGCAGGATAATTTCTCTAAGTACTGTATCGCGGTCCCCATTCCGATTATCGAAACAAAAACAATTGCCCATGCGGTAGCCACGAACTTGTTCTCCGTGTTTGGAGCTGCTAAATATTTAGTTCGATCAAAACAAGGGTCAAAAGAAATCTACGATCGTAAGGCACGACCTTTGAATGCTAAAATAGGCGACCAGGTGTATGTCTTTAAAGAAGTCCGATCTAATAAGGTTGACAAGCGAGCAGAAGGACCATATACCCTTGTAGGATTCACACAAAACAACAATGTGATCCTCGAAACTAAAAACGGTGAAAGATTCTCGAAGCATAGGGACAAGATTAGAGCCACCAGATTATGAAACCCAGACCCTAGCTTTGATTACCCATTAACCTATTCTTTCTCATTCTAGTTTTGACCCAGAATGATGACGACTACTGCTATAACTATACTATGCCTATTCTCCATCCTAGTGATGATAACGGAGCGGATCCATTCCCACGATGTACAGGCGACCACGGCCAGTGATCGATACCAGATCATTCCTTTCAAGTCCAGCAGCGGGATATATTTTGAATATATCGGGGAAGTCAGGAGGTCCGTAAGCAACTGGAGGATAGCCGTATTCCTGGACGTGGGCAAGCAGACTCGATTCTTCGACGATTTGAGAGCCAGACTGAAGCGGATAAAGCAGCACTGCAAACCTGACGAAGAATGGTGCAACGAGTTAATCGAGTATTATGATTGGGAAGATAGATGGGAAATGGCCTCGGAACTCCAAAAACAGTTCCGAGTCTAGATCGAGGAGCTAGAGAATACTAAAAAGACCTTACCAACCAAGATGACTACTCAAATACGAGCAAGGCGTACAGTCCCACTACTGGGTTTCCTGGGAAAGATCGCCGGACCAATCGTCGGCGTATTGACCTACGATGACGGAGAAAGATATAGTGCTGCCATCCAAGATCTTAATGAAGCCCAGGCCAATTTATCACATCTTGTCGGAAAGCAAACCCACGTAGTGAGGTCACAACTTGACTCGTTGCACACCCAGGTACAAGAACATTGATCCTTACTGAAGAATCTTCAAGAACAACTTCATACCTTACTCGTGAAGAACCAGCTGAAGTCGAAAGAAGAAAGGGAAAGGCAAAATCTAACATATGCCATTGCAAAGGCACTAAGATTGGGCCTCGACCATAGCATGCAAGCGACCACCACTATGTTAGAAGCAGTTCACGAAGCCAGAAAAGGACATATGCACCCTGGCCTCATAACATCCGAACAACTGGAGCCGATCCTAAGAGAAGTACAGGATAACCTCAAGGATGTTCAATTTCCATTGGCCGGACCAAGAATTAGCATCGACGAGCTGATGCGCATCTCCACCATCACCATCTTGTGCGAGGGCCATCAACTTAAGGTCCTTATCGACATACCACTTCTGGAAAAGTACAATTATCAGGCGTTTAAAATCCACTCTCTCCCTACTATTCAAGAGATATTCGAGAATAATACTGGAAGAGCTTATATAAAATCTAAATACGACTACCTTATTATAGACGAAGATCAGCGAACATATCTCTTGTTAAAAGAGCAGGAATGGAACGCGTGCAAGGCAACAACATCATTTCACGCCTGTCTCCAAGGCGCTCCAATCTACGATCTCCGTGAACGAACATCTTGCGAAGCCCTGCTCTTAGTCAGGCCCAACGTAAAGACTTTTAATTCTTGCGACGTTCGAATAACTAGTGAAGCTGATTCCTACTGGAGGCCTTTGACCACCATTGGAGGATGGATGTTTTCTTTTGCTACCCCAGAGATGGCAACGATCGCCTGCCATTCCATGAGCCCCATGAAAATCATGCTGAGTGGAGCTGGAATCCTCAAATTGGGTCCTGGATGTTCCCTCAAAACCAAAGATGCTATAATTCCAGCCACCACTTCACAAGTTGGACAATCAGAATTTATATTCGAATCGGATCTGCAACTAAATTTAACTGAACTCTTACCAGCATTGCTGAGATACAACCATTTGATAGGAAAGGCAGGAATCCTAAGAGGGTTCACTGTTGAAAGGGATTCAAAATCAACCGCCTTCGAATTGAACTCCAAAACACTAGACGAACTTGAACAACAGCTACAAGAACTCGCCTTACAACAGCACCATAGGGTAAGACACTCAACGCTGATCTATGGCTCCTATGGAGGTCTTTTCCTGCTGATCCTACTGCTCATCGTATACCTATGTCGAGCACCACTTAAAACCGGAACCTATAAGCTGTCTCAATCCATTTTCCCAAGATCAAGAGATGAGCATATTCAAACGCCGCAGCGAAGGAAACCGTTATGTAAAATTCCAACACCGAAGGATATTGCTGGATTGTACGAGGATATCCCTTCTACAAGTAAAACTGCCAACAACATGGAAGTGACCGTACAATCAGGAGCAACCGATGTTACGGTATAACCTCACAGTAACATTCAAATAAAAGAAAATTATTCAAAATTGAGATTTATTTAATTTGAATAATTTTATTCTTTTTTTGCGAATAATATAGTTGAAAGGTGATATCCTCGGATATCACCAAGTATGAGCTGCGTCAGCATCGCATCGGAAACGAAGTTGGCTTACTTGAGCATGTTTCCTTTATAACTAACAAAAGGTTAGTTAATAGAAAATTTATGAATTTCGGGAAATCATCGAATATTGATTTAAATGCCACCTGTAATAATTTTACGATTACTTAAATAATAGTTTTAACCACGACCAGCACAGTTCGTATAATTAAATATTAGCAACAATAAATTTCAATGGGCGCAACGAAATGCAGCACCAAGCAAATATTGGTTACAGAATTTAAAAAAAAAAAAATCAATTTTACTTTCGCCAAAATACTCCAAACTTCCCGAAACTGTTCCCCTTTAATTCCAGCCGATGTAAAATGTAAAATGGAGAAACAGCATGCGTTTTCTCCTTAAAATATTGGATAAAGCCTGTTGAAAGTGGTCAAATCGGAATGGCAACTACTTAAAAAAAATAATAATAAGCCTTGACGCAACATTCCCAATTTGAAAAATCACGAATAGTAATGTTGCGAGTGTTGCGACCCATAAAACGAAGCTTGCGGCATCCGCCTGGACGGTTTCCGCTGGACCGCAACATTCCCAATTTGAAAAATCACGAATAGTAATGTTGCGAATGTTGCGACCCATAAAACGAAGCTTGCGGCATCCGCCTGGACGGTTTCCGCTGGGCCGCAACATTCCCAATTTGAAAAATCACGAATAGTAATGTTGCGAATGTTGCGACCCATAAAACGAAGCTTGCGGCATCCGCCTGGACGGTTTCCGCTGGACCGCAACATTCCCAATTTGAAAAATCACGAATAGTAATGTTGCGAGTGTTGCGACCCATAAAACGAAGCTTGCGGCATCCGCCTGGACGGTTTCCGCTGGGCCGCAACATTCCCAATCTGAAAAATCACGAATAGTAATGTTGCGAATGTTGCGACCCATAAAACGAAGCTTATGGCATCCGTCTGGACGGTTTCCGCTGGGCCGCGGCATTCCCAATTAAAATTTAATGTGCATCAGCGTCGTAGAGCATTTAAATATGGATGATGGGTTGAATGTTGAACGTATGGGTTATGTATATGCATTTCGCAATAATTTTGTTGTAATTTTGTGATCGTGATCCGTCTAATTGTTGTAAAATTCATACACTGACAAAATTAACTGAAAGAATAATAAGAAAAGAAATTTTGAAAATATATAATGCGACAATAAGTTAAAAAAAAAAAATTATTAATAATAATTTCCACTACAAATCAGTATAAAATGAAAAGAAAATAATTTGTTCTATAAAATAAAACAATGAATCGAATTAAAGGTAAAGAAATAAAATAATCTGTAATTATATCGTTCAGACCCACACACCTTTGGGTGGCTGTGGCAGTGCACGCACACACACACGAACTCTTTGGGACAATGCTAACTGTAACAAAACGCACACAGACGTGATGTGCATAGTACATACCACCCACACATTGTAAGCCTTCACTCGTTGCTTCTTCTCCTTCGTTGCATCCTTCCCTCTTCCCCTGGGCCCTATGTGCTTGCCAAACAAACGCACGTGCGATGATTCAAGCTAGGTATTATTTCTTTTAAAGCACAACGAAATAAATTAAAATTATTTATTTCAGAGAATTATTTGCAGAATTAAAAGGATTAAAAGATGTTTCTGGAATTGCCAAAATAATTGCAACCGAAACATTATCATGAACACTACTGCATTGTTGCTTATAGGTAATTTCGAAAATTATTTATAACAATAATAGCAATAAACAAAAAAAATATATATATATATCTTAATAAATAAATTTTTTTTTTACTTTCTACAATTCATGATTGGAATCTTTTTGGAAATGAAAACTATTCAAAAGGTATCATATTTCTGCAAACTAATTTCCGTTCTCACGCCTAGCGCAAAAATCCAAAGTCAGCAAAATTCGCATTGACCAATGGGCCTATAGTTCCTATCCCACTTCTACTCCCACAAACCACCTCTTCTGCCCCAATATCTTCCCCAGATTTAGAAGCAAGGAATAAAATGCTTGAATGAAAATTTCAAAATTGCAGTACAACTTTTGCTCTCTAAGTAGACTCCTCGTGGAGATACTCGCGGATTGTAAAATGCCGGGACGCGCCCGTCTGTTGATCGACCCCTAGCCTGACAGACCACTGCAAGACAGTGTCTAGGATCTAGGACAGACGAAAATAAATAAAAAGGTAAAAGCTTCACGAGAGTGAAGCCCGACCAAAATTTTAATTATTTTCGTTATTTCGAGATTTAAAAATTAAAAATTAAATTTTGACTCGCGAATTTATTAAAAAAAAAAAAGAATTACATAAATCAATTTAATAGTGAATTGTTTTGTGTGTGTGAATTGTTTAGGCCATCCAAGGATAATTGCCTAAAACAATAAAATCTGTGAAAACAGTTTAAAATTTGCCCGCCGAGCATCTCAAAACTCAGGCGGTAGTGTTAAAAAAAAAGAAATTAAGCATAAGCAGAGAGGGTGAGTCTTGAAAACATTGTATCGTTCCAAGTAATTTTTATCTATGTATTAATTTTTCTTATCCTTGAGTTAAAATAAATTGTATTTCTTATTCAAATTCTCGTTTCTTTCTGTATTAATTATTTCTATCACATTTAAATTGAAAGGATGTTGCTTGGTAAATACTTCTAAAAGAGATAAACGGACCCCATAAAATAAAAACAGGGCCGTCCGGCCCTGGCAGCTTGATTCCTCCGGCGAATCATCGCAGGCGCGCATTAGAATTTTCTTTCTCCCGGTAATTAATAGCGTAAATTTTAAAATTGAAAATTTTAGGATTGGTAATTCTTAAATTAAATATTTTAAATAATTTTGGTTCGTAACAAGCTGATGGTGGCAGCGGTGGGATCTTTCTCACGTATTTGCCCGACCCCTTTTCAAATTCTACAAAGGAAAATTTTTTTTTGTTAAAAAAAAAAAAAAATTTTTTTTTTGAAATATAAATTTTGTTTTGTGAGACATTGTATTACTTTCTTAGTGTAAAGAGTCATTTTTCCTTAAGGTCATCTCGAATCCAAATAAAATAGAAAGGAAAATTTAAAAATTTTCTTTTCGTTTTCGCTATTTAACTAAAAATAAGTAGTATGTGACGACCCTATTTTAATAGTGGGGGCTCCAGAATATTATTTAACGTTAAATAGAATTTCTTTTGACAGGAGGAAAAATTTGTCTTTCTAAAAAAAAAAGGGGACACTCTCCTTACTCACTCTTAAATTTTATATTTAATTTTCTTTAGTTATAATTCTCTTCTAAACATCTAAGTTTTAATTTTGACTTTAACTGGTTTGGAAAAATTAAGAAGAGAAAATAATTTTCTTTAATTAATTTTCCTGTTTCACTAAAAGTGAGTAGTATGTGATGACCCTATTTAATAGTGGGGGCTCCAGAAATTCTTTTAAGGTTTAACCAAAGTTTCTGTCAATAGAGAGAACAGATGTTGGCTATTTAATTTTTTTTTCTTTTCTCAAAAGAATATTTATTGAGGGAAGAATAATTTTCTTTAATGTCAGTTTAAGTTTGAAATAGAAATTGAAAAGAAAATTTAGTAGAATTTTCTTTTAGTTTCACCATTTGACTAAAGATGAAAAGTATGTGATGACCCTATTTTTATAGTGGGGGCTCCAGAAATTCATTCAAGGTTAAGTTAGAATTTTCACTGGCGAAAGAAGGTTGCTTTGTTCTGCGTTAATTTTCTTTAATTTATAATCTCTCTCTTCAACATCTTAATTTAATTTTGACTTTAATTGGCTTGGAAGAATTAAGAAGAGAAAATAATTTTCTTTAATTAATTTTTCCTGTTTCACTAAAAGTGAGTAGTATGTGATGACCCTATTTCTATAGTGGGGGCTCCAGAACCTCATTTAAGGTTTAACCAAGGTTTCTGTCAACAAAGAGAAAAGGTGTTGGTTATTATTAATTTTCGATAAAATTAATTTTCTTTAATGTCAGTCTAAATATAGAATAGAAATTGATAAGAAGATTTAGTAGGATTTTCTTTTAGTTTCACTGCTTGACTAGAAATGAAAAGTATGTAACGACCCTATTTCTATAATGGGGGCTCCAGAAATTCTTTTAAGGTCGAGCTAGAATTTTACTGACGAAAGTGGATTAATTTTCTTTTACTTTTATACTCTTTAACTTGGTTGTCTTCCTATGACATTTATTTTCCCTTACTATCTAACTCATTTCAGTTTATCTTAATTCTTTTCCTTAGTTTAAAATGTTTTGCAATGCCTCATAAATGTAGAGACGTTTACGGAGGAAAGAAACTAAGGAATTTGATAAGAATTAAAAACTACACAAAAATAGAAGAAAACCTTCTAAGTGAGAAAAATTTAAATAAACGTATAGCATCAAAACGCAAACCAGAAAATCAAGTTGAAACCTCGTCGGAAAATTCGGAAGACACCTTTGCCTCATGGGAAGAATTCTATGATTGCGTCGAAAAATTGTTGAAAGCGAATGCCGAATTAACCCTTGCAAACAAACGAAAGGAAATTGAGCGTCGAGTAAAATTAGCTTTAGAAAATAGGGAAAGAGAAAATTAAAACTAGAGCCTTTCTATTGTCTCGATAATATTTTTCTTATAAAATGTTTTATAATGCCGAATAAAAACAAACGCCGTGGTGGTCGTTCTAAAGTAAAGAACCCTTTAAAAAGGAGAGCGCTTGTCGAACAAGAAGTTGAAGCTCTACGCGATATCAATTCTATTGAAGCAATCCCACCCACTAGTAGGCGTGAAACAATTGAAAATACTGAACAAAAGGGAGAGCTTTCCGTTACTAAAACCAACATCCCTCGTCGACGCGAGACTTGTAAAAGGAAAATCACGGAAAATTTACATTACTTTTTAGTTTTTAATCCCAAATTTCCTTTTCATAAGGGCACAGTTACGAATAATCACGACTTGAGAAAACTCTCCTTGACGCTGGTTCAATCAGCTGACCTCTTGACAGACACTAGCACTTTGAAGTTAAGAGTTAGACGCATCGAAGACTTTAACTACCAAAAGGTGATACTAGTAAAAATTACTAGTTTACCTCAACCGTCAACTGCGACTGTGGACTACGACAGCGACGTCGTAATTTTGGACTAATTCCCTTGTTCTTTTTCATTTTTCTATAACCTCCCGAAATGACGACATAAATCGAAATGACAGTTCCCATTGGACACGAACGAGACTCTTTACAGGTGCCTCCTTATGTTGTTGTCGAATCTAATAAAGTTCTTAACGGCAAATTAAACATCCCCACGGATTTATCGACACATTGCAATTACATTCCAGATTACAATCTCGACAGTAATTGCATCTTACACGAAGGACCCAACGACGACTATATCGACGACACACTGGTTCGAATTCTGGGTGTAATCTACCTGCCAATAAACGGGAAACAAATTCGTTTTAAAGTAGTAGAATCTCCGGACGCTATTTTGTGTTGCTTGGGCCAAGGTATCTTTGGTTTGGAGGGGCTCTTAGAAGCAGAGATTATTCCCAATCCTATCCTTATCTAAAAAAAAAAAAAAAATTTTTTTTCTCACTCCCAAATACATCAAAGACTCTCGATTTCGATGCTACTAATAATTTAAGGTACGAAATTCTCTTAAAATAATCGTATTATTTTAAAAGAACAGTGATTCTTTCGCGCTGGTTGCAAGTACAAAGCCGCACGACTGGGAAATTCCTCGGCTGCATCCGAGTGATTTTCTGAAAGGAAAATCGAGACCAAAAGAAAATTCGAATTTTCTTTTTATCTCCTTACACTCCGGAAGCGCTGGTCAAAGTACTAGTCACCCGTTTTGGAAAGCCCCTCGGCTGCGTTCGTAAACCTTAGTTGTTAAAAAGAAGAGGTACTGCCTTCTCGGAATTAAGTCTAAAATTTCCCCTGTTTCATTTTATTGTTTTGAATTTTCCTTAATATGTAAAATAAAATGTCTTCTGGCCCATCAAAACCAAAGAGAGGGAAGAAATCCGGATCCAAGCACTCCGTGAAGTCGGGAATTAAACCGGGCTCAGAGATCTTCTATAACCTCACGCACCCAATAGTCAAAATCCGTCCAGTGTGCTCTGTCAAACCTACTCCTAGAATAATTCCAGTCGCCACCCCTCCTGCTCCTACTGCAATTCCAATTGTGCGTGAGACTATAGACATTGATATTGAGGAAGCATTGGCACTCAGACAGGTAGCCTATGCCCAGGAAAATCACGGTCGACCAGGACCTAGTAACGAACATCTAGAGCAACTGTACGACTCCGACTCTACCGTAGATTATGACAGTGACATCGTGATTTTGGACTAAGATTTTCAATGTACAACCAGAAATCAGTCCCTGACGTAGTTTCTCAACCTGAGCTCCAAAATCCCGTTTCTGAGGACGAAATTCCTCCACCACCAGGGGTTGTCCCAATCGAGGTAGTCCTCGGACGCAGGAATTTGAAAAGGGTTCGGAGAGAAATTGAAGGCGAGATTCCTCCGCCCCCGGGAGTTATCCCCGTTGAAGTAATCAAAATTCAAAGAGCTATAGAGGAAATCTGGAATCTTAAACGTTTTAGATCTTAAAGTTTGATTTCTTTTACCATCAAATGCCAGAAATATATTATTTCGTTCGATACCATGACAAATCTCCAATATCAGATCCAGAGCTGTTGACTCAAACAGAATTGAGTAGTATCCCTCTCTCCTTCCTCGCGTCGGCCCGGATAGTTTCAATAGTGCCAAAAGGCAAATTAAAAATAACAAAAATTGAAACATTGAAACGCAGATTAACTCTCGCTAATCCATGTTTCCCCGTTTAGCCGTGGTCGTGCCAGGATTCTCTCAGGACCAATGGTCCGAGGTTACTGAAAGAGTAGGGAACATAGAGGAGTATTATAGAGAGCTAGCCGTGTATCACTTGTCTTTGCGGTGTAGAGTGGAACGGTTAGAGAAACGAAATCAATTTATGTCATCTTGAGTGGCTGCAATTGCGGATTCACACGCTAAAAACACCGAGAATTTGATCGCTCTTCAAGAGCAAGCTTCAGCACAACAAGACGTAATTGACGAACTGACACAAAGACTTTTCAAATTGACCATTAATTAATTTTGTATTTCACATGACTCCGGAGTGGAAAAACAATTGCTTTTCGAACGCAGACGAACTACTAAAAATACTGTACGGACGCTTATTTTTCTTTCTTACAGAAAGCGCTAAACTAAATCAGTGTAACTTTCTGCTGGAAAGAAGAATAAAATACTTAGAAGCCCAACTGGCCTCGAGCTTATTGGACATAGGTGCTGTTAGCGATCGAGTTGCGCATTTAGAATCATCGATTACAGAGCTAAGCCTGGCTATGAAAAATCTTAGCCTAACCGAGAAATGACTAATACGCAGTGCCCTTACAGCTCGTCCGTAATCGAGATCGAAAGAAATCTAAACAAAAGATTTAACATTAATTATACAGAAATAAATAAAGTCTACGGTAACAGAAGGAACCTGTCAACCAGAATTAGGAATTTCTTTAGGAAACTAATCTTAGGCAGCAATTAGCAGGAATAATCCGCGGTGGCGACATAGCGCGCGAATTCTGACAATTGCCAAGCAACACCTTCCCTATACCTTGATTAAGACTATTGTATATATTTCCTTGAAGACTAAATATAAACAATCCAAACATGGCTACCGGTGGTGGTAACGGAAACCTCAACCCTAATGGATCTATCCATATAGGGGGGGAAGCTCCAAATGTAGGACCCCATCCCGTACCTTTAGACAATACAAACAACGTGGTCACGGTGCTCGAACAAATGTCCGTGCAGACCAACTCTCAGAACATTCCATTATTTGACGGCCGTCAACCCCCTCTTAAAGATTTCTTACAGGAAATAGAAAACAGTGCCGCGTTCATACCCGAGGTGTCAGAGCCCGGTTTTCTTAAGGCCGTATTGAGCAAATTAAGAGGTTCAGCCCGGGATAGTGTCCGTGGACTGCGTTTCAACGGCATCAATGAACTCGTGGAACACCTGAGGAAACGGTTTGCGTCCTCGAAGAAGTACCAGTGGTATTTAGACAATATAATGACCATTAGGCTCAAACAGACTGAGACAGTGAGTGACTATCATGACAGATTAAGAGGTCTCGTAAGCGGTGCAAGACACGCGCTAGAACTTAAATATAACAAAACTTACTTCGAAGCTGTTCGAAACGAGGTCGGTGCTAACGAACGCGGACATGAAATATCCGAAAGCGAGATAATCATGCAGCCTGTAGTAGAGAACGCATTCCGCGCTTTCGTTAGGGGTCTGCCCGATGAAATGTCCACATTTGTCGATACGCGCAATCCCCGAAATCTCGATGAGGCTTTCGAACATGCCCTTTATGCGGAAGAACGCCGTAACTATAACGAAAGAGTTAGGTCGTCCTCCTACCACATCACTCGAGCAGACGATAGAGCTCGATCCCCAAGCCCGTACAGTCGTCAGGTAGAAGGGCAAGTACCAATAGAAAGAAGAAAAAGCGATAGTGACAGGGAGAATAGTGGCCCTAGACCTAGCCGAAGCCAACCTAGCGGGGTGATGCAATTCACTCCGGAACAATTGGCGGCATTCTATAAATCAATGATGCCGCCTTTTGCTCAACCAATGGCTTACGTGCCACCTATCCAGTCTATGCCGTATCAGCAGCCCCCGACGTATGCTGCACCTTACTCGTCGGCACAGCCCCAACAACAGTACCAACAATATAGGGCACCGACACAAAGCTATAGGCCAAGTACTACCCCACCTCGCTCAGCCTCGCCAGGCCCACAGGTAAATCCGAGTTTCCAAAAACCGGATTTAAACTTCCAACAGACTCGGCGCTCCGACGCGGCCCCGAGTCCAACTCCCCAGCGTCAGAGGACCGTCCATTTTGCCCCGGACCAAGTTGGATCCGTAGAGCAAAGTCCAGGGGAGAGGACTCCCCAGTAGTTCAATTAGATGCACCTGAGTTCAAAGAAACAAAGGTGAACTTCCTAGTTGACCCCGGCTCTGACACAAATTTAATCAAAGCCAATGTTTTGAAACCCGAGCTCACACTTGATCGAAGCAAGTGCACTGAGATTACGGGTATTACCAATCATTCGGTCCCAACATTGGGAACTGTCGAGGTTACAGTCCTCAATGTTCCGATCGAATTCCAAGTTGTAAAAAGTAGCTTTCCGATCTCTACATCTGGAATTCTGGGAAGGCCGTTCTTGCGTCAGGAACAAGCTCAACTTTCCTTTAGACATAATGCTCTTGTCACCATTACAAACCCGGTGACTCCTATTCCATTTGTGGACCGCGAATCACTGGAAGCTAGAGAAAAGTTGAGACCTCAAATCAAACCATTCGCGAGAATACTAAGAATTAAAGCTCGAACTAGAAAACCAATAGCGATCGATGTGCTCAACCCGGAGTTGAAAGAAGGCTATCTCCCGCGCATGCAGGCCCCAGGAGGTGTCTACCTGGGAGAAGCCCTAGTTTCAAGTAAAGATGGTGTATGCCATGCGATGGCCATTAACACCACTGAGGATGACGTTGACTTGCGATTAGAACCACAGAAGCTTATTCCATTTGACTTTTGTAAGTTCCCCGGAGAAGAATTTTCTGATTCCGATTCCGAGAAATTACAGAAGATCACGAACATTGGAGTTTCTGATAGGATCCGTAAAGTCAAGGAGTCCCTACACACCTCTCATTTGACCCCGGAATGTAAGAAGATGGTAAATCGATGGGCGGAAGACTTTTCCGACATATTTCATCTTAATGGAGAAATGCTCACTTGTACACACCTAGTACAGCATAGAATTCCGACCATCGACGACCAAGTGATTCGAAAAAAACAATATAGATCCCCCAATGAGGCCTTGGAGCAAATAGATGCGCAGCTCCTAAAGCAATTTGACAGCGGGATCATAGGTCACTCTAATTCTGATTACAACTCCCCTCTCCTAATCGTGCCAAAAAAACTCGATGCTTCAGGGGAAAAGAAGTGGAGAGTCGTAATCGATTATAGGGCCTTAAACAAGAAGGTAATTGGGGACGCTTTTCCATTGCCTAACATTAGCGGAATCTTTGATCGCTTAGGTAAAGCCCGGTTCTTTACCGTATTTGACTTAGCGAGCGGGTTCCACCAGGTCGAAACACATCCCGACGACCGACACAAAACAGCATTTTCTTCAAGAAACGGTCACTATGAATACCACAGGATGCCCATGGGCATAAAGAATGCCCCCCTACCTTCCAACGATTACTTAATAGTGTCCTAAGTAGTATGCTCGCCACTGAAGCATTTGTCTACTTGGACGACATTATTATCTACTCGGATACACTTGAAGAACACGATGTGAGGGCCCGACGGCTTTTTACTAAGCTTCGGGAAGCAAACCTTAAACTTCAACCCGACAAGTGTGAGTTCTTAAAAACGGAAGTAGCGTATCTCGGGCATATTATCAGCGGGAATGGCGTCAAACCCAACCCCAATAAAATTGAAGCTATTAAAGACTTTCCAAAACCCAAGACGCAAAAAGACATCAGAAGTTTCTTAGGGCTATCCGGTTATTATCGCCGCTTTATCAAAGACTACGCTAAATTAGCTAAACCCTTATCGGAGTTGTTAAAGAAGGACGTAAAATGGGAATGGGGTGAATCACAGAGCAAAAGCTTTTTAAGACTAAGAAAATATTTGTGTCGCAAGCCTATTCTGCAATATCCAGATTTCCAACATGGATTCAAGTTAACCACTGACGCCTCAGAATATGCCGTAGGGGCAATGTTAACTCAAGAAGTAGACGGCATAGATTTACCCGTGAGTTACTTTTCCAAGGTCCTTAACAAAAACGAACTAAATTATCCCAAAGCTGAGAGAGAATGTTTGGCGGTATTACATGCTGTAGAACATTTTCGACCTTATCTGTATGGTCGAGAGTTTACCCTAGCGTGTGATTTTGAACCCATTCATTGGATGTCTTATATTGATAATCCAGGAGCAAGGCTCTCAAGATGGAGACTGAGGCTTCGGGATTATCAATATAGGTTTGAGTATAAACCGGGCAAAATAAATCGGATTGTGCAGGCCTTATCAAACAATCCCGTGGTAGAAAAAGTGACCGAAAATGATCAGCGTACCGATCCGAGTTCCGAGTCGGAATGGACCGATTCGTCACTAGACGATGCCGCAGATGCCGAGATCAGTGCCCCTAAAAACGACTCTACTCAAAAACCCCCGCCGCTCCGTGCATTGCCTATCAAAGATAATAAAAAGGATAGTGCGGGAAAAGATCCTAAGAGTATTGACCCCCTTCAACCCAGCACTTCCTCCACAAGGCCCCATACTAGATCAACTTCTCGATTAGATAAAGGAACCATTTTGAGACCTAATCCAACCTTCAAATTACCCGAAGCTCCGTCAAAGGCCCCCGCAACAAAACCAGGACAGCCTGCAGCGGGCCTCCAACCTAGGATTCCTACGCGAAGAGCGACAGCCCCTGGACCCTCAAATTTCAAACCCACGTCCATTTTAAAAGGACCAAAAGGAGCTACATCAAGCAGCCGACCGATGCGGATGAATGCTGACAATTTCCAACTCCCTGGTCCCTCCTCAAGGTCTGAACCTCCACCCCGACGCCCAGGAAGACCTAAAGGTTCTACCCACTCAAAGGAGCCCGATGGAGAGGAGCCTTATCGTCCCCCGGTAGCAGCAGGTTCAATCGACCCAGATGTCAGCTGCATAGCTAAAAGACTGAGAAAAAGAGCGACCTCTGCAACCCAACCCTTAGAAGATTTAGCACCCTCCACTTCTTCTTCGGATGAACGACTGCCCACCAGCGAAAGTGAAGAAGATTCGGACCCCCCCGTGTTTCGAAAAGACTATAGTGCTTTCCCCAGTGTTCCCATAAGCCCAACCCATAAACAACCCTGTACTACCGAAAGTAACCCCGATGTCCCCGAGGTTTCGCCTCTCCTGTTTCCCTTGTCGAACGAACCCTACACAGACGTTTATGTAGACGGTGCGTGTGGGGATAATGGTGGAACGAGGCCAAGAGCAGGTATAGGAGTGTGGTTCGGACCGGGCCATCCTCTCAACGTGTCTCGAAGATACGGGGGACGCCAAACCAATAACGCCTCGGAAATCGAAGCGGCTACAGTGGCGATCCATCAAGCAAGGAAAGCTGGAATCAGAAAACTCAAAATTAAAACTGATTCTAAGGTCCTTGTCCAAGGAATCAAGGAATGGGTCCCGAAATGGCAGAAGAACGACTGGAAAACAAACGACAACAAACCCGTCAAAAATCAAAGGGCTTACGAGCGATTAATAAAAGCCCTGAAACATGCCGACGTTGTCTGGGAGCACGTACAAGGGCATGATGGTATCGAAGGTAACGAAAACGCAGATCGCCTCGCCAGGGAAGGCGCACTCCTCGAACCGCCATCAGAATCGAGTTCCTCCTCAGAATCATCTGCAGAAGAACCCAAGGAAGAACAAACTCTCAATAACATAGTGATCAGCGGCTTGCCACGTCCTGTTAGCAGTGAGGAAAGTTCGGACGCCATAAGTGACGAAGACCAACCGAACCAGAGCCATCCCGGCATTGACCTTGACGAATCGGTCCAAAGATTCGAACAATCTTTGGCCAAAAGAGGTATCAATCCATCAGACCTCACCAACCAGACGCTAGCATGGGATCATGAAGGAATGGATGTGACGTCTCGAAGGCCCTACGTTTCCGAAGGCGAGAGTGACGAAGAGTATCTGGAGCTCCTGGAGAACCTAGACCCCTGCCAGGGCACTGACGACGATGCTTTCGGAAAAAGAGTTAGCGATTTTCTTAAAAACTACAATCAAAATAGGTTAAAGGAAAGAGCGCAAGAAATGGAACAGCCTGCCGTTGTAGCCGAAGTGACATCTCCTCGTGCAGACGCAACTAACGAAGTACTATTTTCCAGCCCGACAAGACCGCCCTCCAGAAGAAGCGTCGTGCGATTCAAAGAAATCCCCGAGGTCTTTGAGGATCCTGAAAAGAACGAATTCTTTTCAAGAAGCCCATCAATCTTAACTCCAGGATCCCTGCCCGCTCCAAATGCACAGTCGACCCCATTCACCCCCTATCAGGAAAAAGACACTCCCGTTTTGGAAAAACCAACCCGGGAAAGGAAAAGGAACACTGTGCCACGCCGACTAGAACCAAGAAGTTCCTGCAGTGAAAATATAGTGAAGTGCGCGGAAACATCCAGCCCCTTTTTGAATTTGAAAATCCCCTATTGTGACTCCCCAACCCCGCCCTCGGCATCCGAAACATCCGACGATGAAAAACCCGTGTGCGAAAAACGAGAGTTTAAAAACATCGACAATAAATGGACCGAACCATTGACCTACAGACGAGACAATTACGCCCATTTCATTTCAGAGGACTGCGAGCCTATCGATTCCATCTCAAAACTATTAATCGCAACGGAAAAGATAGACATGCAGGACATCCGAGATAGTAAACCTTTAAAAGGACAAGTCCATCTCACGCTGTGTGGGAAATATAGGGTATACTCGATTGTAGCAAAAAAACGATGTTCGGATGAGTTAGATTGGAGAGACGTCACCCAAGGTTTAAAAAACTTAAAGTACGCCCTCACGTTGGACAATCAGAATCACTGCCGTATGGCAAATTCTGGCGACCTTTTAGGCTCTCTTCCACAAAACAAAATGGCGGAACTTGTAGCAGGAATATTCCGCGGTGGCGATATAAGAATCACCTTGTGTCACGGAAGAATCCAAGTTCCTCCATTAGAACTACGACCTAAAATAATATCCGAATTTCACAGTAGTCTTATAGGTGGTCATAAGGGCGTTACAAAAACGTATCGTAGAATACGCGAGCGATTCTATTGGCCAAGGCTGCGCGACGAAGTCACCGAGTTTATTCGGCAATGTAAAAGTTGTTTCGAGAATAAGCTTGCTAGGGCCCGTACGCGAGAACCCATGATCATAACGGACACACCGGCTATGCCTTTCGACAAAGTGTCCTTAGATACTGTGGGAAAACTTAGAACTACCCCTAATGGGAACCGGCACATTCTCACCATGCAAGATAATTTTAGCAAATATTGCATCGCCGTTCCCATTCCAGACATAAAAACCACCACCATTGCCCATGCAATAGCAACGAACCTGTTCGCCACATTTGGGGCACCCAGATGCGTGCTCACAGATAGGGGCGGAAGTTTCGTGAGCTCCTTGATGCGGAAGCTTGAAGGTATATTTGGTGTCAAACAGCTCACAACTTCTGGCTATCGACCCCAAACCAATGGAGCTCTAGAAAGAAGTCACATTGAATTGACGGATTATATTAAACACTACGCAAAAGATTTTGACGATTGGGATCGTTTGCTCCCATTTGCGATGTTTAATTATAATACGTCGATTCACGAGGCGACTGATTTTACTCCGTATGAATTGGTTTTTGGTCATATGGCTAGAGTTCCGAGTTCTTTTCCACAAGGACCAGAGCTTGAAACTTACGGGTCATACTTGAGAGATCTTGTCACTCGAATGAGCGAGCTTCAAAATCTAGCGGCTGGAAGCCTAAAAAGGGCAAAAAGTCGTTCTAAGGAATTTTATGATCGCAAGGCTCGACCATCGAATGTTAAGATTGGAGACCAGGTATATACCTACAAGGAGATAAGAACAAACAAGTTTGACAACAGAGCAAGCGGTCCGTATACTGTTGTAGACATTACCCAGAATAACAATGTTATTTTAGAAAATGAAAACGGCGATAGGTTCGCCAAACACAAAGATAAGGTATTGGTTACCCATTTGTAACCAATATCTCTCTAACACCAATATTAACATTTAATTCATTTTAGGAAAAGAAAATAAGATGAAGGGACCAACCGTTTTCCTTCCGATATGCCTAATCTCATTCCTAGTTCCGACAGCAGTTTGTGGACCTGACTCACCTCCAAGGGTGTCCGATGGGGAGCAGTTCCAAATCACTCCGTTGCCTATCAGTGCTGGAATATACTACGAGCATCTAGGAGTCGTTCGGAGGTCGGTAACGAATTGGAGAGTGACCATCTTCCTGGATATGGGTAGACAACACAGGCGCATCGACGACTTAAGGACTCGTATGGAGAAGCTGAGGCGTTACTGCTCATCCGAGAAGGATTGGTGCCACGACTTTGTGACGTTCCACCCGTGGGAGGACAAGTGGGAAATGGCCTTTGAACTACAGGAGCAGTTCCAAACCCAAGTTATGGAGTTGGAAAATAGCAAGCCTATCCTGCGCGATATTCAAGATCACCTTTTGGATGTACAATTCCCACTCCCTGGACCTTCAGTCAGCATCGACGAACTGGTACGAATATCCACAGTTACCGTCCTTTGTGTCAAACATCAGTTGAAAATTCTCCTCGACATCCCACTGCTGGAAAAATATAACTATCAGGCATTAAGAATGCATTCTCTCCCAACCATACAAGAAGCAATGGGAGATAGGACAGTAAGAGCCTACATTAAAAGGAAATATGATTACCTCGTCATAGATGAAGAACAGCATACCTATCTTCTGCTCACAGAACGAGATTGGAAGGCCTGCAAATCGACGACATCGTACCATGCTTGCCTGAATGGAATTCCTATTTACGACTTAAAGGAAAGACCAGCCTGCGAGCCTTCGCTCCTAATTAATCCAACCATTGACGAATTAAAAACCTGTGAAATCCAAATTACCACTAATCCTGCGTCATTCTGGAAGCCGTTAGCTACCCTCTCTAGCTGGCTGTATTCCTTTTCTAAGATAGAAGATGTCGTAATTATTTGCCACTCTGTAACCCCTGTTAAAATTAATCTCAATGGAACTGGAATTTTGAAATTGGCCCCCGGTTGCATGGCTAGAACTCAGGACACAATAATACCAGCATCTATTTCCCAGGCCGGACAGACAGAGATTATTTATGAGCCCGATTTACACTTGAATTTAACTGAATTGTCCCCAGTAATTTCTAACTACGGTTACTTATTAACCCCTACTGCTGACAGTCAAAAGAAAGACATGCTCGATTCAAAGTTTTCCACTTTCGAGGCAAATTCTCAAACTTTGGATGAATTGGAGAGACAACTAGAGGACTTTGCCATCAATCGACACATACGAGGGAACCAACAATTTCTCGTTTATGGATCCTACGTGGGAGTCTCTTTATTGTGCGTGCTCCTCCTTCTTTGCTGTTGTCGCCTGCCTTTAAAGCCGATAATATCTAGATTAGTCGGTCTCATACCAAAAAGGTCAAGAACAGGCTTCGTCGAAGTTTCAAGAAAAAGGAGAAGAAACAACCTACCGAAGAATAAAATTATTGACATCCAAGAGCCATCATCTTCAAAAGTAACTCCAGGGCCAGAAGAGTCATATTCTGTAATCGAGGGAAGAGATAAGTCTGCTACGTCCGAAGAACTACCATCACTGAAGACGAGATGACTGATAGAGTCCCAACCCAGGCGATGTTCCAAGAAACTACAGCAAGTCGAGAAAACAGATGCAAGGGACAGCATTCAATCCACACAACTTCTGTCCACCACACCGAAGACCATCATGAAGATGCGGATTCAACTCCCAACGCAGAAACTTCAGCCGGTATAATATCGTTATTATACTCAAGAATGTGTACCCCTTTTTCAGGTCAGATAAAGACAATTTAGAATTTTTATTAATTATCAATTCTGTTGACTAAACTGTAGCTACCATTCATCATCCATACACTCTTTAATCCAGGAAATTAATTAGGATTTTTTTTACTAAAAAAAAAAAAAAAAGAAAAAAAAAAAAAATTTTTTTTCTCAAAAATTTCAAAAACAAAATTGTATTAAAATTTTTTTATATATATATTTATTTTCATTCAAAAAGGAAAGAAAGGCAACTAATACTAATTACATTAAAAAATATATATAATCATAAAATAATTAAGAGAAGTAGGGAAGAAGGGGAATTAACCTACCTACATAAACTATCACTAACATTTTATCGCTAATTCTCTTATCCTATTTCTTAAACTACATTGGCACGTTGCGGCAGTATAGTCGGGCCCTCCTTCTTTGCTCCTGACGAACCTGCCGCCCCTCCGCCAACCCTCGATGACCCACCGTCTCCCATACCTCGTCGACAGGGACGTTGTAGCACTAAAAAAAAAAAAAAAGGAGTAAGTCTTCCTATCGCACACGAGCTCTTTTTAATACAAGAATTTTTTTGTTTAAAAAAAAAAAAAAAGGGGGAAATTTTCTTTTTTTTACCAATTGCCAGCGGGACTGGAAACAAATCATCTCCCCATCCAAGGGAAAAAACTCCTGTATAAAGGAGAGGAAATGCCCTTCCCGCAAGGCATAGGCCCCGAAGCATGGCGGCACCCGGTCCAAAAGATCTTTCAAAGGACTAAAAGGAAAAGTTTTTTTTATAAATAGAGTCGAAACCTGGTAAAAAGATTAATTAAAAAAAAAATATTTTTTTTATATATTTTTATATACACGTAATGAAACTTACATTTCCACCTCCTCGAGGCATTCAAATTCCCCACCTACCACGATTTTCGCATAGGCATTTTCCCTTTTGAGCATCGCCGGGTCCCGGAAGGAGCCCTAAAAGGAAAGGAACTAATTATTAAAAGCAAGGACAGTAAAGAAAAATAATTTTAAATCAAGAATAAGAGAAGTCAATTATTTACCGTCGCCCAAAATCCTCTATGCAGGTATTCTCTAGTGCTTTTGCGCCAGTAGTATTCCTGGCGCCAAATCATCCGAGAGTACTTGGCGGGAGGACTACTCCAGAGAAGCTCCTCGCTCAGAGCCCACCCCAGTGAAGGATCTTCTCTGGAGGGTGCCGGAACCCAAGGACCGTACTCCATTCCAATTCTAAAAAAAAAAAGAGCCATAAGAATATTACCGGTGCACAACTAAAATATTAACACTTAGAAACCCGTTTATCACTGCTCAAATCATCACTTTGTTTTTTTTTAGCAAAGTTATCCCAACAGAATTTTAATATGTATCGCTTCCCGACGTCTTGCAAGGAAATGCAATCTACGCATGTTATGACTTGAATTAATATTTAACGTTCATCTATTTTAATTTCCCACTTATTTGTCAATCAATTTAACGGAATTGGGTTCAACCCAGTTAATTTGCTAGTTAAACTTAATTGCCTCAATTTAACTAGGTTAGTTTGTTATCCGTACTCAATATTGTCTAATTAGTTGAATTTAAGCTAATTCTAATGAAGTTTATCTTAGCTTAGTTCACCTTAATTTATTTCGTTTACTTTGTTAGTTAAACTTAATTGCTTCAGTTCAACTGGGTTAGTTTATTTAGTTATATTCAATACTGTTTATTTAGTCGGTTTAACTGAACTTAGTTGGTTTTAACCTAATTATTTTGTTTTAATCCAATATGACCTAATTTGATTGAATTGATGTAGCTCGACCTAATCAACTTGCTTAGCTAAGTTTAATTTTGACTTCGCTTGGGTTGGTTGAGTTTGGTAAAGTTCGATTTAATTAAATGAATTATTCTAGTTCGACAAAGTTCAGTTGATGCAGTTCATTTCATTTTAGCCTAAAACTTGACGTAACTTATTTTAATCTAATATAGTTTAGTTTAGTTAATATCATTCAATTCGGTTTGGTTGGTCAGATCTAACTTAACTCAATTAGCTGAATTGAACTTGTTTTAGTTTAATCTAACCTGGTCAGTTTAAGCTATTCGAGATATTCAGTTTGGTCATTATACTTCCTTTAGTTTCATTTAATTTAGTTTAATCTAAGCTACTAATTTAGTTGGACTTAGTGTAGTTTGATTAGGTTTGAATAGTTTAATTAATACGGGTTAATTCAATTAGTTAGTTAAATTAGTTTAACGAAATCAAGTTTAATTTAGTTACTTAATTGAATTTAGTTTAGTCATGAATGTAGGAGCGTGCATCGGGAAATTGCTTAACCCATCACATTAATTTTACACAGAATCTAATGTTTATTATGATTACAAATATCACAAAATACGTTTTAACAAAATTCTATTTACACTTTTGAAAAATATTTACTTCATCATACTAAAGGCAATGAAAATTTTCTAAGTCCAAACAAAAAAAAAAAATTTTTTTTGACACATAATTTAGTATTTACAATGACTTTAAATGATGCAAAATACGTTTTAACAAAATTCTATTTACACTTTTGAAAAATATTTACTTCATCATGACAAAGGCAATGAAAATTTTCTAAAAAAATTTTTTTTGACACATAATTTAGTATTTACAATGACTTTAAATGATGCAAAATACGTTTTAACAAAATTCTATTTACACTTTTGAAAAATATTTACTTCATCATGACAAAGGCAATGAAAATTTTCTAAGTCCAAACAAAAAAAAAATTTTTTTTTTGACACATAATTTAGTATTTACAATGACTTTAAATGATGCAAAATACGTTTTAACAAAATTCTATTTACACTTTTGAAAAATATTTACTTCATCATGACAAAGGCAATGAAAATTTTCTAAGTCCAAACAAAAAAAAAAATTTTTTTTTGACACATAATTTAGTATTTACAATGATTTTAAATGATGCAAAATACGTTTTAACAAAATTCTATTTACACTTTTGAAAAATATTTACTTCATCATGACAAAGGCAATGAAAATTTTCTAAGTCCAAACAAAAAAAAAAAATTTTTTTTTGACACATAATTTAGTATTTACAATGACTTTAAATGATGCAAAATACGTTTTAACAAAATTCTATTTACACTTTTGAAAAATATTTACTTCATCATACTAAAGGCAATGAAAATTTTCTAAGTCCAAATAAAAAAAAAAAATTTTTTTTTGACACATAATTTAGTATTTACAATGACTTTAAATGATGCAAAATACGTTTTAACAAAATTCTATTTACACTTTTGAAAAATATTTACTTCATCATGACAAAGGCAATGAAAATTTTCTAAGTCCAAACAAAAAAAAAAAAAAATTTTTTTTTTGACACATAATTTAGTATTTACAATGACTTTAAATGATGCAAAATGCGTTTTAACAAAAATTTTAAAATAAAATTTTACCTCGATGGACTTTGTAATCCGTCAAGAAGCCGCAGCGCCTCGATGCAGGCTTCCATTCTTATCAATGCTTCTTTTTCACTATTCGATGCACTTCGGTTTAATTTGTCCACTTCACACAACACGAAATATTTGGATAGGAACTCTCTCCTGAGGTCGCCTTGTTCTACCCCGGAGAGAGCCTTGTAGACCACACTAGCTTTTAAGAAAGCATCATTACCCGAAATGTTTAAACTTTCTCCCTCTTTACCCACTCGCCTGTTCATTTTTAATAAATTGTCTCTCACTTTTCCCACTTCGAGTCTCTCTATCATCATTCCTAATCTCGACACTTCTTCCTTAAATTCATCCATTTTTTTTGCCCTAATTCACTTTCACTCCTGTCTTCTACACTTTCACTTATTTTCGCCTTTTTTTATATATATACCTAACACCAAAAAAAAAAAAAAAGAAAAAAGAAAACACGAAAACAAAGATCGCAGGATTCTACGAGGTAATTAATGCTATGGTTGTCACCAAACTGAATTGCGGGGACCTGCGTCTGGACCTCGATGACGCGACGTCGGGCCCTTATCACTGTAATCCTATACCATACTATCGGAACACAGTGGTAAGGTAGTGCCTTGAGAAAATACTGTAACTAATAGAATGTTTTAATAAATTTACAAGAAAGCTCTAAACATCGAATTAAAGATAGAATAAGGAAAAACTCATTTCTCGAAAATCATAAAGTAATCCATATGCACCCAAATTCGTTTCCACCGCGGTGAGTTTTCGGGGACGAAAAACGGGAAAATCCTCGGTGGGTTGTTACGGTATAACCTCACAGTAACATTCAAATAAAAGAAAATTATTCAAAATTGAGATTTATTTAATTTGAATAATTTTATTCTTTTTTTGCGAATAATATAGTTGAAAGGTGATATCCTCGGATATCACCAAGTATGAGCTGCGTCAGCATCGCATCGGAAACGAAGTTGGCTTACTTGAGCATGTTTCCTTTATAACTAACAAAAGGTTAGTTAATAGAAAATTTATGAATTTCGGGAAATCATCGAATATTGATTTAAATGCCACCTGTAATAATTTTACGATTACTTAAATAATAGTTTTAACCACGACCAGCACAGTTCGTATAATTAAATATTAGCAACAATAAATTTCAATGGGCGCAACGAAATGCAGCACCAAGCAAATATTGGTTACAGAATTTAAAAAAAAAAAAAATCAATTTTACTTTCGCCAAAATAATCCAAACTTCCCGAAACTGTTCCCCTTTAATTCCAGCCGATGTAAAATGTAAAATGGAGAAACAGCATGCGTTTTCTCCTTAAAATATTGGATAAAGCCTGTTGAAAGTGGTCAAATCGGAATGGCAACTACTTAAAAAAAATAATAATAAGCCTTGACGCAACATTCCCAATTTGAAAAATCACGAATAGTAATGTTGCGAGTGTTGCGACCCATAAAACGAAGCTTGCGGCATCCGCCTGGACGGTTTCCGCTGGACCGCAACATTCCCAATTTGAAAAATCACGAATAGTAATGTTGCGAATGTTGCGACCCATAAAACGAAGCTTGCGGCATCCGCCTGGACGGTTTCCGCTGGGCCGCAACATTCCCAATTTGAAAAATCACGAATAGTAATGTTGCGAATGTTGCGACCCATAAAACGAAGCTTGCGGCATCCGCCTGGACGGTTTCCGCTGGACCGCAACATTCCCAATTTGAAAAATCACGAATAGTAATGTTGCGAGTGTTGCGACCCATAAAACGAAGCTTGCGGCATCCGCCTGGACGGTTTCCGCTGGGCCGCAACATTCCCAATCTGAAAAATCACGAATAGTAATGTTGCGAATGTTGCGACCCATAAAACGAAGCTTGCGGCATCCGTCTGGACGGTTTCCGCTGGGCCGCGGCATTCCCAATTAAAATTTAATGTGCATCAGCGTCGTAGAGCATTTAAATATGGATGATGGGTTGAATGTTGAACGTATGGGTTATGTATATGCATTTCGCAATAATTTTGTTGTAATTTTGTGATCGTGATCCGTCTAATTGTTGTAAAATTCATACACTGACAAAATTAACTGAAAGAATAATAAGAAAAGAAATTTTGAAAATATATAATGCGACAATAAGTTAAAAAAAAAAAAAATTATTAATAATAATTTCCACTACAAATCAGTATAAAATGAAAAGAAAATAATTTGTTCTATAAAATAAAACAATGAATCGAATTAAAGGTAAAGAAATAAAATAATCTGTAATTATATCGTTCAGACCCACACACCTTTGGGTGGCTGTGGCAGTGCACGCACACACACACGAACTCTTTGGGACAATGCTAACTGTAACAAAACGCACACAGACGTGATGTGCATAGTACATACCACCCACACATTGTAAGCCTTCACTCGTTGCTTCTTCTCCTTCGTTGCATCCTTCCCTCTTCCCCTGGGCCCTATGTGCTTGCCAAACAAACGCACGTGCGATGATTCAAGCTAGGTATTATTTCTTTTAAAGCACAACGAAATAAATTAAAATTATTTATTTCAGAGAATTATTTGCAGAATTAAAAGGATTAAAAGATGTTTCTGGAATTGCCAAAATAATTGCAACCGAAACATTATCATGAACACTACTGCATTGTTGCTTATAGGTAATTTCGAAAATTATTTATAACAATAATAGCAATAAACAAAAAAAATATATATATATATCTTAATAAATAAATTTTTTTTTTACTTTCTACAATTCATGATTGGAATCTTTTTGGAAATGAAAACTATTCAAAAGGTATCATATTTCTGCAAACTAATTTCCGTTCTCACGCCTAGCGCAAAAATCCAAAGTCAGCAAAATTCGCATTGACCAATGGGCCTATAGTTCCTATCCCACTTCTACTCCCACAAACCACCTCTTCTGCCCCAATATCTTCCCCAGATTTAGAAGCAAGGAATAAAATGCTTGAATGAAAATTTCAAAATTGCAGTACAACTTTTGCTCTCTAAGTAGACTCCTCGTGGAGATACTCGCGGATTGTAAAATGCCGGGACGCGCCCGTCTGTTGATCGACCCCTAGCCTGACAGACCACTGCAAGACAGTGTCTAGGATCTAGGACAGACGAAAATAAATAAAAAGGTAAAAGCTTCACGAGAGTGAAGCCCGACCAAAATTTTAATTATTTTCGTTATTTCGAGATTTAAAAATTAAAAATTAAATTTTGACTCGCGAATTTATTAAAAAAAAAAAAGAATTACATAAATCAATTTAATAGTGAATTGTTTTGTGTGTGTGAATTGTTTAGGCCATCCAAGGATAATTGCCTAAAACAATAAAATCTGTGAAAACAGTTTAAAATTTGCCCGCCGAGCATCTCAAAACTCAGGCGGTAGTGTTAAAAAAAAAGAAATTAAGCATAAGCAGAGAGGGTGAGTCTTGAAAACATTGTATCGTTCCAAGTAATTTTTATCTATGTATTAATTTTTCTTATCCTTGATTTAAAATAAATTGTATTTCTTATTCAAATTCTCGTTTCTTTCTGTCTTAATTATTTCTATCACATTTAAATTGAAAGGATGTTGCTTGGTAAATACTTCTAAAAGAGATAAACGGACCCCATAAAATAAAAACAGGGCCGTCCGGCCCTGGCAGCTTGATTCCTCCGGCGAATCATCGCAGGCGCGCATTAGAATTTTCTTTCTCCCGGTAATTAATAGCGTAAATTTTAAAATTGAAAATTTTAGGATTGGTAATTCTTAAATTAAATATTTTAAATAATTTTGGTTCGTAACAACCGAATCAACAACTGCTCCGAAAAAAGGGGATAAAGTCTGCAACGTCCGAAGATATACCATCAGTGAAGATCAGATGACTAAACCGAAGGGTTAAGTTCCAAGCTGCATGGAATCCAGTTAGAGAAGACTTCCATGAAAATAAATCCACAACCATCCTCTCGCCAACAGTTTCCACTAAACAACACAGCAAGACAACAAGGAAGATCCTCAACTTGAAGAGGTTAGTGCTGACAACTACCCTAATAGAAATCCAAAATTACCGCTCGAGGCATCTTTGGTTTCGCAAGTGTTAAAAAAAATATAAAAAATGAATAAATAAAAAAAATAAGATAAAATAAAAAAATAATAATAATAATAATAATAATAATAATAATAATATATATTTACCATTAAAAAAAATATATATATATAGAATTTTATAGATAAAGAAAGAAGTATTAAATACGCATGATACGAATTTAATATGAAAAGGTTTTATTTTCATCAATATAAGGGTAATTAAAATATATACGTACCTATATTTCTCTTGATTCAATTTCTATATTTCAAAAGGAAAGTAACTACTATTAATACGAATTCAATATAAAAAATTTCTCATAATGCTAATATAAGGACTTTGTTTAAATTTCATTACTACTTCACTAAGATTTCTATGTTACATAAAATAGAGTAGTTTAAGAATTTATTCAGTATATAATCTAAATATTAAATTTTAGCTACCTCCGATGAAATAAATACTTTATAAGATATATATATATATATATATATATATATATATATATATATATATATATATATATATATATATACATCTATGCGTGAATATATATGTATGCGTATGTGTATATATGCATATATTGAGAAGATTTGTTGATAGGTTGTTTAAATAATTATTACTAATTTGCGTGTTAATTTAGTTTTATTTTATATACGACCACTACGAGCACTGAAACGGAGTAACCCATGTTTGGTTTCCTAATCTAATTCATGGATTCGGACCCATAAACCGTCTCACAAACCGTCTCTCCCCCAACTAAGCGAACATTGAGCGGACCAGGCGTCCGAGAGTTGGGTAACCGTAGAACGTATGTACAGCTCCTGCATCTCCAGACGTACGGACCTAATTGATGAATTACCCTCTGTGAAAGATCGTGAATGACGTCCGCCTGAGAAGCAAAATATATACAATTAACATTTTTAAGCTTGTTGAGATGCATAATGTAATATAAATATTTAATAACATACCCGATAAGGTCCCATTGCGATAATACGGTCCACCTCATCCAGAAAGACTTGGGTATGATTAAGACTATCCGCATCCTTCCTCTCTTGGAACAATTTTACATGAATCATTTCATGTAACATGGTGCCAATCAGCTCTTCTTCAGGGAGAAGCCTATGAATCTCCCAGCTTATACGAACCTCGCGCGCGGGCAAGTCGGTGCACCCTGAGGTGGAAGTCATCTGCTGCCCCCGTCGTATAGTATAACCCGCAGTTGCGAGCCTCCCGTTGAAATATATCTCATCTAATCGGTCAAATAACGGTGCGAAAAGAAAAAATGTAAATTTAAAAATAAACAAATTGCAGTTAGGTAATTAATGAAAAAACATGAATTTTCGAGGTGGAAAGGTGATGTTATTCCTACTCTCCTGCTAGCGAGTCTATTCTTATCGCTTCAGACTATTTTTCCCGTATTTTTAGATAATCATACTAACCAAAAATTAAAAAAAAAATTTCGGTATTCAAAAAAAAAATCAGTGGAATCTCCCCTTAAGGAATATTTGAAGATTTTGGTTGAGTTATTAATAGACAAAAAGGTCAAGAAAAGCAAAGTTTTACAATCAAGTTGCCTAAAATTAACAAATTCCGAACTGCCCCACTTTAGAGCCGTTTTTGGGCCATTTCCAGGCGGAATCCGTATTGCGCCGGAGTAGGAAAAATGTTGAAAGTAGGGATCCGAGGAATACCCCGGTATACTTTAAACAAAAGTTGGTCAACTTTTGTAAAAGTTATTAACAAATTCCGAACTGACCCACTTTAGAGCCGTTTTTGGGCCATTTCCAGGCGGAAACCGTATTGCGCCGGAGTAGGAAAAATGTTGAAACTAGGGATCCGAGGAATACCCCGGTATACTTTAAACAAAAGTTGGTCAACTTTTGTAAAAGTTATTAACAAATTCCGAACTGCCCCACTTTAGAGCCGTTTTTGGGCCATTTCCAGGCGGAATCCGCATTGCGCCGGAATAGGAAAAATGTTGAAGCTAGGGATCCGAGGAATACCCCCGTTTACTTTAAACAAAAGTTGGTCAACTTTTGTAAAAGTTATTAACAAATTCCGAACTGCCCCACTTTAGAGCCATTTTTGGGCCATTTCCAGCCGGAATCCGCATTTCGACGGAATAGAAAAAATATTAAAGCCCTGACTACAGAGGACAATGCGATACTTATTAGACAAAAATTGGCTGAATTTCGCGATAAAATTATTAACAATTATCTCAATATGAGTAAATATCATTGCCTAGCGCGTGAAGTATCGCCAGCGAGCGTCGTTGAATACAGCCGTCGCCGCCGACCACGTGAGGTGCCTGCCAAGCAAGCACCAACGATTGCATAAATGCTGTCGGATGTGGCAACCGTCCCTACATAAACTTAGACTATTCCCTCTAAATTTTAAGGTTTACAGGGACAATAACTAATTGTAAATTTTATAAGCTACAAATCCACAATTTTTAGTTACAATACTCAATTAAGGTGTCTTTGAAATAGTAATTAAATTATTTGAGTATTGCAGAGAATAATAATTTTAAAATTGAAACGAATTATCAAATTTCACTAAAATAGGTTGTATATAAAATTTTTTAGAAAATTAAATTCTATTCTACCTGAATGATTTAATACTCTCGTTCTTAAATTATTTTGACAGGAATTAATTAAAAAAAACCCACACATTTTATTATAAATAAACAAATAAGGGATTTTTCTTTATTTTCTCTCTCAGCGGCTATATTAATCAGGATAGGGTAAGTGTACTAATTCCTGTGGTATTCTGGTCAAGACGTCTTTTAACTATAAAATATGATTTTAATATTGATCAAATTGAACTTATGACTTATTAAATTTGTAGTTTGTGTTATTAAGATACGTTTACAATAAATAACATTTCTAAAATATAATTTATTTTAATAAATTTAATGAATAAAAAATAATATTCAATGCGTTTAATTCTGCTCGTTCGTGTCAGTTGCTGCGTTAATTCAATTCCTGTGGGTCGGTTTCTGCGCATAATTTTGTGCTTATGTGTATAATACCGCAAACAAAACAATGTATGATTTGTTTATAAATTATTTAATTTAATTTTTTTTCTAATTATAAAGAGTTCAGTAAATTACAAAATCGATCTCCACAATACGATGTCACGACGAAACGATAAATTACATTTAACAAAAAATGGATAGTCAATTGTAACCAGTCTTAGTTGATTTTCTGAGGGCGCAGAAATTAAATCAAGCCCAAATTCTGTGTTAATTACTACTCTTAAAAATAAAATACAATAACAGATAAAAATAAACTAAAGTTTAATTTTTCTTTTAAAACAAGGTATTCTTTATCTAAAGTTATCATAATAATAACCACTTTAAGTCTAAAAACAATAATAAAGCCTTTTTATGAAGGTATTTTTGCACTGCCATCAATGTTAACAATGAAAATAACTAAAACCTTGCACACGTCAACTTTTAATTAAAATAAAATACATAAATGTGACGCGATCTGAAGAAAGGGACCTTAGAAGCAAAAAATTATAGGTTATGTTTGCAATTTTTGAAATAATAATACAAAAAGAGAATCAACTGTCAATATAAATCAGTAATGTTTAGATCTTCATTACAATTAAAATATTTAATAAATACTGATTTTAATTTACAGTAAGTAAAAAGAAACTTTTAATCAACAAAAATGTAACACTAACATAACCTTAAAGTGACTTGCTTCTAAGGTCCCTTTCTTCAGATCGCGTCACAAATATTAAGTTTTGGTATATACTTCCTATATCTATTTTAAAACTTACATCATTAGGTAATTTTTTAAAAAAATTTAAAATTATGTGTGCCCTGAACAAATGTATTCACTTAAATTATTAAAATGCCGCAGAAACTAAAGCACCCGCAGCAATTGACGCACTTACCCTATGTATTCTAAGAGGAAACATAAATTTAATTGCCTGTTGTTTTTCCATTTTCAAGTTTAAATGGGGGGTATTTGAAAATATGATTTTATTTCAACTCGTTAAGAGGCGCAGATAATTTTAACGAGGCAAGTTATGCCTATTTAGAATCACGCACATTTAGTTTAGTGTTACGCGTATCGGTATTGTCAAATTACTCTCTAGAGGCGCCTTAACATTTTAGACTATAAAATAGGTGACGAGTGGTAAAAAAAATATAACAAAATATTTAATTTCATTTGAAGAATCTCTTCAATAAGATTTAATTTTTTTTACCTTCTAAAAATGAATTTATTTTAAGTTTAATCTAGAAATTAATAAAAAAAATTAAAGTAATTTGAACTATTTATATTTTCCCATCAACTTCTCTTTTAAAACTTCCATTTTGTAATTACTTTTGACAATCATGTTGTTTCACAAAATTCGTAGTTTTTTTTTGCATAATTTCTATTTATTTATCACAATTTCAACAAAATCGGAATCAAGAGGGTTTCTTTCATTTTTATTAAACAATATAAAGTGTTGTTAAAAACATTTTGTCGGACAAATCGAATTTCCATAATATCTTTATTTATTTCTAACAAAATTGGAAAATTATTTAACAAAATGTTAAATATTATTTAAAAAAAAAAGATTAAAAAAAACTGGAATAATTTCTTAATTTTTAAACATAATCTTTAATAAAAAATTTTATTTTATTTTGATAAATGACAAATGTTTTGGCTCAATTAACTTTTTTCTCTGTATTTTTTTTAAATCTGATACTGAAAATAATTAAGAATAAAAATTGTACATCTTTAATTAACTATCAATTGTATTCTTTTAATAGTTGACAAAGATTATTGATTAATTTATAATGAATGAGAATATAAATTAAAAATTTAATTCGTAACCATAATTGTTGTAGTTTCTGTTTGGTTTTTGTTTCTTAAATTGTTGTAATTTTCTTTTCAACTGTTTTGAATTTTTAATTAATGTATTGAAAATCATCGAACTATTGCAAAAAGAAAGATTTTTATCGAAAAATTTAATAATAATAGAATTCCTTCACAAAATTCCACTGTTTAGGAAAGTAACTTAAATCACGCCGAAATTTTGTTTAAAATTAAAAGAAAATTCTAATTAAATTCTTCTGCGAAAAGCAGGTACGTAGATTGCTACCGTGAAAACTCTTTAAATCATTCACGCGCGCGTAGGACTTTGCTAGTAAATAAATGATTGAGTATGTTTTTTTTTGTAATTGGCATGGTGTTTCGCTGCGTTAAAATGAGAAGAAAAAGAAAATTTTATAGTTTTACCTTGCGTTATAGGATCGAGTCCAACTAAAATCCCGCACTTGCTTTCTAACTGTAGCACTAGATTAAAAGAAAAACGATTTTAAAAAAAACACGCACAGAAAAGGATAAAACAAAATTATTATTCGCAAGTATTATTGCTTCACCACTCCCGAAAACCGATGCGCACTTCAACAAGGCAAGCGTAAGTGGTAATGCAGCTAATTGTAAGCACGTTTCGGGCAATAGCCGACGCACTCACGGCAACAGTCAACTCCCACTCTTCTCCAACAGCCACAGACCCATTAGGCCTAATGTGTAGTTAACGAGCATCGGCGACGTGACTTTTCAATAGAGAAATGATTTTCTTCCAACCTTAGACTTCTAAAATTGATTTTCTCTATTGCCGCAAAAAAAAAATTTCAATTCTAATCGAAATGTTATTAAATTATAACCATAGACAAATTAGAAGTTAAACATGCTTCACTTTTTACAATAAATTAATTTAATATTTTATTTTTAATATTCGTAATTTTTTTAAAAAAAAACTTTTACTCATTTAATAATATAAAATTTCTAAATAATGGTAAAATAAAAACAATTTTAAAAACTTTAATTTTCAGTAAACAATTTATTATTAACTAATTAATTTCAAACATTTTATGAAACTTAATTATTATTATTATATACTTATTAATGAGTATAAAGTATTTATGCTTAATAATAGTTTCATATTAATAAAAAAAGGGGAAAATGACTTTAGTTATTATATTTTTATTTTAAATAAAATAGAAGAAGAATTTCAATTATAGAAGAAAAGTCTCAAATCAAGATAAATGGTTTAAATCATAGACATGAGATGAAAGGTTGTAATCTAACCAAAATATTCTTAAATGAATGAGAAAATTCCTCTTATTTAAAGGATGGTTAGAAACCACCTTAGAAAAAAAAATAAAATGTGAAATTAATTGTTAAGTGGAATTTTAGTCTTAGTTTGAGATTTATTTTTTTTTCGATGCAGGTTTTTAATATAAACGTGTTCCAATGATCAGAGCAAATTTAAAAAAAAATTTTTTATTATACACATACTAAAATAGCTGCGTGTTTAAAACTAAGCCACGTAGAGCAGTGTCTAGTTACCCACAGCGCCATTCAACACTCCGACCGCCATAAATCTTGTTGAGACCCTAACGCACTTATAACGACCGGCAAGAAACGAAAATCCTAAATAAGACGTAATAGTTCTTTTCTTTCTTGGACTCTAACTTTCATTTCCTTCTATCAGAAAGATTTTATTTATTCCAAGATTTTCTGTCTCGTCTCAACAACAGTTAATTCTTGTGGACTCAAAATTTATAATCTTAATTATTTGAATACAATTTTGATCGGGTTTATAGAGGAGTGTAATTGTTAAAAAAGAGGTTTTATTTTATTTTAGATTTCTTAATGAAGGAATTTTATTAAAAGTTTAGAAAATAGTCGAATTTTAAGGATTTTATGGAAAGTTTTATAAATGAAAGAATTTTGTCATAGGAAGTAAAAATAATTGACTCCTTCAAAATATTTTATTGTTTGTAAACACAATTCAATTTTTCTCAGAATTTATTGCAATTTACTAACTAACTCAGGGATATATAAAAAAATTATATAACGTTCCTAATTTATTTATTTACCAATTTCTTAAGTATTTTAAATTAATTGAAAACAACAATAACTTCCTTAATCATTATTATTTTTCCGTAGAAATTAATATTTATCTTAGCTTCTTTGAATTTCTTTATTAATTTTATCTTTTAAATTCAATTATTCAAAAAAAGTTTTCACGCAGTAATCCTTCCAATGTTAGATTATTATCCAAATTAATACAATTTCCATCAAAATTCACTTTCAAATCAGTTTTATTATAAAAATTGATTTAATCGATTTACATTCTACGAGAACTTCATTAACAACTGTAAAAAAATAATTAATTTTTAGGAATTTATTTAGGAATTTTGCTGAAAACTATTATATAAAAGAAATCTATAACAATTTTTCAAAATTAATTGAAAACTTTGAACAATTTAATCAAAAAAAAATTTTTTTCCTTATCTCATAATTTGTAAATCTACTATTTTAATAAAATTTCCAAAAAGTGTTGAATTATTTAAAAACAATTTTGACAAAATTCTACAGGAATATTCAATTGTTTTCTTAAACAATAAAAATTTAATAGGAATTGAATTATTAAAAATAGAGTTTCTCAAAATTTTTTCTAAAGGAATCAATTATTTGAAATTTTTTTTGTAAAATCCTCGCAATATTTGATTACTTTTATAAATAGTATAACTCATTGCAGAAATGGAATTATGTTTAATATAATTTTGGTCAAATTCCTCGAAAAATGCAATTGTTCATAAACAAAAAAAGGAACACACAATTAAAATGGGCATTTTCTTTTACAAAACTAGAGAAAATTCTCGGGCTCGCACAACAATACGCACTTCGGTACGACAAATTATAACCTGAATCTCTGAAATGCTTAATGCAGCGACGCGGTTGGGTTGGTGACAAGTGTATTCACGATGACGTCACGGACTCAGCTATTGTCGTGATTACCGGGCCTGCCATTAGGACATTCCGCATGTACCTGGGGGCCAATGGGAAGATCTCCAGACGAATTACAACGATTCTCTCTACTTTCTAATTTTCTCTAAATAATTTGAATTTTATTGTATGTAAAATTTTCAGACTCATAAATATTCCTCAAACAACATTTCATAGAACTACATTTGGTCGAATGTCATTTTAACTGAATAGTATTTAATTTTTTTTGCATGCAAGTTTAGTCAAGTCATAACTACCGGTAAATATTTATACTTGATTTTAATATTTTGAAAATTCAAACCAAAATAAACTCTCATAAGCAAATCACTAAACGAGAAATGAATATAAAAGAGAAAGGGAAGAGATTTTAATTAATTGTCTGACCTACCACTGATATTACATCCACTAATATTAAATTTTAACATTTTACAGTCTATGTAGATCGATTTCTAATAAAGATTATTTTAATTTGAAAATGAAATTATCAAATAGCATATTTTGTGAAATTCGATTTTTCTCGTATGAGAGGATTAAAATATCTTTAATTCGGGAAATTGATATTGATATTTCGGGTTGCAAATTGATATTGAAATCTGTTAAGAGGTTTTGTATATTTTAATGTTTAAGGCGATACGAATTGGGAATTTAACTCTGATTGGCTTCCGGCTACGTGCCGTAATAATTATTTCTTTAATATTAATACTGAAATTAAAAGAATTTGATATATATTTTAAGGTACTCTCTAAACCCTACTTGTGATTGTTGTCCGCTGCAGTTGTAACCTGTAGCCATCAGTCTCACTGGGGGGGGGTTGGTGTCTGGGATTTAGTTACAAAAAGTTCCACACTACAAAATTGCGTAATATAATTTTCTTTAATGTCAAATAATTAGTTTTGTAATTTATTAATTAACATATTTTTATCTGGAAAACTTCTTTATGTTAATTTATTAACATAATTTTGAATATTATTTTCTAAAAAAAATATATATATAGCAATACTCCCATTAGTAAAAAAATCATAGAAGAGAAAGGGCTTGTACACTATGCTAGAACCAGTCTTCCTCGCTCTCTTCGGCACTAGCACCCACATCATTTTCCTCAGGAGACTTGTTGTCATAATCTCCGGTCAAATAGCCCTCCGGACCGATCATTTCCCACGATCCGGACAACTCCACGTTATAGATCTGAAAGCTCGAAGTACTCCTAGAGAAGCTCGAACTTTAGGTAACGACAAAGCGGGGACACTTACCAATTGCCATGAGCCAGCCTGCCTGAATACACCCGCCGCAGTTTAAAAAAAACCTGAACAAATGTCAGTCGGAAAGAACTGTCCTCGGAAGAGAATCCTTCTTTCGGCGGAAGCATGAGGAGCGACCTAAACAAACTTAAAACAAACAGGTTAAATAAATAGTACTGATAAAAAAGGAGGGGGAAGGAGTTTAATTATTAAAACTAACCAGGTTTCCGTTTTTGGAATAGAATCCATGCTGTTTCGCATCATCAACCGCGATGACGGATGGTTGACCAACAAAAGATGTCTAAAATTTTTCTAGAAAACAAAAGGAAAGGGGGGACACATATTACAGATAACATAAACACAATTGAACCGGGGTACATATAGGTAAAAAAATGTACAAACTCACAGTGGCCCAGAATCGCCTCACGTTATATTTTCTCCAAACAACACTCCAAGAATACTTTTGGTGCTAGCAGCTTCGTGAGTATGGCCTAACACCCACAGTATTCCGCAAAAACCCACTAAAATACCAGGCCTCGTTCGAATTTTGCCTTAAGGGAGCCTCTTCCCATTGACCAAAGTTAACCATGAATCTAAAAAAGAAAAAGAAAAAAATATGATATGTATATAGGAATAAATTGATTTGAAGTGAGAGGCTCATAAAATTACAATAATTAAATATTGCGGTAAGAGTATAATTAAAATTAACACTTCTATCCATATTTAATGACAGGGTCGAAATTTCGAACATAGAACCAAATAGAATATAAATTAAGAGGATGCACAACTTACCCTCTGTCCGGTCCGCGCTGCAAGCAGGCATTTTTCGCCTCAAAATACCGTTTCACCTTGGCCGCAAAAGACATCAGGTTACTCCTGGATTCATCTACAGCAATTTCGTCAATAGAAAACCCCTTGTGACGACAAACCTGTCACCGGGGATTAACCTGCATATTTCCCTGCCTCGCCTAATTATATCCAGGGTATTTTCCACATTATCACTCGAAGATCAATCACGGGAGTAAGAGGGAAGACAATCCTCTCTATCCTCATACTGGGGAACGATTTCTCGGCTAACGACAGACATTTTGGCACTCCTAATTACAATCAATGAAGGGTCGTATCACTCACTCTCTGACCGCACTCCAGTCGGAAGGAAAGCCACAAGAGCACTGAACTGCTGGAGTGAGGTACTGGACCGCTACGCACTTCACATTGACATTACGTCATTAAACTGACGGTTCTCAATTGCGTTCGTACTACTTAAAGATGTGCGGGCGCAGGGTCAATTATTCGAGAAAATTAAAAAAAAAATTTTATATAATAACAATAACAATTAAATAAATAAGACATGTTATTTGTAAGGCAGCTTTCAAAATGTATGCTTTCTGCTTTGCATTTGAAATTAAATTTTGAAAGCTATTCTATGTTTGTACTTAAGATTCTTTTTTTGAAACCATCTAGTACTTAATAAGTAATTGGGTTTGATACCCAATATATTATTATTGTATCCTAATCATATAATCAGAGTTTTGATTAATAATTCGACAATAACGATAACTACTTAAAGGAACTAAGGCTGTACAGAAGCCACTACCACTATGCTCATATTATATAAAATTGTATAATTATTTTCGATATATTGAAGAAATTTTGTTAAAACATCGCTCTACTACGTGCATCTCTAAGTTCAAGGCATCAAGGTTTTCGGGGACGAAAACTGGAATTTTCACGGTGGATTGTTAGAATACTAGTTCTTTGAAAAGAGTTATTTGGCAACCATGTAGAATAAATATTAATTTTAAATTATATCCAGCATATAAGAACGTCGAAATGCGGCGACGCTGTGCCTAATGATATTTGACACCCTGATAACGCCGAATACCTCATCATGAGAATGCCTTTAACTAAGAAATGCTTATAGAAATAATTAGAAGGACAAAAGAAATTATTATTTCTTTTCTCCTTCTGCTAAATAATAAATATAGTAAACAATTATTAATAATTGTATCGGCGCAATCAATGCTGCCTACATCGAACCTTGCAGCCCATAAGCTGTAGACCACAGCTTCAAAACAAACGCACGTGCGTTACAGCTGACGCAAACTACAAGGCTTGCATTCCTTATGACATTTGAACTGACGAATCAAGTCAGATGCACATAAAAACAATTAACAATAGTTAAACATCTTGTTGTAACATTCTTGTTACAACAAAATGCCGGAGGACATTAGGTTGTATGTACATGTATATATATATATATATATATATATATATATATATATATATATATATATATATATATATATATATATATATATATATATATATATATATATATATATATATATATATATTGCTCAATATGTAAAATAACAATAAAATTGCAATAATTAAATTATATGCACTATAGTAACTAAGATAAATAATAATTTTATTAATTAAACAATATAATTATTATTTAAATACTTAATTATTTCAAAAAATAATGTCTCAAAAAGTATCATATTAACAGACCGTTTCCGTTCTCACGGACCTGCCTTGAGATCCAAAACGTCAGCAAAAATATAGACCAATGGGACTACGATTTTCGTCTACTCTTTACTCCTACTACCTAAAATTTTCCGTCTTCCCCACTTTTTGCACTAAAGGTAAGGGTTAGAGGCTTGTCGCGAAATATCAATCATCGCAGTACGAATTCTCGTTTCTTCTCGAAAACACCTCTCCTGGGTCTAACCCGGCAAGTGTTTTGAGACAGAGAAATTTCGCGAAAAAGGCCCGTCCGCGACACGGAACTCGAATTGCATGATTTAGGGCAGACGTTAAAATTCACAAATTCTCCGAGCCGGTGGAGTCGAGTGCGGGCTGATTTTGGAGAGATTCTGAAATTATTAATATAATTAATAATTCTGAAATCTCGTTATTTATAACCGGCCGGTTGCATAGATATTGCCCGCGTCCGTCTCAAATATCAGTGGCCCACGAGCGCGATCAAAACTAATTATTGAATTATCGGTTGCATAGATATTGCCCGGACTAATTCGGTAAAAGGTAGATCCGCAGTGAGTTTTACACAGTTGTGTGAGAAGGCCGGTTGCATAGATATTGCCCGCGTCCACTCACCACAAGTGCAACCTCGAAACCAAAAGAAAATTGCGCGTATCATACGTCTCGATTTTCAGTAAAAGCAAAAGAATTTTCGCCCGACGGAGGTTTGTGATTCAAAAGAGGAATAGCTCCGCCGGTAGTTTGTAAGTAAATAAATATCGTTTCAGTCACATATTCTAACACACACACTTTCTAGTTGTAACACACTATAACCATTCTGTATTTAAAAGGTATTTTACTGTTTAAAAATAAACCATCTATTCGTAACATCAATTTCTTTACTTACCTAACTAAACCTAAAATTCAAATCATTATTAAAATAGTGCATGTAACGAATCAGAAGGCAACTTTTAAAAGTAGAATAGCGTCCCCACAAAATAAACAAGGTCTTTCGGACCTTGGCAGCTTGGAGCCTCCCCAAATAAGAATTTAGAGCCATCTCAAAAGCTCAATATTTAAATCAATAAATTCTCGTTTGTAGCACCCTCACAGTCACTTTCCCTGAAGGTGAAAAAATCAGCTTAGGTAAGTAATTTAACTTACTACACGATAGCCAAATTCTTTTAACGATTGTTTGAATAATTTTCTAAATGACTGTTTTAATTTCTGATCTTTAAATAAAAACTTGTTTTGGCTGAAGTTAACGACTGTTACTAATAAAATATTAACGATTTATTTTTCAAAGATAAAGGAATGGCTATTTATACATATTAACGATTTTGTGAACAATATCGATAATCTAAAATTAATTTAACAAAACGATGTGTGAACCTGTTGAGAAAGGAAAATTTCATGGTTAATGAATTTCCTACCTTATCATGATAACTTTTAGATACAAAAATTGCATGGTAATTAATAGCCTTCCTACTTTATCTGACGACAAGGTAATTAAATTGTCCGCTAGGTGACAATTGTACAGTTAATCCTCATAAAGGAAATTAAAACTTACGAAGTTCGAAGTAGGTAAATAAATAAAATTACAACTGTATATTAATTATCAAATATGAAATTTCTAGAAATTGTATTTTAACTTAAATTGAACGAAAGTTTCATTTAATGATTATAATCAGACTTTTTTACGTATTTCTTTCAAAATTATTGAAAGATCCATTTGAATCAAAATTTTAATCAGAGTATATACTCAAGTAAATTTTTAATAATTGACGTCGTTAAACAAAAATGCCTTTAAACGAAGGACCGTGTATTAAACGAATGTTTGTATTTTTCTTTTAATGAGAAATTTACTCATCTGTATGAGATATCACGATTGAGGAAGACATATAATTTTTATAATGCCAAATATTTTGTTTTTAAATGTCAGTTTCAACTAGATTTGTTTTGTATTGTGTTTAATAGTAATAAATACAATAGAACAAATCAGTTCTGATGCATCCTAACATGTGTTCTGTTTTGATGTTTTAAGAGCAGAACTGAAGGAAGCAGTAAAATTGTCAAATCCAGTAAGCGGCGACGTCGAGACCATTTCGGGAAAAAATCCAAGTGATTCCTTAGCTGTCGAATCAGCTCGCGAAAAACCCGATGGACCAGAGGAACAAATTTTGTCAGAGTCTGACGTAATGTCAGATATTAATAATTATATCAATGGAGTGACCAAAACTTCATGTGATTGATATAAAACGATAGGTTTATGACCATTTACAATTGTTTATTTATTGTTAACGATTTGATTAACGAAAAATAACGACAGTATGACTTTTATGACAGTATATATAAATAACGATTTGTTTGACGATGTCTAACGACAGTACGACCGTGTTGTCGACAACATAATAAAATGACAGTTTTAACTAATTTTAAATTTTTATCTGATAGGTGTGTCAACAGTCGCTCTACGAAACGGTCCTGAACCCAACAACGAAGCAGTCTCAGCCAGTTCTGAAGCAAAGAAACAGAACATTTCTCTTGGTCCAGTAAACTCTGACAAACCCTCTAACGACATTTCTTCTTACGAAGTTAAAAACGACGCGAATAACGACAAGCATACAGACGAAACAAATAACGACAGAACTAATAAACGACCGCTTATAAATAACGACAGTAATTTTGATAAAATTAACAAAATTTCTGGTGACGAGAAAAATAACGACAGTTTTGAAAATACTAACGACAGTTCGATACTTTCTCACGAAGAAGGTGCAGTTACTAACACCTCTTGCAAAAAACGAAAGTTGAATAACGACAGTACTTTAGACACTAGACCATCCGAGTTAGTTGAAAAACGCATCGATGCCAAGATTGTCCAACTAGACAAAATCATGGAAGTAACACTCGCATTACACAACAATATGCAAACAAGCATGAAAATGTGGCTCGATCGATGTGAATCAAGCAACCAGGTAAAAAGACCAAGAATTTCTAGCGATATAACCATGCCTCCTAATTATAAACTAACGACTGTTCCCATTGAAACAAATTTGCATGTTTTAAATAAACAACCGTTAAATAATTCACAGCCGGTTAAAAATAACTTAACGACAGTAAACAATGAAAGTTTTAACGATTCTAACTTACTCGCGAATCAAGTTAAAGAAGCCATTAAAATCGAATTGATCGGTAAAGAAGGCGGTATTAAACATGATTACAAATTAACTTCGCAGACTAATTTCGAACATTTTTACGAATTTTTAGCATCAGAATTAAGAACGAAAGATTTACTCTATGTTATTGATACAACAGTTTCTTCTCTAGAAAGTTTAAACGACAAGCTAAAAGAAAAACATAAATTCTGAGCTCGAGACATTTTAATTAATCGGATTGATAAAATTTATCACAAACGCGTTTTACATATTAAAGATCCTGTAGAGATTGTTAAAAAATTACGAGAATTTAAACGATGCGAAGTCAATTAAACGAGTGTTACAATTCGAAAACAACTTTAGTCAATTCAATACCAGGCGAAACGAGAATCGGCAGCAAAATTTTTAGACCGCTTTGAGAAAATTATTTTAGATTATGAAAATGACCCCGGTTCGACTTTATTATCCAACGAAGAAAAACGAGATGCCCTATTTAATGTAATCATGAACCAATTGCCTGAAATTCAGTCTTCTGAGTTAATGACAAAAAAAATCAAACCGGTAAGGGACTAAATTTTAATGCTTTAAAATTATTTATTATTCAGGCCGAAGCAAATCGCGCACAGGCAACGACGAAGAATCACCCGTGTTCGAAACCCTCAGCCCAAGCGTCAGTTTAGTTCACCAACTCGAACCAACGCAAATGGATTAATGAGAGGTGCTACGAATGCGACGAGTATGGTCACCTCAAAAACGAATGTCCTACATAAATGTTACGAATGCCAAAAATTTACGACGCACAAGGCTTTCGAGTGCGAGAAAGGACTGGCCAAAACCAGAGACAGAGGTATGACTGGTAAGTTTCAAATAATTTTAACGACCGTTTTAATTTTTCTTCTCGTCCTAATTTCAAAGGACAGTTTAAATCTTAATCAAATTGAGGTCAAAAGTTTTTCAAAGCTTTTAAGCACGTTAATAGCAACAACAACAACGACTAGTTGACAAAAGGAACAATCCACAACTTGGACAAAGACAGTCACGAACAGGTACGAGTGAAACACCGAAAGTTAGTTTTACAGAAATAAAAATATTTCTAATAATGCATCCTTGTCAATGTCAAAAGCCTTTTCCATCTCACAAACAAAAGAAATATCGCCAGTATATTTTTATAGTCTCTCGATGCCAAACAAATTTGAAAATAAAATTCACAATTATGTCTCTTTTATTATTGATACTGGTGCGACAGAGCATATAACGAATTCGAGAAATATTTTTGACGATTGGCCGAGGCAGGATTTTTTACCCATTTAGACGACAAAGGCGTTAATATTTTTAACTCAGAATCGAAAGATTTACTCGCGACTGGTATTTATGAGAAACCATATTGGTTTCTTGAATTTCAAATTGATAGGAAGAATTCAAGCGAGAAGTCAAATCCTTCTGAAGCAACTACTTTTGACACAACTGTAGTAAATGAAATTCCAAAAAAAATAATGAAACGATTGTTAAAAATATGAAAACTAACGACAGTACGAATGACTCAATTAAAACGACAGAAAACGACTTGACAAATTCAAACGTAATTCCAAACAAAACTTCTAAAGAAGAATCTTAAAAAATAACTCAAGAAAATTGTGAAATTGATAATAATAAAGTTATTTCCGACTTTGACAGTTCAATGATAAAACGAAAAATAACTAACGTTGACGAACTACCCGAAGTAGATGTTTTAGACGAATTCACTCCATTTAACAATAACCGTTATAACGAATTTATTAAAAAGAACAAAGCAATGCTCTGGCATGTACGAATGGGCCATGCATCAGTTGGCATTTTAAGAAAATTGCAAACTTTGTGGAAAGAAAATAAAGACCTTCAGTCTGTAGTTTTTTACGACAGTATTCTCGATTGTGAGATTTGCGCTCTCAGTAAGCTTAATAAACTACCCTTTCAAAACCAACGAAGTAGAGCTTCACGACCGTTACAAATAATTCACTCTGATTTGATGGGTGAAATTTTTCCACCTACACACCCTCATAATTATCAATAAATATATTTTTTTTTCGTTGACGACTATTCACGACTGGTTTTAGCTTATCCAATGAAAACGAAAGACGAAACGGGTTTATGTTTAGAAGAATTTATTAAAAGTGCTCGAAATTTGGTTTTCGGCAAGAGCAGTACGAGGTGCACTTGTAGGTTACACGACTTCCGGTTATACCTTCTTAATCCTGAGTCCGGAAAATTCTTTGAATCACGAAATGTTCGTTTTAACGAGAAAATTGTTTTCGGTGACAAATACAACAAAGACTCGATACAAAATTGTCCTCTTCCTGAAACGAATTTATTTCTAAACGACTGGTTTATTAAATTCGAAGACCGTGATGAAAAAGATGATACAAAAAAATCAAAGTGCATTAACAGAAACGGAGGGAGCTCATATCAAAAGACGCGGTAGACCTCGAAAAAAGGCTATTAGAAACGGAGGGAGAAGTTTCTAACGAAATTTTGGTAAAAGCGAAAAAGATTAAACTCACTAGAGAACATTACGAGACGCGTTGTCGGAAAATAGCAGATATTAGTTTTACGGAAATTTCGTAAGTAACGAATGTTTCAAATAGCTATATTTTTCCGAGTATAGACGACGAGTTCATAAGAACAGAAAATAAAACAGATGACGAAATCCTTTTTTGTTTTCATGCCGAAATCAATAATGATCCGTTAAATTTTAAACAAGCAATAGAATCTAAAGACAAAGACGAGTGGTTAAAAGCAATCGACGAATTAGAATCATTAAACAAAAACCAAGTTTGGACAATTGTAGAACGACCGGAAATTGGTAAAAATGGTAAAAAGCCTAACATTATCAATTCGAGATAGGTTTTTTAAACGCAAGTACGACAGTCCCGGCAAAATCAAGTTTAAAGCTAGATTAGTAATCCCAGGATTTAAAGACACAAACTCTTACGACTTGAAAGAGACTTATGCGTCAGTTTCCAAACTTGCCTTAGTACGAACAGTTCTCATGATAATTAATCATTACGACTTGGAAGCGTGCCAATTAGATGTTAAATCTGCCTTCTTGAACATTATTCTAGAAGATGAAATTTATATGGAAGTTCCAGACGGTGTGGAAATTCCTCAAAAATTACGACAGGCCAAAGTATGCAAACTTCACAAAGTGATTTACGGTTTACAAGTTAGTCCGAAACAATGGAATAAAAAATTCTTAGAAGTTGCTTATTCTTTAGGACTGGTTAATGACGATTACGAACCTTGCTTATACATTTGACGGTCAAGCGATTCAATAGTTATACTATTGATCTATGTTGACGATATTTTATTATAGCCAGTAACGACAGTAAAAAGATGATAGAAATTAAAGACAAACTGATGACTTCTTTGGAACGATTGGTAGCCTTTTATATTTATCTGGTGCTACAAGCCCAGACATAGCCTATGCGGTTAACATTTTGAGCAGACATTAAATTGATCCGACCGAAAACGAGTGGAACATGGTTAAAAAAGTCTCAGTATTTGAAGGGAACAAAAGATTTAGGTCTTAAATTTCTAGGCAGACGAGACGATTTATTAGGTTTTTCCGACGCTAGCTTTGTCGACTGCAAATCCTCAATTTCGACTTGCGGTTTTCTTATACGACTGTTTGGGGACACGATCGTTTGGCGCGCGAATAAACAATCCTATGTTGCTCTGTCAACTTGCGAAGCTGTGTATCTTGCGATGAGTCAGACTTGCCAGGAAATCATTGTGATAAATAAATCCCTGATGAGAATTTTCAAAACAAGTTTGCTTCCGGCAATTCTCAAATGCGGTAATAAAGCTGCTACGATTTGTGCTAAAACGAACGGTGGAAATAAGTTGAGACATATGACAGATGTTCACCAAGATTATGTTAAAGAATGTGTGAAATAAGTTGTAACGACCGTGTTACAACTGAATGTGTTTCCACCAAGAAAAAATTAGCAGACATTATGACGAAACCTCTTAGTTCTGATGTTCATACTCAATTAAGAGATAAAAAACCGCTGCCAAGTTATATCTTCTTGTAAATCTGTTTGTGTTCATTTCATGAGCACTGTGCTTCCTCATAAAGATAATAATAATAGAAATATATATATTAGTTAAATAAATATTAATATAAAATTAATTAATTAATTAATTTAATTTTTTAAACAGTTGATTGGTATTCAGCCAATTTCATTGAAAGTTGATTATTATTTAAAAAATTTTTTTTAATTGAATATATTTTTTTTAAGTAATATTAATTGAAAACAAATAATTTTTCAATGACATTGTTTCCAAGACGTACCACGTGGAGGTACGTTGATTGATTCAATTTTTTAATCAAAGTATTTTTAATTAATTTATAAGATGGTTATAATATTTTAACAGTTAAAGAAAAACTCTTAAATAAAAAATTCAGAAAATGATATTTTCGACCATTTTTTGATATTTAAAATACCAATAATATCATAATTTCTTACCAAATCAGGTTGAAAAATATATCAATCGAAGCGTTTTTTAATGCTCTTTAAGTTGCTAATAATAGTTTTAAAGTTACTTCTACATTTTTCAACATAATTTTCAAAAAAGTCTTATTTTCCAAAATTTTTGATTTTTAAAGGTTTTAATATCTCCGATAAATATGGACGAAAAATTTTCAATTAGGGCTAAAAAAATGCGTCTGAAAAAACTCTACAAAACTAAATACAAAATAAAACTAAACTTTTACATTTTTTAACAAAATTTTTAAAAAAGTCTTATTTTCCAAAATTTTGATTTTTAAAAGTATAATATCTCCTGTTAATATGGACGAAAAATGTTCAATTAGGGCTCAAAAGATGCGTGTGAAAAAACTCTACAAAACTAAAGAAAAAGATTTATAAGTGTTCTAACATTTTTTTAAGTTATGTCCAAAAAACGTTTTTTTACAAAATGAAAAATGCAAAAAAAATAGTTAAACTTCATGAATCGGGCTGAAAATACTCTCATTTTATGTCACCCGGCGAGACCTACAATTTAAAAAAAATTGAGTCCTTTAGCTCTTTCTCGTTCTGAGATATTGAGGCAATTGTAATGTTAGTACACACACACATCGGGACAAATTTTTAAAATCCGTTTTTTGGACTTTGGAAGTTCAAAATACGTCGAAATTTTTTTTTATTTATTTAGAAGATTTATAGGGGAGTTCCTGTGCATATATAAAGTACTAAAGTATTAGGCATAATAAAAAAAATGTATAAATATGTCGAAAAATGACAATCCAAAATTTTGCTAATACAAAGCTTCCTTTATGAGGAAGCCATTCTAAATAACGACTGTTTTTGATTCAACAAATTATCTCTTCGCACGACAGTGTTTTAGAAGATTGATAATTAAAGATAATGTAATATACGACTGATTTTTAATAATAAAAATGTTCTTAATTAGTTAAAGGTTTCGACGACTAATGGATTGAGGAACAGACATTGATTGACAGCTGGGAATAATCGAGACTGACAACTGTGCCAATAATTGATCCGAGCCAAAAAATGATCTGATAAAGATACGCCAGTATTTTGAGAAAAGCTGTGATCCTACTGAGTTTAAGGATTTTTTGTTTTTGTACTTTTATAGCATTTGACTAAATATTTTTGTACTGTTTGATTAATTAGTTTTAAGAAGTTCTCTATTAAATAATTATAAGAGTCAATCTCAGGAGGGAGTGTTAAATTTGAATGTTCGCGGTATGCTTTACTCAATTGACTCGATTTACTATTTATAAAAATAATTAAATTCTTGCAAAGAATAATATTAAAGTTTTTAAAAGAATAATTATTAAAAAATTAAAATTTGAAATTAAAAAATTTTGCAATTTGCGTAATAATAATAATAATAATAATAATAAATCGAACATCACGTAGTTTGGCGCGTAACATTTGCTAATTGTTTAGCTTATAAGTTGTTATATAAAAAAATTGAACAATATTAGGCAATAAAACATTAATATGGTAGTTAATTAATAGTTTTTTTTTAATCTAACTTGAAAAATTAGTTAATGTTTTTTAAAATTAGAAGTGAAAAAAATGTACGCTATTCACATACGTCAAAACAATTTTTGAAAAAAATATTTTATAAAATTCCATGATATTTCCAGGTTTCCCCTGACCGAGAATAAATTTCCTGACAATTGCAGGTTTTCAAGGTTTTTCCTGGCCTTGACATTTTCTCTGTAACATTATCTTCATAACTTAAAATAATTTTCTATTTAAATTTTCACAAGAAAATAATAAAAAAGCTAAATAATCGGCTACAATAAACAAAATAGAAATTAATTAGTTTTTTACAATTATTAATTGACAGTATAACAGTAATAAAAAAAGAATTTAAAAATAAAAATTTTTTATAATAGAAAACCTATCTTTAAAGAACCTTATTTTTCTGCCACAATTTATTTCAGCTTCTTATATTTTAGTACTTATTATTTTATTATTATAATTAAATAATAAATTCTTGATAATAAATCTCTTCACAATTAGGCAGAAGAAACGCGATAATTATTATGTATCAAATCAATAACCTAGGAATGATTCAAAAATGTTAACATGTCAATGTCAAACCTATTGTATATACACAAAAAACAAAATCCTCCATAAAAGTCTAACTTCAGGTGTGGATAGAGATCTGGAATCACGACGATTATTATATATAATTATTATTATTTATTAGTTTGAATTATTTTAAAAGTAACATCATTTTTATGTAATTCTTCGCACCTTTTAACATTTCCATTCTTGAAATTGATTTTTTCTTAAATTTTTAAAGAAATAGTCAACTGTTTTTATTAACCCCGAATTTATAGTTTTTAGAAGTAAACACTAACTATTGGAATTCTAACTATTGGACATTTTTACCATTGGACATTCTAACTAATAGACATTCTAAATTTGAACCATTTATTTTGGACATACTGTACATTAACCAATAGAAACAGTCTTCTATTTTTAATTAAAGTTTACAAAATGAAAAAATCAAACTTGATTTTTGTAATATGTAGTATTAATAATATATAATCATAAATTTTAGTATGATTTTTAAGTCAAGTGTTTTCTAATTGCGATTCGAAAAAGTGAAGGATACTTTTCTTTGATTTTCAATATTATTGCAATAGGAAATATTTTTGTATATACTGCTTCTAATTGACAAACGGTAAATGGGAAAACACTTAAACCTATTGGGGGTGATATAATGTTAAATGTTTAAGGCCGCATTTATTTTTATAAAATTTATTTAACTGAAATAACTTTTGTTTCTATTTACCGCTAAATTTTAGCAAAGTTTAAAAATTTCGGGGAAATAGAAAAACATCCAAATGTTTACTTAACAGATTATTTCTGTTGCCATTATCGAGGTGACAATGTAGATAATTTTAGATTCTCTTATGTCAAGGACCTATTTGTTTTAATCTATGGAAAGAAAAAAATTACGCATTGTACTATAAACATTCTAATACTTGTTATCTGATTTTTTAATAATAATTAGTCTTTTAATAATGTTACGTCAAAACAAGAAACCTTTTTAAATATACCTAACGTTCCTCATTTTAAATTAGTTTCATAAATGAATCTAATTTGGGATGAGGATAAGTCAATGAGCCTACTAAATGTGGGAGACTGTTTACTTGTTGACGATTAGATGAATACGACTGATTTCCAAAAAATTACTCTCTCATCTCTGCTTAATTTCTCTCCCTTTTTATACGAAATTGTTCCATTATTTAGAATCATACATGTGTAGTAATTGAGAGTGGGAGAGCAAGGTAATTGTTAGAATACTAGTACTTTGAAAAGAGTTATTTGGTAACCATGTAGAAGAAATATTAATTTTAAATTATATCCAGCATATAAGAACGTCGCAACGCGGCGACGCTATGCCTAAGGATATTTGACACCCTGATAACGCCGAATACCTCATCATGAGAATGCCTTTAACTAAGAAATGCTTATAGAAATAATTAGAAGGACAAAAGAAATTATTATTTCTCTTCTCCTTCTACTAAATAATAAATACAGTAAACAGTTATTAATAATTGTATCGGCGCAATCAATGCTGCCTACATCGAACCTTGCGGCAATATTACCTAAACAATTTCAAATATTAAATGTAAAATTGTTATCCAAATTTTAATTCTATATAACATAAAGAAGGCGCATCTGCAGCCAAAATATGTAATGGATCAATTCTGTTAAATTCAAAATTTTATGTTAGTGATTGAAAGAATTACATTGAGAGGTTGTGCGTGTGCGGGAGTGGTCGGCGGCAACACACACAGCTGCGCAACCGCTGGTTATGGGCACCAACACACTCACTGGCTCCCTCGGCTACAGTACTAACACAAGCGTGCTATGCTTGCCTCTAATCACTACCTTGTGTGTAGAACTTTCCTTTCCCCTCAGGGCCAATAAGCTGTGGAATACAGCATCAAAACAAACGCACGTGCGTTACAGCTGACTCAATGCCACAAGGCTTGCATGCCTTGTGCTATTTAAACCTGTGCTATTTAATTTTACGCATCAAGCTAGATGCGCAAACAACAAATTGATAATAGTTAAACATTTTGTTGTAAACATTTTAGTTACAACAAAATGCCGGAGGACATTAGGTTGTGTGTATATGTGCATACGCATTACTCAATATGTAACTACATATACAAACAACCTATAAAAAGTAGGAACGATATAATTACAATAAAAAAATTATATGCACTATAGTAACTAAGATAAATAATAATTTTATTAATTAAACAATATAATTATTATTTAAATTCTTAATTATTTAAAAAAAAATAATGTCTCAAAAAGTATCATATTAACAGACCGTTTCCGTTCTCACGGACATACCGTGAGATCCAAAACGTCAGCAAAAATGCATAGACCAATGGGCCCACGATTTTCTCCTACTCCTTACTCCTACTACCTAAAATTTTCCGTCTTCCCCACTTTTTGCACTAAAGGTAAGGGTTGGAGGCTTGTCGCGAAATATCAATCATCGCAGTACGAATTCTCGCTTCTTCTCGAAGACACCTCTCCTGGGTCTAACCTAGAAAGTGTTTTGGGACAGAGAAATTTCGCGACAAAAAGCCCGTCCGCGACCCGGAACCCGATTTGCATGAATTAGGGCAGACGTTAAAATTGTCAAATTCTCTGAGCCGGTGGAGTCCAGTGCGGGCTGATTTTGGAGAGATTCTGAAATTATTAATATAATTAATAATTCTGAAATCTTGTTATTTATAACCGGCCGGTTGCATAGATATTGCCCGTGTCCGTCTCAAATATCGGTGGCCCACGAGCGTAATCAAAACTTTTTATTCGAATTGTCGGTTGCATAGATGCTGCCCGGATTAATTCAGTGGAGAGCAGAGCCGCAGTGAGTTTTACACTATTGCTTGAGACGGCCGGTCATATTGCCCGCGCCCGCTCACCACAAGTGCAATCTCACAACCAATTGAAAATTACGCGAATCTTGCGTCGCGATTTCATAAAAACAAAAAGAATTTTCGCCCGACGGATGTTTGTCATCCAAAGGAGAAGCAGCCCCGACGGTAGTTTGTAAGTAAATAAGTATCGTTTCAATCACATATTCTAACACACACACCTTCTATTTGTAACACACTATAACTATTCTGTATTCAAAAGGTATTTTGCTGTTTAAAGGAATAAATCATGTATTCGTAAAATCAATTTCTTTACTTACCTAACTAAACCTGAAATTCAAAATCATTTCAAAAATAGTGCAATTAACGAATCAGAAGGCAACTTTTAAAAGTCGGATAACGTCCCCACAAAATAAACAAGGTCCTTCGGACCTTGGCAGCTTGGTGCCTCCCCAAATAAGAATTTAGAGCCATCTCAAAAGCTCAATATCTAAATCAATAAATTCTCGTTTGTAACAAGCTGATGGTGGCAGCGGTGGGATTTTCCTACGCGTTACCGCCCCGCTTCGTTACCTGGTAACAATTGTTACCAGTGGCAACATTAAAATTTTAGAATCACTTTCTTTAACTCTATTAGTGTAAATAAGAGGGCATTTCTCTTGCCCCAAGTATCCAGTGATTTAATAACGGAGTATTTTAAATTCATAGAAGAATTTTGTTTTGAAAGACTAAGAATTTGGCTCTCCAATTTCTGTTGTAGATGACAACTGATTCTTAGTGGATTTTGGCTCTCCAACTTCGGTCGTTGATGACGACTCAATCTATCATAACACTTGCCTTCTAGAATTTATTGGGTTTTAGGAATCTTATAAAAGAAAGATTTGAACATCTAGGACTCCGGTTGATTTGGAATTTGGCTCTCCGACTGCGGTCGTTGATGATGACTCATTCCTAGTCTCGATCTTGGATCTCCGACTACGGTCGTTGATGACGACTCGATCGACTGTGAGAAATTGATTTCAAGTGGATCATAAATAAGATTTGTTTTTGACCCTGAAAGATTCTGTTATTTATCAGGATGAATTCAAATCATGCCTAATAAACCGAGATTGCGCGGAAAACGTTCAAAAAAACGAGTTCGCAATCAAACTCAACCTGGAGAAATTTCTGAACCAACAAAAGAAATTTCATCGCCGGTAATTTTTAAAAGACCTTTAACACCCCCTATTAAAGAGAAACAACCCTTAAACGGTTGGAAAGAAATTTCGGATTTCTTTGAACACCTTTTAAACAAGACTGAGGCCGAAATTAATAAAAATAATAAACGTCGAGAAATAGAAAAGCGTGTAAGATTAGCGTTGAAAGAACGGGAAGCGAAGGAATAACCATATCAATTCTCTATTTCATTGCTTCAATGACTATTTCCGATAATTCCCACATCTTTAGTAATACCTTTGCTACTTCGCCAATTTTGCAAGGTGGAATAGTTACGGTTTCCATAGATTTGAGTTACAAACATAATTACATTTGTGAAACTGCTCTAAAACCAGATTACCCCATTGTAGAACATCCAACTGGGGCCTACCTAAATAATATCTATGTGGATGTTCTTGGAACAATATATCTCAAGGTTGAGAACCAAATGGTGTGTTTTCATGTGGTAGATTCCTTCTACTCTCATACTTGGGCACTAGCTCCTGCTATCCTTGGGCGAACAAGTTGCGTCGGGTTGGGTTTCTTCTAAATAATCCATAAAAGAGTTCACCACCTACTACAACTTATTTCCTAAAATATCCTTTAAGGTCAACTATTAATACCTCGCCGTTTTGTGGGTACAAGGCCGCAGGATTGGAAAATCTTCTGGTCGAATCCTGGTGAGTTCCGGTTGGAATTCGGAAAGCAGAAAATTTATTTTCTTCTTTCCCTTACACTAGGAAGCGCCGTTGTGAGTACTGATCGTCCCGCCTAGGAGAGCATCTCTGGCTGAACTTGTATTTATCGCACTGTTATAAAAAAAAGCATTTTTTTTACAACATGTTACCCAAAAATGTCCTCTGATCCAAAGAAACCAAAAAGAGGAAAACGCGCCGGTAAACGACGCATCTTGATCACACAGGAATCAGCTGTGAAACCAGAATCCGAGCTTTATTATAGCCTTATAAAACCTTTGGTAAAGATCAGACCTATTTGTAAGGTCACACCTATCCGTAGACAATTAGAACCTGTCCAACCACTTCCGGTACAACCACAAGTTCAAATTATTGAAATCGACCTCGATATCGAGGAGGCCTTAGCACAGCGGCAGATAGATCGTGCGCAAGAAAATCATGCCACATTAGTGCCTGTACAACGACAAAACATCAATCAACCTGACGGTGACTCAGACAGTACACTTGAGTATGACAGTGACGTTATGATTATTGACTAAAATTAGTTAAATGTGCTATCAACACCCGATACCGGACATCGTTCCCCTTTCAATATTTCAACTTCCTATTCAACCAGAATTCATTCCTCCCCCTCCTGGAGTCGTTCAGATCACTGACGCCTTAAGACGAAGACATCGGAATAGAATTCAAAATAGAAGACAAATTCAACCTTACGGTAACCTAACATCAAACTAGATGACTGACGTATACTATTTTGCGACCTATAGCAATAAATTTCCAATATCAGGACCAGAGTTGCTTACACTAAACGAACTGAAAGGCCTTCCACTTGCACTCATTTCTTCTGCCCATCTTGTTTCGGTAATTCCTAACATTAAACCGATAATCTCAAAGATTGAAACTACGAAGATTAAGATCATTGCATGAAATCTCTATGTTTCCTCGAAGAAGCTTACTCGTCACTGGGTTTTCCCAAGACCAATGGTCTGAATTGGCAGAAGGAGTAGAAGCTGTAGGGGAAAGATATAGTTATCTTATGGAAGAAAATTCGGAATTATCCAAACGAGTGTCAGACCTAGACTCACAACTAACCCTCCTGAATAGTTCGTTAGGCACACTTGCACAAGCCACTTTTGCCCATTCCCTATTAGTTGCCAGCATTGAGAAAAGAGCAGGTAAATTGAAGGCGGCTATGGATGCTTTGTCTAAAAGATTAGAAAACTTAAAAATTGAGTAATGACCCCAGAGTGAAAGAATATACTCTTCAATAATTCCGAAGAACACTTACAACAGGTGGGAAGATTATTAGTATTTTATTTCCGCGAAAGTAGAAATCTAATAAGATCTAATTCCAGTTTAAGAAGGAAAATAGAAGCATTAGAAACTAGAGTAGATTTGTTGCAATCTTTAGTTGCACAGGAAAAACGACGGAATGTAATTCTTACTAAATCTATAAAAGAATTAGAACAATTAATGCAAGAATTGAAAATTGTAGATTGAATCTTTAATATTAATCCCACCATAGAGTTGAAGGCGCGCTCTCCATATTCCACCCCAGTTATTATTGTTAAAAGACAGCAGGGAAAAAGATTCAATATCTGTTTCTCTAAGTTAAATCAAACCTTTAAACCCCAGGAACCATCACCAACAAAACAGGCAAAACAGTAGACGGTTACACCACCTTCTGGCCCAAGTTGCAGGAATTTTCCGCGGTGGCGAATCGCCTGCCCTTTTAAAAGTTGCAACCACATAATCAATTTCTTGTCTGTATCTACTCACATTCACTTACACTTTCTCTTTAACCACAAAACAGTAAGTATAATTTTTATAATTAGTATATGCACTTAAAATATCCTAGCATAACCATGGCTCTACCCCCACAAAATCTCGACGCTAGTGTAGCTAACGCCATAGATCGATTAAATTTACGAACAAGCGCAAGTGACATCCCTCTGTTCGATGGTCGGAACCCCTCGCTAAAGGAATTCCTACAAGCCGTGCAACGTGCAGGAATTTCTCTTACGGATACCACCGAACCCGAATTCCTTAGAGGCGTTTTAAGTAGATTACAGGGAGCAGCATGGGACAGCTGTAAAAATAAAGATTTTGATCAATTAGACGACCTACTTGATCACCTAAGGAAGCGATTTGCCCCGAATAAAAAGTACCAATGGTATTTCGAAAGCATAATAACCCTTAGGCAAAAACAAACAGAAACTGCAAGTGATTACTATGATCGTTTGCAGGGCCTAATCGCAGGTGCTCGTCATGCCTTAGAACCGAAATATAATAGGACGTTCAGGGAAGTTAGGGAAGGTGACGATGGCCCAGAACTCAGAGAGTTCAATATAATCTTGCAACCTATTCGTGAATGTGCTCTGGACTCGTTCGTCAGGGGACTTTCCACGGAAGTATCAAAATTCGTTGATGCCAGAAACCCACGTGACCTAGACGAAGCCCTAGAGTTCGCAAAACATGCTGAAGATGGGGAAAGCTACAGCGAAAGATCGCGTTCGTCATCTTACCATATATCCAAAAGCGAGGAGCAAATAAGATCTCCAAGCCCATATTCACGACAAATTGAGAAACCCAACACTACAACGAGACGCAGAACTGACTCTGACAGAGAGACAAATCATTCCAACCATTCCTTCAAACATGCTTCTTCTGAAATGTTACATCTTACCCCTGAACAGCTTGGGAATTTCTATAGATTCATCATGCCCCAATATCCCCCTCCCTTCCCATATCCTACGCCATCCCACATGATCCCACCTCAAAATCCACAATATCCAACACCCTATGCATACCCGCAAATGATGCCCCAAGTTCCTCCCAATCCTACACCTATGCCGAATCAATATCCAAGATCAAATCAGAACTATCGGACTAGTACAACCCCACCCCGGGCTGTATCTCCAGCACCTGCTAGTAATTTAAACTATCAGCAGACTCGCCGTCCGGACGCACCAGCGAGTCCCCTTCCGCAGCGTCCGAAGAACGTGCACTTTGCGGAACACTCCATAGGATCTTTAGAGCAAAATCAGAGGCCGAGGACTCCCCAGTAGTCCAATTAAGTGCCCCTGAATTCAGACATGATAAAATAAGGTTCCTCGTAGATCCTGGGTCAGACACTAACCTCGTGAAGATGTGTGCATTAAATCCCGTGCTCACACTTGACCCAGACAAGTGTCTTGAGATCACGGGAATAACTAATCACGCTGTTAGAACAATGGGAACCATTCAGTTAACTATCGATAATGTTCCGGTAGAATTTCACGTTGTCAAAAACTGCTTTCCCGTTTCGACCCATGGCATCCTTGGAAGACCATATCTACGACAGGTCCAAGCCCAAATTTCTTTTAAGCATAACACCTTAGTGACCATATCTTCCCCAGTGACCCCTATCAATTTTGTTGATAAGGAATCAGTGGAGGCTAAGAAAACCTTAAGGTCTGAAATCAAACCGTTTGCTCGAGTCCTACGCATAAAATCCCGCACGAAAACCCCAATAGCGATAGATGTAATGAACATAGGGTTAAAAGAAGGATATCTCCCTCGAATTGAAACCCCGGAAGGACTCTACATAGGCGAAGCCATTGTCACAAATAAGGATGGTGTATGCCACGCTATGGCAATCAACACTACCGAAAATGACATTGACATAACCCTTAAACCTCAAGAGTTAATCCCGTTCGATTTCTGTAAATTCCCCGGTGAAGAATTTACAGATTCTGAGGCAGAAGACTTTCAATTTAATTCGAGACAAACCTATTCTGAGAGAGCCATCAAGGTCAAGAATGCGTTATGCTTGGCTCACTTGGCTCCAGATGAGCGAAAGATCGTATTAGGATGGGCGGAAGACTATGCTGATATATTCCATTTAAATGGTGAACAACTTTCGTGCACTCACCTTATCCAGCATAGAATTCCGACCATTGACGATAAAATCATTCACAAGAAACAATATAGGTCCCCCGTAGAGGCCCTAGAACAAATTGACGTTCAATTATTGAAACAGTTTAATAGTGGAATCATAGGACATTCCAATTCCCCATTCAACTCGCCATTGTTGATCGTCCCAAAGAAACTTGACGCGTCGGGTGAGAAAAAGTGGCGTGTTGTAGTAGACTACAGAGTCTTAAACGAAAACATCATAGGAGACGCTTTTCCACTGCCCAACATAACCTCAATATTTGATAGATTGGGCACTGCACGCTATTTTACCGTCTTTGACCTTGCCAGTGGTTTCCATCAGGTAGAAACTCACCCAGATGATAGACACAAAACTGCCTTTTCATCTCGCAACGGTCACTATGAGTACAAGCGAATGCCCATGGGCATAAAGAACGCCCCGCCTACATTCCAACGACTGCTAAATAGTGTTTTAAGTACTATGCTCGATGATGAAGCATTTGTGTACTTAGATGACATTATAATTTACTCTGACACGCTTGAAGAACACGACAGACGAGCACGTAGACTTTTCAATCGACTTAGGGATGCTAATTTGAAACTTTAGCCAGATAAATGCGAGTTCTTAAAAACCGAAGTCGCGTATCTTGGACATATAATTAGTGAAGAAGGAATAAAGCCGAATCCAAATAAAATCACCGCAATTCGAAAATTCCCTCTCCCAAAAACCCCTAGGGACATTAAAAGTTTTCTTGGTCTTTCTGGATACTATAGACGGTTTATCGAAAACTACGCGAAGTGGGTTAGCCCACTTCGACTGAAATAAGGATAAATACCTTACTGACCTTTGACTGAACTCTTAAAAAAGAACACCGAGTGGAAATGGGAAAAACCCCAGAAGAAAAGTTTTCGTTATCTACGACGATATCTGTGTCGTGAACCTATCTTACAGTATCCGAATTTTAGTGAGACCTTTAAACTAACGTGCGACGCTTCGGAACACGCTGTAGGCGCAATTCTAACGCAAACAAAGGATAGTATTGATTTGCTTGTGGCTTATTATTCGAAAGTGTTGAACAGTGCGGAACAATCCTACCCCAAAACCGAAAAAGAATGCTTAGCCATACTGTACGCGACCGAACATTTTAAACCCTATTTATATGGTCGCGAGTTTGTTTTAGCCTGTGATTTTGAGCCGGTGCACTGGATGACCTATATTGATAATCCGGGACCACGAATTCAAAGATGGAGAATTCGCCTTCAGAATTATCAATATAAGTTTGAATATAAGCCCGGAAAAATCAACAGGATTGTGGAAGCGCAATCCAAAAATCCTGTTGATGAAGGAAACGGGTCGAACTCAGACTTTGACCCCGAGGAACCACATCCCCAAGGGAGGAAACAACTAAGGAATCGTCCTATTTATCATCAAGTGATGAACGTGCTAAAGAAGAATCGGAGGAAGGAACAGATGAAGATTTGGATCCCCCGGTGTTCCGGGAAAACTACAGTGCCTTCCCTCATCTTCCTGTCCATATTATTCCACCTAAATCACCTAAGCTCAAAACCAACGCTCAGAGTCCTCAGAGTCAAGGTCCCGATTCGTACACGGACGTTTTCGTTGACGGAGCCTGCTGCGAAAATGGAGGATCCAGTCCAAAAGCAGGAATTGGCGTATGGTTTGGACCAGACAATCCCCTGAACCTCTCCAGACGTTACAATGGACGACAAACAAATAATGCCCCAGAAACCAGTCAAGAATAGGAAGCACTATGAACGACTAATCAAGGCCATTGAACCTCTTGACGTTGTTTGGGAACATGTCCCCGGACATGAGGGAATCATCGGCAACGAAAACGCGGATCGCGTTGCTAGAGAAGGAGCCTTAAAGGACCCTGAACCAGACTCGTCGCTATCCACGGAATCGGAACATGAGGAATTACCTCTAGAAGAGGTGATCATTGCAGGTCAACGCAGAATTGATAACAATGAGGACGAATCTAGCGAATCAGATGTTCAGAACCCGGAACGACAATCACCACTCAACGCTAAGCAGCTGATCCATGAAGTGTCGGAGTCCGTCAATAAATTCGACCAATCGATTGCGAACGCCGGATTAAATCTCTCCAATCCAACAAACAGCATTCTACTTTGGGATTACGAGGGACTAGATCATAGTCCACGGAGGCAATATGTATCCGACGGCGAAGAAGATCAAGAGCATCTAAATTATTTAGAAAGCCTTGATCCTGCAGTTGGAACCGAGGACGACCTCCCCAGAAGAGTAAAGAAGTTCTTGGACGACTTCAACCGGAGCAGAGCGAAAAAATTAACTGAATCGGAAGAGCCTTCAAGTGAGCAACCTGAGTTGCCTACCACGGTGGAAGGATCACAAAAGGAAACTCCACTAACTAGTAAATCCACCAAACCAAGGAGACACAGCACGGTAAGATTCAAGGATATCCCAGAAGTCTTTGAACATTCTATGGATGATCGAACGATCCAGATGGAAACGGAACTATCTACTCCAGGGCCATCAACTATCCCACGTGCACAATCCACCCCGTTCACGAGATTCAAGGACGAAAGTGTCAACTCTGACCAGGAGATCATCGCAAGGAACCAAGGCATGAAACCTAGACGAATACAGGATACAGACAATGACGTAGTAAAGAAGTGCGCGCCTCTTAGCTCGTCGTTCCTGAAGTTCAAGGATTCTTACGTCGATCCTCCATCACCTTCTGAAACGTCTAGTAAAAGTGATGGTGATAGTGAACCCCAAGAATCGAAACCGACTAACAGTAACCCTCTTGGTAATGTAACCAATCAGTGGACGGAACCTTTGACGTACAGACGAGACAACTATGCGCACTTCCTCTCCGAAGATTGTGAACCGGTCGACCCAATCTCAAAGTTATTAGTCGCTACAGAAAACATTGACCTACAAGACATTAGGGACAGTAGACCCGTCAAGGGACAGATTTTTATTTCCCCTTGTTATATCCCAATATATTTTAAAATTTACATAATTTCCTAAAATCACGAAATTCAGTAATTATTTAATTAAAACAAAACACAATAAACATAATATTTGAACGCTGTCTAAAGGCATAGTTCAAATTAATGCATTAATTGTCACAAATTCTAAAATTATTAACAGGAAATAAAATTCCTAACTAAATATTATAATCTTTCATGCATATGAGTCATTAGCACGTGTTACTACTCATATGAATGAAATTGTAAATAGAATCAACGTACTATGCCTTGCGACAAGTGTCAAAGCTATGAATAAAAGAGATGACGCATGACTAAAAAGAATGACAGAAGAATAAATGTAATTTATGAAAATAATTAACATTATCAAGAATAATTATTTAAAATAACTAATAACCTTCGAATACTGTTGATTCGCGTTTATTATCAAACAATTAATTCAAAATACCATTAAATTGGTCGAATCGAAAATTAATCGATAATCGACAATCGATTAATCGATAATCGATTGTCGATTCGATTAGTAGAGCGAAAACTCGTATCAATGTTTAAATTTAATAGATATCAATCCAAGCATTGATTATAAGTCTCAATAATAGATAGATAGAAACTAGAAGAAAAAATAAAAGATCATATTACATCTGTATGTGCTCAATGCTCTTTTAGATAAAAACGTGAAAAATGTTCTTTTGGAAAGAATCTTGTTACATGCTCTTTTGGCTAGAAACGTGTTTTTTTCTAATTTCCTCACGCGATACATAGACCAAAAGTCCTATATAAGCCGATGCAAAATCAAGAGAGATTGTCAAAAGTTCCGGTGTAATTCAGAGCGAATAATATCATTGTAGAGCGACCCTTCAGTTTAAACGCGAGTTATCGAATTCTTTCCGTAAAAGGTGCAAGTTAGATTATTTATCACTTAGAAACAAGTTTCTTTCCCGTAAAAAGGTGCAAGATAATAATTTAACACTTAGAATCATTAATTTTGTTGTTTTAACTGTCGTATTTGTTATACAAAATTAACAGTGTAAATTTCATTAATTCTTTCCGTAAAAGGTGCAAGTTATATTGTTATCACTTAGAAACAAGTTTCTATCCGTAAAAGGTGAAAGATAAATAATTTAACACTTAGATAACGTGAAACTGTTAATTTATAGCAAAACTCTTACAAAGTTGTAACAGTTACATAAGTGTAACATAACAAACTTTAAGTTTCATTCACTTGAAACAAAACAAATCAAGAACCTAAATATAACGACCTTGCTGTACTTTGTCAACGAATATTGTGTAATAAACGTAAGTAACCAATTGTAATAACTGTAACTTTAATTAATGTTATAAACAATAAAATTATAAAAGGAATATTGTTCTTGTTTTTAACGCAAAGCCCATAGTTTTGACAAGTGATCACGATCCTACTATAAAAATAAAGATCAGGCCTTACCAACCTGATTAATCAGCTAACTGGTTTCAACAACCTATTTAAATAATTAATTAAAATTATTTAAAGCCTTTCTCTTGCTCGGGACATAACAGCTGATTTAGTGGCAGCGGTGGGATTGTCACTTTTGTTATAAACAAATTAATTTTTCAAAAAAAAAAAAAAATAAATAAATTTTATCAAAAAAAAAAAATTTTTACAATTTTAATTTAAGAGTCAGAAGAAACTCTAAATTCAAAATTCACATTCGAACCATATTCAATTAACTCTTAATTGTTTACAATTTATAAACAATTTCCTAATTCCCTCAAATAATCCTGAATTTGAGCTGTTCTTGCGCCGTCCGGCGAATTTCGGCTCGAAATTGAGAATAGTCTGCGCCGTCCGGCGGGACCGTTCAATTAAGGATTTCCTTTCTTCCAATTAAAATAAAATCACATCCGCTTATAATTTGTGAAATTATTATTGCGCCGTTCGGCGAATTTTAATTGATCAAACGACAAATACGCCGTCCGGCGAATCTGTCAAATTATTCACTCCTTTTCCTTCTCCAAATGTTTCTTTGACTCTTTGAATTAATTGTAAACTGCTTCTTTTAAATATTTCGAAGTATTAATAAACAAAATTATTAAAGACATTAAATAACTAAAAATGTCATTAATTTGCAGTTAAGAATTATGTGCGATAAAACTCCGACAACAAAGAAAAATAGAAATCGAGGAGGAATCAAGGCACAAAGAAGATTTAATATTGAATCATCATTAGAATCAGAAAAATTTGTAGAAAATTTCCAAGCAAAAAATACCATTAAAGAATTGAAAACTCCAGAAGAATTTTCTAAGTTTTTCGAAAATTTATTAAATAAAACGGAGCAAATCTTGAAGAAATAAAAGGTGTAATTAAAATCCAATAAATAACAAATAAACTCTCATTAAATTAATGTGTTTTGTTTATTGTTGTATGATAATAGTGTACCTAATATTAATTGCAATATTTTGGTATACAAGTCCAAAAAGGAAAAATTGAAATAAAAATAATAAAATAAGCAATAAGCTGATAAATAAATTATCTATTTAACAAAAATATATACATAATCGGAATCTAGATGAATAGATATTTTGACATAATTAACAACTTTAATTATCCTCAAATCGAATTAATCTCAGGAGATTTAACATCTCACAAAGGTATACTTCTTATCGATAATACTAGTCGATTAAATATAATAAAAGAAACAGAATTGTCTTCATTTATCGATATCGATAGAAATATTCGATACACACTTCGACATAATTCAATTCACACCAACGGTAGTGCCATAGTAGAATTTTATGATTTTTCTTTGAAATTCGAAACTATTGATTATGAAAGTAACTCCGAAATTATTGGTGTTTTAGGCGCACCTTTCCTAGATCGCTTATTCGAAACCAATCACTTTAGTCGAATTGCTAGAGAATACGATAGAAGAGCTCGAAGGAGAGCAAATACATTTAGGCAACGATTTATTAGACGCATTTGTAGAATAATACGAAATTCGTCTTGCCGAAAATATCCATGAATTGTTACGTTAATAATATTGAATTTAATACGGATATTTTTCCAAATATTCATATATCATCACCCAATTTAAAGGAAAAAAGAGGTCTTTTCTTAATAAATCCTGCTTTAAACATTAATTTAATAAACGAAAAAAAATTAGCACCAGGTATAGTAATCGACCGATCAGAATCAATCACTCTAAATTCAGGTTCTTTTGTTACTTCTGGAACAACAGAAATAATAATTGCAAATAAACCAATCGAGTTTCGAACTTATATTAATAGTAGACAACACGAATTGACAGGTATATTGGGATTATCCTTCCTAAATACAGACCCTAGTGAATTTGTATTGTGATTATTCTCGATACTAACATATGCAATACTTTTCTCTAATAACAACAATTTTTGTTATAGCAATCTTTACGTTAATTTGGTGCCTAAAATTTTGGCATATTTTCAAAAATTTTAAAACCAATAAATTAACAGATATATCGATCTAAACAAATTTTCACGCAAGAAAGGTATTAGGAGAACATATTAATACAAAAAGTCATAATTAAATCTCGCGGTTAATATTATTAATCATCTCCCCATTTACTTAAACTACTCATCGGTTTCGCGCGCGAAAGCTACAAGTAGTACGCCGCAAGGCAAGTCAGACGTACACCTTAAAGGCAACTCTCACACGTACCTTAAGCCGGTCGCGACTCCTCTAACAAACCACCATCTTAAACTTCCTTATGAATTCATACTTTCACTTTTTAATAAAGAATAACGAATTATATCCTCAATTGTTACTAAACTCATCGTTTCTTATCGGCAACGAAGGTCGATTTATACTAGATCCTTCTTTACCAATAAACTTAATTAAAGAAGACAAAGTTAACCTCTTCCTAGGAATAAATCGTGTACTAAAATACTTTTTAAGAGACGGTACTATACGAACACACGGGGAAACGAAAATTTGTATTAATCATACAGTGATAGAATTTCAAACCATAATTTGTGACGATAATTCAGATATTATTGGAGTTTTAGGACTTCCATTCTCATTTGATATTATTAACGAACTATTCTAATAAACAATAAAATGACTCGTAGAAATAAACATCAAAAAGAATATAGAGACGATGATAATAATGATGATAATAACACTATTCCACCCAACGATGCAACCTTTGCAACCTCCATGAATAGGACCCTTCACGACACTATGGTAAATTCTATGGCGGAATGTTTTGCGTTACAACAAGGTATAATGAATATTCCTTTTTATGACGGGCATAATATGCCGGTTAAAGATTTTATTGATGATATTTTGAATGCTGCATCATCCATTCCAAAAAATTGTGAGGATCAGTATTTGAAATCTATTCTTGCTAAATTAAAGGGTGCTGCTAGAAGCAGTACTCAAGGTAAGTCGTTTGGAACCATTATCGAATTAATAGATCATTTAAAACAAAGATATTCCACTCATAAATCCTATGCATGGTATTTGCAAGAAATATCCACAATTCGTATGAATCGCAACGAAAATGTTAGCGAATTTTATGACAGATTATCTCAATTATTAGCAGGGGCAAATGCGACACTCGCTAGTTCTTATGGAGCTCCTAATGCTAAAATACAAATGCAACCTCTAAATCTCTGTGCATTGGAATCTTATATCAAAGGACTTCCAGATTCCATGTCAACTGTAATAGAGGCACGAAACCCTCAAAATCTTAAAGATGCATTCGACATTGCTTTACAATGTGAACAACGTCACGAAAGTTATAAACCTGATTATAATGCTTATCATTATTCACGACATCAATCACAAGATTATAGAAATCGAGAAAGAAGCCCTAGTAATAGGGTACAATTCTCGTACCATTATGATCAAACGAGATATCGTTCCCATTCACCCACCCCCACTGGAATTTTGAGAAATCCATATCCCCCATATATGCAAGGCAATCATTACCCACAACCATATCCTAATCAACCTAATTTTCAATTTCCTAATGCTTATATGCCTTATACTTCATACCCATTTTATCCATATCCTCCTCCACAAGAAGGATACTTTAATAAAAATCCAGATGGAAATAGAACACCACCCCGTTCTCAATCCCCTCATTCATTCGGAAGAAATAATTTAAACTCAAACACAACTCGATGGACAGACGCGACGACGAGTGGAGATCACAAAGAGCGTCCAGCCAATGCGAGGATTCTATCATTACAAAACACATCTTCCACGCCAGAAATTCAAGAGAATCTCCATTAATAATAATAAATTCTCCAAGTTTTCAAACATCTTCAGCAACCTTGTTAATAGATACAGGAGCTGATGTAAACATAATCAAGGAAAACATAATATTATCAGATTTAAATATAATCCGAAAAGAAGCTATACACATAGCCGGTATCGTCCCTATAAAAATTTTGACGTTGGGAACCGTTCAAATTGAAATAAATACGAAACAAATAACTTTCCAAGTAGTACCCACTGATTTCCCTATAGAATCTGACGGTATATTAGGTCGAGAATATCTGCGCAAAGAAAAAGTTGAAATTTCTTTTTGGCATAACACAATTGTTACACATTCAAATCCAGTAAAACCAATATTTTTCGCAGACAAAGAATCAACTGAAGCCAGAGATGCTTTAACAGAAAATAAGGCTAATAAGAGAAAAAATGTAACTATTAAGGCCAGAACTAGACAGGTAATACCAATCGATGTTCTAAACACGGAATTAAAAGAAGGATATTTACCTTTAATAAAAACAGCTGAAGGACTACTAGTAGGTGAAGGTGTAGTAACCAATCAGGATGGAGTTTGCCACATCTATGCTATAAATATGACATCTGAAGACGCCGAAATCGACATACCACCTCAGGAATTAATTCCTTTCGAATTTTACAAATTACCAGGTGAAGATTCGGATGATTACTCCACAGAAGAAGAATATACACCACCAACAGATAGAGTTTCAGCGATATTAGAATATTTAAGATTGGATCATTTAAATAAGGATGAAATAGAACATGTAAAGCAGATAGTTACAGAATTCCCGCATAGTTTTCATCTCCCAGGAGAACAACTAACTCCAACTCATAAAGTTCAACATAAAATCATTACTAAAGATGAAATACCAATTCATGTTAAACAATACAGATTTTCTCCATCTCAAAAGGAAGAAATCGACAAAGTCATCGATAGAATGAAAACAGAAGGAGACATAGGTCCTTCTTGCTCTCCATACAACTCACCATTACTTATAGTTCCCAAAAAGATCGATGGAACTGGTAAGAAAAAATGGAGAATCGTGATTGATTTCAGAGCATTGAATGAGAAGACAATCGGTGATTGCTATCCACTGCCAAATATCACTAGTATACTTGATACCTTTGGAGGAGCCAAATACTTTTCAGTATTCGATTTAGCCAGTGGATTTCACCAAATAGAACTAGATCCCCTCGATAGATCGAAAACAGCATTTTCCACCACGCATGGACATTATGAATACATCAGAATGCCCATGGGATTAAAAAACTCACCATCAACATTCCAAAGACTAATGGATCAAGTTCTAACTGGACTCCAAGGAGTCGAATTATTCGTTTATCTAGATGACATCGTCGTTTATGCAAATAGTTTAGAAGAACACGGGAAAAAGGTAAAGAGACAATTGCAAAGACTAAAAGATGCCAATCTCTCGTTACAACCGGAAAAATGCGAATTTCTTTTTAAAGAAGTGGCCTATTTAGGCCATATAATAAGTAGCGACGGAGTAAAACCTAACCCTAAAACAGTCGAGGCAGTCAAAAATTTTCCGACTCCAAGGACTCCAAGAAATGTCAAGCAATTTTTAGGATTAGCAGGATATTATCGAAGATTTATCAAAGATTTCTCAGCCAAAGCCAAACCATTATCTAATCTACTCAAGAAGGATGTAAAATTCGAATGGAAACAAGAACAAGAAGCCAGTTTCAAAGAACTGAGAGAAGCCTTATGCACTAGCCCAATTTTACAATACCCAGATTATGAAAAACCTTTTACATTAACAACAGATGCATCTGACTATGCTATAGGTGCGGTATTGAGTCAAGAGAAAGATGGATTCGACCTGCCTATTGCTTATTTATCCAGAGTACTAAATGCGCCAGAATTAAACTATTCCACAACTGAAAAAGAATGTCTAGCAGTCCTATATGCAGTCCATCACTTCAGGCCATATATATATGGAAAGAAGTTTACTTTAGTTAGCGACCACGAGCCATTGAGATGGATCGACACTATAAAGGATCCAGGACAACGATTAATAAAATGGAGATTAAAATTAAGAGATTATGAGTACGAATTTCAACACAAATCAGGAAAATTAAACACAAATGCCGATGCTCTATCCAGAAATGTTATGGAAGAAGATATCGACGAAAATTCCGAAGCCAGTAATGATCAAAAACAAGTAAAAATTTTGATCAACAAACGTATTGACAAAGCCCCAAAAACCCAAACTAAAACTTCATCAAACATTCCTTCTAATCCTCAAAAATCGAAATTACAACCTCCAAAATCAATATTAAAACCATCCACTTCAAAATCCACTTTAGACCAAAGCACTATTGGTTCAAGAGTAGCACAAAGAAGAGCATTACAACCCAGAATAAAAACAATAGACGAAAATACATCTGAAAGTAGCACTGACGAAGAGAGAGAAACACCAATTCCTCCTATTCAAAAGGCAAGTAGAAGTGTACTTCCCAGTTTGAAACTTCCGCCAGCGGCTATCAAGAATATACCAGGACCAAAAAGCGCACCTCCAGAAACGCAATCCAAAGTTGTAAAATTTCCAATTCCAGAAACAACTGTATTAACGGTAGACCCACCAATTAGTGAAAGCGAAGAAAGTTCGGAAGAAGAAGATAACACCACACATTTAAGCAGAAGAGAAATAGCGAAGGACCTAGGAAATTCCATATCTCGTTTTAATCAATCCGTAAAACAACATGAAGATTGGCTAATGGATACACCACAATCTCCAAGAGATTGGCTTAGTCTTTCCGACGGAAACGACGACGAAGGTATTCACAAAGCAGCAAATGAATTAATTCCAGGAGACCATACAGAATTTTCTCATAAAATAGATTTTCAATGGGATTATGCTAAAGGCGAGTCCATATGGGAAAACGATCAAAATGAAAGTTCAGATAGTGAAGTATCAATTAAAGAAGCCGAAGAACTAAAACAAGAAATACACCAAAAACCAACAAAAGTTGATATAGACAAAAATAAAAATAAAAGTGTGAATTTTAGATCTACATCATTAGAACCCAACACACCTGTAACCTTCAAAACTCCAAAAGCTATGTCAACACCTTATCACACTTCATTACATGAAACAGATGTCGAATCAGAAAATGAAACAGACGACGAAGAAGAAAGCGATACAGCTGAAAATGAAATTAAGGAAAATAAAATTAAGTCAACTTCTTTAAGAACAGCACTCCTAGAAAGTATTCCTCCAGATTTGCCCTCATGTTATTCGAAAACACCTGAAAAATCAATGAATATAACCAGTCACAGAGAAAATCTAACTTATTATCGAAATAATTACGTGCATTTTCTATCTGCTGATTGTGAATTTACCACCCCAATAAGCAGATTACTTATAGATATTGCAGTAATAGATCCAAAGGAAATTAAAAGTAAAAAACCCATTAAAGGACAAATCCTTGTAACTCCAAGAGGAAAACATAATGTATATTCTATAGTAGTAAAAAATAAATATTAGGATCCAGTACTAAAGGAAGATCTAATTTCAGGAATACAGGATTTAAAAATTCTTTTACATAAAGAAAAAGTAAAAGAAGTAAGAATTTCTCGACACGGTGATTTCACTGACGAATTAAAAAAAGGGGAATTAATGCAAATAATTGAATCAATTTTCTATAAAAGCGATATCAATATAACTATCTGTCATGGACAAGTTTCTGTCCCAAAAGAAGAAAACAGAGAAGATATTATCAGCGAATTTCATAAAAGTAAAATATCAGGACACAAAGGAATAGTAAAAACTTACAGAAGAATTCGCGAAAAATTTTACTGGCCTAGAATTAAAGAACAAGTAACAGAATTTGTGAGAAGATGTCCCACATGTCAAACTCAAAAACTAGTTAGAGCAAAAACCAGGGAACCAATGATTATAACCGACACACCTTTGGACGTTTTTGACAAAGTTTCATTGGACACTGTAGGAAAACTTCCTACAACCCCAGACGGAAATTGTCATATTATAACTATGCAAGACCACTTATCTAAATACTGCATAGCCGTAGCAATACCCGACATTTCAGCAACTACTATTGCTCACGCAGTTGCCAAAGAATTATTTTCAGTTTACAGTTTAATTTATTGGCAAATTAATGTCAAAACTATCCAAAATATTCAAAGTCCAACAAGTAACAACTTCAGGTTATAGACCACAAACTAATGGAGCTTTAGAACGCAGCCATGCTGTATTAGTAGACTATATAAAACAATACACCACAGACTGTGACGATTGGGATAGATTATTGCCTTTTGCAATGTTTGCTTGCAATACCTCTGTACATGAAGCAACTAATTTTACTCCTTACGAGTTAGTTTTTGGTAAAACTGCCCGTACTCCTAGTTCTTTTCCACAAGAGGAAAAATTAGAAACCTATGGTTCCTACTTAACAGAGCTCATAAACAGACTAACTGAAATAAAAATTTTAGCAGCCAAAAATTTAATAGACTCCAAAACAAAATCCAAAGAAAGGTACGATAAATCAATCAAACCTTTCTTAGGAAAAATAGGCGACAAAGCCTATGTCATAATAGAAGGTATGAAAAGAAAATTTGACCCCCATTATCATGGTCCATATACAATTGTGGATGTCCTTGATAAAAACAATGTAATCCTTGTAAATAATAATGGAAATAGGTTCCAAAAACATGTAGATAAGTTAAAATTAGCACATGAATAAAATAATAATACGATTTTAATTTTTAGATGTCAAAATCAATCATTTTCACTCCACCAATCCAAGGAGAGTTGGTAAGAAATTATGTGTTCCCCAAGGGTAACATAGATGGTATTGATTACCCAAAAGGAATACTAGAGGAATTGACTGCAGAATATAATTTGACGAAACCTGCCTACACAGTTGATAAAACTACTGGTCCTGAATTCGGAAAACTGTGGAGAGTGAAATGCATTGTCACGGACGATAAAAATAGTAATGCATTCATCGTAACGGGAGAAAGTTGCAGGACCATTCGAGAATCAGAACATTCAGCTGCAAAAATGATACTAAAAGAATTAGAGAAAACGTATTATTTTAGCGAAGAAGAGAAACCACGATCATTAAAACACAAAATTTACGTTATGACACCCGAAGAACCATCACTAATAAAATTGAAATTGTATAAATGGGAAAATTGCTGCGAATATTGTTGTAAAAGAGGACACACCAAAGAACATTGCTTTAGTGTGATTAGAAATAAGAAAATCCTACAAAAACAAAACCCATTAAATGATAAAAATGATGATTCAGACGAATTCTGGGAGCTACCCGGCCCCACATTTTCATGGGATTAAACACCCAGAAATTAAAGTTTCTCTTTAACAGTCTATAAAACAATTTAATTTTCTCGTTTTACCCAACTAAAAATCTAATAATCATTTAAATAATTAATTGATTATAACAATTTAAAACAATGCAACATAACATTAAAAATCACTTAGTTAAATAACTAAAAATATTATTAATAATAAATCCTAAATAATTCCGAAATAATTAAAATCTTACTTTTTCTAACAAAACGTAATCTTTAAATTCTCACAAATGATTTAAAAATTATTGTAAACCGACCATAATTTACAACACAAATCAAGGTCAGACTATTTAAAAACATAAACAAATTGTTAAAATAATAAATACTAACCAATAACAGTACTCATTCAACCAGAAAAAGGAGAAAACAAAGTATATCTATCCTTTTCTAAAAGGTCAATTTCTTATAAATAAACAAATTTGTTAAGTAAAAATTCAAAAAATATAATTAAACAGAAGCAATAAAAAAAAACTTATTAAATCAAAAAACAGAACCCAAAAATTTATTAAATTATAGTAAATAACGAAGAAAAACGGAATATATCTGTCCTTTTCTAATAACCCATAATTACATCCATTATTAACAATTACATCTCAATAATAATTAAAACGATAAAAGGAAGACAATTATTAATAATTCTGTTAATTATAAGTAAATTTTATTAAAACAGGTTAAAATTAAACAATAATATACATTTCAAGAAGAATTATCGCATTTCGATATATCGAACATAAAGGTAGCAACGAGAAACTGCTCAATGCGAACTTACGTAGGCTTACGCCACGAGATCTATATGCATATAATCAATGACAAAAATTCAAAATTAATAACCATCAGGTTAGAAAAATATATCCAAATAGCAACAAATAGGTAATAGTTTATTGAATCAAAGCCCAAAACACAAAATTTTATTGTAATAAACAAATAAAAATAAAAATTCAAATAAAGAAATAGAAAACAACTTATACCTATCCTTGTCTTCAAATTCAGTCTCCCATGGATGAAAACATATACTTATCCTTGTCTTCAAATACAGTCTCTCAAGGATGAAAACATATAGTACGATTCACCACGAGATCTATATGCATACAATCTAAGTCCAAATTCAAATTCAGTAACCAGCAGGTTAAAACCCAATAAAAACAAAAGTCCCTAGATTTACAAAAAATTTAAAATTCCTCACCTGAATTTAAATTTATGCACATGAGTGCAAGTAAAAGAATAAATGAATCATAAGACCCGTAATTATGGGCTTCTTTACATATATAAAGCCCATAACTACGAGCCATAAGTATTTGTGCCCATAAATACGGGCCATGATTATTAATGTCCATATAAGTGTGCTCAACCTGCGGAGCCCACAAATACGGACATTCAAAAACAAAAAGGAAAAGGAACTAATAAATAAAACTAAAACACAAATAATTAAATTTAAAAATTCATTTATTATTAAAAACTTAAACTAAATATAAAAATAATTAAACCTAACAACTAGGGCCAAAACGGGCCTGTCCCGGAAACAGGACATACCGGGTCCCGTCCCCGGCAAGAATTATTTTTAAATTTATGTACGGGGGGCGAATAAATAACCGCCCCCCATTCATGAAACGAGTCACCAGTAAATTTTCATATCTATATTCTGAAACAAAAAAAAATTTTTACAAAATATATATTATAACAAAAAAAAATATAATAATAAACAATAAGAAATACACAAATACAAATTCAAAATTCAACTTACCGCCTTCGTTGGGCCCAGAGTGCTCCGACCTACGGTCCCCGTTGTTGTTGTTGATGTTGTTATTTCCTGTAACAGAAAGGGTAAAATCAATATTAATAAAAAAAATGAGAATAACAACAAAATACAAAAATAAGTTAGAATAAACGTCACTTACCTCCATTCATCTTGGTGTTTTGTTTTGAAATGATTCATATTCAAAATTGCTGATCCTTGCAAATTTTAACGCGATAAAAGCCCTTAGATGAGATCATAAAAACACAGCATCCAAATCAAATTAACAACCAAAAAAAGATGAAATTAACATAATAATAAAACACACAATTCAAAATAAATACAAATTAACTGAAAATTATATAAAATACTAACATTCAAACACAAAACAATCAATTATGAAATAAAATTACCAACTGTCAAAATATAGATAATACAACAGTTAATGTGATTATCGAATAATGAACAAAATGTTTACCAAGTTGTAAATAATTATGAAAATCACATTATTACAAAACATATTATAACCAAATATTATACTTATATTCAAATATTTACTTAAAATATAAATTATAATCAATTATAATTAATACCATGCTTAATCAACAATTACAAGAATTAATACATTACACCAAGAATTACATATTGATATTATAAAATATTAGATAATAATCAATTAAAATAACCCTTACTACTTCTCTAAAATATAATTAATCAATAATAATATTAAATAATCATAACTTACCTCTATAACCTATATATTATAATCAATATTCTAACTTAATCATAAAACCCATGAAGTAGAAAAAACACTTGGATCAGACAAAAACACTACTTCAAACTTTAATTAAGAAATATAATCAATAAATATAATAAATAAATATAATCAATATTATTAAAAATATGTATATCCATTATATACCAATAAAAAACGAATAATCACTATATAATACCCTTAATCAATATTATAGCAATAAGAATATTGTAAAACCATATGTATTACCAATTAATAAATAAATAAAAATTAAAAGAAGGACGAAAGAAAAAGAAGGAAGGGGATTTGGCGGTCGCCTTCTTCTTTCCTCCTCATTTTAATGAAAACTAAAATAAGAATAAAAATTAAAATAAATTTGATGTTACAGATGGAAATTCCATTTTTGGGACACATATATGACCCTGTTAATTATATATCAATAGCTTTCAAAATATTATTATTATTGATAGCATTGATAGTAGTTAAAAACCTATACGTACTTTATAAAGTCGTAACAAAGAGAAGACAAAGATCGAATAATAATCGATCAAACGTATAAGAATTATTGGTCTAATTGGAGCTCACATACATTGAGGACAATGTAAACTCTAAGGAGGGAGGACCAGGCCCAAAAATCCCGAAAAATTTGAAGAAATAGAGCCACTAACAGAGTTGAAATAACCAGGCCACTATAAACCGCCAAGAGGCGACACAATTCAAATCAGCGCGCTGAAAACCTTAAGCTCACAAACATCGATCGATTGAATCGACCCTGAAGCTATGTATATATCGCGCATGCCTTGTTCGGCAACCATCATGAAAAAGCGGCAAATAATTCAAATTCAAAATTTTAAATTCGCTCTTCAGGATGGAAATCGAATGAAAATCATAACAATTTCCACATTACTGCTTATAAATACTAAATATCCCTTAAAATTTAGATTATATTAACAAAAAATAATAACCATAACCAAGCGTCATTATTAAAAGTAATCAATAATTATTAATCCATATGAACATTTTAATAAAGTATTAATTCTATAAGCAAAAATAAATGATTAAATGCATTGGAATAATAATTGTTAATTAATAAAATACCAATAATAATTAGAATAACCTAACACTAACAACAAATAAGTTAATAAATAATTAAATAAATAAAAATATAAAAAAAAATACAATTAATTAATTAGTTGATTGACTAATGAATTAATTAAAAAAAAACAATTAACAAAAATAATAGTAATAATTCCTAATTAATTATTAATAACTAAACATTAATTAATTGTTAAATAATAATTAGTTAATAAACGATAATTAATTAATGTAAGTTTAAAACAAGCATACATTTTTATAAAATTAGAACACTAAGTCGTCAAAGTGAACAAGGAACATGATTATTACTATTATTAACAATTATTGTTAATAATAATTGGCTTTAAAAGTCCTAGCAAAGAGCCGAAGGTATCAGGGCAGCATGAAAGTAGAGGAGGGTCTCTCGCGACGCACGGTGTACAGGCATACGCCTCCTCTCCAATAGCTATACGGTCGGGCCCACGCCTCTCTTATACGGTAAGCGAGATCGAAAGGCATTAAAGTCTCCAGCTCATGCACGTCTCACTGTCGCTTACACTCTTAACAATTATACTTTCTTAATACGTTTCTTCCTTAATAATGCCAATAGTATGAAATATAAACGGATATTATTGTTTATTAACATTATAAATTATGACTGTTGTTAAATTTAGATGATTATTTACCAATAAAATTGTTAAATAATCACATAAATCGAAGATTCTAAATTATTTCATTAATTACAATAAAGTGAGTATAACTAACACTAAAAATTCAAATTATATATTAACAATCATAAATTAGATAAAAAAAATATTTATGATAACTTTTGATAAATTATGTAAAGAAAATTGTTATATAATCACGATGATTGTAATTAACAACCATAATCAGAACACCATAAACATTAATGAATAATAGTAATAATCATAATAAACAAATGAGAAACAAAAACAACAGTCATAGTAAAACGAAATTAGTTAAAAATTTAATAAAATAAACTTTAAGAAAATAAATATAGAATATTAATTAAAATATTGGTCATGATAAAGGAAAAGAGTAAAGATTAGTGGGACTCTCGGGACGCATTATCATTGCGCCGACTTTGCCATTTTACTCAAGCGTTGAAGTCTCTCGATCTCCGCTCGAACTTGCAAATATACTACCTGCGGATTCATTCTTCCCTGATGCTTCGCTCGATGATTTCAACCTAAATTACCGATTCAATCAATAAATAAATCGATTTTGTTACTGAATTATATAAGAAAAATCAAAGGTAATTAATAATTTAACAAAATGACGTAAAAAAAAAATTTAATAATATACGCCAATTTAAATCAAAGAAAAAGCTAAAACTTCAAAAATTGTAATAAAATTCGGAGAAATAAACAAAGGTAAATTCAAACACAAAAATGTTATATTAAAACAACCAATTTATTATAAAATACGAAAGAATATACAATTATTGTGAAGAGAAGTGTATGTGTGAATGTATGTATGCATGTTCATGTATGTGTATGCAAAAACAAAACAAACAAAAAAATCTATATATATATATATATATATATATATATATATATATATATATATGAAAAATTGTAATAATTAATTAATTATATCTATTTCTTCTTCCTCGGATTCAATTGTATTGCCATCACAAATACACGGTAATTTCCTTCGATTGATCGGAATAAACCTCCCACAACGACAGAAGCGTCCATTTCTTCCCTTTAAACTGAAAACAAAACAAAAAAAATTAAAACTTGAAATACATATAATCAATCAAAATTTCAATTAATTCACTAAAGGAGAACTTCTACATTACCTCGTGAGGCACGCCTTGTTTTGAGAAGATACTACAAGGGATGCAACCATACGCATCAGCCTTTTCTCTAGCTTGGATTTGGAATGTTTTAATTTTTGCACCTCCGTCGAACTTCCCCGGACCACCGACCAAGAGATTGGTATTTTCCGAAAAACCAGCTTCATCTGCGTGCCCGGACGATTTATTAATTGATAATTAGGCACAAACCCTCGGGAACGCCGCAAATTCCTTATCTCCCTAGACATCCTACTCAGTTCAGTGATTTTCCTTTTCTAATAACCCATAATTACATCCATTATTAACAATTACATCTCAATAATAATTAAAACGATAAAAGGAAGACAATTATTAATAATTCTGTTAATTATAAGTAAATTTTATTAAAACAGGTTAAAATTAAACAATAATATACATTTCAAGAAGAATTATCGCATTTCGATATATCGAACATAAAGGTAGCAACGAGAAACTGCTCAATGCGAACTTACGTAGGCTTACGCCACGAGATCTATATGCATATAATCAATGACAAAAATTCAAAATTAATAACCATCAGGTTAGAAAAATATATCCAAATAGCAACAAATAGGTAATAGTTTATTGAATCAAAGCCCAAAACACAAAATTTTATTGTAATAAACAAATAAAAATAAAAATTCAAATAAAGAAATAGAAAACAACTTATACCTATCCTTGTCTTCAAATTCAGTCTCCCATGGATGAAAACATATACTTATCCTTGTCTTCAAATACAGTCTCTCAAGGATGAAAACATATAGTACGATTCACCACGAGATCTATATGCATACAATCTAAGTCCAAATTCAAATTCAGTAACCAGCAGGTTAAAACCCAATAAAAACAAAAGTCCCTAGATTTACAAAAAATTTAAAATTCCTCACCTGAATTTAAATTTATGCACATGAGTGCAAGTAAAAGAATAAATGAATCATAAGACCCGTAATTATGGGCTTCTTTACATATATAAAGCCCATAACTACGAGCCATAAGTATTTGTGCCCATAAATACGGGCCATGATTATTAATGTCCATATAAGTGTGCTCAACCTGCGGAGCCCACAAATACGGACATTCAAAAACAAAAAGGAAAAGGAACTAATAAATAAAACTAAAACACAAATAATTAAATTTAAAAATTCATTTATTATTAAAAACTTAAACTAAATATAAAAATAATTAAACCTAACAACTAGGGCCAAAACGGGCCTGTCCCGGAAACAGGACATACCGGGTCCCGTCCCCGGCAAGAATTATTTTTAAATTTATGTACGGGGGGCGAATAAATAACCGCCCCCCATTCATGAAACGAGTCACCAGTAAATTTTCATATCTATATTCTGAAACAAAAAAAAATTTTTACAAAATATATATTATAACAAAAAAAAATATAATAATAAACAATAAGAAATACACAAATACAAATTCAAAATTCAACTTACCGCCTTCGTTGGGCCCAGAGTGCTCCGACCTACGGTCCCCGTTGTTGTTGTTGATGTTGTTATTTCCTGTAACAGAAAGGGTAAAATCAATATTAATAAAAAAAAATGAGAATAACAACAAAATACAAAAATAAGTTAGAATAAACGTCACTTACCTCCATTCATCTTGGTGTTTTGTTTTGAAATGATTCATATTCAAAATTGCTGATCCTTGCAAATTTTAACGCGATAAAAGCCCTTAGATGAGATCATAAAAACACAGCATCCAAATCAAATTAACAACCAAAAAAAGATGAAATTAACATAATAATAAAACACACAATTCAAAATAAATACAAATTAACTGAAAATTATATAAAATACTAACATTCAAACACAAAACAATCAATTATGAAATAAAATTACCAACTGTCAAAATATAGATAATACAACAGTTAATGTGATTATCGAATAATGAACAAAATGTTTACCAAGTTGTAAATAATTATGAAAATCACATTATTACAAAACATATTATAACCAAATATTATACTTATATTCAAATATTTACTTAAAATATAAATTATAATCAATTATAATTAATACCATGCTTAATCAACAATTACAAGAATTAATACATTACACCAAGAATTACATATTGATATTATAAAATATTAGATAATAATCAATTAAAATAACCCTTACTACTTCTCTAAAATATAATTAATCAATAATAATATTAAATAATCATAACTTACCTCTATAACCTATATATTATAATCAATATTCTAACTTAATCATAAAACCCATGAAGTAGAAAAAACACTTGGATCAGACAAAAACACTACTTCAAACTTTAATTAAGAAATATAATCAATAAATATAATAAATAAATATAATCAATATTATTAAAAATATGTATATCCATTATATACCAATAAAAAACGAATAATCACTATATAATACCCTTAATCAATATTATAGCAATAAGAATATTGTAAAACCATATGTATTACCAATTAATAAATAAATAAAAATTAAAAGAAGGACGAAAGAAAAAGAAGGAAGGGGATTTGGCGGTCGCCTTCTTCTTTCCTCCTCATTTTAATGAAAACTAAAATAAGAATAAAAATTAAAATAAATTTGATGTTACAGATGGAAATTCCATTTTTGGGACACATATATGACCCTGTTAATTATATATCAATAGCTTTCAAAATATTATTATTATTGTTAGCATTGATAGTAGTTAAAAACCTATACGTACTTTATAAAGTCGTAACAAAGAGAAGACAAAGATCGAATAATAATCGATCAAACGTATAAGAATTATTGGTCTAATTGGAGCTCACATACATTGAGGACAATGTAAACTCTAAGGAGGGAGGACCAGGCCCAAAAATCCCGAAAAATTTGAAGAAATAGAGCCACTAACAGAGTTGAAATAACCAGGCCACTATAAACCGCCAAGAGGCGACACAATTCAAATCAGCGCGCTGAAAACCTTAAGCTCACAAACATCGATCGATTGAATCGACCCTGAAGCTATGTATATATCGCGCATGCCTTGTTCGGCAACCATCATGAAAAAGCGGCAAATAATTCAAATTCAAAATTTTAAATTCGCTCTTCAGGATGGAAATCGAATGAAAATCATAACAATTTCCACATTACTGCTTATAAATACTAAATATCCCTTAAAATTTAGATTATATTAACAAAAAATAATAACCATAACCAAGCGTCATTATTAAAAGTAATCAATAATTATTAATCCATATGAACATTTTAATAAAGTATTAATTCTATAAGCAAAAATAAATGATTAAATGCATTGGAATAATAATTGTTAATTAATAAAATACCAATAATAATTAGAATAACCTAACACTAACAACAAATAAGTTAATAAATAATTAAATAAATAAAAATATAAAAAAAAAATACAATTAATTAATTAGTTGATTGACTAATGAATTAATTAAAAAAAAACAATTAACAAAAATAATAGTAATAATTCCTAATTAATTATTAATAACTAAACATTAATTAATTGTTAAATAATAATTAGTTAATAAACGATAATTAATTAATGTAAGTTTAAAACAAGCATACATTTTTATAAAATTAGAACACTAAGTCGTCAAAGTGAACAAGGAACATGATTATTACTATTATTAACAATTATTGTTAATAATAATTGGCTTTAAAAGTCCTAGCAAAGAGCCGAAGGTATCAGGGCAGCATGAAAGTAGAGGAGGGTCTCTCGCGACGCACGGTGTACAGGCATACGCCTCCTCTCCAATAGCTATACGGTCGGGCCCACGCCTCTCTTATACGGTAAGCGAGATCGAAAGGCATTAAAGTCTCCAGCTCATGCACGTCTCACTGTCGCTTACACTCTTAACAATTATACTTTCTTAATACGTTTCTTCCTTAATAATGCCAATAGTATGAAATATAAACGGATATTATTGTTTATTAACATTATAAATTATGACTGTTGTTAAATTTAGATGATTATTTACCAATAAAATTGTTAAATAATCACATAAATCGAAGATTCTAAATTATTTCATTAATTACAATAAAGTGAGTATAACTAACACTAAAAATTCAAATTATATATTAACAATCATAAATTAGATAAAAAAAATATTTATGATAACTTTTGATAAATTATGTAAAGAAAATTGTTATATAATCACGATGATTGTAATTAACAACCATAATCAGAACACCATAAACATTAATGAATAATAGTAATAATCATAATAAACAAATGAGAAACAAAAACAACAGTCATAGTAAAACGAAATTAGTTAAAAATTTAATAAAATAAACTTTAAGAAAATAAATATAGAATATTAATTAAAATATTGGTCATGATAAAGGAAAAGAGTAAAGATTAGTGGGACTCTCGGGACGCATTATCATTGCGCCGACTTTGCCATTTTACTCAAGCGTTGAAGTCTCTCGATCTCCGCTCGAACTTGCAAATATACTACCTGCGGATTCATTCTTCCCTGATGCTTCGCTCGATGATTTCAACCTAAATTACCGATTCAATCAATAAATAAATCGATTTTGTTACTGAATTATATAAGAAAAATCAAAGGTAATTAATAATTTAACAAAATGACGTAAAAAAAAAATTTAATAATATACGCCAATTTAAATCAAAGAAAAAGCTAAAACTTCAAAAATTGTAATAAAATTCGGAGAAATAAACAAAGGTAAATTCAAACACAAAAATGTTATATTAAAACAACCAATTTATTATAAAATACGAAAGAATATACAATTATTGTGAAGAGAAGTGTATGTGTGAATGTATGTATGCATGTTCATGTATGTGTATGCAAAAACAAAACAAACAAAAAAATCTATATATATATATATATATATATATATATATATATATATATATATATATATATATATATATATATATATATGAAAAATTGTAATAATTAATTAATTATATCTATTTCTTCTTCCTCGGATTCAATTGTATTGCCATCACAAATACACGGTAATTTCCTTCGATTGATCGGAATAAACCTCCCACAACGACAGAAGCGTCCATTTCTTCCCTTTAAACTGAAAACAAAACAAAAAAAATTAAAACTTGAAATACATATAATCAATCAAAATTTCAATTAATTCACTAAAGGAGAACTTCTACATTACCTCGTGAGGCACGCCTTGTTTTGAGAAGATACTACAAGGGATGCAACCATACGCATCAGCCTTTTCTCTAGCTTGGATTTGGAATGTTTTAATTTTTGCACCTCCGTCGAACTTCCCCGGACCACCGACCAAGAGATTGGTATTTTCCGAAAAACCAGCTTCATCTGCGTGCCCGGACGATTTATTAATTGATAATTAGGCACAAACCCTCGGGAACGCCGCAAATTCCTTATCTCCCTAGACATCCTACTCAGTTCAGTGATGCCAAAAATAATTCGAGCCAACAACTCTATTTTAAAGGGCCGATGAGAAAAGGCACTATTGAGACAATCTGTAAACAATCAAAACAAAGAGAAAAAAATTTAAAATTACAAATAAGCCTCATGCATTAACATATTAACACAAAACTAATTACACAGTAGATTATAGGATATCTTATAGGATACCAGATCATTCCTTTCAAGTCCAGAAGCGGGATATATTTTGAATATATCGGGGAAGTCAGGAGGTCCGTAAGCAACTGGAGGATAGCCGTATTCCTGGACGTGGGCAAGCAGACTCAATTCTTCGACGATTTGAGAGCCAGACTGAAGCGGATAAAGCAGCACTGCAAACCTGACGAAGAATGGTGCAACGAGTTAATCGAGTATTATGATTGGGAAGATAGGTGGGAAATGGCCTCGGAACTCCAAAAACAGTTCCGAGTCCAGATCGAGGAGCTAGAGAATACTAAAAAGACCTTACCAACCAAGATGACTACTAAAATACGAGCAAGGCGTACGGTCCCACTACAGGGTTTCCTGGGAAAGATCGCCGGACAAATCGTCGGCGTATTGACCTACGATGACGGAGAAAGATATAGTGCTGCCATCCAAGATCTTAATGAAGCCCAGGCCAATTTATCACATCTTGTCGTAAAGCAAACCCACGTAGTGAGGTCACAACTTGACTCGTTGCACACCCAGGTTCAGGAACATGGATCCTTACTGAAGAATCTTCAAGAACAACTTCATACCTTACTCGTGAAGAACCAGCTGAAGTCGAAAGAAGAAAGGGAAAGGCAAAATCTAACATATGCCATTGCAAAGGCACTAAGATTGGGCCTCGACCATAGCATGCAAGCGACCACCACTATGTTAGAAGCAGTTCACGAAGCCAGAAAAGGACATATGCACCCTGGCCTCATAACATCCGAACAACTGGAGCCGATCCTAAGAGAAGTACAGGATAACCTCAAGGATGTTCAATTTCCATTGGCCGGACCAAGAATTAGCATCGACGAGCTGATGCGCATCTCCACCATCACCATCTTGTGCGAGGGCCATCAACTTAAGGTCCTTATCGACATACCACTTCTGGAAAAGTACAATTATCAGGCGTTTAAAATCCACTCTCTCCCTACTATTCAAGAGATATTCGAGAATAATACTGGAAGAGCTTATATAAAATCTAAATACGACTACCTTATTATAGACGAAGATCAGCGAACATATCTCTTGTTAAAAGAGCAGGAATGGAACGCGTGCAAGGCAACAACATCATTTCACGCCTGTCTCCAAGGCGCTCCAATCTACGATCTCCGTGAACGAACATCTTGCGAAGCCCTGCTCTTAGTCAGGCCCAACGTAAAGACTTTTAATTCTTGCGACGTTCGAATAACTAGTGAAGCTGATTCCTACTGGAGGCCTTTGACCACCATTGGAGGATGGATGTTTTCTTTTGCTACCCCAGAGATGGCAACGATCGCCTGCCATTCCATGAGCCCCATGAAAATCATGCTGAGTGGAGCTGGAATCCTCAAATTGGGTCCTGGATGTTCCCTCAAAACCAAAGATGCTATAATTCCAGCCACCACTTCACAAGTTGGACAATCAGAATTTATATTCGAATCGGATCTGCAACTAAATTTAACTGAACTCTCACCAGCATTGCTGAGATACAACCATTTGATAGGAAAGGCAGGAATCCTAAGAGGGTTCACTGTTGAAAGGGATTCAAAATCAACCGCCTTCGAATTGAACTCCAAAACACTAGACGAACTTGAACAACAGCTACAAGAACTCGCCTTACAACAGCACCATAGGGGAAGACACTCAACGCTGATCTATGGCTCCTATGGAGGTCTTTTCCTGCTGATCCTACTGCTCATCGTATACCTATGTCGAGCACCACTTAAAACTGGAATCTATAAGCTGTCTCAATCCATTTCCCCAAGATCAAGAGATGAGCATATTCAAACGCCGCAGCGAAGGAAACCGTTAAGTAAAATTCCAACACCGAAGGATATTGCTGGATTGTACGAGGATATCCCTTCTACAAGTAAAACTGCCAACAACATGGAAGTGACCGTACAATCAGGAGCAACCGAATCAACAACTGCTCCGAAAAAAGGGGATAAAGTCTGCAACGTCCGAAGATATACCATCAGTGAAGATCAGATGACTAAACCGAAGGGTTAAGTTCCAAGCTGCATGGAATCCAGTTAGAGAAGACTTCCATGAAAATAAATCCACAACCATCCTCTCGCCAACAGTTTCCACTAAACAACACAGCAAGACAACAAGGAAGATCCTCAACTTGAAGAGGTTAGTGCTGACAACTACCCTAATAGAAATCCAAAATTACCGCTCGAGGCATCTTTGATTTCGCAAGTGTTAAAAAAAATATAAAAAATGAATAAATAAAAAAAAAATAAAATAAAAAAAATAAAAAAAAAATAATAATAATAATATATATATATTTACCATTAAAAAAAATATATATAGAATTTTATAGATAAAGAAAGAAGTATTAAATACGCATGATACGAATTTAATATGAAAAGGTTTTCTTTTCTCCAATATAAGGGTAATTAAAATATATACGTACCTATATTTCTCTTGATTCAATTTCTATATTTCAAAAGGAAAGTAACTACTATTAATACGAATTCAATATAAAAAATTTCTCATAATGCTAATATAAGGACTTTGTTTTAATTTCATTACTACTTCACTAAGATTTCTATGTTACATAAAGGAGAGTAGTTTAAGAATTTATTCAGTATATAATCTAAATATTAAATTTTAGCTACCTCCGATGAAATAAATACTTTATAAGATATATATATATATATATATATATATATATATATATATATATATAGATATATATATATATATATATATATATATATATATATATATATATATATATACATCTATGCGTGTATATAGATGTATGCGTATGTGTATATATGCATATATTGAGAAGATTTGTTGATAGGTTGTTTAAATACTGATTACTAATTTGCGTGTTAATTTAGTTTTATTTTATATACGACCACTACGAGCACTGAAACGGAGGAACCCATGTTTGGTTTCCTAATCTAATTCATGGATTCGGACCCATAAAGGGTTCTCACAAACCGTCTCTCCCCCAACTAAGTGAACATTGAGCGGACCAGGCGTCCGAGAGTTGGGTAACCGTAGAACGTATGTACAGCTCCTGCATCTCCAGACGTACGGACATAATTGATGAATTACCCTCCGTGAAAGATCGTGAATGACGTCCGCCTTAGAAGCAAAATATATACAATTAACATTTTTAAGCTTGTTGAGATGCATAATGTAACATAAATATTTAATAACATACCCGATAAGGTCCCATTGCGTTAATACGGTCCACCTCATCCAGAAAGACTTGGGTATGATTAAGACTATCCGCATCTTTCCTCTCTTGGAACAATTTTACATGAATCATTTCATGTAACATGGTGCTTATCAGCTCTTCTTCAGGGAGAAGCCTATGAATCTCCCAGCTTATACGAACCTCGCGCGCGGGCAAGTCGGTGCACCCTAAGGTGGAAGTCATCTGCTGCCCCCATCGTATAGTATAACCCGCAGTTACGAGCCTCCCGTTGAAATATATCTCATCTAATCGGTCAAATAACCCCTTCAAATCAGGTCGCCCATCAGTTGCACGCCTGGGTTTATAAAACTGTAACCCTGTATACAAGGGTTGTTGCTTAGACCTAGTCGCTCTACTGTTCATTTTGGAAGGTACCTGAATATGAGTAAAACATGGTGTTAAGGAATATTTGAAGATTTTGGTTGAGTTATTAATAGACAAAAAGGTCAAGAAAAGCAAAGTTTTACAATCAAGTTGCCTAAAATTAACAAATTCCGAACTGCCCCACTTTAGAGCCGTTTTTGGGCCATTTCCAGGCGGAATCCGCATTGCGCCGGAATAGGAAAAATGTTGAAGCTAGGGATCCGAGGAATACCCCGGTATACTTTAAACAAAAGTTGGTCAACTTTTGTAAAAGTTATTAACAAATTCCGAACTGCCCCACTTTAGAGCCGTTTTTGGGCCATTTCCAGGCGGAATCCGCATTGCGCCGGAATAGGAAAAATGTTGAAGCCCTGAGTCCGGAGAACAATGCAGTAATAATTAAACGAAAAATCTATTTTAATTTGTTAAAGTTATTAACAATTTTTTCCAGCAATGTCATTGCCGAGCGCGCGAAGGGTTTATCGGCGACCGCCGCCGACCACGGGTAGCTGCCGCCTGTCGAACAGTGCCGTGGGACGAAAGAGAGAAATAACGTTAATAATAATTTTCCAAAAATAAATAAATAAATTTAAGGACTTTCAAACGTTTGCTTCCCTTAAAATTTTCAAGAAATTTAATTGAAAAAGAAACCCTTTGTGACTTTTAACCTAATTTTGATTTTAATGACGGACGATAGTAAGTGTTTTGGCTTAACTAACTATTTTGTAATTTCTTTTAAATTAATATTGAAAATAAATTAAAACTAGAATTTAGATTATTAAACAACAATTTCAATTATAGTAATGAAACTTAGAATTGGAACATTCATAATAATACACGCGTGGAACTTCAAGCACATTTATATATTAAGCACATTTATATATAAATTAAAATTACAAAAAAAACACACATTCTATTATAAATAAACAAATAAGGGATTTTACTTTATTTTTTCTCCCTGCGGCTATATTAATCAGAATATGTATTCTAAGAAGAAACAGAAATTTCATTGCCTGTTGTTTTTCCTCTTCAAGTTTAAATAAAAAACATTTGAAAACATGAATTTATTTCAACTCGTTAAAAGGCGGGGATGATCTTAACGAGGCAAGTTGTGCCTATTTAGAATCATGCACGTTTAAGTCCAGTGCCACGCGTATCGGTAGTAACAAACTACTCTCTAGAGGCGCCATGACATTTTAGAATACAAAATAAGTGACGAGTGGTAAAATATATATATATATATATATATGTACCCTATCAAAAGGCCTATTCATGTGTTTAATTCCAAGAGAAACTTATTCTCTCGTCCTTTAGTGGCAGTCTAAACAAGTGTTCAAAAGAAAAAAGTAGACTTTAATTATTTATCTTTTGTTAATGGTTGCATCATTCGACCGAAACGATTCCAAAACAGCATAAAATCGATAACTAAAATGCGACACAGGGAAATTAAAATCGCTCAACAATGTGGATCACGTGTTATTGATTTTTCTGAAACGCAATTTTTTTTGCAAGTATCATATTGATCTAAAAGCAAAAAAAAAAATAAAACAAAATATTTAATTCATTTGAAGAGTTCTTTAATAAGATTTAATTTTTTGTTCTTATCTAAAAATCAACTTATTTTAAGTTTAATCTAGAAATTAATGAAAAATTTTGCAAAACTTCTTTTCTATATTAAAAAAAATATTAATTCATAGCTTTAAAATTGTTTTTCAAGTATTGAAAATGAAAATTTTTTATGATGGGGTTCATACTACAGAGATTTAGGAATGCTTGTGAAACGATACTTGCATTATGCTACTGCTGGGGAAAGGCTTAGATAGTAAAAAGTTTTGTTATTTTGATTCTAGGTTTAACTATTATAGACGTTTTGAGCATTGTAAAGGCAAAAGTGAAACAGAGTGTCTATTATTATTTTGTGTAACAAACTATCAGGTTTTTCCCATCTTTGTCTAAATTTTTCCAGGTGTATCTTTTCTCATCAAATATAAATTTTTCTGATAAGTATTAACGATAAATAAAACTACAAATGGCTACAAAATTCACATATTTTATGAAAATACTCTTCGACGGGATTTTGTTTTTACGGATACTATTAGTGGGGGTTCTACCAACTGAAAAAGACGGTGAATGTGCAGGAGTTCGGTTTGATCGGAAAAATTATGAATTCATCTTGCAATATAGGTCTTATTTTAGATTTAAGCAATTATGATATAATTAGTTCGAATTTGACTTTGCTATAACTAAAAAAACTGGTGAAAATTTTGGATTGGCTTATAATACTGTGATTAAATTTCTACAAATAATTGACAAACATTTTTTTTCTAAAATAGTAATATTTTTATAATGAAATGGTTAATGGTGGATAATTATTGTTTCTCCGGTCAAATTGGATTCCCCACTATTTTCTATTTTTCGAGACTGGTGGACACACTGCTGAGTGTGTCTGTGGAAGCAGGAACCCGTCGAGGACGGGTACGACAGCTATATATATATATATATATATATATATATATATATATTTACCATTTAAATGTAATTTCTAAAGTTTAAGCAGGTGCTGGTAGCAAGTCGGAATCATGAGTATTTCTTTCATTCTTTCCTATTAAACAGTATACACAGTAATGAATAATCTTGTACTTAAAATTGATTTTCTGAAGGTTTTTTACGTATAATACATAAATTACGTATTATACTTATGATACTGTAGAAAACAAGGTTTTCGATATTGTGGCCGGGTGAATTGTAACACAACCTCTTTTGAATTGGTTTTCTGGTCTATTGTTAGTAAATAAATAATTGACTATATTTATCTAGTAATGGGCATGGTGTTTCGCTGCGTTAAAATGAGAAGAAAAAGAAAATTTTGTTGTCTTACCTTGCGTTATAGAATCGAGTCTAATTAAAATTCCTCACTTGCTTTTTAACTGTAGCACTAAATTAGAAGAAAAACGATTGTAAAAAAAATAGAAAAAAAACGCACACAAAAAGATAAAACAAAATTATCGTTTGCAAGTACTATTGCTTCACCACTCCCGAAAACCGATGCGCACTTCAACAAGGCAAGCGTAAGTGGTCATGCAACGTCTTGGGCAATAGCCGGCGCACTCACTGCAACAGTCAACTCCCCCTCTTTTCTAACATCCACAGACCCATTAAGCTTAATGTGTATTTAACGAGCATCAGCGACGTGACTTTTCAATAGAGAAATGATTTTCTTCCAACCTTAGACTTTCTAAAATTGATTTCCTCTATTGAAAAAAAAAGAAAAAAAAAGAAAAAATTCATTTATTCTAATCGGAATGTTACTAAATTCTATGCATAGACAAATTAGAAGTTAAACATGCTTCACTTTCACAATAAACTGATTTAATATTTTATTTTTTTTTATTCGTAATTTTTCTTTTAAAAAAACAAATTTTACTTATTTAATCCTGTATAAGAAATCTCTAAACGAAAATTTCTCGAAATATCTCGAAACGTAGTAACGCCTATTCCATTGGTTGCTTTCACTCGTGAGCTATACTTAATTGGCTGAATTCGTATTTTCTATGTTTGTCTTTTAAACACTTGAGATAAAGAGGCTCATTCACCATACGAACATATATTAAACTAATTAAATAAATTATGAATTAATAAATACTAAATAAATTCAATTCAATAAATTTTTAAATAATCAAGATTTATGTATTTAATTTATGGAAATAATATTAATGTGTAATTGATTCTAAAATAAAATGTTTAAATTTTTAAATTAAATGTTAGAAAGTGTTATGTAAGATTAAATTCAATATAAACAAATTTTATACATATTATAATAATTAATGATTATTGTTTATCAATTTAAAAGATTAATTCAAAAAAACTATTAAAGGAATAAACCAACAGAGAAAAGAAGGTCAGAAGAAACTGATAACATTGATAATAAATAAAAGTGTTTGGTTATTAAAATAATTTGTTTTATCAATGTATTATAAAAAAATTTAATAATACATAATATATAAATAATTAATATATTAATTAGGGTGTCCATAAATTATTTTATCTTTGTTTCTTTAGATCTATGTGTTTAATATTTTTTTTACAACAAAAGGTTTATAATAATGATATACAATTTTTTATTAAAGATTTGTTATAAGGAAAGGAGAAGAAAGGTCAGAGAAATGTCAAGAAAAAAATCAGGGAAAATTTTTCTCAGTACTTGCTGGACACCCTAAAATGTTTACATAATAAAAATATGTATTTTATAAGTAAATAAAATTTATTTTCGAATAAATACCAAAAACCGTTTCGAAAGTTTAGTTTCGTTTTAGTTTCTGAGTTTCAGTATCAGTCATTTTAACTGACTTTCAGTTTAATTCCATACTGATTCCAATCGCGAGAATAGAATAACTCATTCTTTGTCAAATTTCAGTAATCTTAAGTGGAATTTCACTGATTCTGATTTAGAGAGTAAATCCGTTACAATCAGGCCTAATTTTTATAATTTTGTTCGTGTTTGTTCATGTAATGAATGTTTTTACAATAAACAAAATATGATCATTTATTTTATATAAATATGTCTATTCTTTATAAATTATGTTTAATTATTTGATTTTTTTCATAATGTTTTGAAAATTAATTTTTCAACGCTAAACGCTAAACACCGTTAGCGCGCGCAATTGTCGTCTAGTAATATAAAATTTCTAAATAATGGCAAAATAAAAGCAATTTTAAAACCTTAATTTTCAGTAAACAATTTACCATTAACTAATTGATTTCAAACATTTATGAAACTTAATTATTATTATATATTTATTAATGAGTATAAAATACTTATGCTTAATAATAGTTTCATATTAATAAAAAAAGGGGGAAAATGAGTTTAATTATTATATTTTTATTTTAAATAAAATGGAAGAAGAATTATAATTATAAAAGAAAAGTCTCAAACACAGATGAATGACTTAAATCATAGATATGAGATGAAAGGTTGTAATCTAACCAAAATATTCCTAAATAAATGAGAAAATCCTTTATTTAAAGGAATATTTTTTTTTATTATTTTTTATTAAAAAAAAATTTTTTAATAAAATGTGAAATTAATTGTTAAGCGGAATTTTAGTCTCAGTTTGAGATTTAATTTTTTTCGATGCAGGTTTTAAATATAAACGAGTTCCAATGATTAGAGCAAAGAAAAAAATTTTTATTATACACATACTAAAATATTAAATGCATTGCGAAGCTGCCCCAATATCTAATCTGTGTATTTAGAACTAAGTCACGTAGAGCAGTGTCGAGTTACCCACAGCGCCATTCAACACTCCGACTGCCATAAATCTACTGGAACCCTAACTCACTTATAATTACCGATTGGCGACGAAAAATCCTTAACGCAAGCATAGTAGTTCTGTTTTCTCTCCGATCCCAATTTTCTCTGGCGCTCCGCTGTTACAATTTCACATCTCAAGATGACTCAAAATTTCGGAAGAAAATATTTCTTTAAACTAAACAATTGCAAAACATTTTGTATTTTTGTCGACTCTGGGGAGTGTTCTGCTTCAGGAGTAATTAGATAAAATAGAATTTGAATCCTTCTAGTTTAATTGTCTGCCAATTTAATTAATAATTTTAGTTAGCACAAATAACGCGCGCTAAAGCACGCGTAAAAGTTTCTTATTTCACTTTTTATATATATATATATATATATATATATATATAACGATAATGTAATTTTTACATTACACGTCAAATGAGAATTAATGAATTCGTGAATGCCAACAAGAAAAAAAAATTATGTATATGTATGTATATATATATATATATATATATATATATATATATCCATTACTTTAATTTCGACTTATTAATAGGAAGAAAAAAATAATTAAACTACAATTAATTACAATTAATCATTTATTTGCTATTTTGTTCCTAATAGCCTTCTAAAAATGTTTGTTACAAAATGCTAATCTTAAGAAACAAAGAAAATAATGAATAATCAGGATGTCTACTATTTCCATTCAACAAAATTCCCGGTTTTTCTTGGTTCTGGCCTAACTTTTCCCGGATTTCTTTTCTCATAAATTTTAAATTAAGGTTCTTTGAAGGAATTCAATTATTAAAAGGTTTCTAAAGAAATTCTTTAACAAATTTAATTACATATTTTCAGTCGAACTTCATAATATTTCTATTAACTAAATAATAAAAAAAAACAAATTAAAATAACGAAATTTTTTTATTTCGGTAAAAAAAAATATATATATATATATTCCCGGTTTTGTATAAAAATCTCGGTTAATTCCCGTTTTTGGTTAAATTAAATTCCCGGTCTTCCCGGATTTCCCGGTTAGTAAACACCCTGATAATATAATAATATTAATAATTTTATTTGATCAATAAAAATATTCTGAATTATTTGAGAAATAAAAGCAATATTATTAATTGAAAAAAAAAAATTTTTAATAACAAAATAAAGAAATGTAATTTAGTTTATCAAAGCATAAAAAAAATTGAAAGAAATGGATAGAAACCGAGCATTCAAAACCAATCTTCTTCGCTCTCTTCAGAGGCAGCAACTTGAACTGTCTCCGCCCCTACAGACTCCTTGCAGTCAGTCCCAAACAAATGGCCTTCCGGTCCGATAGTTTCCCATACTCTAGGTAGCTCTATGTTATGCATCTGAAAGCAGTACGGAATGGAAACACTTTAGAATTCAAACGTACTCTCTTAAAAGACTTTTGCTCCAACCTCTAATTGGGTGATTCTTCACTCAGTGGGCGCTCTTACCTCCCCACTGCTCCCTATTTAATAACTTTGATAACTATTTTTAATCTGCTGCAAACTTTATAATTAATATTCAGCATGTTTTTTCTAATATTCTAATCGAAAAGAAAATTTTATTTTAAACGAAAGTTATGACTTTATTGGAAATTACCCAAAAATGCACTTTTCTCGATTCTCCACACAGAAACCATTAAGTTTAATATGGCTTATTTCGCAAAAGCCTATTCTACTCTTGTGTTTTTCTAGTTTCTTAGATTCGAAAGTTAACCTCCAATAGTATGTTTTCTTATGTTTGTTTGTCAATTTTCATTAATGAATAAATGTAAAAATAGTTTCATTATTTCCTCGACTATTTTATTTGGAACTGGAGTTTAAATTTTCATGTATTTTCTGTTTTGTATAGACATTTTAGTTCGATTTTGCATTTAATTTGAATTTTTAAGTTAAAAGTTTGTATTTATGTTAATTTTGAATAAAAAAATAGTACTTTTAGATTTAGAACTATAAAAAAAATTTTTTTTGTTTGTATTAGAATGTTCTGTACTATTACTTAATTGTCGTTTAATAGGCTCCTTCGAAATATAATTTATTTGCACTTTACACTATTTTATATTATTAATGGACGAAACATGATTTCTTTTAATCTTATTATATAACTTCTAAATAAAATTTTTTTATTACTTGTTCAGATAAAATTAAAAGATGAATTTAAGCTCAAATATCTATAAAATAATTCATTTCAAGCTTCATTTAAAGGATCTACATAGAAAAAGCTTCAAATAATTAATATTTTAAATAAATATTTCCGTAATTGAAGCTTACGACTTAGTGAAGAATCGCCAGTGTGGGAGTGGTTGAAGCAATTATCATATACGATTTTGAGAAACTACAACACACATTTTAAATTCAAGACAAATTTTCTACAAATTAAAAAAAAATACGTAAGTAGATCTTAATTTTTTTACATTTTGTGTGAAAGCATTGTGAATTTACAACACTTTCAACAAGTATAGAGAAGAATCAGAACAACCACACTTACGACTTGCCAAGAGCCAGCTTGTTTGCAGATGCCCTCCGCCGTCCTGAAAAAGACCTGCACAAAAGACAAGCGAAGTGTTTCATTTACGGGAATAAACCCGTTGTACGGCGGAACCCTCGGAAGCGACTGAAACAAACTAAAAAGGTTTTTTTTTTAAAAAAAAGAGAAATATATATATATTTTAGCTTGATGAAACTAACCAGGTTTCTGTTCCTACAGCCGTGCTCGCGTCAGCTCGCAACATCAGTGTCGACGATGGGTCGTCAACCAACAAGGGGTGTTTAAAGTTTTTCTAAAAAAAAAAATTTTTTTTTTAAAATTATTTTTATTAAAGAAAAAGAAGTAAAGAAAAGATAGGTATATCAAAAGGGGGAGAGGGTAATTGAATCAAATCCATGTAAAGGTGTAAAGAAGATTACTTACGGTAGCCCAAAAACCCCTCACGACGTAATCGTTTTTCACCGAGTCCCAGACATATTCCTGACGCCAGCTACATCTGGAGTATGGTCGGGCACTAACGGTATCCTTTAGACTTTTGTTGAGATACCAGAGCGCGACGGGATCCTTCCTGCGCGGGGCTTTCTCCCAAGGGCCAAATTCGACAAGAAATCTGATTAAGAGAGATATTTTATCTGAATTTACGCAGCAACTGACACACACGCGCAGTATTAAACGCATTGAATATTATTTTAATTTTTTTAAAATTTATTAAAACAAATTATATTTTAGAGATGATAGTTATTGTAAACATAACTTAATAACACAAACCACAAATTTAATAAGTCATAAGTTCAATTTGATCACTGCAAGTTATATTTAAAAAAAGACGTCTTAACCAAAACACCACGAAAATTAGTACACTTACCCTCTAAAGTTGTTCTGCAGGAACACATTTTTTTGCTCAAAATATTCTCTCACTCTTCTTGAACGGGATACTCCAGTGACCTCCGTCTCCTCAAGGAACAGCCTCGTTAGCAAATAGCCCCTTGTTAGTGTAAATTTGTCACCCGGAATCAGGTGACAGATTTCCCTACCCCTTCTAAACACATCCAGGGCCTCCCCAAAAAGGCCAAAAGATTCCTCCGAACTCGAAGTCGAGCGTGAAGAGCATACCGCCTCCTTGCTGCAGTCAAATCCTGCACAAATATCAGGAACCACCTCATGAATATTTGCAGCCATTGCAACTTTTGTTACTTATAAAACACTACACTAATCGGCGCGAACACTGAGAGAGCACTGAACCACTGGAGTAAGACGCTGGACCGCGACGCACCGACAGTACGTGACTAATCTGACGGTTCCCAATTGCGTTCGTACTACTTGGAGATGTGCGGGCGCAGGGTTACAAATACAAATGCCTAATTAAGTTAAGCACCACTGAGACGGTTTGAAAATGAACTATGCAGCGACCAAGAAAAGAAAATTGTTTCAATGATAAAATAGATTAAGATTTTCAGTTTTGGGTTCACATTTCAGCTGTAGTTGACGAAAGCCAAGTGCACTCGTTAAAATTTTGCATAATATAATAAAACTAAGAATACGAGAGTTATTGTCTCAATTATTCGAGAAAATTAAAAAAAAAATTTTTTTATATAACCACAATAACAATTAAATAAATAAGACATGTTATTTGTAAGGCAGCTTTCAAAGTGTATGCTTTCTGCCTTGCATTTGAAATTAAATTTTGAAAGCTATTCTACGTTTGTACTTAAGATTTTTTTTTTAACCATTTAGTACTTAATAAGTAATTGGGTTTGATACCCAATATATTATTATTATATTCTAATCATATAATCAGAGTTTTGATTAATAATTCGACAATAACGATAACCACCTAAAGGAACTAAGAATGTCTAGAAGACACTACCACTATGCTCATATTATATATAAAATTGTATAATTATTGAAGAAACTTTGTTAAAACATCGCTCTACTACGTGCATCTCTAAGTTCAAGGCATCAAGGTTTTCGGAGACGAAAACTGGAATTTTCACGGTGGATTGTTAGAATACTAGTACTTTGAAAAGAGTTATTTGGCAACCATGTAGAAGAAATATTAATTTTAAATTATATCCAGCATATAAGAACGTCGCAACGCGGCGACGCTATGCCTAAGGATATTTGACACCCTGATAACGCCGAATACCTCATCATGAGAATGCCTTTAACTAAGAAATGCTTATAGAAATAATTAGAAGGACAAAAGAAATTATTATTTCTCTTCTCCTTCTACTAAATAATAAATACAGTAAACAGTTATTAATAATTGTATCGGCGCAATCAATGCTGCCTACATCGAACCTTGCGGCAATATTACCTAAACAATTTCAAATATTAAATGTAAAATTGTTATCCAAATTTTAATTCTATATAACATAAAGAAGGCGCATCTGCAGCCAAAATATGTAATGGATCAATTCTGTTAAATTCAAAATTTTATGTTAGTGATTGAAAGAATTACATTGAGAGGTTGTGCGTGTGCGGGAGTGGTCGGCGGCAACACACACAGCTGCGCAACCGCTGGTTATGGGCACTAACACACTCACTGGCTCCCTCGGCTACAGTACTAACACAAGCGTGCTATGCTTGCCTCTAATCACTACCTTGTGTGTAGAACTTTCCTTTCCCCTCAGGGCCAATAAGCTGTGGAATACAGCATCAAAACAAACGCACGTGCGTTACAGCTGACTCAATGCCACAAGGCTTGCATGCCTTGCGCTATTTAAACCTGTGCTATTTAATTTTACGCATCAAGCTAGATGCGCAAACAACAAATTGACAATAGCTAAACATTTTGTTTTGTAAACATATTAGTTACAACAAAATGCCGGAGGACATTAGGTTGTGTGTATATGTGCATACGCATTACTCAATATGTAACTACATATACAAACAACCTATAAAAAGTAGGAACGATATAATTACAATAAAAAAATTATATGCACTATAGTAACTAAGATAAATAATAATTTTATTAATTAAACAATATAATTATTATTTAAATTCTTAATTATTTTAAAAAAAATAATGTCTCAAAAAGTATCATATTAACAGACCGTTTCCGTTCTCACGGACATACCGTGGGATCCAAAACGTCAGCAAAAATGCATAGACCAATGGGCCCACGATTTTCTCCTACTCCTTACTCCAACTACCTAAAATTTTCCGTCTTCCCCACTTTTTGCACTAAAGGTAAGGGTTAGAGGCTTGTCGCGAAATATCAATCATCGCAGTACGAATTCTCGCTTCTTCTCGAAGACACCTCTCCTGGGTCTAACCTAGAAAGTGTTTTGGGACAGAGATATTTCGCGACAAAAAGCCCGTCCGCGACCCGGAACCCGATTTGCATGAATTAGGGCAGACGTTATAATTGTCAAATTCTCTGAGCCGGTGGAGTCCAGTGCGGGCTGATTTTGGAGAGATTCTGGAATAAATAATAATTCTTATAGTTATTAATTTACGAGTTTTAATCATTTACACAAAGAATTTATGTGTCACAGTTTTAGTAATTATTTGTGTTACAATTTGATGCTTAAAATTTTTTACAGAACAAAATTGTTTTATACACAGGATTCAGTTTGCGTAGAATTTTGTATCGAAGTTTACGATTTAAAAATTTTTTAGTTTGCTTGGAAATTATTAAAGAAAATTTTTTTTTAAATAGTTCTATGAATTTGAGAATTTGAAAATATACTACTTTAAATTTTATAGACAGAAAATATTTCTTTCTTTCTGAAGCATATAAATTTTTAACCCTATTTTTATTACTTATATACCATTTTTAGTTATTTTATTCATTACAAATTTTTTTCATTCTCAAGTAATATTTTAACATGAATCTTCTGAAGTGATTTTATAATTATACAATTCAGTCAATAATAAGGTACAATTTGTATGTAGAAATGTTTGTTATTAGAAATTTGAACAATGCCTTTTTAGAGTCTTTTTAAAAAAAATCATATTGAATAAGTTATAGGGTATATTTTAATGTATGATAAGAATTAGGCTCTATTTCTTTTAGTTTTAAACAATAATATATAATAGTGTTTAAGATTTAAGATAAAATCATTACAAAATAAAAAATTGCAATAAAATATAAAAATATAATTCAAACTTGCGGACATTTAAATGAAATAATTTTTCAAATTAGATTATTGTTATAGTGTTGTTCCTTCATGAATACTTGTATTATACGAAAACATAGCTAATTCTAACCAATCGTCCCATTCTTCATTTTTATTTATAAATTGTTTTAAATATTCTCCTAAAACGTCATGAGATGTTTCGATTGATCCGTTCGATTGAGGGTGGAATGCAGTTGTTTTAAATTGTCGAATTCTAAATCTTTTTGCTAATCTTCTCATTAAATTACTTAAAAAGTCTATTCCTTGATCTGTTAAAACTACCTTTAGGTGATCCAAAAATGCAAATAAAGCTTTTAATAAATGCATTGGCTATTGTACTAGCTTGATGATTTGGAAGTGCAATTGCTAAAGAATATTTAGTTAAATTGTCTTGTATTGTTAATATATATTCACTTCCGTTTTTAGTCTTTGGTAATGGTCCAACGATGTCCATTGATATTTTTTCGAATGCTGTACCTGGAGTATCTGTTATAATCATTGGGTCTTTTGTTTTTACTCTAACTAATTTTTTTAATTGACATTGGAGGCAACTTTGTATATATTTTTGAATATTATTTTTCATATTTTCCCAATGATGATTTTGTCGAATTCTACCATAAGTTTTGGTTACACCTTTATGTCCTCCAACTGAGCTTGAATGAGCTTCTTCAATTAATTGCATATATTCTTTTTTCGTGGGATATTTTGTATGTCCGCTGCACACAACAACTTTTACAAATGAATTTTCAAAAACTAATTTTATCATTGACAGGATTTCGTCCCAAGTTATATTATTTATTTGGGCTGTCCTTGCAATGCTTATGCTTTTTAATTTTAATTGTTCACAAAAATTTTTCATTGAAATAATTGTAGTTTTAATTCTTTTTAATGTATCAGATAAATTTTCTTTTATTTCACTTTCTATAGGGAGAGCTATATTTTGTTTTACATTCAAATTTGCATAATTTTTATTTTCCATTAGATTATCTTCTTCATCAGATGATTCTTCAGAGTTAGAATTTTCGTAGCCTTGATCAATTTCTTCGTTTTTCCTCAATTTTGATTTTTTTTAATATACTCAGGATCTGACTCTATTTCATCAGGTATAATTTCATTATAAAATTTTTATTTTCTTTAATTCTTTGTATTACATACCTTTTTTGGTCTTCCCCTTCTCTTCTTTGAAAAGGAGGTATTTAAACGTGTGCTTTGTTTTTTCGGTCTACCTCTTTTTTTCTTCTTGTCTGCTTTTATTTCATTATCTTTAATTTCTTGTATTTCTTCATTTTCTTTTTCACATATATTCTTTTCTTTAGTTCCATTTTCTTGTATTCTTCTTTGACTTCTAGTAATAACGTTACAAGTTTCAATACTTGTACAATAATTTCTTTTATTAAATATCTTTTTAATAGATTGGATAATTTTCTTCATCTCCATATTCATGTAGCATTCATTCTCATTAATTATTTTGCTTCCTCGTGAGGAAGCTTTGTAGTCGTTTAATTTACAAAATTTTAAAAAATCCTTTTAACAAATTTTCTTCTATATGGGACTATGTTATATGAGACCCTGAACAATTGTCCGGATGTATGTATGTGTGTGTATGTGTGTGTGTGTGTGTGTGTGGATCCCGATTTTTGTGAACACGATAACTCGAAGAGGTTTTAACGAATTTGGCTAAAATTTACCAGGTATATTTATCATAAAAATATCTCGAACTGGATTGATAGACTTTAAAAAATTCTTAGAAAAAAAATTTTTTTTGACTTTTTTCTAAAAAAATTTTTTTTTTTAAATTTTTTTTTAAGTTGGTTATTGAAGTTTAAATATAATAAAATCTTATTCTTTGCATCAAGACGAATCGATTGGTATATAAAAAAAAATAAATTGTATGAGAATTTATAGAGTTAATCACAATTAAAGCTGAAAAATTCGCATTTTTCTCAAAAAATGAGTTCTTTCCGCCAAATTTTGTTGCTGTATAAGAAAATCTTACTTACTTATTTCTAAAATTTTATTCTTTGCATCAAGACGGATCGATTGGTATATATAAAGTATATATTGTATTTAAATTTATAAAATTAAAACCAATTACAGACACAAAATTTGCATTTTTAATAAAAATTCATTTTTTCTTAAGAATCATGTTGCTTTATATTAAAATGTTATTATTTATTGAAAAATAAATCTAAAATCTTATTCCTTGCACCAAGACGAATCGATTGATGTATGTAAAATATATATTCTATTGAAAATTATAGAATTAATTACAATTAAAGATGAAAAATTCATTTTTTTTATTAAAAATTTTATTTTGTTCATTTAGGATTAAAACAAATTTTATAAATATTTTTTTGATTTTATAAATATTAGATCGTATTAGAAATTACTTAAAAATTAAATATACTTAATATACTTAATTATAATTATAATAAATATAACAAATTTTTAAAATTAATTTTTAATTAGATTTGAAGACAACAACATGGAAAATATGTCAATACGTGACAATAAGTTAGTGCTTCCTCCACGAGGAAGCAAATTTTTTTGCTTATCGTATAGAGGAAGCAAAATGTTCATGTAATGAACATCTGGATTTACAACTTGTTTTCAATATATGGGAGACTTTTTTTTATCTCCAAATTCAAATAGGATTCATTGTCCTTCAATATTCTTTCAATAGATTGGAGACATTTCCTTATCTCCAAATTCAAATAGGATTCATTGTCCTCAAATATTTTTTTAATAGATCAAAGAATTCTTTGTATCTCCGAATTTCCATTGGATGCATTGTCCATAAACATTTTTTTTATATCGCAGAGACTTCTTATTATCTCCAAGTTTGATTCATTTTCATTTGCTACATGTTGTATATATTCTTTTAATTTTTCTTTCATATTTTCGTGCACACTTTTCATTATATTTTCTTGAATTTCCTGAGTTTCTTGAATTTTTTCTTTTTTTATTCCTTGTACTTTTTCTTCAGTTATAACTTTAACTGGATTTCTGGATAAGGCATCAGCATTAACATTTGTTTTTCCAGCTTTGTAGACCACATTAAAATCATATTCTGCTAATTCGAGTTTCCATCTTCTCTTGAACAAGGATCCTTAGAATTTTGGAACCAAACTAGTGGTTTGTGATCCGTGACTAAGGTAAATTTTCTTCCATAAAGGTATGGTCTAAAAATGTTGCACACTATATATAATTGCCAAGGCTTCTTTTTCATAAGTATCATATTTTCTTTCACATTCATTTAAAGTTCGTGAAGTATAAGCGACTGGTTGATCTTTGCCAATTACTCCTTGTGATAAAATTCCCCCTATTGCAAAACCTGAAGCGTCCGTTGTTAAAATAAATGGATGAGAAAAGTCTGGTCTTTTTAAAAGTGGTTCCTCACAGAGTTTACTTTTTAGAGTATCAAAAGCAACTTGTTGTTTATCGGTCCAGCGCCTATTTAGAGTATACGTGCAGCACCTCCCAATACTGGTATAACCACACGGCTCGCATACGAGCGTAACTGGGAGAGATTACGCTCCCCAACGCCGATAGTTAACAAGTGACCATCTGCCGATCTCCGCAAAGTTGGTAAGAACATTTGCGACCCTTCGGTGAAGGGCGAGACCTATCCAATCTCTGGTTACTCTGCAGGTAACCACCCGTGTTGGCACCACAACTCACAGTTCGAAGCGCTATTTACTAGGTCCGTTACTCTGTTTTTGCGAAGCTCCGGTCCGTTCTTAGCGCCCCTAGCCTCAAGCGATGTAGACTATTACCACTGCCCCCACGAGGCCAACCCAATAATCGGAAGGAAACAAGCCTTTCGGCAAGTCAACCGGGCTCGGACCGGTCCCCATGGTACCGTTTAGTACTCTGGTAGGAGTACCGATTAGAAGTCTTACCACCCTTGCTTCGGCAAGTGAGGTCGACGGTCTATAATTAGACTTGCCGGGCCGTCACGGCACTGCCCATCATCATCATATGCCACTGCTCTATAAGAAAGCCTGGGACGAACCGAAAACTAACCGCAAGCAGTGGCGCCACTCCGAGCCTCATATGATCGCCTTTTACGACCTGTAGCCGGTCACAGGGGGCCTATTCTGCACCCGGGCACCCCACGGGTAGTTTATCGGTCCAAAGGAAAAGTGTATCCTTTCTTAAAAGTTGATTTAAAGGATTTGCTATTTTTTAAAATCCGTCAATAAATTTTCGATAATAACCCGCTAGTCCTAAAAATTGTTTAATATTTTTAACATTTTTAACATTTTTTGGTTTTGGAAATTTCTTTACAGCTTCTACTTTTTTGGGTCGGGTCGTACACCATTTTTATCAATTATATGCCCTAAGTATCCTACTTCTAACCTCAAAAATTTACATTTATCTGGTTGTAGTTTTAAATTAGCAAAACGTAGTCGTTCCATGAGTTTCGAAAATTGTTCTTTTTTTCTCTAGGATCCATTTTGATTTGATGAAAACCGGATGCTAAATCGAAGACTGAAAAATATTGAGCGTTTCCTAATTGATCCAACAGGTCCGTAATATTGGGGAAGGGGTAAAATTGACCTACTGTGCGTTCATTTAGCTTTCTGAAGTCTAAAACTAATCGCCATTTTTTATTTCCCTAAAAGTCATATTTTTTTGGTACTATCCATATTGGTGTATTGAAAGGTGAATCAGAATGTTTAATAATCTTTTGTTTTAATAATTCGTTTACTTGACGTGTCATTTCTTCTTTATGAACAGGTGGAAATCTATATTGTTTAGTAATAATTGGTGTGTCATCTGTAGTTATTATTCTGTGTTTTATAAGATCTGTTCCTTCTAAATATTCTCCAGGTATATGAAATCGATCCGAATAGTTTTCTACTAAATTCATGACGTGTTCTAATTCTTCTTATTTAAATGTTTAAGACGAAGTAATTTTTTATGTCTTCAACTCTATCGTTGCCTGTAATGTTGAAAATATTTTCTGATTTCATATTCCTTGAAAATACATCAATGATTTGTTTAATTGATGAGTCTTCATTTTTAATATCAGATTTGCTTACTGAACTTTCTTGCTTTATTTCATCAAAATCTTCTAAATTTAATTCAAAAATTGGGATGTCAATTGATTCGCTTAATATATTTATAGCCTGTAAATAAGCTAATCCTTCTATATTTGAAACTACTGCATCACCTAAGTAAACACCGTCTTTCACTACTAATCTTGGAATGTAACCTACTTTTTTATTTTTATTTAAAATTTTTACATGAATATTGTAAATTGATCTTGCTGGTATTGTAAAATAATTTACCAAATCAAAATTAAATTTTTGTTTATTGATTTCTATGTCTTTCTTCATAATTAATTTCCACTTTATTTTTTATGAAAAATTCTGTTCCTAATATTCCATCATGTTGAATTGGAACATCATTTGATAAAAGATTAAAAGTTTTTAGAATTCCAAAGATATTAATCTCAACTTGACCTAAGGTGTAAACAGCGTGATCGTTTATTCTTGTTAATTTTAGACATTTATTTTCATCAATTTTTATATCCGATTTTAGCGCGCGAATTTTTAACAAATTTGGTCCTGCACCTGTATCAATCATCATTGTGATTGGAATTTTTAATTCTTGAGTGTCAATTCGAATATATGGAATAGTGTTGGTTTTTGCTAAATTAATGTTCCTATATGCATAGTAATTTCTTTTTAATTCTTTCTCAGAGCATCCTACTGAAGAGGAATCTTGGAGTTTCCCTGATTTTGAGTTTGTGAATTTGTTTGTTGTTGTTGTTTATTATGTTCATCCCACATTCTTTTTCTACAATTAGTGGAAATGTGTCTTTAATTTTTGCAATAATTGCATGTTATAATTTGATTTCTATTTGTAAATTTTGATGTATTGTTAGTTCGTGATTCTTGAGAAAAATTTCGTTGTTGGTTAGGGAAAAAATTTTGTCGTTGATTTTGTCGTTGGTATGAAGTATGAAATTGATTTTGTGGCGTGTTTCTAAACTGATTTTGGAATTGATTTTGTCTTTGATTCTGTTGTGGGTTTCTATAAGTATTTTGACTTGGAAATTTATTAAATGCATGATTTTGATTGTTAAATCTATGTTGATTTGAAAAATTTTGGCGTGATCCTCGAGAAAAGGAGTTTTCTCGTCTTGCTCCTATCAATTTATTAAGTTGAAAACAATTTACTGCAAAGTGACCCTTTTTTCCACAAACTAAACAAGTTATTACATTATATTGAGCGATATTAATTTTGTTTGTTTTTGCAAATTCTTTATTATTTTTAGGATGAGAATTATACTCAGTATTATGCTCACTTTTTCTTAATTCACGGTGTGATAATAATTTTCTTTCTATTTCTACTGCTTTATTAACTATTTCTTGAAATGTGTCTGCTGTACCTATTCGTATTTCAATTTCTGGTCTAAGTCCTCGTGAGAAGCAATCAACAGTTGTTCTATCTAAATTTGTTTTAAATGCTTCATCTACTGCATTTTCGTTGCTAAGCCTATGCGCGTCTAATATTCTTTCTGCTGCTTCTGCGATTCTTGAACAGTAATAAATTACATTTTCGTGTTCCCACATATATATTGCTCATAATTCTCCTTGTAATTGATAAACAGATTTTGCTGGCGCGTAAATTTGTTTTAATCTTTCTGTCAACTGCTCTACTGTATTAAAATTATTTCCCATTATAATTCTTTGTGCTTCACCCGAAATTCGACTCCTAATTAAGTTTACTAAATTTGTTTCACTTGTGCGTTCTCAGGAAGCATAGATTTTGCTTCTAAACAACTTTCAATAAGTATGGATAATGAAATGTTTTTTCCGTCAAACATTGGTATGGTTTCTAATGCATCGCGTAAAGACACTTGCTGATTATTTGGAAGCGCCATGTTTTCTTCAAAATCGTTACTGTCTCTAGTGCTATCAAAAGAATCGTTTTTAGAGTGTTCGCTTGTTTCAACTTCGTCAACTAATGGATTATTTGAACCTAAATTTGCTTGAGACTGATTTCCTAAATTTTGTTCTACTAGAGTTCCTTCTAATGTAGAATCTTTGCTGTCGATATCGTCAGTTTCAGAAGAATTATCGTCAGTGTCAAAAAGTTGAGAAATAAAACCTGAGTCAAGCTGTCTATGTTTTTCTTCGGGATTAAGATTTTCTCTAGAATATCTGGGTGTACTTGTGTGTGGATTTTCTTTATAATAAGGAATTCCCGAATGCAATAACAATTCTGGATTATTTTTTATTTTAGAGCGAGTTAAATGTGAGGAATCGGTAGTATTTTCATTCGAAGAAGACATTAAAAGATTGCATAGTATCAAAATTTATAATATACACAATAATTGTAAAATTGTCAATCTTGTTTTTTGAATATAAAATATACTTTTCTTTTATAGTTAATTTTTTTAAGCTTCAGAACGGTAAAAATTTTTAAACAAATAATAACAAATCACAATTTAAAGAATGAAACAAAATTTGGTTTAGCACAAATTAAATATTAAAATGATTCATATACGAGACAAAAAATTCCATAAGTCAAGAGGACTCGAACCCCTATTCATCAATATAATACTGGATTTATTTTAAGAATGCACCTTGCAACTTTAAAAATTATAAGTCAAGAGGACTCGAACCCCTATTCATTAAAACCAATATAACATATATTTATGAATGCACCTTGCGACTTAAATCTTGTATAATGTTATTAATCAATATAAAATGTACCAATTTAAACGAAAATATGAAATGTCATTAATTTTTTTTTTAATATTGTATGATGATATTATTTGTTAATACTATTTATTAAAAAAATTTCACATTTTTTTAACAAATGGTATACTCATTGATTCATTAAAAATGTTTAGTAAATTAAAAAAATTAATTCTTTTAAATTTTCGAATTTTATTAAAATTTTGCCAAAATAATGGCTGATCGACTTTATAATTTTCTCGGGCCGATGCACCAAAATTTAAAAGGGCTTCTGTTACCTCAAAACAAGAAACCTTTTTAAATATACCTAACGTTCCTCGTTTTAAATTAGTTTCATAAATGAATCTAATTTGGGATGAGGATAAGTCAATGAGCCTACTAAATGTTGTGAGAGAATGATTTATTTAAAAACCAACAAGAAAGAAAAGAGTTGACAAAAATACAATGAGTAAAAAATTATGAATCTTACTTAAAGAATAACGATTACTTGTGGTGTGATGATTATCTTGTAATCCAATCTTGAGTGGTGATGAGCACTAGACGAAAAGGGACCGCCTAATGGTTGTCCTTAATGGTGGAGAATTTGTGCTGGTGTTTACACTAATAAGATAGTGTATTGTATTCCGAAAAATATCTGCTAGTCCCAGACAGTTGTCGCCTCTTAAGCAAATTTCGATGTTTCGAAATTTGGAATGTGATCCTTCAATATTTGAGTTTTGTAGACACTCGAAAGAATTTCCAAATTTATATTTTTGGAAATTGATAAAAGTTCGAAGATCGATGAATAGGGTGTTGATTTGAAACTGATTTCAAATTATTACTTGGGGAATAATTCACTTGTAATGAAGTATGTTTAAATTAATACTTGGACGACACTTTTAAATAATGTTCAAAGGTATACTGGGAGACTTTTCACTTTTAATAATGTTTAAAGGTTTACTGTGAGTTCACTTTTGAATAATGTTCAAAGGTATACTGGGAGACTGTTCACTTGTTGACGATTAGATAAATACTGCTGATTTCCAAAAAATTACTCTCTGATCTCTGCTTCATTTCTTTCCCTTTTTATACGAAATTGTTCCATTATTTAGAATCATACATGTGTAGTTATTGAGAGTGGGAGAGCAAGGTAACTATGAACACCTGTACACTTGTTATCTTTTCTCTCTTTCTAATTTTCATGTCTCTTCAAAATAGTAGTGGCGATGATCATAGCCTGTTTACTTTTTATGCTCGCTGCTGCTGTGGACTAATCTTTTCTCTCTTTCTAATTTTTGTGTCTCTTAAAGCCCTCTCTTTGTGTATAGATGGTTTTTCTTCCTTCCTGTGGCGAAGTTGTTTAAAGGTTGTTGAACTGATGTTCTATCGTTATTCTTTTTACATGATTTAAAATATTATTCTCTTTTCTTAGAATTATTATGATTTGTAATTTATTCAGATACATATAAGACATATAATATCAATTGCCATATATTCAAAAATATTATAATTGTAATGCAATAATATGAAATACATAAAATATAATTATAAAATATATACAAAAAATACAATATCGAATACAAAATACGTACATAAGTATTGTACTTAATTTAGGTACATTAATAAGAAGTTACGGAGGTAACAATAATAAGGGCAAACTGGAAAGTTGGGGTGTACTTCCGAATAAGAGGGACTTCTGATTTCAATAAAAATTGGTGTACCAACGTATTATGATGCGCTGATTATGAAAATCATAAATTTAATAATATTAATAATAATAATAACATTAAATATTAAAGGATTTAAATTTTTAATTTAATTTAATATGCGAACATTTTTACGGTCTTTTTCCATTTCACTTTCACTTCACCTCACTTACTTTTACAAAACCTCATTTCCACTTTCATTTCATCATACTTTCACTTCAATTTACTTTTATATTTTCTAAAATTAAAGTGACAGTGAAGTGAAAATGAGATGAAGTGAAAGTGAGGTGAATCTGAAGTGAAATTACATATTACACTCCTAGAGAGACAGAATTAATAATTTCAGTCTTGAAAATAGTGTGAATTTAAGAAAAAATAATTAGTTGTAAGCAGTGAAAATATTATTTGCAATTAGTTAATTTTGAAACTTTTTTTAAAATTAAGAAGCTTAAATTAATGGTTAGAGTAACTGTCTATCTATATTAATAAAAGTAGGCTCCTGTCTGTACATTGTTCCAAGCTTGAAAATTCTTATATATTTTTTTGTTTTGAGACATTAGAATTAAAAAAATGCATTGTAAAAAAGCGTCTTGGTTTAAGAAATTTACGTGGTCACATTTAAAACGTTTATAAACGTCTTATTTGCCTTCCAAGATGCAGGTATTTGGAGGTTATGTTTTTCATTTAAGACGCTTATTAACATAAGACGTTTATAAACGTCTTAACGTTTTGATTTTAGATGCCATTTTTTGCAGTGTGCAAAAAAAATTTCTGTCTGTCTATCTGTCTGCATGAAAAACTGTGATCGCGCATCACTTAAAAACGGTTCAACTGAGTAAAGTAAAATGTTATGACATTTTTCCAAAAATACAAATTTTTTATTTTGTGTAAAATTAATGCAAAACTATCATTAGCGAACGTTTTTAGATAAAAAGAACCCATTTATACAATAAATTTTTTAAAAGAGATGTATTTTGAAATTGTTTTTCGTTTTTTTATCAACTTCTTTCTAAAAAAGTAGTGATTCTTGATTTTTGAGCAAGCTTTTCAGGGAAATTTAGTGAAGTTTATTATTTAAAGACCAGTAAGTAAAATAAGAAATTTGCTACATTAGACAAAAACATTATTTTAATATTCAGTTTTTAAAATGAAGAAAGTTGTGCACGAGTTACAAAAAAAATTTAAATGAATTGAATGTATCACTGCTCCTCAAAGGGTTAAATATTGATCAATTCTTGTATCAAGTTGGTGTTTATATTTTCTGATTAAATAATTAATTTGTTTTTTTTAATCCAATATTTAAAAGTTCAAATATTTTTAAAATACCTATGTCTAGAAATGAAAATATTGATACCCAATAATAATTTTTAATCTACTTTCCCAGTAGTACTCAATGTTCCAGTAACATTGGCAATATCGGTAATGTTAAGGAAGTGTTCTCAATATTTCTATCATATTACGTGCTGCTGGGATTATAACTTCTGAATGAGACGTTTTTTTAGTTTCTCTAATTTGTAAAAGCAAGAAATTGTAAGAAACACTTGTATAGCTAAGTATGTAAGGCTGAAGACAGGTGTATAAACCAATAAATGTAATCTAAAAATTTACAAAAAACGAATATTGGTTACCTCCACGTGCTGATGCATCTCGGAAACATAGCAAATGTATAGTTTTCTTTAAGATCCAAGTGCAAAAGTCCATGACGGTAAAACGGGCCGTCAATTGTCTGCCAAAAATTGTCAAAAATGACTGGGACAATATTGATATTTAAAACGTTTTATTGCTGGTAACAGGGCGTAGCATAGACTAATAACGGCGCATTATTAGCAGATTATTATTAAACTAAACTTTTTTATATCTATTGACGTTCAACCGCAATCAACACCACAAAAGTGGTCCTAATAATGTCTACCAAGACTCTCTGCCAACTTTACCAGGTGTTGGGTAGTTATTCAGTCATGATCGTTTTCGCACTTATGGCATTTTTTAAAATTAAAATCAATAATCATCCAGAAAATTTCAATGTAATTGGTTAAATTCCAATCAATATTCAATGAGGAAAATTATAAAGGTACTAAAGAACACATCGAAGACGGATATCGCAGCTAGTATGGTTTATAGTAATTCTCGATTTTCTTAGTAATATTAGTCAATTTGTGGTTAGAGATGGTTCGATATAATAACCTTTGGAGAACATGAGTGAAAGCCTAAAACTTAAGCCATTTGCGTGAAGCAACGCAGGACAAGCAACTAGTAACTAACTTTTCAAATTTGGACTGAATTTTTTTTAATTTTTTAAATACTTACCTGGAAACATACAGAAGATTTTGCACATAGTTGCAGAGTGGGCCTGAGACGTTTAACGTAGGGTTACCAAACGATCTTCAAAAAAAGGAGGACATTATTAACCAAAAAAGAGGACAATAGAGGACAAAAGACCATAAATAAAGAGTACAAAAGTACGACACTTAAATCTATGTCTTTTATTCAAATATAAACACAATTAGATTTGTCAATTAACAATTTTTTAATTATATCTCGCTTTTTAACAATTAAAAACTTTAAATAAGTGTATTTTTATATATTTATATACATAAATTCAACGTATGTTGGAAAACTGCAGAATTGATCGAAAAGCTTGGTGTCGTTTATTTCCACACCCTTATATGTCAAATATTCAACTGATTTTGAAACATCCTGCCATTGAGGAACACTCCTAAAGTTCATCCAATTGAAACATTTTAGCTCTTCAAAAGGTACAATCCATGGCTTTAAATACTCCAAACAAGAATTATACATACCAAAAATATCATTTTCAACGGTTTGAGTTTCATTTACAAGTCCATTTTCTTGAGCTTTTCGAAGAATCTGTTTAACAGAAAAAGGCAAGAAGCGTTGAGAAATTCTATACTGTAATGATTTTGTACATACTTCTAAAATGTAGAGAACTTCTAATACAAAGTTTTTTTCTCTTTCGATACTTGCTGTTTAAGCATGGAAATGTAACAATGTACAAAATAACGAATGTATTATTAATGTATTAATGAATGTACGGACCAAAGATAGCATTCTCCAAAATCACTTTCAAAAAATGTGCGTAAGGCTTTCGGCGGTTTATCATTAGAAAGAAAATATAATTTTAAAGCAGGAAGCATTTGATGAAATCTTTCTACCGCAAAAAATAATGAAAGCGATCTAGTTGCGGAATGCTTCGCTAAAACTTTAAATTAAGTTTCAACAAAGTCGCAGAAATCTTATAAGTCCTCTGTTCGTACAGTGTACATTAAAAAATAATTGTACACTTTTACAATTATTGATTCGACATCAATTTGCAATGAATTAGTATCTTTATGAGTTGTATTATTTAATATGTGCCCTGGACAACCCACACCAATTAATTGATCAGTTAGATTTTCTTTCAATTTAGAATACACATTCTTTTTCCCTTTCCTTTGAATGCCGCCAAAATTAGTATTGTAGTTATCACCACAGAAAGCAATGCATTTTTCTTTTAAATCAAATGTTTTTAGTACTTCCAACAACATTGACGAAATTGTATCAGATGTCTTATTAGGTTTGCTTTGAAGATCAATAACTTTAGTCTGAATTCCACCGTTTTTATAATCAAAATAATTTAAACAAATAGGAAACATTTTTATTGCGCCATGATTACTTGCATCTGTTGAGACACTTACGTAAAGAATATCAATTAAATCTTTATTTATTATTTTAATAGACTCTGGTGCTAACACTCCATTGATAATAGCCTGAGTTTTTGTCCTAGCACTAGACATATATTGAGCAATTTCGGAATCCTTGTAAATTACTTTGTGAAGATTGGTTGTACAATCGGTAGACTTAAATGATTGATGATGACGAACTGTATGAAACGCTAGTGTTGCTTTTCCTGCTCGGGCTAATTTTTCACACTTCAGAGTATCTTTTTTTACGAAATTGTTCATTTGAACAACTTTACTTTGGCTTTGTAAATTTCTCTTATGTTTATTTCTATTTAGATGGGCTTCGATGTCATTTGCTCCTTTGTTCGCAATATTTAAGTCAGAATTACAAATTAAACACCTTACAATACTACTATCATCATCGTTTTTTTTTAAATCCAGGGTATTTGCTTTGCAGCTCTGAAATAAATTTGCACTTTCTTCGCTGAGACATGACCCTAGAAAAGCCAACGAAAAAATATAAATTTCTTCATTTTTTTTAAATTCTAAACTTATTCTTAACATTTATTAAAATAAATTGTACTTGTATTTTTGAAATAAATTGTATTTCAAAAAAAAGACGACACATCACAAAGACACATTCAAACATAGCCTATAATTTTTAAACTCATTTCAAAGTATAAGTTAGTTTTTTAAATTACGCAGAAATACCTGTACATGTTTTAAAAGATAAATTTTATAAAAGTTTGACTTCATTACAGAAATTATTTTTTTATATACAGACAAAAAAGTATATTGTAAACTATGCATAAAAATAATATTACCTATTTAAAATGTTAAACTGAAGAATGAAGAAAACACTTACCTTATTGAATTACTGGACATAAGAATCAATAATTTCAAATTACATTCTATTTAATGTCGATATTTGTATTAACACATTATGTCAATATAAGAAAAATTCAAACATATATCAACAGAAAACAAACAATTTAATCAAACACAAACAGCAAGGATTAACAAGTAGGTTAGAACACGCTGAGATCATAGGATTAACGTAATCAGCGATGGGTCGCACCATTTTAGTTATACGTTGGCGGCGTGTATCTCGCGGTAACCGATAGTAATCACCTTTACTAAAATACGCGAATTAGGGTACGGTCATACGATTTTAGGAAAAACCGTTCTTGCCTTTCTCTCTCCTATGACAGAAGCATAAGGGTACGGTCCTGAGCAGAAAACAATGCAAAGCAGAATTTCGTGAGTGCAAGAGAGATATTCAGACTATCTCTCTTGCACTCACGAAATTCTGCTTTGCATTCTGTAGTTAACTCAAAGCGTAAAAAAGCCGGACATTTAAAAAAGCTGCCCGCAAAAACCCGCAGGGCGTAAAAAGAGTATATGTCCGGCTAAAAGAGTACGTCTGGTAACCCTACGTTTAACTTTAAGGAATGTAAATAAATTTTTAATTTTCGCCTGCAAGTTTTACGCCTGATCTGTACACTACATGGATAAATGGGAGTACATGTTACTCGATTCGCGCACTTGCCTTGGCGGTGCGGTAAACAGTATTTTATGAGTTATTGAGTTTTTTATTTGTAAAAAAATTTTCAATATATATATATATAATCATGGTTAAAAAAATTAAAAATGTATTTACACTCCTAAAACGTCTCAGACCCTCTCTGAAACTATATGCAAAATCTTCTGTATGTTTCCAGGTAAGTATAACAAAAATCCGTCCTAAATTAAAAAAATGTTAATTTGTTTTTAAAAAATGTAAAATTAAAAAAAAATAAATAATTTTTTTTGACTACATAATTCAAAAGTCAAAGAAAAAACAAAATTTTCATTTCTTAGAAAAAATTTTCTACATCCAATAGTTTTCGAGTTATTTACATTTGAAAATAGTTCTATTTTTAATAACCCAAAACTTTGAAAATTCATAACTCAAAAATTTGGTATCAAAAAAATACGTATCCGTTTTTTGAATACAGAATAGAGAAAAAATTATATTGGCCGATTCTAAAAGGTCGACTAAAATCTAACGTGGAATTGCCCATAAATATTTGCACATAGAGTAGAGTTAGTGTGATGTGTCTTGTGGTTGTGTAGGTAAGTCGATGATAGTAGTGGTAAAACTATCCTCTATAGATGCATCTACAGCTCAAAGTTACACATTTACCGATTGTTACAGATAAGTTTCCAGTTTCAGTTAAAGTAGATCAGTGAGAGCAAGGGAGAGAATTTCACAAAAGCAATTTGTGCATCCTTTTCTGTTGCATTGGTCGTCGCCAAGACTGTCGACAACACAGTGTGCCTTGAGGCTGCAAGAGTTACGGAAACCTAGATATTAGATGTCACTCATCGGTTTCACCCTCAGGAGTTCCTGCATCAAAACCACAATAAGACCCAATGGTCGTTTACAACTGCGTAATGAAACTTTCCTTTCAACTCTGTTCCGTGTATAGCCACGAGCGTGGATTAAATTCTCAATTCAATTGACGAAAACTTCTCTTACTATGACCCTCCCTATTTCCCTTTATCTCTCATTTATTTCTCTCTTCATTTGTCTCTATTTATCTTCATTAGCGTGAATTAAATCCGAATTTTCTAGGCAACATTGATTTACCAACAGAATTATCTTCTGTCATGTTTTCATAGAAAATGATATGCTATTGTCTAGCAATGTTGAAACTATTAATTATGAAGCTATTCGTAATTGGAACTATCAAATATTTCTTTTCAATTTAATGTTATTGTTATCAATTGATGTGAAAAGAAGCAAATTAATGCTAAAACTAATAAATTGCTACACCAAAAATATATACCAACTATGAATACTAACTAATATTATAATTAAATAGTTCTCAGTATTCATCTTCTATTTTTTATTTATTCTTCATTCCTCTTTGTTTACTATTTAAAACAATTATAAATAGAAACTACAACATAAGACAAAGAAATACAGAAACGAATGTTGGTTGATAACATGTGGTAGATATTCAATTTCCGTTCCAAATTGGACGTCAACGCTTCAGGGATAACAACTGTCAACCAATGCAGTTTAACTGAAATGAAAGCGCACAAGGATATTTACCGGAACTACATCAAGAGCTCATGTTGGACGTGTGTATATTTTGAACCATTTCCTTTTCTACATTAAAAACTATAAAGAAAATAAATGTTTATAATTGAATATTTTCTGTAAATGTAAAGAAAAAACATTGTTAAAACTTACAAACAATGATTCTTTTTAAATTCTATAAAAATTTAAATATGCAAAAATTTTTTATAACTGTAATATAATAATTGTTATAAATTAATAAAAATAAGATTTTATTTTTCTTAAATTATAGATTCATTTTATTTAAATTTCATTTAATTAAATCAAAAATTATGCTATTTATATTATTATTAATAAAATATTTTTTAACTGACATTCATTCGTAAAATAAAAGATATGAATAATAATAAAAACAATAAAATAAAAAATATAATTTTTTACTCATGTCAATCATACTCAGTAAACAATTTGTTTTCTTAAATTTATTTTTTAATATTAATTTTAAAACGAAAATCATAGTGAATTAAAAAGTTATTAACTTTTATTATTATTATTTTTTTATTTTACAAAAGAAGTAGAAAATCGGCAATCAGATACCCAGAAACCCGAACTTTCTGATTATGTCGGGATGACATTTCACGCCGAACCAATAAAAACTACACTTCTACTCCAGACCATAACATTCATTTGAGGGATGGAGGTTACTGAAGTTTGGCTCCCATCCTTCGACTTCAGCTGAGCATCAGAAAACTCCATTTCTACTTTTTTTACTGACCAAATCTTTAGTCCTAATATGCTTATTCTACTTTATGCTACTCCCAGGAGCATAAGGAAAAATAATACACTACTATTTTTAGTCAAGGAAAAATAAAAAATTTAATAAACATATTTTCCAGATTTTTTACAAAAATTTATCTTTTACCAACCGGTCCAACCCGTCGACGAGTTTAGTATTTTTTACTTTATTGTAATCCCAGAATTATGCATAAAATAGTGCAACACTTATTTTTTGTCAAGGAAAAAATGTAAATTTTTAAAATTATATTTTTGCAATAGTTTTGACAAAAAATTTATTTTTCTTGGTCCGGTGTGCGTGTGACGCGGTCTAGTATTTATTATGTTTTAAAATATTTTTTACTGACCTCGTTGGTTGTGCTGTATTTATATTACTGACGCTTATTGTATCAAGGATGCTTGGATAATTTGTCGCAGCCGAAAGCAGTAGGCCCATAACATGTCGTAGTTTCAGGTTTAAATCAAAAACTCGCTTTGTAAAGAGTGATTATTATTCGTGTTTATTTTATTTTTATAATATAACACACTCTTTAAATGTCTTAATATTTCAACACCTCGTTATATAAATATACTTTACAACCGTTTAATTGACCGATAAATTAAACACACGTACATCAGGTACGGATAGCGAGTTAGTCTGAAGAAGTCAGCGAGTTGACAGCGAGACATAGGGTGTTTACGAAATGATTGTTTGGAGCGAACTCCGGCACCGAAAGAAAAAAAAGTTGTAACTGCTTTCTTTTGAGTCGTCATGCTAATTTTATGAAGTCAAGTAGTAATAACCGGAGAGCCAGGCCGTTTTGACTTGGCTCTCCAGTTGAGTCTTTAGTTTTTATCAGTCAATTTACTACTGATATCAATCCTGTTATTGGCATTACTTGAGGCAGCCAGACCAAAACTGCCTGGCTGTCAAATTGTGATGACTTGGGTATCAGAGGTTATGTTAACGCCTTTGTCGGTCAAGTAGTTTTAACCGGAGTCTACGGTTGGTATAACCTAGTTTATTTCTCCGTGGGGAACGAAGTGGTTTTTAATTACATGTTTTTTAATTAGCGATGTGTATTGCACATATGAATGCGACTTAAACTTGAATTTTATAATTGAAGAGAAATTTTTAGTATTCAAATATTATATTTTAATTACGTTAATTATATCATATTTATTTGAAGATAAATTAACAAAACAGTAATTATTTAAAATAAAATCGGCTGTTTCATAATTGTGTTTCAATAAAACTATTCAATTCGTTATAAAAATTTTCTCATAAAAAATAATGAGACTGTGACGTTTTATGATTTTTTTATTATTTTGACACAATTTTAAAGTATGAATTTAATTTTTTGCAGGCCATACTTCAAGGGTATTTTTTAATACTTTATAATTAACTAGCTGTCGTACCCGTCTTCGACGGGTTTTACACAGAAAAAATTTATTCAGGGAACATTCCTGAATTAGTTCAAGAACGGTGCATATGAGAAAAAGTCGCTAAGATTTACGGATCAGCTAGTTTTAAAATATCATGTACACATTTAAAAAAGTACATTTCTGTGCAAATTCGTTAATAATTCAAGAGAGGCTCTAAAGTAATAGATTAAATTTTTCTAATACTGTAGACAGTAGAAACTATTAGATAAATCTAACAATCTCTTGTCATGTTTATTGAAACTATAGGGACCATACGACAACAACTCAGGTTGAGTTCGGGAAAATTTCTGGGTGCATTCAAAAAAAAAATCAGAGATTTCAAGAGAATCAAAGCATTTCATTCACAAACCAACATACATTCAAACAACATGCACTGTAAATACAACACATATGAACACAAACTATAATTATAAATATAACCTATACTAGTAAACATAATAAACATATACGCTCGCCACTACAACATTTATCGAAATATTGCACGCACGCACTACACGAAGATCACTGTGAACGAGTGGTTAGAATTTTCTTATATATTAACGTCTAGGATATTTAACCACTTTTGAATTGTTTTTTGTAAATAACAAGATAAATTTTAAAAATAATTTGTTCCTAAAAGAAGAAAATTTTTTTAAATGTCAAGGTCAGTTTTTAAAAAAGATTGTATTACAAAATATTTCGAATTGAGTTTTCAATTTAATTTACCTATAATTAGGTACTAAAAAATATAAATAATCGAAATTAATTATGATTACCAGTTGGTTATAATAAATTATTATAATAGAAACAGTAATAATTGTGACTTTCAAGGGGATTATTGTTTTTGTAATCACCGATATATGTCAATAAAGGGAGTAAAATTCTATTTGGATGCATTTTGATTTTTTCTTGCCATAGAGGTCCCTGAGTAATGTTTTGCATCAAAATTGAATGCTCTTGAACATTATGTAAATATTTTAAAGTTTCATCTAGCATTTTCGGCAGTTAAAAATACAATTTTTAAACATTTCTGAGTGGTATAATATGCACTGTCAAATGTTTGTGCTTTGATATTTTTTGTCCTTGTTTCTCGACTATAATTTTTGTTTTACCAAACTTATAAGATTCCCTAAGTACATTAATACTTCCGGAAACTTATGTTCTTTTTCTTCTAAAATGTGTATTTCGTTTTGCTTCCGTATCAAAATTTTTAAAAGGTGTTTCGAATTTTTTCAAGGTATCGTCAATTTCTGTAATATTTAGGACATCTTTACCCGATTCTGATAAACTTTTGTGAATATTTTTTTGAACGGCTTTTAAATTTTCTTTAAATAATCAAGAATTATCTGGTATCATTTCTTGAACTCTTACTCGAGATACATCTGGAAATTTGCATAGTTTTGCGATAAAAATATCGACGTTTTTAGTGAAATCTGAATCTCTTTCACTTGAATCGAACGAAAGGTCATTAAGTTTAACCGTATCTTCAAAGTCATAATCTGAAGCATCCAATGAACTATCTGATTCATTCCATAAATCTGATTGACTTGATTCTGCAAAAATAAATAAAAAATTAATTAATTAATTAATTTTTTTGATACATTATTAACATTAATAGCTTAATTTTCCGCAAAATTTAAACATTCCTCGACTTTAAAAACCTGTAAATCAGAATGTTTGTTGAAACGATGTATTCTATAAGAGTCAAATAAGTTAAAAGATTTATGGCAAACAGCTTCAGAACATTCAAAATGTTTTAATAATTTGTGCGACAATTCGATTTGTAAAACTAGTGTTTTATTGTCTTTACAAGTAAATTTACAATCGTAGCATTTAGACATTTTTAAAGTGAAAAAATATACTATAAAAATAAAAATTTATTATTATGCAATTTTTTTCGATAACTATGATTTTAAACAAACTTATTTCTTTGGCAATAGTTTTAACTTTTATAGAGTTTTTCAGAAACAGACTTTATTTCGAATGCTGAAATTTGAAATAATTGCCACAAATTCTTTGATATGTATAAATATTCACAGTCGAACGCGTAAAATGATTAAACGTAAGTGATATGGCATCTAAGAAAGATTCTAATTTTATTATTTTGTACCAAATATTACATACAACTACGAACGTTTGCTGAATATTAACTGTTAACACAATCGTAGGTTGAAGTGTCCGTTTTTCTTCAAAAAAATCTCTCTTACCTTTTCCAGTGTTAGCGACCTAAGCAAAAAGCAAGTGGTATATTAGATAGATAGACAAAACTATAAATATTAAGTTTTTCAAAAAAGTTGCAAATTAGTGAGTTTTTTGAAATTTCTACAGAAACTCGTATTAAATATGAGTTCCGATATAAATCGCTTTTCAATCCATCTATTGAGTCTTTATTCTCTTTTTTTACAGTCACGTATTATTACGTATTATTAGTGTTTGAAGAAAAGTGACTAGTTCATCGCATAATATTAATTTAAAGTTAAATTGAAGTTAGTTTAAGTTGTTCTTTAATGTTCCAATTTTAATATTCAAATAAAAGAATCAGTATCTAGTATTATAAGTTAACATTTAATTTTAAGACTAGATTTAAAGACTAATAATTATTTGTACCTTCATCCTTGAGTTTAAGTATTCGAAAAGAAGAAATAATTATTTATCTTGCAAGTCTCTTTAGATGGATTCCACGTCAGTTCAACACACTTATTTTAATTACTTGTTGGGATTTGGCTGTACTTTTGTAAATTTATTACTTTTATAGTGTTAAACAACTCAACCAAATATTTTTTCAAAATTTTGAAAATTACCAAAAATATTGAATTGTCAAAATTTTTGTCATTTTTTAAAGTGCTATAACTTCGGTTCCAATTAACCGATTTTGGATTTTAAAAAAAGGATTTCATTAGTTTTAAGTATGTTTTAAGATACAATTAACATAAAAAAGAAAAATTAAAAAAAAAATTTTTTTCGAAATTTTGAAAAATTAAAAATCCATTTTTAAAAACATCGTCTTCGATTTTTTCAAAATTTTACTAAATGTTAGGGAAAATTTGCTTTACATGTCCTGTAAGTTTCATCTTGGGATCTCAAAGGGATTCGGAGTAAAAAAATAAAACGTAACCACAAATTACGAACATATTGTTACGTCATCGTAACGTCATTTTCAATAATAATAATAATAAAAATAGTAATAATAATGGAATAACAACAAATAATTGTTATTAACATATTATTAACATCTTAATTATAATTATTAATTAATGGAAATAGTAATAATAAGAATAATAAAATAATAATTAAATTTAAATAATAATAATTTGTAATAACAAATAATAATTATTATTGTAACAATAATAACAAAATAATAATAATCAATTGTAATAACAATAACAAAGTAGTAGTAAATGTTACGTTAGAGATAATAACAATTTGTAACAATATAAGCAATTGTAATAATAATAACAAGATAGTAACAAAAGTAACAACAATAATAATTAATAATAACAAGATAATAACAATTTGTAGCAATAAATAATAATAACTAATGATAACAATAATATCAAAATAATTATAATTAATTGTAAGATTAATAACAAAGAATAATAATTAATTGTAACAAATTAGTAATAAAATTTAACAACAAAATAGTAATGAATAAGAATAAGTTAATAATAATTTGTAACAACAAAATAACAACAAATAATAGTTAATAATAACAAGATAATAATAAATTGTATCAAAATAATAATTAACAACAAATTCGAATAATGTAAGCAATAATAACAAATTGTAATAACAAGTTAATAACAAATTGTAATAACTGTTACGTCCGTAACTTCTTATTAATATTCATTAAATACTTTAATATTTCCTTACAAATATTCTTGATTTCACTATGTATTTTGTTATTAATATTCCTAAATTATATGTGTAATTCTTATTAATATTCTTGAATTAACTGTACAATTTTTATATTTACTTGTATGTGTATGTGTGATTTATTTGTATGTCATATATTATTGCATTATATCCAGTACATTTTATATTATTATGGTATTCCTTATTTTATATTTTCTATGTATTTGAAACAACATGATAAGTTATATCAAATCCAAGAAAGAAAAGTTTATATTTTAAAGTTATGTAAAAGGAATAACGATTACGCATCAATGTGGCAAACCTTTACTAGACCACACATCAGGAAGGAGAGAGAGAGTAACGCATACCAACCCAGGTCCTGAGAGTCTTATCAAATCCCGTAGAAACTAGAAAGAAATATCTATACCAGACCCTGTGCTAAATGTCTTATCGAGTCCCGTCGAAGGTGGCCCGGTGACGTCACGCTGCATCTACCTGCACTAGACGAGTTTCGGCACGTGTATTTTTCTTCGTGCATGCTGTTCCATTAGAAGATTTCGATATAAAAAGGGCAAGCATCATCGTTAGATCAGAGAGTATCTTTTTGAAAGCCAACATTATAACATCTACAAGAAAGAGAGTATCTATTTGAAAGCCAACATTATAACATCTACAAGAAAGAGAGTATCTATTTGAAAGCCAACATTATAACATCTACAAGAAAGAGAGTATCTATTTGAAACCCAACATTATAACATCTACAAGAAGGAGAGTATTTTTTTTGGAAATCAACAAGTAAACATCGATACCTATTCAACGTGCAATCCCAGTATACAGTTTAGAAGTTAACTAAACTACATCCCCAAGTATATTTTTGAGACAATTTTCGGACAACAATTTATAAAATACACAATTTTACCAAGTGTATATTTTGATCATTTAAGAAGAGATAATTTGGAAATAAGTCCAAATTTAATATTGAAACAATTTATCAAATTTCGAAGTATCGAAATTTGTTTTGAAATTTGTCTGGAAGAAAAGTAAAATCCCTAAGAGTACAATACACTAAATCCCATTAGTGTAAACATAAGGCAAATATACAACCATTAAGGACAGCAACCACAGGCTCCTTTGTGTCTACTCTACTATACCACTCCAGATCGGAAATCAAGATAACAATCACCAGCTTCAACACTTACAATAATCGTTATTCCTAAAGTAAGATTTTTCATTTTTAAATATACTCATTGTATTTTGTATTATTGTCAATTCTTTTCTTTCTTGGTTGGTTTTTAAATAAAATATTCTCTCACAACATTTAGTAGGCTCATTGACTTATCCTCATCCCAAATTAGATTCAGTTTTTGAAACTAATTTAAAACGAGGAACGTTAGGTATATTTAAAAAGGTTTATTGTTTTGACGTAACAGAAGCCCTTTTAAATTTTGGTGCATCGGCCCGGGAAATTTATAAAGTCGATCAGCCATAACCTTGTCAAAAATTTTTTTAATAAAATTCGAAAATTTTAATGAATGTAAATTCTATATTAATGAAATAATTAAATAAAAATAAATAAATCAATGAGTATACCAATTGTTAAAAAAAGGGGAATTTTTTTTAAAGTGATAAATAATAATAAAAAATATTATCAACATATATTAATAAAAAATAATCAGTAATATTTAATAAATAAAAAATATTTTTACTGAATATAGTACATTTTATGATAAATGATAATATTATACAAGATTTAAGTCGCAAGGTGCATTCATAAAGTGGTATTGATGAATAGAGGTTCGAGTCCTCTTAACTTACACAATTTCTTTTAACTTGCATGGTGCATTTATTAAAATACATTCTGTATTAAGATTAATAAATAGAGGTTCGAGTCCTCTTAAGGTAGAAATTTTAAAGTTGCATGGTGCATTCATCAAACTAAATACCGTATTATAATACTGAATAGAGGTTCGAGTCCTCTAGACTTATGGAATTTTTTGTCTTGTATATGAATCATTTTGACATTTAATTTGTGCTTTACAAAATTTTTTTTTTAAATTGTGGTTTGTTGTCATTATTATTATATGTTTGAATACATTTTGAAACTGAAGCAAGATAAAAATATTTTTAATACAAAAGAAAAGTGTATTTTATATTCAAGAGACAAGATTGACAATTTTACAATTATTACGCATGTTATAAATTTTGATATTATGCTATTTTTTGATGTCTTCTTCGAATAAAAATACTACCGATTCCTCACATTTAACTCGCTCTTAAGTAAAAAATAATCCAGAATTGTTATTGAATTCAGGAATTCCTAATTATAAAACAAAACCATTTACAAGTACACCCAGATATTCGAAACAAAACCCTAATCCCGAAGAAACACAAAAAGAATTTGACTCAGGCATTGTTAGTGGTCAACTTTTTGACATTGACGATAGTTATTTCGATAGCGAAAATAACGATAGTGAAAATAACGATAGTGAAAATACTATTTCAGAAAAAACCTTAGTTGAACAAAAATTAAATTCGAGCTTAAATAAATCTTTAACTGACGAAAGTGAAATAAACGTTTATTCTGAAAACAATTCTTTTGATAACTTTAGAGATAATATCAATTTTGAAGAAAACATGGCTCTTCCAAATAATCAGCAAGTGTCTTTACGCGATGCTTTAGAAACAATACCAATGTTTGACGGTAAAAATATCCCATTATCTATATTTATTGAAAGTTGTTTAGAAGCAAAATCCATGCTTCCTGATAATGCACAGGTTCAAACAAATTTAGTTAAATTAATAAGAAGTCAAATTTCGGGTGAAGCAAGAAGAATTATTATAGGAAATAATTTTAATACGGTAGAACAGTTAACAGAAAGATTGAAACAAATTTACGCGCCAGCAAAATCTGTATATCAATTACAAGGAGAACTAGGAGCAATATATATGTGGGAACACGAAAATATTATTTCTTACGGTTCAAGAATCGCAGAAGCAGCAGAAAGAATATTAGACGCGCATAGGCTTAGTAATGACAATACAGTAGATGAAGCATTTAAAACAAATTTAGATAAAACAACTGTCGATTGTTTCTCGAGAGGACTTAGACCAGAAATTGAATTACGTATTGGAACAGCCGATACTTTTCAAGAGATAATTAATAAAGCGGTAGAAATAGAAAGAAAATTGTTATCACACCGTGAACTAAGAAAAACTGAACAAAATACCGAATATAATTCTCATCTTAAAAATAACAAAGAATTTGCTAAAACAACAAAAATCAACATAGCCCAAGATAATGTAATAACTTGTTTAATCTGTGGTAAAAAGGGTCATTTTCCAGTAAACTGTTTTCAACTTAATAAATTGATAGGACAAAGACGAGAAAACTCATTTTATTTAGAACCACGACAAAATTTTTCAAATCAAAATAGATTTAATAATCGAAATACAATGTTTAATAAATTTCAAAATCAAAACTTTAACACAAATCCTCAACAAAATCAATTTAGAAACACATCACAAAATCAGTTTAGAAACATGTCACAAAATCAATTTCGTCCTTCATATCAAAATCAAAGACAAAACGAACAACAAAATTTTTTCCCTAATCAACAACGAAATTTTTCTCAAGAATCAAGAACTAATACAACAAACTTCGCAAACAGAAATCCTAGTATAATATGTAACTATTGTAAAAAATTAGGACATATTACCACTAATTGTAGAAAAAAGATGTGGGATGATAACAATAAGCAACAAACAAATTCACAAACACAAAATCAGGAAAACTCCAAAATTCCTCTTCAGTAGGATGCTCTGGGGAAGAATTAAGAAAAAATTATTATGCATCCAGAAACATCAATTTAGCAAAAACTAATACCATCCCGTACATTCGAATTGATAGTAAAGAATTAAAAGTTCCAACAACAATGATGATTGACACAGGAGCAGGTCCAAATTTATTAAAAATTCGTGCATTGAATCCTGACATAAAAATTGATAAAAATAAATGTCTGAAATCAACAGGAATAAATGATCACGCTGTTTATACTTTAGGTCAAGTTGAGATTAATATTTTTGGAATTCTAACAACTTTTAATCTTTTATCAAATGATGTTCCAATTGAACACGATGGAATATTAGGAACAGAATTTTTCATAAAAAATAAAGTCAAAATTAATTACGAAGAAAAACATCTAGAAATCAATAAACAAAAATTCAATTTTGATTCGGAAAATTATTTTACAATACCAGCAAGATCAATTTACAATATTCATGTAAAAATTTTAAATAAAAATAAAAAAGTAGGTTACATTCCAAGATTAGTAGTGAAAGAAGGTGTTTACTTAGGTGATGCAGTAGTCTCAAACATAGAAGGATTAGCTTATTTAAAGGCTGTAAACACACTTAACGAATCAATTGATATTCCAATTTTTGAAGTAAATTTAAAAGATTTTGATGAAATAAAGCAGGAAAGTTCAGTAAACAAATCTGAAATTAAAAATGAAGACTCAACAATTCAACAAATTATTGATGCATTTTCAAAAAATATTAAATCAGAAGATGTTTTAAATATTACAGGCAACAATAGAGTTGAAGAAATAAAAAAACTACTTCGTCTTGAACATTTAAATAAAGAAGAATTAGAACACATAATGAATTTAGTAAAGAATTATTCCGATAGATTTCATATACCTGGAGAATATTTAGAAGGAACAGATCTTATAAAACATAGGATAATAACTACAGATGATACACCGATTATTACTAAACAGTATAGATTTCCACCTGTTCATAAAGAAGAAATGACACGTCAAGTAAACGAATTGTTAGAACAAAAAATTATTAAACATTCTGACTCACCGTACAATACACCAATATGGATTGTACCAAAAAAAGATGACTCACATGGAAATAAAAAATGGCGATTAGTTTTAGACTTTAGAAAACTCAATGAACGCACGGTAGGTCAATTTTACCCCCTCCCTAACATTACGGACCTACTTGATCAACTAGGAAATGCTCAATATTTTTCAGTCTTTGACTTGGCGTCAGGTTTTCATCAAATCAAAATGGATCCTAGAGATTCTCATAAAACAGCATTTTCAACGCCATTCGGACATTATGAATTTGACAGAATGCCTTTCGGATTAAAAAATACACCAAGTACATTCCAAAAACTTATTGATCAAGTATTATTGGGTTTACAAGGATCAGAACTATTTGTTTATTTGGACGACATTGTAATTTATGCAGATACTTTAGAAGAACACAAAGAAAAATTTTCGAAACTTATGGAACGCCTACGTTTTGCTAATTTGAAACTACAACCAGATAAATGCGAATTTTTGAGGTTAGAAGTAGGATATTTAGGACACATAATTGATAAAAATGGTGTACGACCCGACCCGAAAAAGGTAGAAGCTGTAAAGAAATTCCCAATTCCAAAAAATGTTAAAAATATAAAACAATTCTTAGGACTAGCAGGATATTATCGAAAGTTTATAGACGGATTTTCAAAAATCGCAAATCCTTTGAATCAACTTTTAAAAAAGGATATACCTTTTCTGTGGACTGATAAACAGCAAGCTGCTTTTAATACATTAAAAGATAAACTTTGTGAGGAACCACTTTTAAAGAGACCAGACTTTTCTCAACCATTTATATTAACAACGGACGCTTCAGGTTTTGCAATTGGAGGAATTTTGTCACAAGGAGTGATTAGTAAAGATCAACCAGTCGCTTATACGTCACGAACTTTAAATGAATGTGAAAGAAAATATGATACTTATGAAAAAGAAGCATTGGCAATTATATATAGTGTACAACATTTTCGACCGTATCTTTATGGAAGAAAATTTACTTTAGTTACGGATCACAAACCACTTGTTTGGTTTCAAAATTCTAAAGATCCCTGTTCAAGAGTAACAAGATGGAAATTGAAATTAGCTGAATATGATTTTAATGTAGTCTACAAAGCAGGAAAAACAAATGTTAATGCAGATGCCTTGTCCAGAAATCCAGTTGAAGACATCGTGGAAGAAAAAGTTCAAGGAATAAAAGAAGAAAAATTTAAGAAAACTCAGGAAATTCAAGAAAATATAATGAAATGTGTGCAAGAAAAAATTGAAGAATACATACATTGTGTAGCAAATGAAAATAAATATTACAAGAATTCGGAGATAATAGGAAGTCTCCACGATATTGAAAAAATGATTATGAACAATGAAACTTATGAAAAATCGGAGATATTAAGAAGTCTCCAATCTATTAAAAAAATATTTAAGGACAATGAAGCCTACTTGAGTTTGGAGATAAGAAAAAGTCTCCTATGTATTGAAAAAATAATTAATGAATGCTACATGAATTTGGAGATAAGGAAAAGTCTCCCATTTATTGAAAAAATATTTAAGGACAATGAATCCTACATGAGTTCGGAGATAATAAGAATTCTCCAAAATATTAAGAAAAATTATTGTACAAGTAATGAAACTTGTAACGTTATTACCAGAAATCAAAGAAAAATGCAAGAAAATGATAATCAAGAAAAGAAATATGAAGAAATCCATGGAAATGAAGAAATAAAAGTACACAAAACAAAGAAACGAGGTAGACCGAAGAAACAAAGCACACGTTTGAATACCTCCTTATCAAAGAAGAGAAGGGGAAGACCGAAAAAGGTAAATGATACAAATAATCAAAGAAAAGAGAAATTTTATAATGATGTTATTCCTGACGAAATTGAATCAGATCCTGAGTACATTAAACAAAAGACAAAATTAAACAAAAATGAAGAAATTGATCAAGGCTACGAAAATTCTAACTCTGAAGAATCATCTGATGAAGAAGATAACTTAATGGAAAATGAAAATTGTGACGATTTAAATATAAAACAAGAAAAATATGTTATTGACTGTAGAGACCAATTACCAATGCGCAGAGACAATCTAACCTATTTTATTTCAGTCAATGGAGATCCTAGAGATAATGGCTCGAGATCACTAGCGAAACGCGAAAAATTACAAAATTTTGGTAAACTTCAATTAGGCATAGCAGAAAAAATTAAAAGAGGTATATATTACCATATTGCTCTCCCTATAGAAAATGAAATAAAAGAAAATTTAGCTGACACAATAAAAAGAATTAAATCTACAATTATTTCAATGAAAAATTTATGTGAAGAATTAAAAGTCAAAAGTATTAGTATTGCAAAGACAGCCCAAATCAATAACGTAACTTGGGACGAAATCTTATCAATGATAAAATCAATTTTTGAAAATTCATTTGTAAAAATTGTTGTATGTAATGGATATACAAAATATCCTACTAAAGAAGAATATATGCAATTAATCGAGGAAGCTCATTCAAGTTCAGTTGGAGGACATAAAGGTGTAACAAAAACATATGGAAGAATACGTCAAAATTATTATTGGGAAAATATGAAAAATAATATTCAAAAATATATTCAAAATTGCCTTCAATGTCAATTAAAAAAATTAGTTAGAGTAAAAACAAAAGACCTAATGATTATAACTGATACACCAGGTACAGCATTTGAAAAAATAGCAATGGACATCGTTGGACCATTACCGAAAACAAAAAACGGAAGTGAATATATATTGACAATACAAGATAATTTAACTAAATATTCATTAGCAATTGCACTTCCCAATCATCAAGCAAGTACAATAGCTGATGCTTTTATTAAAAAATTTATTTGCATTTTTGGTTCACCTAAAGGAGTATTAACAGATCAAGGAACAGACTTTTTAAGTAATTTAATGAAAAGATTAGCAAAAAGATTTAAAATTCGACAATTTAAAACAACTGCTTTTCACCCTCAGTCTAATGGTTCAATTGAAAGATCTCATCACGTTTTAGGTGAATATTTAAAACAATTTATAAATAAAAATGAAGAATGGGACGATTGGTTAGAATTAGCTATGTTTTCTTATAATACAAGCATTCATGAAGGTACGAAATGTACTCCGTATGAATTAATTTTTGGAAAATTAGCACGATTACCATCGAGCGATCCACCACTGGAACATGAAAAATTGGAAACTTACGACCAATATTTAACAGACCTAATAACGAGACTTCATGAAATGAGAAACATTGCTCGAGAAAATTTAATTTTGGCAAAGGAAAAGTCAAAAGTTTATTATGACAGAAATTGTAATCCACAAAATCTTAAACTCGGTGACGAAGTATTTCTACTACATGGAGGAAAGATTCATAAATTTGCTAATCAATATACAGGTCCATATAAAATATTAGAAATTTTAAACAAAGGAAACGTTAAAATACAAGTTAAAAATAAACAAAAAATAGTACATACAAACAGATTAAAACTATCGCAAATTAAACAAGAATAATAGAATACTTTAAATAATACATATAGTATGTTTCAGAAAAGGACTTCTATAGAAAAAACGAATTGTTTTCAATGAATATATTTCAATGGAATGTAAATTTTGTAATGATTTTATCTTAAATTTTGAACACTATTCTAAATATTTGATTAGGGGTGCGATTTTGTAATTTCACTTTGACTTTGAATTTGATATTGACTTTGACATTGACTTTGACATTGATTATTTGTCATTAACTTTGACTTTGATTTTGACTTTGATTTTGACTTTGACTTTGACTTTGACTTTGACTTTGACTTTGACTTTGATTATTTGACTTTGATTATTTGACTTTGATTATTTGACTTTGATTATTTGACTTTTACTTTGACTTAAAATTTTATGAAACTATTGTACGAGTAAGAAGTACGAGTAAACGTCTAAAATGCAGTATCGTTAATTCTCTTTCAATTTAAATATTTGTTAATGTTAAAAATGCTAATTTATGTTTCTTATATAATCTATAAGGGGAGAGGCGGTTAAAACGGCGCATCGGGTATTTCGACACACTCAAATTTACAAAAATTAAAGGATTTTAGAAAAGTATTTTTTTTTTTTTATGTTTTTCTGTACTGTGATGTCAGTGAAAAAAACAGTACAAAATTATGGGAAACTGGTAAACTTACTATCTAGCGATTTGACGCTATAAGCTAAACTTAAGATGGAAGTATTGGTAAGGCCAAAGCACAATATGTTTCCGAGAGTCGTTCGCAAACGCAAAGCATAAGTTAGAAAAAGAAAGAGATATATTTGTGTCCTTTTCTATCTTTTGCGTCTCGTTCGCGAACCTATCGTGCGTTGGACTGTACTGTGAATAGTATTTAAGGGGATGTCATACTCGATTGGATTTTTACATTAAGCTTCAATGGGAAAATCGCATCAACTTTGATACCGCCTGAACAATCAACTTCTGTTAACGAAATTTCGTTTATATTACATGCGCCGTTTTTCTCACCTCTCCCTTATAAGGTCGTTTTGTATAAAATACTGAAATAAAAAAATTTGATATTACACGACGAACACTTAAATTATTAAAAAATGTGAAAACCATTAAGAATTTTATACTAATTGATATTTTATTTTAATAATGCTGAGTTTATTGATAATTATTTGTTTCAAATGGAAAAAGTAAACTCTAAATAATCAATACAAATTTCATACTTTAATTATTTGTAAAATACATTTCAATTATGTTTTGTCTTACAATTCTACCCTCTTCATTTTCGTTTTCGTGCACCACTTCGTTACCTATTTCTTCGTTTCGAAAATTCATTTGCAATTGTTCATCTATATTATATCGCTTGCGAATATTTTGTAAAGCACAGCACATGTTTACAATCCTTGCTGTTTAATAAAAAAATATGTATGTAAATATTTTATATATAGGTACTATACATATATAAACGCGCTTTTAAGAAAGGTTCCTAACATGCAAGAAATTTTAGGTCATTTTTATAGTTTTTGAAGTAAAAAATACCAAAAAATAATCAATTACTATTAATTGAATAGTTAAAAGAACATTTTAGAAGTTGACTATCTTCCACGTTTGTTTAAAAACCATGTTCCGTGCAAAAACTATGTATCCCTGACAGTCGCTTTAAAAGCTATAAATTTTATTATTTTTATTTTGAAGTTAATATTTTATTATTAATGCATTAAAAATATTTAAAATGTAGGGGAGAGTGGGACAAAATGGGGTATCTTTTTGTAATTGGCTGTTTACAGAGAACCAAACGAATAAATCGATTCAACTAACCATCAGAATTCTTCTTTGTACTCTTAGGTTTGAAAGAAATTATATCCCATTTTCTGAGAAGGTGCAAAAACCCCATTTTGCCCCATGGGTGGGGCAAAATGGGGTGGTGTCAAATTACCATACAAAACATGGAATATTTTTTCAAAATTTTTTAAATTCTTGTAAGAGATTATAAATACAAGCAAAAAGTAAGATTCTTTATTATTATGAAAAAAAAATTAATATTTATTAGAACTTAAGAGAAAAACATACATAATGAAAAATATCAATATATCGATAGTGAAACATCGATAGTATAAATACCTCGAATCAAAAATGTCGATTCTTCTACGAAAACTTTTAAATATGCATAATATAAAGGTACCCCATTTTGCCCCACACTGCCTATTACAACAAAATGTAATGTTTACAAATTGTTGTAAACAATTTATTTATTTATCCTATTGGAAATTACTCCGGAATAAGTGCTGAAAAAGATCGCACGCTTGCCAAATTAAATAAAAAAATAATATTCACCTACATGCGTACATAAATTTTGTACTCCTATACAAATTAAAAGATTCTACCTGCCGTTTCTGGTGCATAATGTAGAGTTCTTTCTTTTGAGAGGCACCTAAAAACTGATTTTAAGTCGCCAATTGTTCTTTCTACTGATGACCTGCAGAAACATAGCGCATTGTTGAAATTTTCAGAAGGAAATCCTCTTGGCGCGTTGAGAACAGGAGTGATGAGAGTAGGACTTAAACTGTATCCTGAATCTCCTATTAAAGTTATTTAAAAAAATTAAATAATACATATTGGAAAATTATAATGAGTTAGTCTTTGAAAAAAGCTTTTATACTATTAGTATTTTAAAATCGTCAAGTTAGTACAATAATGTACTTATTCAGAAAACAAAACAAGAACATATTTATATAGATCATTAAGCAAGAACATGTTTACTCAGAATATAAATAAAAAATGTACCAATTCGAAAATTTTTACCTTTTCAGTTAGATTTTAAATTGTCTTTTAAATTTTATATCATTAACACCACTTATACTACCTATAAGAAAACAATATCATTTAAAACGTATTTAGCAATGAAATTAAATTAATGTAACTATATTCCATAGATTTTTAAATAAAAGTACAACTTGTAATTTTACAGAAAAGGTAAATTTACGAATTTGTACTTTTTTACTGTTTTTCCAAATAAGTATGTTTTTTGTCTACTTTTCAGAATAGATATGTTGTTGCTTTATTTTCATAATAAGTATAGAGTCGCAGTATATTATTATCATTGCAGTGTGATTCTTAGTCATTGAAAATTTAAGAAAAAATGAAAATATATTACTTTTTTCTTGATACAAAAATAAAAATTGTTTTTAAATATAAAAGAGAAAAATGTTTTTTTAAATATACCGTCTATTAAAAATAAAAAATAACAAATTCATAATAGCTATAGTTTACAAAAATTTTTTTCAACTTCAATTAATAAAAGATAAAAATTCTTTATGCAATAAGAAAAATAAATTTTGTTATATTTTACAAAAAAATTAATATATTGTAAGTATGATATTTCGTCATATTTGATATCCTTAGAAAAAGGAATAACCTCTTCATAGCTTTTCTAAAGATGTCAAATTGAAACAAAAAATATATCAACTTTATGGCAAAACGTTTTAATACGTTGCTTCACTCAATTTGTCATCGTTAGAAAATCAAAGTTATTCTTTGTATATATATCCACAAGGATATATACACCGGCTACTTGTGTTTTATTATTTAGATAGGGTGTAATTTTGTTTGATAATGTTTTATTTAACCTAAAAGCCACGCATTTCTCAATCCTCTAGCGTAAGCATCTTGCAAGAACTCACAAAGTAAGGAGTTTTTAAAAATTCTTGAGTCATGAGTCCTACCACCGAACCTTGCGTTCACAAACAATATCTGATTGTCTGGACCTGACACCTATTTATATTATAAAAGAATTTTTTAATATCTTTTAGAATTATAAAAAATGTTTAAATTACAGTATCTGATATGCAAACTATAAATTTTTAATATATACTAAAAATATTATAAAATAAAAGTAGAAGAATCAATGACCCAGTGAATAAAAGCAAAGTGATTTTCATAACTTTGTAAAGTTGAACTTAAATTATAAATTAATATAATATCAAAGAAAATGTAACGTAGTTACATTTGTATTTACAATCATTACATTCAACGAATGGTAACCTTTCCTGTTGAAAAATATTTCCTCAATTTGATTCTTAGGAGAATGTATGGCAACATGTGTCCCGTCTACCACTCCAATTACGTTAGGAAAATGTAATTTATCGAAGAAACTGTTAAATAATGAATATAATCAGACTGAAATATATACAATTTTTATGATAATACAATTAATTTTTATGTAATGGTTGCAACTTGTAATGTAATTAGGATTAAGGGGGAGAATGTTAATTTAGTGAAAAAACTAAATGTTTGACCCTGAGTTAATAAATAGTGTAAAAAGCAATTTCTAATAAAAAATTAATCTATATTTTAAAAAAGTAAGTATTTATAAATTAATTAAAACATATATGTGTAAGTATTGCAGCTATTTTAGATTTGGCAAAGAAGGCAATTAAATTTTAAATAGTGTAAACGAATCTTTTTATGTCGGTTCAAAAATCTTTAACTCAAATATCTCGTTTAAATTTGTATTAATTAAACATGTGGCGTCATCGTGCAGTATATTTTGTAATTAACTTTATGTACTTTTTGTAGTTAACTTTATGTTCCGTGAGTTTTAAGAGTTAAAGAACTCTTGATGTAGCTATGAGGTAGTTCTATTTTTTATATAAGTAGTTGGAAAAGATTTTGACATTATCCAATAAACTTTCCTTCATTTTTTCACGTATTAAGAATTTTAACTAATGGTCATTTTTATATGAGAATATAATTTGTAACCTTTGTTTCATCCTTTCAATTTCTCCAGGTGTTTGCGGAAATCTAATTAAATCTGCTAGTACTCTATCTACAGCATTAAGCGTGTTATGCAGACTAACGCTAATTGAAGTTTGTGACATACAGGTTTGATATGATATGCCTACTCTTCTTTGATATGATCCAGAAGCTAGCATGTTGATAGTCGATAGTATCTATAATTGTTTGAAATAAAAATGTAAAAAAATTACACTTCAAATATTTCTAACTCGAAATAGGAAGTATTTTATTTGCACTAAATGATTAGAAAAACATTTTAACCCTCTGTCTACACAAGTGACCGTTATCTAGAAAAAAAGACAATTATTCGATCGCCTGGTGGGGACTATGGGAATTATATTCAAAAGCGCTAGAGTGGAAATAAGTCAACGTAAATAGAGGGTTAATAATTTCTTTTTTAGGTAAATATTAAGTGTCTAGAAGATGTAATTTTAAATCAAACTTTTCTGATATTTTACACTGCTATTTATCAATATTTTGAATAACCTGCATAAAAGGTGGAATCGAAGTATTCCTGTGTCTTTGCGGCATAAACGGCAATAACAATGCAATAAAATCTTTAGCTGCCAGTCTTGATAGCCTATTAAAATGTGAAAAACATTTATTAATCGGGCCGGATATAAATATTTCATATACAATATTTTTTATAGTCAGTCACAAAATTGGTGCTTTCAGATAGCAGCCAACAGGGAATAATAGTATATTAAGCAACAAGGGACTTAATTTAGAAGTCTAATTTTATTTATAAGGATTTTGATATAAACTTTCTGGTTTTTTGGAAATAAAAATAAATTTCTTAATTTTACCTATAAAGACTTCTAAATTCATTTTCAGGAATTTCGAATGGGGTTTGTGTGTCACGCAACTGTCTCCTCTGCCTTCTTAATGCATTCTTTTCTCTATTATTTATTATCTCTATTTCTTGAATTAAAAAATAATCGTCCATTTTGTAAAATTGTTTTCTTCTTGAAACTTAATTTAACCACAATTCAGATTATAACATTATATACATATATATATATATAACGAATAAATGTGTAACTTCACGTTAGCTCGGTATTCATCTTTATAAAACAATATTCACACTGTTAATATTTATCTGATTGTCATTTTAAATTGTTTCTGACATAGTCTATTTAAATTTTAACAAAAATGATAAAAAATAAGAAACACGTCACAGCAGACCAAAAAAATGCTATGGTTGCCTTTATGTTGAGCCATAAAGAACTGGCACAAGGAAGATTAAATGGGAATAATTATAAAAAATCTGCCGTAAGTTTTTTACTTTTTAACCTTAAAAATTCTTCGGAAATTTTTTAATTTATACTCTAAATCACTTTATTCGCTTTTTTAAAAATATAATTAGTTTTCAATTTATTAAAACAAGTAACATTCAAGTTATTAACATTAAACGTGAATATTTTTCTTTATTACGTAGGACGATCAGTATGAACAGATGACAAAGCTTTTGAACAGTGTTCCAAATGGGTCTATAAAAGATGTCAGTGGTTGGAGAAAAGTAATTATTTTTTATTTTAATCAATGTTCATAGTTTATTCATAACTAATTAACTTAAACGTTTGAATTAATTACTTTTGAAACTTTCGGTTTTGCTATGCACAATTATTAAATAACAATTTTTTATTCATTTCAAAAAATAAAAAATACAACTTAAATAAATATTTAGATAATCTAAAAAAAGCAATAAGTTAATTTATAATTAAAGTTATTGCGATTTGATATTTATTATTATATTGTATATATTTATTTTTTAATAATAATTAATTTATTATTTACCTTTTAGTAATAATAATAATTTATTAACAATTATTTTGTTAAAAACACACAACAAAAAATTAAAAAATAAATAATCCATGTTAATTAGACTTGGACAGACTTCAAAAGACAAGCGACTGAGAAGAAAGATCAAATAAAGAAACAAATTGCGGAAAAAAGACAGCACATTTTGGAATTAACAGAAGCTGAACAAATTTTATTGAGGGATATTATTCCTAAGGAAAAATTTGGATTGCCTGTTGCTGAAATTGGTATTAAAAAGAAAAAGGAAGATAAAAAAACTGGAAAAACAAAAACTCAATTAAAGAATTTCATAAAAAAAGATGAAAACGAAGCAGAAATACTTCCTGATGAGAAAGCAATAGAATCGGTATTTTTTTTATATTTATAATTTAGACTCTTTATCTCCTTAATTTTTTAAGTTTATGATTTAAATTGCTACAATTAATTATTACAGACGCTGCCCAGGAATGACACTAACATTGGAGATGACACTGACTTTGAAGATGACAATAAATCAACTTCTGGTACAATAGTCGCCACATTTAAAGAGGAAGAAGAAGAAGAAGAATATTCCAATGAATCGGGGCCTTCTTCTGAATTACCAACAAATCAAAATTCTCAAAGTATTTGATCTTTCTATTTTTTAAATTAATATTGTAATTAAATATATTATTCTATACATAAAATACTATATAGTAAAATTAATAGAAGTATTAGAACTTCAATTGAAACAATTGGAAACACAACTTTACTTGAAATAATAAAGATTTTTTAGATTATTTTTTTAAATTTTGAATAACATTATTTAGACAGCTCATTTGAAAGTATTGAAGAGAAAACATATTTGAAAAGAAAGCTTTCAATTAGTCCTTCACAGGAAAAGCGAATAAAAACTGAAGGTAACTTAATATTGACATTTCTTACTGACACTGGGTGTTATTGCATTTTGTAATAATTGCAAATACTTTACTTTAGAAAAATTCTCACAGGAAAGTGATGACGAGAAAGATGAATTAAAAAAGGATTTTAAAGTGAAAGGTACAAATTATATATATACCATAGTTATAAAATTTCATTTCATTAGGAAATTTAAAACAAATATTGTTACTAAATAATATATTTTTAATAAAACTCCAAATTTGGTAAAAATAAAGTTTCAAATTTTATATCTTCCTTTTCATTAATCCTTTTTTTAATTTTCTCATGATTCTAAATTAACAATCGTATATATTGATTTCACTTTTAATGTTCTCAAAAATGAATATTATAAATAGTAAAAAATAATTTTTAAATATTTTAATAATATAGAATAATTACGTACCTATATATATTTTTAATATTTCCAAAATACAATAATTAAATATTAAAATATAATAGTCAAATATATTTAAGTTTTATATTTATTTATTTAATAATATAATAATGTGAAAAATTTATTATTAATTATAATTAAATAATTTATTTAATTTAGTAATTTATTACTTATTATATATTTTCTTATTATTATTTTTATTCATTTTTATATTTCTATATTCAATCATTAAATAATTCCAATAAATGATTTCCAAATAATTTAAACTTGACAACTGTCAATAAAGAAAATTATTTCTTTAATTCTTTGTTTAAAATATTTTAATGAACATCGAAAATTTTTCATTACAGATAAAACTGCAATAGAATTATTAGCTATGAAGGTTAAACTGAAGCAGGAAGTTTTGAAATTAGAAAAGGAGAAAATGGACGCTGATAAGAAACACCAGTCCCAATTGATTGATGTCTTAAATGGAATTTTGAGCGGAATTAATAATCTTAATAAGCAGTCTTAGGCAACTTAAAAATTTTGTTCAAAAATGTTTTGCCATTTAGTTTAAAGAATTAAAATTCTAATTTTCTTTAATTACTTTTAAGACTTATAAGTTGTGTTCTCAAAATAGTTAATAAAAATAATTTAAACAGTTAAGAAATGTTTCCATGAAACCAAAGATCATATACTTTCTCTAAAAAAAGTTGAGTTAATTTCAAGAAATGTATCTGAAAAATTGATCTTATTCGATTACATAAATTAAATTGCATCAATATAATACTTTTTGTAAAATTTTATATTTTTAAATATAAAAAATAAGTTTTATTTTGGTTTAATTGTTATAATTGTACAATTAAATAATTGTAATTAATAGTGTGTTTTAAAATCATTATCAGTTTCTGCAAAACATAATTTTAATTCTGTATTCAAAAAAGTATATTTTATTAAAAAGACAATTTTGTAAATATTTCATATTGTTAAAAAAATATTTTATTAATTTCGCGGTTCTTTTTTGTTTAAAATGCATATTCATAACTGTCATTTAATTTATGGTTATATAAATACGTATAATAAACAGACGTTAAACGGAATTTGACAAAAATTAATTCTAGTTTTAGAAATGGACCAGGTTTCATATTTACAAAAGTTGATTATAATTAGGTTCATGAAAAACAATCAGGATCTATTCAACTCAAAATGCAATAAAACTGTCCATAAGAAAAAGTGGCAAATTCTTAGCACTGTCCTAAACTTGGAAAAAAATGGGGCCAAGAAAAAAATAGACGAATGGGAAAAGGTTAAAAAGAATGTTTACCCTTTTTATTATCCTTTTAATTATTTTTATTATTTTATAGTTCAATTAAATCAATTTTAATCAAAATTTTTAATTTTTTGAATATTAAAAAAAATTTAATATAACCTAATATTGTTATTTTCAATATTTGCTTTCATGAAAAAATATTTTACAATGTAGAAGTTGTAAGTAATAAATTAGTAATAATTTAATAATTTAAATAATTATTACATAAATTTAAATTATTAATTAGTAATAAATTAATTAAATTATTATTAAATAAATAAATATTTTAAAAACATTTTATTTTTTAAAGGAAAATATAGAAATATTTATTATTTATTTCATATATTATATATATATATATATATATATATATTATTCTCTTTTAATAATACTTTTGTTAACTACTAAAAAATGGTACTATGATAATTCATGTCCAAGTAACATGTAATATTTCATTCATATTAAAATGTTCGACTGATTGTAATATTACCTGGTATTAAAGGTAAAATCTTTTCCATGATCGTGTAATGATAAATTAATATTTTAATAGTATTCTTGGTACTATCATGCTATCAAGCTGACATTTTTTATATGACTAATATTACATGCTATTTGGGTACTTAGCAAAACTGGAATAATTAATTATATCTAATTCAAAACATTTTCAGCTATGGTTGAACTGGTTAAATGAAGTGAAAATAAAAATTAGAAATGAAAATAAAAATCTAACACAAACTGGAGGTGGTTCTCCAATTCCAGTTGAATTCGACTTCTCCGATGAACAACTCCGCTCTCTAATACAAAATGATTTATTGATTCTTCCCCCGGAAGAAAAATGGGAATTGGATGCATTTAAGAATTTAAATCATGTAAACACTGTAGAAGAGCTGCCAAAAATAAGCGTTTGTATAATACTTTTTTCTCATAGGCACTTTTGTAAAATATGCATCTATAGATACCTTGGATTTTATACTCCAAAGCTATGTGGAGTTTGTACAACGAAAATACATTTCATGCTTAGAATACTATATTAACAGATATTCATATCTTTCAATTATGAAATAAAACTGTTATTTTTTATAAATTATTTTACAGACCAGAAGTAATAAAAACAATAAATTAATTAGAGTGGTAAATAATTCAAAGAAAGAGGTGTCAGCCGGTAAAGTTTTACTTTATTTTAAATTTATTAATTATATTAATTTACTTCATTTTTATATACATACATTTAATTTTTTACATTCCCATTTTATTATTTAATTTTAATTAATTTTTAATTATAACGTAATTATAAAACAAAATTTTATTATTTTTTTCTAATTTTATATTTGCAATTTATAACCTAACCCAATTTAAAAAAATTAATTAATCAATACTAAATAAATAATAAAAATAAATAATAAAGTAATCAAATAAATAAATACTTCTTTTTTCAGTTTCATATCCAATTTTCCTAATTATTTTTTAATTTTAAATCCTACTTATCTGTTATGAAAATCGTTCTTTCGTCTTTGTGTTATCATTTATACTGTATTTAATTAATTTGTATCTTTTATCATTTTTTGACTATTGACAAATTTGTAATTAATAATTTTATATAAAGAAAAAGCAGACGTAATCCTTGTGAGTGAATCAGACGAAGAAGACGCATCCACAAGTAAAGAGCCGACTACTAACAAGAAGGTTACTGTTGAAAAGAATCGACCAATAAATAAATTGAAAAGTAAATATGGAGGAACTTCAAATTTTTATCTAAAAAATTGTTTTTCACATATTTACTGAGTAATTACACAGTACGATATCTTTTTATGGAAGGTTCCTTTTTTATTCGTAGAGTTTTATTATATTAAAGTAAAATACCAACTTCCTAGTGAGAAATCGTCAATCAAAATAATAATCTTATTTGATTGCGTTAAAAAAATTTGATCTTAATTTTTTTAATTTTTCAAAAGCCATGAGTTGGATACAAATTGAAATTAAAAGAATTAACATAATTTTACTATCAAATTAAATTGGTAGATCGTGAAAAATATTTATCCATAAATCGTCAAAATTTCGTCAATTTTAAAAATTATCAAAAAATGGTCAAAATGTGGAATGTGTTTTCTTCAATTCAAGTTGTCAATTTGACGAAATTTTAATCATCAAATTAACCAGTAATTTCTGATTGGCTTCTATTTATTTATTGTTTAATTTACAGGTGTCATGATAAAAAGAAAAATTCATCTCAGTGCCTATCAAGAATTAAAAATAAAAAAATTAAATGAAATAATTAAATTGAAGGAGTCGAAACTTGCAGTTTCTCAAAATAGGAATGAAATTCTAAATAAGATCTCAGATGCATTGAAAGATTTAACTGAAGAGATGCGTCGAGACTGATCATTTTTCAATAATGTTATTAAAAATGTTTACTTTTATTATATTCAAAGTTTATTCAAATAAAAATTTGTTCCACAATTTAAGTCACTTTTTCTCTTAGAAGGTAATATTTAGGTGTGATGATTTTAAATTTTAATTTTTTGCACAGTATAATGTTAACGCAATATCTAAAATGTATTCTAGTTATTCTGAAGATTTTAAATATTTAACATATTAAAAATTTAATTTTTAGTAATGCATAGGTATGCTATTTTTTACTTTCGTCAAAAAATTTATTTTCTTAACAAAACTTTTGATTTAAATATTGAAGTTAGTGTATATTAAAATTTTATTTTTTGTCTCAAAATAAATCGATTAATTTATATATGTATGGTATAAATTAAATTATAATGCATAAAAATAATCATAAGTTAATCCGACGAAAATGTAATTTTTATAACTTTGTTTTTAATACTTTTTTCACAAATCACTTATAAATATAGAAAAGATTCTCTATTAAAAGCTATACTAACTACCTCGAAAAATCCCAGCTCGATATCTCTTCTCACTTCGGAATGAGTAGAGAAACGGGAAACCACTATTTGGGGGTGGCTTTTCCCGAAAGTCCTTAATCAAATACTAGTCAAACATTATTGTACAATAAAATTTTGTTTCTTACATGAAGACGAATGTATTAAAATTAAACGTAATCCAAGAATTCATAGATGAATATTTTGGTCCCCAGATTAGAGTTGCTGTTTTAAATTTTTTAGAGTAAATCAAATAAATTGGATACATTGACGCTAAAAATTCTCAAAAATATAAAAAAAATAATAATGCAATAATAATATATAATAATAATAATAAAAATTAAAAATAAAAAAAAAATTAAATTTTGTGTTTGTATGCAAACTGTCTATGAAAATAACAATTTTTGGATCTAATTACACAAAATCCAAATTTTACTAAAAGTCAAAGTCAAAGTCAAAGTCAAAGTCAAAGTCAAAGTCAAAGTCAAAGTCAAAGTCAAAGTAAAAGTCACAGTCAATGTCAAAATCAAAGTCAAAATCAAAGTCAAAGTCAAAGTTAATGACAAATAATCAATGTCAAAGTCAATGTCAAAGTCAAAGTCAAAGTCAAAGTCAAAGTGAAATTACAAAATCGCACCCTAGGACTTAAAGAATTTGAACCTTATTTGTTTACCCATTAAAATAAATCCTATAATTTATTCACTATTATTTTATTGAAAAATACTCTAAAATGGCATTATTTAAAAATTTTAATAACATACATGACAACTTATAAATTTTACCTTATTATTGTCTAAATTGTATAATTGCAAAATTACTTCAATAGATTCAATGTCAAAATGTAACTTGAGAATCAAAGAAATTTGAAAGAATGATATATTTAAAAATGGAATAGAAAAAAATATATATTTAAAAATTTATATGTCCAAAATGTAAATTATGTCATAAAAAATGAAATATTTTCTGTCTGTAAAATTAAAAGTAGTATATTTTTAAATTCTCAAATTTATAAAAACAATTTATAAATATTTTTTGTGTAATTTTCAAGCAAACTAAAAAAAATTATAAATTGCTAACTTCGATACAAAAATTGTACGCAAAAGCAATCATTTGTATAAAACAATTTTATTTCTTTCTGTAAAAAATTAAAGGCATAAAATTGTAACCAAAATAATTACTAAAATTGTAACACATAAATTCTTTGTATGGATGATTCAATAACATATCTTAATAACAAAAATAATATTGTAATAAAGGTGAAAAATATCGAGTGAAATAAGATGAGTGTAAATGAAAATTATGTTTCTAAAAATTAATCATAAAAAACAAAGATTGGATTGAATTTGTGCGTAAACGGTCATGGCATTTCCTCTGCAACATTTTGAGCTATATTGAGCATGTTTCGTTTCTCTCCCATGCTCAATCTGAGGGGGAGGTGTTACGTCCGTAACTTCTTATTAATATTCATTAAATACTTTAATATTTCCTTACAAATATTCTTGATTTCACTATGTATTTTGTTATTAATATTCCTAAATTATATGTGTAATTCTTATTAATATTCTTGAATTAACTGTACAATTTTTATATTTACTTGTATGTGTATGTGTGATTTATTTGTATGTCATATATTATTGCATTATATCCAGTACATTTTATATTATTATGGTATTCCTTATTTTATATTTTCTATGTATTTGAAACAACATGATAAGTTATATCAAATCCAAGAAAGAAAAGTTTATATTTTAAAGTTATGTAAAAGGAATAACGATTACGCATCAATGTGGCAAACCTTTACTAGACCACACATCAGGAAGGAGAGAGAGAGTAACGCATACCAACCCAGGTCCTGAGAGTCTTATCAAATCCCGTAGAAACTAGAAAGAAATATCTATACCAGACCCTGTGCTAAATGTCTTATCGAGTCCCGTCGAAGGTGGCCCGGTGACGTCACGCTGCATCTACCTGCACTAGACGAGTTTCGGCACGTGTATTTTTCTTCGTGCATGCTGTTCCATTAGAAGATTTCGATATAAAAAGGGCAAGCATCATCGTTAGATCAGAGAGTATCTTTTTGAAAGCCAACATTATAACATCTACAAGAAAGAGAGTATCTATTTGAAAGCCAACATTATAACATCTACAAGAAAGAGAGTATCTATTTGAAAGCCAACATTATAACATCTACAAGAAAGAGAGTATCTATTTGAAACCCAACATTATAACATCTACAAGAAGGAGAGTATTTTTTTGGAAATCAACAAGTAAACATCGATACCTATTCAACGTGCAATCCCAGTATACAGTTTAGAAGTTAACTAAACTACATCCCCAAGTATATTTTTGAGACAATTTTCGGACAACAATTTATAAAATACACAATTTTACCAAGTGTATATTTTGATCATTTAAGAAGAGATAATTTGGAAATAAGTCCAAATTTAATATTGAAACAATTTATCAAATTTCGAAGTATCGAAATTTGTTTTGGAGGCGACAGTCTGGAAGAAAAGTAAAATCCCTAAGAGTACAATACACTAAATCCCATTAGTGTAAACATAAGGCAAATATACAACCATTAAGGACAGCAACCACAGGCTCCTTTGTGTCTACTCTACTATACCACTCCAGATCGGAAATCAAGATAACAATCACCAGCTTCAACACTAACAATAATCGTTATTCCTAAAGTAAGATTTTTCATTTTTAAATATACTCATTGTATTTTGTATTATTGTCAATTCTTTTCTTTCTTGGTTGGTTTTTAAATAAAATATTCTCTCACAACATTTAGTAGGCTCATTGACTTATCCTTATCCCAAATTAGATTCAGTTTTTGAAACTAATTTAAAACGAGGAACGTTAGGTATATTTAAAAAGGTTTATTGTTTTGACGTAACATAACTATAACTAATTAAGAAACAACATAAAAATATAATATTAAATAACAAAATTATAAAAACATATGACTAACAGGATATGAACACGTGCGATCTAGACAATGAGTAAACACAAGTGTCTACAACAATACCTTCCCAAAGCACTGTGTTAAAAGACCTTTTCCAAAAGAGTGTATGCTAAAAAACCCAAAATTTTAGTAGAAAAAGGGCTACACTATCATCTAAAAGGCAGTCTAAAATTGGAAGTCATCAAAAGTAGTCACCCGGACTACAGCCTTAATAATGTAATCGTCAATAGAAGTCACCGGTATATCAGTCTAAAAATTCTAATCTTCACAAGTGGTTCTCTTCGTATAAAGTGGTCTTGTCCCCAGTAAAGTAGTTGTCCTGATCTTTACGTGAAAATTCTAATTCAACTCATCTTGAAGTCTAATTTGGTGTTAGAAAACATCGTTCGAGTTGTGACAAAAAGCTGAAAGAAACATAATACCCATTGAACGAAGATAATTTACGAGTCTCGTAAATCATTAACCTGCAGCCACTTAGAGCCTAATTATCAAACCAGCCCAATTGTACTCCTGCGACACGAGCTAGGACCACCACCTGCTGAGCGAAGGTAAAGAGAGACAAACCACTTAGACTCATTTTAGAAAGCTTGTGTTCATTCCATGTTTGCATAATTTCGATCTTTTTCAAATATATTCTGTTTAAATATAATTATTTCTTGTCATTTATCCAACCTCGTCCCAACTTTAATTTTTCTAAATTAAAGTTAAATCGAGAAAAAATAGGGAATATAATAAGGTAAGACATAACAATATGGGGCAATATTCCTTAACTGCCCAGGTAAAAATATGAATTTTCTCTAAATTTTGCTAAAATATTACTATTATTAGTGGAAGTGTAAATATTTTTTTTTTTTAATTTGATAAAATATTTTTTGAGTTATGGAGTTTCAAAATTTGGATTTTTTTGAAAATATCTTTTTTTTGATATATATATATTGATAAGTAAAATTAATCAAATTAAAGGTATGAATAGTGATTTTTAAAGGGGTTTTCACTGGCTGGAAGCTGGTGACCGTTTTTCTATAGGCCATGTAAAAATCAGAGTGGGACCATGAGAATTTTTGAGGAAAATAATAATTTATCATTATTTTACAAAGAAAATAATGCTTTATAATTAATATCTTCAAAAAGTTCCAGTGTACCACTCTAATTTTTACTAGGCTTATATAAAAAAAAGTAAGCTTTCGAATGGGATAGGTTACGAGAAAATAAAAAACACCGATTTTGAGATACAGTAGAACTTGGTTAATAGAATTTTGTAGGACCCGAACTAAGAATGCATCTTATGCGGGAAAACGTATTAGGTGGGATATAAAATGTATAATGTTTAATTGCAGAGACAATCATAATCGAGCGTCTTAAGCGGGAAATCGTATTAAACGGGGTCGTACTAACCGGGTTCTACTACATATTGAAATTAAGAATTTGACCTTGAATTTCAATGTTAAATTGACAGAAAACAACTTTTTTTCATCACCAGCTTCTATCCCGTGAAAACCCCTTTAAAAATCACTATTCATACATTCAATTTGATTAATTTCACTTATCAATTTATTAAATCGAAAAAAAAATATTTTCAAAAATATCCAAATTTTGAAACTCCATAACTCAAAAAAAATTTTATCAAATTAAAAAAAATAATATTTACAATTCCACTAATAATAGTAACATTTTAGCAAAGTTTAGAGAAAATTCATTTTTTTACCTCAGCAGTTAAGGAATTTTGCTCCATATGTTCGTAATTTGTGGTTACGTTTTATTTTTTTACTCCAAATCCCTTTGACATCCCAAGATGAAACTTGCAGGACATGTAAAGCACATTTTCCTTAACATTTGGTAAAATTTTGAAAAAAATCGAAGACGATGTTTTTCAAAAACGGATTTTGAATTTTTCAAAACTTCAAAAAACTTTTTTTTATTTTTATTTTTTATATTAATTGTATCTTAAAATATACTTAAAACGAAAGAAATCCTTTTTTTAAAATCCAAAATCGGTTAATTAGAACCGAAGTTATAGTACTTTAAAAAAAACAAAAATTTTGAAAGTGCCATGTTTTTGGTAATTTTCAAAATTTTTAAAAAATATTTGGTGGAGTTGTTTATCACTATAAAAGTAATAGATTTACAAAAGTACATCAAAAACCCAAAAAGTCATAAAAATAAGTGTGTTGAACTGACGTGGAATCCACCTTTACTGTTTGAGTTTTAATATTCACATAAAAGTTACTGGTTGATCTCCTACTATTAATTTTAAGTTAAAATGAAGTTAGTTTAAGTTCTCCTTAAATGTTTAAATTTTAATACTCACATAAAAGTATCATTATCTAGTATTATAAGTTAGCATTTAATTTTAAGACTAGATTTTAAAACTAATAATTATTTGTTTTTTCATCCTTGACTTATAGTTTACGAATATAGTAACTAAATATTTATGAACAAAGTCTCTTTAACGTTTAAGTTTTAGTATTTACATAGAAGCGACTGGTTTATCTCCTAATATTAATTTTAAGTTCAATTATATTTAGTTTATGTTGATCTTTAATGTTTGAATTTTAAATCTCAATAAAAGGAATCTGTATCCAGTATTTGAAGTCAACATTTAATTTTTAGACTAGATTTTAAGACTAACAATTTTTTGTTCCTTCATCTTTAAGTTATAGTATATAAATATAGAAACTAATTATTTATTAACCAAGTATCTTTAATGTTTGAGTTTTAGTATTCACATAAAAGTGACTGGTTAATCTTCTGATATTAATTTAAAGTTAAATTTAAGTTAGTTTAAGTTGCTCTTTTATGTTTTAATATTAATACTGACATAAAATAATCAGTATCTAGTATTAAAAGTTAACATTTAATTTTAAAACTAGATCTTAAGACTAACAATTATTTGTTCCATTCTTCTTAAGTTATAGTATATAAATATAGAAACTAATTATTTATTAACCAATTATCTTTAATGTTTGAGTTTTAGTATTCACATTAAAGGGTCTGGTTAATCTTCTGATATTAATTTAAAGTTAAATTTAAGTTAGTTTAAGTTGCTCTTTTACGTTTCAATTTTAATACTGACATAATATAATCAGTATCCAGTTATAAAAGTTAACATTTAATTTTTAAACTAGATCTTTAGACTAACAATTATTTGTTCCTCTATTCTTAAGTTATAGTATATAAATATAGAAACTAATTATTTATTAACCAAGTATCTTTAATGATTGAGTTTCAGTAGTCTTATAAAAGTGACTGGTTAATCTTCTAATATTTATTTAAAGTTAAATTAAAGTTAGTTCATGTTGTTCTTTTTTGTTTGATTTTTAATACTCACATAAAAGAATAAGTACCCAGTATTAAAAATTTACATTTAATTTTAAAACTAAATTTTAAGACGAATAATTATTTGTTCCTTCATCCTTAAGTTATAGTATATAAATATAGAAACTAATTATTTTTACCAAGTCTCTTTAATGTTTGAGTTTTAGTATTCACATTAAAGGGACAGGTTAATCTTCTGATATTAATTTAAAGTTAAATTTAATTTAGTTTAAGTTGCTCTTTTATGTTTCAATTTTAATACTGACATAAAATAATCAGTATCCAGTTATAAAAGTTAACATTTTATTTTTAAACTAGATCTTAAGACTAACAATTATTTGTTCCTCTATTCTTAAGTTATAGTATATAAATATAGAAACTAATTATTTATTAACCAAGTATCTTTAATGTTTGAGTTTCAGTAGTCTTATAAAAGTGACTGGTTAATCTTCTAATATTTATTTAAAGTTAAATTGCAGTTAGTTGATGTTGTTCTTTTCTGTTTTAATTTTAATACTTACATGAAAGTATCAGTATCTAGTATTATGAGTTAACATTTAATTTTAAAATTAAATTTTAAGACGAATAATTATTTGTTCCTTCATCCTTAAGTTATAGTATATAAATATAGAAACTAATTATTTATTAACCAAGTCTCTTTAATGTTTGAGTTTTAGTATTCACATAAAAGTGATTGGTTAATCTTCTTATATTAATTTAAAGTTAAATTTAAGTTAGTTTAAGTTGCTCTTTTATGTTTCAATTTTAATACTGACATAAAATAATCAGTATCCAGTATTAAAAGTTAACATTTTATTTCAAAACTAGATTTCAAGACTAATAATTATTTGTTCCTTCATCTTTGAGTTATATTATACAAAGGTAAGAACTAAATATTTATGAACAGGATCTCATTAATTTTTGAGTTTTAGTATTTACATAAAAGAGACTGGTTAATCTTCTAATATTTATTTAAAGTTAAATTGCAGTTAGTTTATGTTGTTCTTTTCTGTTTGAATTTTAATACTCACATAAAAGTATCAGTATCTATTATTATGAGTTAACATTTAATTTTAAGACTAATAATTATTTGTTCCTTCATCCTTGAGTTATAGTATACAAATGTAGGAACTAAATATTTATGACCAAAGTTTCATTAATGTTTGAGTTTTAGTATTCACATAAAAGTGACTGGTTAATCTTCTAATTTTTATTTAAAGTTAAATTGAAGTTAGTTCATGTTGTTCTTTTCTGTTTGAATTTTAATAATCACATAATAGAATCAGTATCCAGTATTAAATGTTAACATTTAATTTTAAAACTAGATTTTAAGACTAATAATTATTTGTTCCTTCATCCTTGAGTTATAGTATACAAATGTAGGAACTAAATATTTATGAACATAGTCTCATTAATGTTTGAGTTTTAGTATTCACATAAAAGTGACTGGTTAAACTTCTAATATTAATTTTAAGTTAAAATGAAGTTAGTTTAAGTTGTTCGTTAATGTTGAAATTTCAATACTCACATAATATAATCAATCGACAGTAAATAATTTCATTTGAACACAATATATTTGAAAAAGATTAAAAAATATGCAAGCATGGAATGAACACAAGCTTTCTTAAATGAGTCTAAGTGGTTTGTCTCTCTTAAACTTCGCTCAAGGGGTGTTGGTCTTAGCTCGTGCCGCAGGAGTACAATGGGTGTGGTTCGATAATGATGCACTAAGTGGCTACAGGTTGCTACAGGTGGCTACAGGCGGCTCGTAAATTATCTTCGGTCAATGGGTATTTTGTTTCTTTTAGCTTTTGTCACAACGCGAACGATATTTTCTAACACTAAATTAGACTTCAAGATGACTTGAATTATAATTTTCACGTAATGATCAGGACAACTACTTTACTGAGGATGAGACTACTTATACGAAGAGAACCACTTATGTAGATTTGAATTTTTAGACTGAATTTTACATAATAGTGTAGCCCTTTTTATACTAGAATTTTTTCTCATTTTCTATGTAAGGTTGGAAAAGTTCTTTTTGCATTGAATTTGGAAAAGTATTGTTGTAGACACTTGTGTTGACTCAGCTTTTAGATCGCACGTGTTCATACCCTGTTAGTCATATGATTTTACAATTTTCGTTATTTAATTTTATATTTTTATGTTATTTGTTAAGTATTTATAGTTATTACAATTTGTTATTATTGTTTACATTATTGTAACTTGTTCTTAATTATTATTTGTTACATTTTTATTATTATCTTGTTATTATAAATGATTATTTATTATTATTTTTGTTACGAATTATTATTAACTTGTTATTATTAATTATTATTTTGTTGCTACATTTTATTACGATCTTGTTAATATTCATTACAATCAATATTATTTTGTTAATGTTGTCACAATTAATTATTTTGTCTATATTGTTACAATTAATTATTATTATTTATTGTTTCAAATTGTTATTATCTTGTTATTATTATTTATTATTGATGTTACATTTACTACTTTCATGTTAATATAGATTACAATCAATATTATTTTGTTATTGTTGTTACAATTAATTATTATTATTTTGTTATTATTGTTACAATTAATTATTATGATTTATTGTTACAAATTGTTATTATCTTGTTATTATCAATTTTTATTGATGTTACTACTACCTTGTTGTACATTTACTACTACCTTGTTATTATTGATTATTATTATTATTTTGTTATTATTGTTACAATAATATAATTGTACATATTATATTTGTTTAAATTTAATTATTATTAATTATTCTTGTTATTACTATTTTCGTTAATTAATAATTGAATATAATTGTTAATAATATGTTAATAACAATTATTTTTTGTTATTCCCATTATTATTATTATTATTATTATTATTATTATTATTATTATTATTATTATTATTATTATTATTATTATTATTATTATTATTATTATTATTATTATTTTAGCTTTCTGCAGGGTAGTTAACTTAAACTTTACAACCGAATAAATCCAATTGGAAAGGTTATGAAAACAGTAAAATCTTTATAGAGAAACAATTTATTACAAATTGAAACATATAGGACTCAGTCGATTGATTTCTGTTTAGACATCTGGACTCACATCGACCATACCATGTTAGAAACCCATTTATATTAAACCTATTATTCACCTACGGAACTACCTAGTGGCTTCAGACTTGGTAGATGAATGGTCCCACTTAGTCGCATACGCGACTCTTCCGTGCCGCTCTTGTTCTGGCCTTATTTCCTCCTTGTTCTTGACAGAATCTTCTTATCTTCCTCTAAGGCAGTTTTGAAGACCCTGCACCGACCTGATCCGGCGACGTGTTGGATGTCCTCCTTCTCGCCGAACTTCGCCTGGCATAAGAAGCAGCATGAGTTCTTCTCACAATCTGCTGCTTTATGGCCAGCTTCTCTGCACTTGAAGCACGCAGCTGACCTATCTAATCCTTGGCAATCTCTGCCTATATGGCCATTGTCAAGGCTCTTGTGACACCTTGTGACCATCACTCTCCTGCTAATTTTGCAGGACACAAAACCGATTTTAATGTGCCCCATCTTCTCCAATCTGGCAGCGTCCTCCTGGGTGGTGACCACGACAGCGAGCTTCATACCTCGCTTGTTTGGTCTGAGGACCGTCACCTTCCTGCTTCCTGCTGGTACCGTAGAAACTTGCTCCAATGCACCCAAGACGTCTTCTTTCTCAGTAAGGCTGTCCATATCGCGGATTTCCAGCGTAGTTTGCCGGTCCGCCATCTGCACCTTACCCAGGTCACCGATCACCTTAGTCACCTCGTTGGTGAACAGCTTCTTGTTTGAAGACCTTCCAATTTTAATGAGAAGGTCTCCCTTTTTAGTGGGTAAAGCTCCCACAACCCTTGTCTGGCTGGCCAACAGGTCAGCTTCTCTTCGAACTTTCGCCAGCACGTCGGCGAAAGTATTTCTTTCGGACACTTTGACGATGACTGTGGCTCTTCCCTTCTTTTCTGGAACTGGCTTTGGTACCGTTTTGGTCCCCTTGCCTGTAGTCTTTTTAGGAGCTCTCTCCCCCTTTTTCCTTTTTGGATCCTTCGTAAGCTCAGGATCGCTTCTCTTCCGCTTCTGAGCATCCAAGACAACATTTCTTAGCATTGCTGCGTTGAAACGGTCACGTCTCGTCCTTCGGTCTTTCCGTGCTTCTTCTGACCAAGTTAATCCTTGGTAGAATTTCTCATCTTTTCTGGCGGCTGCTGCGTGCTTTTCCTTCACATCCCGTATGAGCGACGTCAGACTTCTCAGTCCATCCTTGATCATCATGTTGACATTCTTCTGGACCTCACAGGATTTCAGCATCTTGCTGATCTCTTCTTCCATTTTTTGAATGCTTGCTGCCTCTTCCTTCCGCAGCTTAATGCATTCATCCCGATCTTCATTGCAGCTAGCAATATCAATCGCAGAAGCATTACTGAAGACAGAAATGCAGCTGGCTTGACTGGTCACGCTGCTCGTGCTTCCTCTTCTCTCCGCCTTGTCCACGATGATATGTGGCACCTCCAAAGCGTTGTTGCCCTCCTGCATCCTTGGGCCACTGGCCACCGCCCGCACGCTCTAAAGCGCTTGACGATCGGAACCAGTGAGGGATTTAGCCGAAGCATTACCCCGCAGGTACTCTTCCATGTTTTTACAATCGCTCATGATTGATGTTTCTTTTGTCTGGTTTTGGTCCGCGTCGAGTATTTGATTTCTTCGATACCATCTATTCATCAAAAGAAATAGGAAGCGTTTACTTATCCGCGACCTGGCACGCGTCCGATAGAGGACCAGCAACCCCACGCATAGAACAAGTTCCATGCGCCCCGGTGAAACCGAAATTCCAATCAGGCACGGAATTATTATTATTATTTGTAGTAGGAAGTGGAAAATCTGCGAATTCAGATACCTGAGTAATGAATTCCCAGGTTATGTGGGGATGACAGCTCTTGTTTTGTCGACCCACTAAAAACCTCCTCTCTCTAAGTCCTTTCTATCCGTCGTGTTTAACAATTATTTCCATTAACCACCAGGGGGAGTCGCGGGAGTGGGAGGAGGTACTAAAACTATATCCGCATCCCCCTCCCGCAAAACGCCCCTAGCGATTTTTCCAGGTTAACCTCTTCTTCCATCCACATCTTTTGTCTTCATTACCGAAGTAATGAAGAACTCGATGTGTCGCCAAAAGTCCGCGCTTTGGAGTATAATCGACACCATGTTATTAGTGGTGAATTGAGTTTTCACCGCGTCAAACATGGGCCGTCTTAGCTCACTCCATTGCCCGCAGGAGAAGAGAGTGTGTTCCGCGTCGTCAATTTCAGCGCCGCAATACACACATTTTGCCTCTTCTCTGATCTTAAATCTGTGAAGGTACTGTCCGAAGTAGTCGTGACCAGTCATGGCTTGCGAAAGGTAGTAGCCAACCTCTCCGAGCTTTCTTTCTAACCATGTGGCGAGGTGGGGAATCAGGCGGTAAGTCTACCTTCCTTTGGATTCCCCATCCCATCTTGCCTGCCAACTATCGACGAGTCTGGTTCTTGCTGCATTGCGAATAATCATCTTTAGACTACTGCTGTCCTGTTGTTCCCGCGAGACCGCCCGTTCTTTGTTGATCCGAAAGACTTCCTGTCTTTCTTTTGCCAACAAATCTGTTGGCGTTGTACTCGCAAGAACCAAAGCAGCGCAATCAGACACCGTTCTATAGGCTGAGATTACTCTTCGTAAACTCCCTGTTTGTACAGAGTAACCTACCCAAGATGCTGCGGGTCGTAAGGGCTTCGGCCTATGCAGGGGCAGCGAAAAGCTGCTTTGCTAGTCCCACAGTCGCCACTAGCGCCGCTTTTTTTCCCTGGGACCACCAATGTTGGGCATTAACCTAGATAGGTTACGCATACATTCGGTGGCCTTGAGCGCTGTGATATCTACATCTTGGGCAAAGTTTAACCTTTAGTCCAACGTCGATCCTAGGTACTTAAGCTTTTTTCCCCATGAGACTTTAGCTCCACCTATTTTCACCTTAGGGGCTTCAAAAGCTCTCCGGGCTGTAAGGAGCAAAGCCTCGGTTGTCCATCATTCGCAACAGAAAAGTCGGCCCTCCTTTTTGTCTTAATGACTGAATGCAGATGTTCCATCTCGCAGAATTAAACGCATTCCGTATGTTGATGGAAACAAGAGCACAGAAACCCTTCTTCTTCCCCTGATTGACTTCCTTTGCCAGGTTCACAACAGAGAGTATTGCATTAACTTTTGACTGGCCTTTCCGGAAACCAAACTGGTTCTCCGATAGGCTATTATCGCCTAACAGGATTCCCTGAAGTCTTTCTAGAACCATAGCCTCCAGAAGTTTTCCCATCGTATCCAACAGACAAATTGGTCTGAACGATGATATTTCATCTAGAGGCTTATCGCCTTTTTCTAAGAAGGACCAACTTTTGCACTTTCATTTCGCTGAAGAACTCTCCAGCTTTTAAACATGCAATAAAGACGTTGAGAAGCAACTCTGGGTACACTGCGATCACCTCTTTTAGGATCTCGCTCGGTATTCCATCATTGCTTGGCGCATTGGCGTTCTTCAACGTCCTTGCCGCCTTTATAAGTTCTTCCTGCTTGAAGAGCTCCTCCATCTGTACTATGCAAGTATAGTCTTCCTTGGGGATCGGTTCCACGTGGGGAAATCGGTCTCCAAGAAATCACTGACAGCGATGTCCGGGTTGATCACTTGTATCCCGGACCTTCCTGATGCGTCCTGAAACCAGACAGAGAATTCTTGCTTTCTACACTGCTCACTGAAGATCAGTATATCAGCCCCTCTCTGTCTTGCAGTCTGCATCAGGAGGTCCAGCGCGGCTTTTCCTCTTCCGAGGTTAACCTGGAGAACCCCGTATTTTGTCTTTTAGACCTGAAAGGATACCCCAGTAAACTGGGCAAGCCCGGAAGGTGGTTTGTCTCCTTCGACCCCTTGTCGGAGCAAGTCATGCAACGAGCAGAACCCTTACATGACTTGCTTTTGTGGTCCAGACCAACAAACTTCCAACAAGCGTTTCTTCTATCTGGGCCACTGCAGCCCCGCGCCAAGTGGCCGTAGCACAAGCATCTAAAGCACCTGTCTACCTCCACCCTACCTCGGACTCTACAGTTGATCCAGCCAATCTTAAATCGACCCGCCTTGAGTAGCGATTCCGCATCTGCGTCAGGCAGGCGTAGAATCTGCCTGCCCAGACAGCTTTTTATTGCTTTTAACACTCCTGAAACACCTACGGTCTCATCGAGGTCTAAAATTTCTACTGACCTCGTCGAGACCACAGTTGTGACTTCAGCCTGGCCTTGAAGGACAGTTGTCAGCTTACTGCTGAAGCCTGTAAGATCCTGTCACTTTTTTAGAACCAGGAGGAGTTCATTCCTCCTAGATCTTCCTTTCTCGTTTCCTTATTCGTTTTTTTCACCTTAACCCACGGTTGCTTGATTACTTCGGAGAATGTCCGTGTCTTCGCAACAGGTCCGTTCTCAACAGTCTGCTGAGGAGACTCGGATCCCTTCCTTTTTTTCGACATTCTATCCGGCGGTGTCGACGAAGCTTCCCTCTTCTTTCTGTCAGGCAAAGGTGTATTCTGAGATGTTTCTCTTTTCCCTTTGCTCAGTCTTCTTGCGTGAAGAAGGGGTTGGTAGGATTTCAACTTTTTCTGAAATTCTCCCCCATCTGCGACTAAGTCCTTAGCCATTCCGAAAAGGCTTTCTCCATAATGGAATGCCTCCACAGTGCTATCTTTCACCGGTTTAGGGTTGTTTTTCAAAATCCCTTCTTTTACAACTCTCAGGGCCTGAGACATTTCGAACTATCGTTTCATAAGTCGAAACATACAGTTGCATTCTTCGACCAACGGGAACGCAGTTTCTTTCCTATTGGTGTCGGAGATTTCTATCATCTTCGTCTCCATTCTAGTTTGTTCTTTGTCAGACAAAGAACATGCGGAATGTTGCCCCCCCCCAAAATCCGTGGGACTTGCGCTGACCACCGGGGCTCTCACGCGATCGGAACCAGCGGCAGGATTGTCCTCTACTGAGATACCTGCTTGGGGGATACTGTTGGTATCATTGCGCATTTCCAAGTTTTTTTAATTTGAATGAAACGATATGGGTGTGATAATTATTTGTGTAAGTGTATATGTGTTCTGTTATGTAAGTAAGTGTACCCATATCAGTGTAAAATAAATGTATTTGTGTTAATGTTGTCTAAAGAGTCCCGAAGGCCAAGACAAGTTAGTGATCCCTATTCGCACACTACAACCAAGGGAATAACGCGGTTATAGCGCATCCCACACACATACTCAAGAAGAAGCCTCTCCGGAGGTTTCCCCTTTCATTTTATAGGCATGAAAGGCGTCGTTTATAGACATCAACCTTTCAGATTCAAACACCAGTTCCTGTTGTCCCGCAAGTTGAATCCCCTTAATTTACGTCCCGAGCGCATGACTTAACATGATCAGACGTGCCGGCAGGGATGACCAGCGTGGACAACAGGAGCTGCCAATTCATGGAAGATGCCGTTTATAGACTATTTCTTCCACAATCACAAAAACGAAAAAAACAATAATTCCATGCTAAACCCGTTGGTTTAGATTCTTGCTGTCCATTCAGAGAGATATTGCGTTTATAGCAATACCCTTTATTTACACCACAATTTTCTACCATACAGATCTCCAACTGGTCTCCACCTCAAAGGCTCTCCAAAATACCCTCCTCTTTCTTCAAACCACTTCACCCTTATACGCACATACGCATAACATAATATGCAATTGGGCGCGGATGAGCAAAGAGGATGAAGTCCTGTGCTTGGGATCGGCGTAGCGGAGTTATTATTTTTATTATTATTAAAAATTACGTTACGATGACCTCCTCCTTCAGAAATTTTGAAATTGAACAATTTGCAAATTTTAACTCTTACATTTAAAGTAATAAAAAAATTTACAGTAGTATCAAAGTTAAGCGTAAAACATACATTATATTTTTTTATTGATATATATATTATTATATATTATTATTCTTTTGTTTTTTTTGTTTCTTTTCTAACACACACACAATTTTTAAGATAGATATAATTTTGTTAATTGGTATTATAGTTAATAATTATTATATATGACTGAATGTTTAGAAGATAGCATGCACACATTTTACTCATTTATTGTTTATGTATTTTATAGCGATTTGAATTTATTTGTCGTTATCTTTGTAAGTTTTATTATTTTTTAGGCAATTTTTTGCTACATGATATCTTCCGAAACATCTTTCACAAGAATTGCTTTATTTAATTAATTGTACTTAATCACTCCAAATATCTATTGCTTCTTTTCTTTTGTTATATGGACTTTTAATTTAATCTGTAACATACGTAATGTCACAAGTTTGCGTTTAGAATAAAGAAAAATAAAATAGTACGAATAGATTTTCTAAAGTGAATTGCTTATACTATTAGTTTTGCTTACATAAAATTATTGACGTACATTTACATCTTTTATTAAAAGTTCATTTGAATATTCTAATTCACAGTACTTTTTTAAGATTATCTGTTAATCATGTAATAAAATGAAACATTTCGTATATATTTATACAGTTTAGAATGTAAGGTTTGCTTATTTAAAAAATTAAATTATTTTTAATTTTAAAAAGAATGTCAGGTAAAAAAGATAGTTGTGATTAAATATAAGATTTTAAATTGTAAGAATAGTATAGAAATCTAAAGATAATAGAGTAAGATAACTTAACCTTAACCTGATGCTTTCTTCCTTTCCCTAAAAGAAATTTTAATTATTTTTATTTCTTTCCTCGTTTTTGGTCAGTTATTAATAGATTTATGTTAGATCGTTACAACATAAAACTTTGTATTAGTTTAAATTCTAAAAAAATTTATATTGAATGATGAATGTTTTTATGCAGAGGTATAGAAAAGTGGTTTGTTAGTTAGTTTTATATAATTTGTATGGTAAATTTAAATTACTTTTTTATAAATAACTATTATTAACATTGCATTTTATTTGTAAGGTGAAAATTTTAGTTTGTTATTATTATATTTTTTTAGTTTGTCTGCAAATAATATAAATTTTTATTTATTTTAGATAATTTTTGGGGTATTGTATATCCAGGGGTTTTTGGAGTTGATGATTATGATTCTGAAGTCGGATTTCAAAAATTCCAAATGTCGGATTGAATATGGCGGATGAAAATTCAAAAAATATTTCAATTTGCACAGAAGTGGGTGTGAAAGTGTTTTTAAGGTCACTGAATAAACAGGTCAACAAAAAAGGCTTATTTTATATGAGACATCGGAGTGGTTTTCGATGTATTTTTGGATGCTGAACACGATCCAGCGTCCCAAAATTGCCCATCACGTCAGGATTATCAGAAAAATGAGGGTAAAGACCCTGAAAAACGTGCACTACTAGACCCACATTCATAAGACAAAAAATATATTTTTTTTCAAAAAATAGAGTAGAAAACACTAAAAATGTGTATTTTTAGAATGCTTTAATTGGTGGATTCCACGTCAGTTCAACACACTTATTTTCATGACTTGTTGGGATTTGGTTGTACTTTTGTAAATTTATTACTTTTATAGTGATAAACAACTCCACTAAATATTTTTTCAAAATTTTCAAAATTACCAAAAATATGGCATTTTCAAAATTTTAGTCTTTTTTTATAAAAAGTGCTATAACTTCGGTTCTAATTAACCGATTTTGGATTAAAAAAAGGATTTCTTTCGTTTTAAGTATATTTTAAGACACAATTAATATAAAAAAGAAAAATTCAAAAAATTTTTTTTTTGAAATTTTGAAAAAATAAAAATCCGTTTTTGAAAAAACATCATCGATTTTTTTCAAAATTTTACTAAATGTTAGGGCAAATGTGCTTTAAATGTCCTGTAAGTTTCATCTTGGGATCTCAAAGGGATTCGGAGTAAAAAGATAAAACGTAACCACAAATTACGAACATATGAGGCAAAATTCCTTAACTGCCCAGGTAAAAAAATGAATTTTCTCTAAACTTTGCTAATGTTACCTGGGCAGTTAAGGAATTTTGCCCCATATGTTCGTAATTTGTGGTTACGTTTTATTTTTTTACTCTGAATCCCTTTGAGATCCCAAGATGAAACTTACAGGACATTTAAAGCACATTTGCCCTAACATTTAGTAAAATTTTGAAAAAAATCGATGATGTTTTTTCAAAAACGAATTTTTAATTTTTCAAAATCTCAAAAAAATTTTTTTTGAATTTTTCTTATTTATATTAATTGTATCTTAAAATATACTTAAAACGAAAGAAATCCTTTTTTAAAATCCAAAATCGGTTAATTAGAACCGAAGTTATAGCACTTTTTATAAAAAAAGACAAAAATTTTGAAAATGTCATATTTTTGGTAATTTTTAAAATTTTGAAAAAATATTTAGTGGAGTTGTTTATCACTATAAAAGTAATAAATTTTCAAAAATTCAGCCAAATCCCAACAAGTTCATTTTTTGAAAAAATTTAAGATCAATATGGTCCGGAGTTAATTTAGAAGCGAGTTTCAAACCAAATCCTTTTGGCCCACCATCATTCCTAATGACTGCTCGAAAATGTTGCTTTTTAAAGATACCATCTGGGGTCTGCAAAGAATTTAAAAAAACCCATAAGAAAAATTTAATGTACACACTCCTACAGAGAAACTTTAAATGTCCTTACATTTGTTACTTCTCTCGACATTAAAAAATTTCTATAATTTTTTATTAAGTGGGAAAAATCGGAGCAAAACCAGAGTCTTCTAATTTGAGGAGAATTTTCTTTGTGGTCAAATGCGGTAATGTGAGTGCAGCTGGCTTCCAAGCCTTTCAAACCAAATTTCTTCCACGTATTGCGGTTCCACGTCCCACCGTCTGACGTAACTACATCAACGTGGAAACCACTACTTTCCAGAAGTATAATGCTTTCTGTAACCAAATGGCTAAGAACCTCTCCATTCGCAGCGCCTTTACTTAAAAAGGCAGCAACGTTTTGTATTCATTGCCCACGAAATGGTTGAAATTAAAAGACCAAAGCATGATCTCCCTGTTCCTTTTTCTGCTCTTCTAGCGTGTATTCTCCTAAATCTGTAAAGCCTATTACAGATAGCTTTTCGCTGTCAAAGGCTACACCCTTCCTGATCTGCATCTCATCTAACACAAGTACTCCTGAAAGATGAAAGTAAAACAATGCAAGCGTACTCTTTATTTTATTATACACAAATCTCTGTGTCTAAAAACAAAATATTCCTACCTCTTCTCTCTTCTGGCTTCATTGCTGCACTTTTCTTCTTTAGCATTGAAAAAATTTGAGGATCGAACCCATATTGAGGTTTCATTTTCTTTAAATACCGTCTTAAGGTCGACAACGTCGGAAGAGGTAAAATATTGTGATTCTGTAAATGAAGATATCCTTTTCGACTCTTAATGCTTAATAGCAGGCATTCCAAGATCCATTTTTTTGTATATCGAACACCTCTTTTATCTGTAACCTTACCATATGTGTGGATAGTTTTAATAACCTCCTGCATTTGTGAAGGTACATTTTTCATTAATTCCTCCAAAGCTTTTTCCGAAATCTCAGAGCAACGATCCATTAAATTTTCTATAATTTTTTGCATTTTTCCTATCTAGAAATAAAAATGATAGAATTTCTTTCTTTAATTTAAAAGTTACTACCTACAGCAAGTTTACTTTACCTTTTTATGGCTTGTCTATATTTTTGCTTAATATTTTTACTTTTCTTCTTGGCATTTTTTCCTTCGTTAGCAAAAGTCGTTTTCTACGCGATTCATTCTTTGTTTGACGTCTGAGTTCAACTTGACAAATGTTTACATTTATCGCTTTTTGAATGCCTTTTTGAATGAAAAAGCTATTTTTGCAGACACCTCGCCAAGCTCTTTCACATATATTTAATGATGTGACTTTTAAAATTGCTTCTCGTAAATCTTCGAAGCAGGTGACTGTTTCCAGGATCGCGATTTTCGTTAGTATATTGTGAGCTTTAATCTGAAATTAAATTAGTAATAAATTACAGTAATTTTAACGCTTACAAAAAATTATTACTGTCGACTCACCTCTACAGACATATCGCTTTTAATCAAAATTGAGCGAGTAACTCTGCATGGAATATCTTCTACATAAGCAAAAAATATACCCTCAGAGGTTTCACTCATTCCCCATGAAGGAGGAAATTTTTCCATATCTCTAGATTTCAAATTTTCTATAACATCAGCCATAAGTGGACATAACAACATCCATAAGTGGATGTTGTTATGTCTATTGAAAGTATACCTTTGACATTTTTTTGATGATTGTTATCAGAGCAAGGCGAACAATGAATTGAATCTCCCAAGGCCATAATTTTTTTGGCACTATTAATTTTATTTTCTGACGAAGGAGACAATTCTCGTTTATAATTGGGTTTATCAACTTTAAAAGAGACAGTAGTGGAAATATTATTCTGCTTCGGTATGTTTGCACAGACATTCTCAAGATTACTCTGTCAAGAAATTTCAATATTAAATAATCCGATATATATAATAAAAGTTTTTATAAAATTGAAAATCTTTCATCAACATATATTCTAAGTTTTGGTTCTTATTTATCTTTTATTAACAATTGAGAGTAGATGAGAAATAACTTAGAAATGTAAATAAATTATAAGATAAATCAAAACATAAATATATTAAGCTACCTTAAAAATGGATGGAACACTTCCTTTCTTTAATACAATTTGTTTCCGTTCATCAAATTCTTCTTGACCATCCTTCAATACTTTGATTGGATTTGTATGGAAAAAATTGTCAGTAAAATGTTTGTTACAAACAAAAATATTTTTTCTCCCTGATCTTCCCTTTTTGAGGTTATCCCCGATGGCCGATAACCACAAATTTTTACGTTCCTGTAATATCGTAAGTACATATAAACAATAATTATACACAGAACTCTTAATTTAATTTAATTAACTGATTGATTTCATAATTCTATCACAAAACTGAAAATAATTTTAAATATTTGTAATACGTACCTCATCATCCTTTGGTAACGAAAATAATTGTTTACCATTCATCACGCCACCATCACGTCTACAATCTATTATGCTGCAAATAGCAGGCATTTTAATTTTTTACTTAAATTATATGTGATGCATTTATTTTAGTTATTTATTTTTATATTTTTCAACCGGCGAAAATTCTCTACATAACCACAAAAATATAACAATATTTTTGGTATCAACCGCGCAAAACATAAATGTGTTTATATGCGCAGAAGATTAATTTTCGTCTACTGCACCAACTACTAGACAAGAACGCCACCTGCATTGCCCTCATATTTTTCATCACCGTTCTCTGTGGTAATACAGCGAACTTACTCCTCCTGTCTCTAGTCTTCTTGGTTTGATCGATTTATCGTATCTTTCTTTGGATTTTGTTTTGGAGTCTATTAGATTTTTGGCTGCTAAAATTCATATTTCAGTTAGTCTGTTTATGAGCTCTGTTAAGTAGGAACCATAGGTTTCTAATTTTTCCTCTTGGGGAAAAGAACTGGGAGTACGGGCAGTTTTACCAAAAACTAACTCGTAAGAAGTGAAATTAGTTGCTTCATATACAAAGGCATTGTAAGCGAACGTTGCAAAAGGCAATAATCTATCCCAATCTTCACAGTCTGTGGCGTATTGTTTAATGTAATCTGCTAATACTGCATGACTGCGTTCTATCGCTCCATTAATTTGAGGTCTATAACCTTAAGTTTTTACTTGTTGGACTATGAATATTTTTAATAGTTTTGACATTAATTGCATGTGTCTTGCATAGTTAAAATATGCCAATTTCCGTCTGGGGTTGTAAGAAGTTTTCCTACAGTGTCCAAAGAAACTTTGGCAAAAACGTCCAAAAGTGTGTCGGTTATAATCATTAGTTCCCTGGTTTTTGCTCTAACTAGTTTTTGAGTTTGACATGTGGGACATCTTCTCACAAATTCTGGTACTTGTTCTTGAATTCTAGGCCAGTACAATTTTTCGCGAATTCTTCTGTAAGTTTTTACTATTCCTTTGTGCCCTGCTATTTGGCTTTTATGAAATTCACTGATAATATCTTCTCTGTTTTCTTCCTTTGGGACAGATACTTGTCCATAACAGATAGTTATATTAATATCACTTCTATAGAAAATTGATTTGATTATTTGTATTAATTCTTCTTTTCTTAATTCGTCACTGAAATCACCGTGTCGAGAAATTCTTACTTCTTTTGCTTTTTCTTTATGTAAAAGAATTTGTAAATTCTATATTCCTGAAATTAGATCTTCCTTCAATAATGGGTCATAATATTTGTCGTTTACTATCACAGAATATACATTGGAAATCTATTTTATGAGAAAATTCTGTATGATCTGTAATTAATTCATTAGCTGCTTTGTGAATACCTTCGTCGTCGTTTCCATCAGAAAGAGTAAGTCAATTTCTAGGGGATTCTGGTGAATCCATTAACCAGTCTTCATGTTGTTTTACGGATTGATTAAAACGAGACATAGAATTTCTTAGGTCCTTCGCTATTTCTTTTCTGCTTAAATGCGTAGTGTTATCTTCTTCTTCCGAACTTTCTTCACTTTCACTAATTGGTGGGTCTACCGTTAATACAGTTGCTTCTGTAATTGGAAATTTTACAACTTTGGATTGCGTTTCTGGAGGTGCACTTTTAGGACCTGGTATGTTCTTAATAGCTGTTGGTGGAAGTTTCAAACTGGGGAGCACGCTTCTACTTGCCTTTTGAATAGGTGGAATTTGTGTCTCTCTCTTCGTCAGTGCTACTTTCAGATGTATATTCGTCTATTGTCTTTATTCTGGGTTGTAATGCTCTTCTTTGTGATACTCTTGAATCAATAGTGCTTTCGACTAGTGTGGATTTTTGAGTGTGTGGTTTTAAAGTTCGTCTTTGTGATGCTTTTCGACCAATAGTATTTTGGTCTAAAGTAGAATTTGAAGTGGATGGTTTTAATATTGATTTTGGAGGTTGTAATTTCGATTTTTTACTTGGAGTTTTAGGGTTTTTGTCAATACGTTTGTTGATCAAAATTTTTACATGTTTTTGATCGACACTGGTTCAGGAATTTTCGTCGATATCTTCTTCCATAACATTTCTGGATAGGGCATCGGCATTTGTGTTTAGTTTTCCTAATTTGTGTTGAAATTCATACTCATAATCTCTTAATATTAATCTCTATCTTATTAATCGTTGTCCTGGATCCTTTATTGTGTCGATCCATCTTAATGGTTCGTAGTCACTGACTAAAGTGAATTTCTTACCATAAATATAAGGCCTAAAATGATGAACTGCATATAGGACTGCTAGACATTCTTTTTTAGTTGTAGAATAGTTTATTTCTGGCGTATTTAAAACTCTGGATAGGTAAGCAACTGGTTGGTCGAATCCATCTTTTTCTTGACTCAATACTGCACCTATAGCATAATCAGATGCATCTGTTGTTAATGTGAAAGGTTTTTCGTAGTCGGGTTATTGTAAAATGGGATTGGTGCATAGAGCTTCTCTTAGCTCGTTAAAACTGTCTTTTTGTTCTTGTTTCCACTCGAATTTTACATCCTTTTTTAATAAATTGGACAATGGTTTGGCTTTTGCTGAAAAGTCCTTGATAAATCTTCAGTAATATCCCGCTAATCCTAAGAATTGTTTAACATTTCTTTGTGTTTTGGGGGTTGGAAAATTTTTGACGGCTTTTACTGATTTTGGGTTAGGTTTTACTCCATCACTACTTATTATATGTCCCAAATATGCTACTTGTTTGTAAAGGAATTCGCATTTTTCTGGTAGTAATGAAAGATTAGCATTTTTCAAACTTTGTAGTAATCTTCTTACCTTTTTACCGTGTTCTTCTAAATCATTAGCGTAGACTACGATGTCGTCTAAGTAAACAAATAATTCAACTCCTTGGAGTCCAGTTAGAACTTGATCCATTAATCTTTGAAAGGTTGATGGTGAATTTTTTAATCCCATAGGCATTCTTATATATTCATAATGCCCATGTGTGGTAGAAAATGCTGTTTTTGATCGATCAACTGGATCTAGTTCGATTTGATGAAATCCGCTGTCCAAATTAAATACTGAGAAATATTGAGCGCCTCTAATGGTATCGAGTATGCTGGTAATATTGGGCAATGGATAGCAATCACCAATTGCCTTCTCATTTAGTGCTCTACAATCAATTACAATTCTCCACTTTTTCTTACCACTTCCATCAATCTTTTTTTGGATTATAAGCAATGGTGAGTTATATGGTGAGCAGGAAGGACCTATAGCGCCTTCTGATTTCATTCTATCGATGACTTTATCGATTTCTTCTTTTTGAGATGAAAAATCTATATTGTTTAACATGAATTGGTATTTCGTCTTTACTAATGATCTTATGTTGAACTTTATGAGTTAGAGTTAGTTGTTCTCCGAAGAGATGAAAGATATTCTGGAATTCTGTAACTATCTGTCTTACGTGTTCATTTTCATCCTTATTAAAATACTTCAATCTTAAATATTCTAATATCGCAGAAACTCTATCTACTGGTGGTGTATATTCTTCTTCTGTAAAGTAGTCAACCGAATCTTCACCTGGTAATTTGTAAAATTCGAAAGGAATTAGTTCCTGAGGTGGTATGTTGATTTCGGCGTCTTCAGATGTCATATTTATAGCATAGATGTGAAAAACTCCATCCTGATTGATTACAACAACTTTACCTACTAGTAGTCCTTCAGCTGTTTTTATTAAAGGTAAATATTCCTCTTTTAATTCCGTGTTTAGAACATCGATTGGTATTACCTGTCTAGTTCTGGCATTAATAGTTACATTTTTTCTTTTATTAGCCTTGTTTTCTGTTAATGCTTCTCTGGCTTCAGCTGATTCTTTATCTGCGAAAAATATTGATTTTATAGGATTGGAATGTGTGACAATTGTGTTATGCCAAAAAGAAATTTCAACCTTTTCTTCGCGCAGATATTCTTGACCTAATATACCATCAGATTCTATAGGGAAATCTATAGGTACTACTTGAAGGGTTATTTGTTTTGTGTTTATTTCAATTATATAATTATTAATGCAGATTCTCTTGAATTTCTGGCGTGGAAGATGTGTTTTGTAATGATAGAATTCTCGCGTTAGCTGGACACTCTTTGTGATCTCCACTCGTCGTCGCGTCTGTCCATCGAGTCGTCTTTGAAATTGAATTATTCTTTTCAAATGAATGTGGGGATTGAGAACGGGGTGGTGTTCTGCTTTCATCTTGATTTTTATTAAAATATCCTTCTTGTGGAGGAGGATATAAATAGAAAGGAAACGAAGTATAAGGCATATAAGCATTAGGAAGATAAAAGTTAGGTAGGTTAGGATATGGTTGTGGGGAATGATTGTTTTGCATATATGGGGATATGGATTTCTCAAAATTCCAGTGGGGGTGGGAGATGGAGAACGATATCTTGTTTGTTCATAAGGTTCATAATGGTAAGCATTATAATCGGGTTTGTAACTTTCGTGACGCTGTTCACATTGTAAAGCAATGTCGAAAGCATCTTAAAGATTTTGAGGATTTCGTGCCTCTATTACAGTTGACATTGAATCTGGAAGTCCTTTTATGAAGGATTCCAATGCACAGAGATCTAGAGGTTGCATTTGAATTTTAGCATTAGGAGCTCCATAAGAACTAGCGAGTGTCGCATTTTCTAGCAGCACCCTTTAACTTAGCAAGAATAGATTTCAAATACTGATCTTCGCAGTTTTTAGGAATGGATGATGCAGCATTCAAAATATTATCAATAAAATCTTTAACCGGCATATTATGCCCGTCGTAAAAAGAAATATTCATTATACCTTGTTGTAACGCAAAACATTCTGCCATAGAATTTACCATAGTATCATGAAGGGTTCTATTCATAGAGGTATCAAAGGTTGCATCGTTGGCTGAAAGATTATTATCATCATCATCATTATCGTCTCTATATTTCTTTTGATGTTTATTTTTATGAGTCATTTTATTGTTTATCAGAATAATTCGTTAATAGTATCAAATGGAAATGGAAGTCCTAAAACTCCAAGAATATCTGATTTGTCTTCACAAATTATTATTTGAAATTCTATTACCGTATGATTAATACAAATTTTCGTTTCCCCGTGTGTTTGTATAGTACCGTCTCTTAAAAAGTATTTTAGTACACGATTTATTCCTAGGAAGGGGTTAACCTTGTCTTCTTTAATTAAGTTTATTGGTAAAGAAGGATCTAGTATAAATCGACCTTCGTTGCCGATAAAGAACGAAGAGTTTAGTAACAATTGAGGATACAATTCGTTATTCTTTATTAAAAAGTAAAAATATGAATTCATAAGGAAGTTCAAGACGTTGGTTTGTTGGAGGAGTCTGACCGGCTTAAGGTACGTGTGAGACTTGCCTTTAAGGTGTACGTCTGACTTGCCTTGCGGCGTACTACTTTCGCGCGCGAAACCAATGAGTAGTTTAAGCAAATGAGGAGATGATTAATAATATTAACCGTGCGATTTAATTATGACTTATTGTATTAATATGTTCTCCTAATACTTTTCTTGCGTGAAAATTTGTTTAAATCAATATATCTGTTAATTAATTGATTTTAAAATTTTTGAAAATATGCCAAAATTTTAAGCACCAAATTAACGAAAAGATTGCTATGACAAAAATTGTTGTTATTAGTGAAAAGTATCGCATATATTAGTATTGATGATGATCACAATACAAATTCACTAGGATCTGTATTGTTAGAAAAAAAGATAAATATAAACAGATACAAAACAGAAAACCTTACCAAAAATACACTTATATTTATTGTTCAGAAAATACAAATAAATACATAAGAAATTTAGATGAATAAATGAATAATCTATTCATCTTATATTCATTCTTCTTTACATTCTTCAGACAAAATGAGTAGATGATTCTTTACATTTTTAATAATCTTATATAAAAAATGAAAAGATAAAAATTCCAGTTACTATTAAATGTGAGAATAGTAACAATATTTACATATGTCTTAAATAATGAATTTTATGAAAAACTATTTGTTAGAAGCAATATCTTTTCAAGAAATGAATTAAATCATGTCGAACAAAGAAAGATCTATTGCAGATTTTAATATTATACTTACTGAAAGAGAAATGTTAACTGATACTCATATTGATTAATTCGAAAAAATTTTGAAAAGAGAATACTCATATTGATAAATTCAAAAAATTATTCGGAAGAGAATCAAATTCGGCTTTTAGCATGCAATGTACTTTGTATTAATATACGCTAGAGTTTATAAGTCAGATTGAAAAAGATGAAAAACATATTTAAATACTATTTATTGGATCTAACAGATCTGGTCACTGGATTAGCACTTATTATGATGGAATGAGACTTTATATTTATGATATTCTTAATGAAGGATGTTTAAATGAAGATCAAAGACAATATGCAAGTAGATTATATCCTTTTAAACCTCCAGTAGTTTTCACAACTGTTGATCAACAACCAAAAAGGAGTCTTGCTTGTGGAATATATGCAATAGCATTCGCAACATCGGTATTTTTTAATATTATGCCCCACTCTATCAATTACTATTATTGTAATATGAGAAACGATTTAATGTTAATGTTCAAAGACAAGCGTTTGAGTAAATTCCCGTCAGTAAGGTCGACTAATGTTAGAACTAGGACTGTTGAATAAGATTGGGAGTGTCTTCTTAAGAATAGAGCTAGAGAAGAAAGTTTCCAAAACACAGGAACTTTTTCGATTTGACTCTTATAGTTGACAGTTCAAGCTTTAAATGAAGCCTAATTAAAGACACCTAGCACGTCGGCATCATTCTTTACACGTCATAAAAAACCAAAAACAGGGTTTTTTGAAACTTTGAGTCCATTTTTCGCTAAATCTCGACGTGATGGGCACTTTTGTAGGTTGCATTCGTGTTCAGCGATGAAAATCCTATAAGAATATTATTTTCCGATCTTTGAATAAGAGAGAAAGTAGCTCTTTGTCGACCATTGTATTTTTACTTCTAAAATAAAATCGTCAATTTGTGACAGAAATGTTGCTTACAAGCGCACCTTTCGACAAAATAAACATACTTTTGTTTAAAATCAATCTGATATTATTTCAAAGTCACATATAGAGACAGGTTATTCTAATGAAATGAACATTACATGTGATCATTCTTATGTAAAACTTTGTAAATATAAAGTTAACATTGAATTATTTATAAAATCAAAAAGTAATAGAAATGAGGAAGTAATTATTATAAACAGAAGTTTGCAAAGTACGTCTTCAACATCATTGGAGAATAATAATAGTACATTAGCAGAAGAAATATAAAAAAATTATAAAGACAAAGATAACGTAATTATTGAAAATGCAACAGTTAATTTAAAATTCAACATTTACAAATGAAAATCTAATAAAAATATTAATTTTATGACTGTTGTGAACTTGGCGAAGTCATTCGTGATGATTTCCCTGAACCTCTTATCATGTTACAAAGTTTATTTGAAGACACCCACAAATTATCTAAACATTTTTTTTATAAAATACGACCATACAATAATTCATTTGGTTTTGCTTCTTTCAACGATAACATAGTTAATTTTAACAATAAATGACCATGAGGTTATAATTTACAAAGTGTCAATGAAATTACAGTAATTTTTACTGCAATTAATGATCATGATATTCCAAAATCATATATTACCATATGTAATGAGAATACAGAAAGTTTGCTATATATAAGTTCTATGAATCCCAATGTTGAGCCATGTCTATCTGTCTATCTTATAAAAAGATATCGCCGCCGCCGCTGTTTCAAGATTCAAAGGTCAAAAGTCAAAGGGCAAACATAACCTTAAAACCCCTTCCTACTCATAGGTCACTTGGCAAACATAACCTCAAAACCCCCTTCCTACTCACAGGTTCCTTAGCAAATATAATCTCAAACCCCCCTATTCATAGGTCACAGGGCAAACATAACCTCAAAACCCCCTTCCCACTCACAGGTCAAATGACAAACATAACCTCAAAACTCCCTTCCCACTCACAGGTCAAATGACAAACATAACCTCAAAACCCCCTTCCTACTCACAGGTCACATGACAAACATAACCTCAAAACCTCCTCACTACTCATAGGTCACCGGGAAAACAGATCCTCATAACCCCCTTCCCATTCAAAGGTCACAGGGTAAACATAACCTCAAAATCCCCTTCCCACTCACAGGTCACTTGGCAAACATAACCTCAAAACTCCCTTCCCACTCACAGGTCAAATGACAAACATAACCTCAAACCGCTCCTCCCTACTCATAGGTCACAGGGTAAACATAACCTCATAACCCCCTTCCCACTCACAAGTCACAGGGAAAACATAAAAACCAATTGTTGAAGTATTTTAAATAATTTAAAATGACGGCCTCAAATTACGTTAAAATCTATGTCAAAATTGACCTATTTTTTGACCTATAGGTCAAAAAGAGGATAAATGACGGCCTAAAAATTACGTTAAAATCTATGTCAAAATTGACATATTTTTTGACCTATAGGTCAAAAAGAGGATAAATGACGGCCTAACATTACGTTAAAATCTATATCAAAATTGACCTATTTTTTGACCTATAGGTCAAAAGGAGGATAAATGACGGCCTCACATTAACTCAAAACCTGTGTATAATTTGACCTATTTTTTTACCTGTAGGTCAAAAAGAGGATAAATAACGGCCTAACATTAGGTCAAAATCTATGTCTAATTAGACCTATTTTTTGACCTATAGGTCAAAAATAGGATAAATAACGGCCTCACATTACCTCAAAACCTGTGTCTAATTTGACCTATTTTTTTACCTATAGGGCAAAAACATAAATCAAAACATACGTCAAAATTGACCTATTTTTTTACCTATGTCAAAAAGAGGATAAATAACGAATAAAAATGCATGTTTAATTTAACCAATTTTTTTGAGCTACGGGTTTAAAAGGGGCCTTAATGTGAGCCTTCACATTACGTTAAAATTTAATCTGTGTTTTACCAACAGGTCCGAGCTTGTCCCCTCAAATAGAAGCGCTAAATAGGACGTCAAAGCCTATCCAAAAGAAATTTTTTTTACTTGCAGGCTGGTATGTTACTTCAAAATTGATGACAAAGATTGAAAATTTGAGAATGGCTATTATCATAAGATCGCATTTTACAATCTTTGTATTATCCATAAATAGAAGTAAAAATAAAATTTTCGGCGTTGGCGCGCGATGCGCGCAGGGGGGCGGAGCCCCCTAGTATATATGGGGCGTTCCACGCGAAATCGGACAGTATTTGACTTTTGCATCTCAGATTTTTTTCAAATATTTTTTTTTCTTTTAGAGCTCATTGAAATAAGCTACCATGATTTTTTTCAAATTTTTTCATTAAGCCGTTTAAGAGATTCAGGTTTTTGGAAAATCACGTTTTTTACGAAAATGTTTTTTTGAAATGGTTATAACTCGGTCAAAAATTGACCAAATTTGACGTTCTATATATGAAAATTTTTGTTTTTATTCCTAGTTTTTGATAAAAATATTTTAAAAAATTATTTTTTTAATTTACGAAATTTTTTTTTAATTTTTAAAAAGAAATTTTATTTTTAAAAATGTATGTATCCATCGATTTTTTTCAAAAATTTTTGTTAGAAACTAGAACTAAATTAACAATTTTTAGGCGTTGTCTGATTGTGGGCAAACAATGGGATCTATTTATTTCAAATTTTTTAGTTTTTATATCCATATAATATAGCAAACAATAGGGCTTTTGAGCTTAAATTATTAATAACACAGGTCAACAAAAAACGATCCCGGGTCACAAAATTGGCCTTCACGTCAGGATTTTGAGAAAAGTGGGGGTAAAGACCCCAAAAAAGTGTTTTTGAGGGTTTTCAAAATTTTTTTATCCTACAGCTGACGCGACAGAAACTTCTACATAGACTTAAATTCAAGCTTGAATTGTCCACTACAAGACCCATATCCGTAAAACCAAAAAAGATTAAAATTTTTTCAAAACATGGGGTTGAAGTTACTAAAAATGTGATTTTTAGGGTCGCTCATTATAATCATCAGATTAGAACAGTTTATAAGTTTCTGGCACGTCAGATTACAATCCGCGACCTCAAACATCCTTGAGTAACAATTTTCATGCGAATCCAAAACAATTTTAAAAGTCCTAATCTAACACCAATAAACGTGTATTAAGAGCTGCATACATACGACAAAGAATGGCTTTTAGACCCCTTAAGTTAAAATAAATTTTTTATTCGTTATGTTATAACATTATAAAATTAAACTATTATTAAATATGTTGAAAAAGGATTAGCAATGAGATTGATAATCTCATTATAAAAATGATAGAATAACTTTGAACTTTCTTTTCTTTTCAGAAAAAAATTATAATTAAAAACATTATATTAATTTAATCAATTAAATTCTAAAATATACAGTTCAATTAACTTTTATTGAGATTATTCATACAAACTACGAAATGTAATTATTTTGATTTGATTCTATATATAAAAAATGTAAAATAACTTTTGGTTCTTCTACATTACTGAGGTGAAAAAAATAAATTTGAAACATGAAAACGACATTGTCTCATCAAGTAAAAATTAGAAATGGATATCAATTGTCTAATTATAAAAATCAAAAAGCAAGTAAAACAATTGTGGTACAGGACATAGTACATAAATAATGTTGTCTTTCAAATTCATTATTATTTGCTATTCTTTCTTTAACATATGTTAAAATCTTTAACAAATTTTAATTTTCTTTGTAATCTATGTACGGTTTTAACATTAATTTGTATGTTTTCTTATGCTACAATGAAATAAAATATTTTCTTTGAAAATATACTTTTCAATATATTTATTTTATATCTATAATCTTTACTGTAAAATAATTATTTAATTTGTTAATTTCATTAAACACGTAATATTAAATTGGTTGAGAACGATAACACGCGCGCGACCGTTCTCGTGAAAGCAATAAATTTGAAAAATAAGTAACACTGCCATTTTCAAAACCATAAAACTTTTATAAAACTTTATAAATTTGAATGTATCTATAATGAATTAAAAGCATTTTTTTTATCTACTTTCTAAAAATTTTACAGAAGGATTTAAGAAAAAAAATTTTACCCCATTTTTTAAAAAACAAAGTTTATTTTTTAATTTTTACCCTAATGGGTATTTTAAAAAAATTATTTTTGTTGGAAAGCTGATATTTTTCCCGAAAAAATTATATAAGTTTGATAGTGGGATGACCAGAACTTTAGAAGAAAATTGAAATCAAATTAAGAGGTGCACTCGGTTATAAAAGTTATATTGTTTTGAAAATGTCAGTGTTATTTAAAATGTCAAAAGTAATTTTAAAAAATTCATTTTCATAATTTAATATCAACCTATTCCGTGGATTTACCCATAAACAAAATTTGGGTGGTCATGTTTATTTTATGGCGCACGCGCATAAATTTACAAACTTAAGCTTACGAATTTACTCAGAAATATTTGTCCAGATATTTACAAACTTTTTGCATTTTACAAATTTATTTCAATATTTTAAACATAGATTTCATAAACGGAAAGGTTCCACAATTCTAATAAAAAATTATAAAAAACTATGAATATTGAGCATTGTTTATCCAAAAATTTAAAATAGATAAAATTATTATCGATTAGAACCATCACTTTCACAGTTATTAAATATTTCTGTAACTAACAAACTAATTAATGTGTTTTTAAAAAAATGCAAATCCTCCGAGGATTAACAAATCTTTTTTTATGTGGTAAAATCTCACTGTTGTTTAAAATTACGATTTTCTTTTAAACTATTCATCGAACTTCATAAACATCTTCAACTTTTATCCCCACACACATTTTTAATTATAATTTTGTAACAACTAGTGACTAAAACAATCACTGATCGTACTAAAGTTTGCACAAATATTGACTCGAATTGATAAATTTAACATCTGCGATTGGTAAACATTTGAAAAATTTTCGCATGCATATGTGGACGTCCGCATGAAAAGGGACCACTTTGACACTATTTGAATTACATATATAGTCAAATTTCTTACTAAATTTGGAAACTTTTAAGAAGTGTTCAATCCAATTCAGTGCTAAAATCGCTGAGTTAGAGAATCATGAAGCTCAAAATGTTATAAACCTAATTTTTAATAAAACGAAATAAAAAATTGTAATGCGAATATTTATGGTTCTTTGAGGAACAAAGTAGCCGGTGTTAGCAAAATTGGTCAATTTGGTCTCCCTCTATCTACATAATTTAAAAATGATTTAAATTTGCCTCAAAATCATTCTTTGGAAGTCTTTGGAGTTGCTGATTACAAATCTGACATCAGATCTTCAAAATTCAAACTGACGGATCCAATATGGTGGACACAAATTTAAATATTTAAATTTGCCTGAAATTCATTCCTTAGGGGTTTTGGGATTGCTGCTTACGAATCTGACGTCGGACTTTGAAAATTCAAAATGACGGATCCAATATGGAGAAAAAAAATTAAAAATTATTTATAATTGCCAGAAATTCATTCCTTAAGGGTTTTTCGGTTTGCTCATTAAGGATTATTTTATATTTTATTTATTTGACTTAATAAACTAACATCACTGACAGATTAGCTCGGTCGGATAAATGCCTTGCTTGGCGGACGTTCTAGGACCAAGGGTACTTGGTTCGCGCCCATTTGGCTTGGATTTTTCCGGCATGTGAGATAATCTGAGCGGGAGGTTTGACGTCGAGGTATAATGATATGCACTGTCGATTATTGTCCGGTACACAGCATTAGAACTCGACTGTCGATAAACCGGTTGTACTCAGGAGAAGGTTTTCTACAGTTTCCCTCTCCTCTGGCGAGAAAACCCATTAGACGGGTAGTCCAGGCTAATGCGAGTACTCCTAATTTTCGAAAAGACGTTCTGTAGGCGCAAACTTAGTATTAAGAATTGTATATAAGAAACATTTGTGAAGCATGAAATTGTAAGAAAACACTTGTATAGCGAAGTATGTTAGGCTGAAGACAGGTGTATAAACCAATAAAATAAATAAATAAACTAACATCAAATTATATCTACAACAATGAAAACAGATCTTATATTAGAAATAAATTGAAAAATCTTTTTAATATTTACAGAAAATTAACACAATATAAAGTTTTTATACGATGTTTAATGCAATGTTCATCTTTTAAAGTGTACATATATTTCAGACTGAATTCGGAAAGTTCTAGTTTTATAAAGAAAGAAAAAAATAAAGCTCAACAAATATTTTTAAAATAAAAGTTAAATTGTATTATATATAATTCGTAATTTATTTCCATAGTAAAAACGCATTATTATATATAAAATAAAAGTGTCTTGGGTTACATAGTGTACTGGGTTACCCAATTCTCCCATATTTTTAGATATTTCTTTTCCATGTAAAGCAAACTACAAAGATGTGGTTTCTGACAAAATTCTATGTAATTAAATAAGTAATAAAAAATGTTTACATAAATGTTAAATATTATTCGAAAACGGATACTACTATATATAAGAAAATTATTATTAATAAAATTAAAATTTAATAAATCAAAAAAGCATATTTTAGAGTTAAACCTAAGATCGCCTGAAAAAGGTACACTTAAAACCGAAATTCCTGCTTTTACTTTCCTATTTCTGATATTGCTGAATCTAGTACTGCAATGTATTTTCTTTTTACGCGGACGTCAACATATATTAAATAGTTGTTCCTCAAATAACACTACATTTTCGAAAAACCGTTAAAATATATTAAATAGTTGTTACTCAGATAACACTATATTTTCCAAAAAACTTATCGAGAATCAATACCGATTTAAATTAGAAACATTTCTGCTTTTCAGAAATGATAAATTGAAATACCTTTTCTTCTTTAATTTTTTTATTTTTAAGTAAATTAATGTCTTTATCCGTCAAACTTCTGCGCAGTGGAGGAAATATAATTCTCTTATTGTTTTTCTTATAATCATAAATTTTTTTTTAATTTCTTTGCGACTTTCTACAAATAAAATTTGCATGGTAAAAAATGACGTTTATTGCCTCGTACTTGAAGCAATATGTCTCATAAATGTCTTATGACATTTACAAGTTGACTACTTAATACAGGACAAAGTTATAGCCGGATAATTAAGAACGGAATTTATTTATTTTTTCATATTAAATTTTTATTACAATTATTTTGAGTCATTGTCAAAAAAAGTTAATTTTTAAATTTTTTTAACAGGTTGTAAATTTTTGTTGGAATTAGCAACTTTTATGTAAATATTTTCCTTGAGGATTGTTTTTGTGGAAAGTCGAATTCGATCCCGTTATGTACCAGCTTCCTACCAGCTTAAATAAATACTAAATATCAAGAAAATTCCCAATTTTTCCATTTTTCCAGACTACTAGGAACAAGAGAAAGGCGAATCAACAGTTGCGAGATGAATGCAAAGTCTTTCAAGAAAATGTGCAAAAAAATTAGAATTTCATTCAATATGGCCAACAGAAAACGAGAAAAATTCTTATTTTTGTAAAAAAGAAATTTTTTATTGACTCAAAGAGACTTTTTTATACTACTAGTAACTAGGGAGATACAATTTAATAGTTATGAGAAGAGAGAAAAGTTGCGAGAGGGAAGCAGTCTTTCTACCATTTTTAAAAAAAAATTGAATATTGTTTTATTTTGTCAACTAAAAATAATGAAAATTTTAGTTTTTTTAAAACGGAAATTTTTTATTAACTTAAAATTCAATTTTTCTAGACTACTAGTAACTAGGGAGATGATTCAATAGTTGCGAGAAGGGAGCAAAGTCTTCCGACAATTTGTGAAAAAATTGGAATTTTGTTGAACTTTCCCAAATAAAAATCTGCACAAATTTTTAATTGTTTGTAAAAGGGAAATTTTTTATTTATTAAAGAACAGTTTTCTACACTACTATGAACTAGAGGAAGACGAATAAAAAGTTGTAAGAGGGGAGTAAAGTCTTCCAACAATTAGTGGAAAACATAAAAATTTTTATTTTTTTTAAAAGAAAAAAACAACTTTTTAAGTGTTAAAAAAGTATTACATATATGCTTTTAAAGGTTTCTAGGTGCCTGTATAGAAAATATTATTTAAAGACATCTTTAAATTACCTTAAAAATTCATGTAAGGACTAAAATCCTATTTTAAATTAAATATCACTAAAATGTCACTTACCGCAAAGCAAAATCATTTGGGCTTCATATAAAAGCCAATGTTCCGATGAAACTTGATAGATTTTGTGTTTATTAAAATCATCGCCATTTGTGGGATTAAAATTTTTTATATTCTTTACGTTAGATATATAATACGATTTATCATCACTGAAGCGAACATAAGCGTACATTTTTAATATTTTTTACATTAAACGTTTCCCTTAAACTGTCAGTTTTTTTTAACTTTGTCGCTTGTTTATAATTGTAATGTCAAACTTCTATGACAACCAGAAGAACATTAACACCAGAAGCATAGGCATAGCAACCTGATAAGAGAAGGCCAACAAACAATAATAATTACAAATCGTAAAGCTCTATAGACTTTGAGAACTTGTAAAAGCGGCTACGTATTATACTGTTTCACTACATCGAGATATTTTTATGGGAGGAAAATTTTTTTAATTTCTTTCCAATGTTTTGCAGATTTAATAGATTTTATAAACTTCCTATCTACATATATGGAATAGAAACGAATTCTATAAAATAATTGTTGTGGACTTGACACTTTACAGGAACTTTAAATTAATTGTTTGTTTTCGAAGTTAGAAAAGTTTATTTACTATACTATTATCTCTGTGTATAAAATGGTTGTAAACAAACTTTCTAACCTCAATAACATGCGTTGTAGCATATGTTAAAATTCCCGTGAAGTGAAAAGTGTCAAGTCCACTACTATTATTTTATAGAATTCGTTTCTATTCCATATTATGCAGATAGAAAGTCTACAAAATCAATTAAATTAGCAAAACATTGAAAAGAAATTACAGAATTTCTTTCTCCCATGAAAATTGCATAGTGTTGTCTGCTTTTTTTCCCTCCAGCTATCTGACGTCACACCAGAAATCGACTCTGACGTCACAAGTCAAACAGCCCAATGAGTAATGGCACGGTCACACTTCGGCTGTCTGCCTGCGCACGCAGCCGCCTCGAGAGAAAGAGAGAGGAGACGAATAATTTAAATTGTTTAACTCTTTTACTCTTATGTATTGCCATGACGACCTGCAGGTAGGCAGCCGAGCTGTGACCGTACCATAAGGCTGCAGTTACACCTCTGCAGGCACTCTGCCTGCCTGCAGGTTGTTATGGTAACGTACAAGAGTAGAAGAGTCAGTGACTTCAAACTTCTCCCGTACTCTCGTTGCTCCTGTCTGCGCAGGCAGGCAGCCTTCAGAGGTGTAACCGCAGCTTGACAAAACGCAAAATGTTGCCATGGGACTGCACCTTAAAGGCCTTTCTCCAATATGTTTCTAAACTCTGCACTTTTCTGCGAATGACTGCGTTGCGTTGATTTAGCATATGTTTGTTAATAATTTTAATATCGAACTTCTATGCAAACCTTGAAAACACACTCTAAAAAAGGCGTATAATCTTAAGACCTTTCTAATATCTTAGACGCAAAAAACGTCTTAAAATTAGGCGTTTTCGATGTCTAAGGCACTAAAAAAATCACAGAATAAGACGTCTTTTTAATAGTGCATTAACAACAGAAGCGTAAGCATAGCAACCTTAATTTTTTGTTCAATTTACGCAAAAAGTTCATTAGTTAAAAATATTAAAATGAAAGAACTGCAATATCCTTAAGAAGCAATAAATAATATTATAAATATTTTGAAAATACTCCGTAAAAATATTTTGCAACTGTGTAAAAATAAGGGGGCACTTTAGGAATTTTTCTCATAAAATTAATGTGCTTTAAAACACAAATTTTTATTAATTATCCTGGAGAATTTTAGTTGAATAATCTATATAAAATATAATTTAACATAATTTATTTAAAGAAATTTTTATTATAAAGCATTATAACATTATTATCAGACAAAACATTATTTGTGTCAAGAAAAGTGATCATTTTTTAAAATTCGAGACCAAACGCGCGTGTTTACTTCTTCATTTATTTAATACGTATTTAAGTAATAAATCATATTAATCAATTAGTATTTAATTTATTAAACATACCATTCTTTATGTACATAGTTTTATCATTGTTAGATATTCGTTGACTCCCAAAAAAAATTTTAAGAGATTCCCAAGAACGAACTCTTGAAAATGCAACATATAATTGTCCATGATTAAATACATCTTTTTGTAAATCGATTCCAATCATATCAAATGTTTGACCTGTACTCTTAATAATAGTCATTGTAACATACACATTTACACAATAAAAGTTTATTCTGTGTATAAATACTGTATCGCCTGTTAAAATTTTACACCGTAAAAGAGTATTCGCAAGCTCTAACACTTGTAATCTTGTTCCGTTACCCAGTACTTTATTGATTGTTAAATTTCAAACTAACATAACAATACAATTGACTCCTTATAGTAATTCGTATAGTGAAAAGTTAGGTGGATATAATGTATTTAAGTATTCTGGCAAGTGTCCATAATTAATTTCTTCATTGTCACAATGTTTAACGCTATGGACGCTAGTATAAATTTTTTCTATATTTTTATCGAGAAGTTCTAAAACTCTGAAATTGATTTCTTCAACGTCAATTTTTCTTGCAGCTAAAATTGCAACTTTTGATAAATTTTCATATTTACGTTCTGCAATCAATTAACCTAAAATTGTGTGAACAATGTCATCAGATTTTGGGGCTACACATTTTTCTGGTAGCAATAAATTATTATTATCTTTATCATTTAAGATTCCATCACCAAGAGATAATTAATAAAAATTAATAAATAATAATAATGAATAATGTTAACAATAGTAATAAAAATCATTAACAATTATTAAAATATAATTTATTAAAAATTTAGAAAATTAATTAATGCACAACAAAAAATAAATATTATTATCATATATATATATATATATATATATATATATATATATATATAAAATGTTTATATAATTATTTATACATTATACGGTGATTTGTCTGAAATTGTTTTTTATTTTATGTTTTTTATATTTTTTATATTATAAATAATGTTGTTTATAAACTATTTATTAAAATAATTTTTTTAAAATGATACAATTATATGTTAGATAAAAAATATTAACAATTTTGCTATCAAATTTTTTTATTTCTATTGAATTGAAATACCGGGTCCCTCGGACCCGGCTTGTGCGCGCAGACGGAAAAACGAACTCGAGCCCGTGAGGGTTAAATATTTTTTTTATTGCTATTTTTTTCATAAATTTACTCTGTAGACATTAATTTAATGTCCAAGATAAAATTTTTTTCTATATTCTAATGATTAATATTTTTTTTTTGCATTCAACTGAAAACTGATCAAGAGTTACTTAAAAAATAACCCGGCTGGGTCAATTCTCGGGTTATCAAATCCTCCGGTGTATATATAGATCAGAGATGGGTAGATTTAGAAAACTTGATATTTTATACAATAAAATACATGTTTATAATACAGCATTATATGTGATTTTCGATACTCGTCCTGGAAGTCATGTAAGTCCTGGAAATGTCCTGGAATTCCAAAATATGTCCTGCAGTGTGGAAATCCTGATGGAAACGTCCAGAAAATTCCAAAAAAAGTTCTAAAATTTTAAGAAATGTCCTGGAAATGTCCTTGAATTTTCTAAATATCATTTCAGGAATTTTTAAGAAATTAAATTTTCAATCAAATAATGCACACATTGACGGTATCAATTTCATGACTTTGACACAATGTAATTATGCAAGAAAGATCTACTGTTATGAAAGTGTAGATGTACCATAACAATGAAAACCTTAATAAAATGTTTAAATTTCAAATTTTTTCGCACTCTAGAGGAACAATGTTCGTGACGCCATATGAACGCGTCGCTTACGTCACGAACGGTTCATTGCTTGACGCCATTTGCGAATATCAATTCATTTATAGTGCAGCACGTGTAGTCAGAGTTATAATCAAATAGAAATTTGGAATTATATATTATAAGCTTGAAAATGGAAGATGCAGTAAATGTAGACTTTAAAGAGATATTGATTGAGTTGACAGAAAAGCGGCCGTACTTATATAATAAGTTCCGTTCAGATTATAAAGTAGTGTCGAAAAAGAATGAATCATGGACAGATATTGCATCTGAACTTTATGTTATAACAAACGTTGAAAGATCAGGTAATTACATGAGAAAATTTTTAAGATACTGTTTTTTGATTCCAAGCATGTATTTATACATGTGTAATAATTTTAAAAATATTTATAAATATTTTTGAAATTATTACACATCCAATTTAACCCCAAAATACAGGTATAGGGATATACTCTCCTACTTATAAATTCATTTACCGTTGGTGACGTTTTTCAATTTTTTTAAATTAAAAATTGTACTAAAAAATTAATAAATTCTTTAAATATTTTAACAAAAAGTGCTTAAAAAATTTGTTATGTATAATTTTTAAAAATGTGTTTTTAATATTTATTTGTGAATAATTTCGAGGGTTGAAATTTTAAATATATGTATAATTACAAACTTCTTAATTAATAAGAATTATTAAATGAATTATTAAAAATACTAACGAATAACTATATAAAGTCAGTTGTAGAGAATCGTTATTTTCTTCGAAAATATATTTTAATATATTACAAATAATTAATGTGAATACATATATTTAACAATTTAAAAGTGTTTTATTTTAATGTAGAATGTAAATTTCGTTAGCATGAATATATTGAATTTGTAACTTTATTTAAAATTAAATTTTATCTTTTTTCTTTTCTCTGTGTAATAGACGAAATAATGAAAGTGTGGCTGAAACTAAAGAATGATTACAAAATTGAACGAGCAAAATTAAATAAGTACAGTCCTTCCGGATCTGCATTACAAGTTGATAAACTCGTTAGTGGGTGGAAATATTTTAATTCAATGAGATTTCTGGATAAATATCCAACGAATTTGGAGTAAGTACACTAATCGTCATTATAATAATGATAAATTTTTATAAATTCTATTAGTAGAATATTGTACTGAAAATAAGCAGTAAAAGTACATTGTCATAACACTATTACTAAATAACTATTTAGACTTAAAATGTTGGAAAATGAGATTAATATTAGCTATAATAATAAAAGTTCTTATTCCATCATACATAATGTAAAAGATTACAGAAGTTAAAGTACATATATTTTCTCTTATGCATAATTTCCTTTTTAGTTATCCAGAAAGTGGGTGCTTCAGAAGGAAACAAAATAATAATGAATTGTCAGAAAATGACAGCGGTTCCTCAGACGAAGGTTTGAAAATAGAATTCGTTAGCGTAAATAATGGGGGGTAACATTATTCTTATATGAAAATAAGGTTAAAAGGTAAAACACAAATAAGTTTATCACAAGTCAATAATAAAAAATGCAGAACAAAAGACATTAATAATTTTCAAGTAATTTTATTCCTATAACTAATATTTGCGTCAATTAGATTTTAAAAAATTATTAATTAAAAATTCTATGCATATAAATTTCATAATTTCAATATTGCATATCAGTTTCAATGGGTGTTAAGGTTTCAATTTTTTAATGAAATTATAATTAAAAACATAATTATGAAAAATGTTTAATTCACAAATATTACCCTCATAACACCGGGATATTAAGAATATCCCTGGGACGTCCTATGGATATCTTTTGTCTTTCGGCGATTTGGATACCCCGTGGATATCCATGGATGTCCTTGGGATATCCTAGGTATATCCAAACCGCCGGAAGACAAAAGATATCCATCGGATGTCCCAGAGATATTCTTAATATCCCGGTGTTATGAGGGAAATAACGCCTTAAAATGATAATAATTTTTTTTAGAAAGCAGCGGCTCTTTGGAAAGCGAAATGGAAAACGGGGTAATTGCAGAAAGTGTGGAGCATTTTGGGGAATTACAGAGAGAAAATGATTATTTTTTAGCGATAAGAGATTCATGGAACATGATTCCCTCAAAGAAGAAAGCAGCATGTTATGCTGAAATTAAAGAATTAATTGACAATAAAATACGAAATAGAAATGATTAAAAACAACAGAATAATCACAACGCGTGAAAAAAATAAAATTGTTAAACGTTCGTTTAGATAAAAATTTAACACTTTAACTTTATTTCAATGAATGATATTCATTTGTTAATTAATTTTTTATAAATATATATTTATAAAACTCAATTTATCCTAAATTCTTCATATAGGACTCGTTTGATGAGGATTTTGTAATGCTTTACAGTAGGAATTCAGAATTGCGTTAACTTTATTGTGTTGTAAAATATTTCAATTTTTATTAATTTTAAATAATTAATTAATATTTAGAAAACAAAAAAACGTCATTTTCTTCGTTTCACACATTGAAAGAACACTTTTTAAGCCCTTTTTTCAATAAGGGTCCTCTTTGAAAAATAACCCGAAAAAATTTTTAAATCACTGTTTGTTCTTATCCACAATCTTCAACTCCCTATTCTCTCTACAATTTTTATAAAGTTTCATAATACTTGGTCGTTGAAGACCGTTTAGTATGACGAAATCACTCTTCCCCATAAATGTCAAGTGCGAATTCTATTCTACTGTACATGATTACTAAAGACGATCGAAATAAAATTATTTTTTTGCACTTTTATAAGAATAAGAGAGTGGGAAATATTAACGGTCTTTTGACTCACATATGACTAAATGAATCAACCGTTTCTTTTTTTATTTTTTTGTTTGATCATCACCTATACTTTATATTTCATTGTGTAGTTGTTATGTTAACTTTTAAAAAATTTAAAAATTGGCGGGTTTGCCCTATGGAGTGGGGCAATTTGCAAATTTTTTTAAAGTTAAGTAAGAGCCAATTTCCTCAGAATTTCCTTAAGAATAAGTTCGGAAAAGTGTGCAACGGAATTAAAAAAAACTTTTGCATTCAGCGTTGCAGAAACACTAGCAACAAATGTCAGATTGAAAATAAGTAAGGTATAATAAACATAGTTGTTTTAAATTTGTAAACAACACTTTTTTCAATTTCGCCATTTCGGAAATATTGAGACATGGTCGAGTTACCCACCGGTTCGGTTTGCCCTACTCTGCCCTATATAAAATATTAACTTCAATTTATTTTTATATTAATCTTTATTCAAAAATTTTATAAGAATTTAATTATTTAAATACAAAAATTAATATTGAAAATTGAAAGTCTGTGATGAGATTTATTATTTTATTTTTATTATTATTTATGAAAATAATGAATTATGTTTGCGTTGAATTCTATTAAATTTTTTTTTAAATAAGTGCATTTTTTGGAAAACATTATTAAAATATTAGATATGTTAAAGTCATTCTATGAGGAAATTTTTTGAAAGTAATTGAATTTTTCCAAGAATTTTATTAAAAATTTTCAATACAATAGTATTTCGGAGAAGAATTTTACTACTTTTTAACATTATTAAATTTCTACAATCATTTGTAATTGCTTCAAAATTCCATTTTTAAACTATTAATTATTTTTTAGCACCTTTAATAAAAATAAGTGAATATACTTATCCTAACCACACATTTTTCACTGTTTGGGATTTATATCATCTGCTTATAGTTTTGTTGTCTTTAACTAAAACTCTTCTATAAATCCAATATTTTTAATAATTAATTAAATACATATGCTATAATATCAAAAGAATTTTAATTATTAAAATATTTTTCAAAAATCTACGTTCTATTTCTTCAAGGTTTCTAATATAATTTATTCAAAATTAAAATTTTACAAAACACAGCCGCAGAATCGCTGTACACGGGGACGTTCACTTTCATGCGTGTCCCCTTATTGCACGTGAATCCTCATTTTTAAACTACACATATATTGTTTTGTTACGTTGTTATTATAAATTATTCTAACTTTAAAAACATTGTTAAGTTTTATTATATTGTATTGCAGATAAAATTTCTTTAGAATGTTGTTAAAAGTGTATAAAGCTTGAGATATGCAACGTAACCTAAAAACTGTTAAAATGTTTTTAACATTCGATGGGTATGGATTAATAAATGTACTGTGTTTTCTAAAATTTTGAGGTTGTTCAACAACTTAAAAAATGAGTTCTATTGATTTTCGATATACTA
>CM065479.1:46258618-46283618 GCA_032873175.1 Leptopilina drosophilae
TAAAAAAAACGAGAAAATCAACGAATTTTAAATTTTCAAAAATTTTAAAATTTCATTGAAAACTTATTTTCTGCGTCCAGTTTAGCTGGAAAATGAACAATTTTTAAGAATTTAGTCAAAAACGAAATATTGAAATTTTCTGTAGGAAAAATTGACAAAAATCCATAATTTTTTATTTTTCAGAAATTTTGAAAATCGTTTAAATCCTAAAATTTCGAATTAAATACTAGTGGAAAATGAACAAGAAAAACGAATTCAGTCAAAATATGCGATTGTTTAAAATTTTTGATCAAAAAATTTTCAGAAATCCACGCTTTTTAAGATTTTTCAATTTTCTGTAAATAAAAAACGAGAAATTCATTGAATTTTAAATTTTGAAAAATTTTAAAATTTCATTGATAACTTATTTTCTGCGTCCAGTTTAGCTAGAAAATGAACAATTTTTAAGAATTTAGTCAAAAACGAAATATTGAAATTTTCTGTAGGAAAAATTGACAAAAATCCATAATTTTTTATTTTTCAGAAATTTTGAAAATCGTTTAAAAACTAAAATTTCGAATTAAATACTAGTGGAAAATGAACAAGAAAAACGAATTCAGTCAAAATATGCAATTGTTTAAAATTTTTGATCAAAAAATTTCCAGAAATCCACGCTTTTTAAGATTTTTCAATTTTCTGTAAATAAAAAACGAGAAATTCAACGAATTTTAAATTTTGAAAAATTTTTAAATTTCATTGAAAACTTATTTTTTGCGCCCAGTTTAGCTGGAAAATGAACAATTTTATAAGAATTTAGTCAAAAACGAAATATTGAAATTTTCTGTAGGAAAAATTGACAAAAATCCATAATTTTTTATTTTTCAGAAATTTTGAAAATCGTTTAAAAACTAAAATTTCGAATTAAATACTAGTGGAAAATGAACAAGAAAAACGAATTCAGTCAAAATATGCGATTGTTTAAAATTTTTGATCAAAAAATTTCCAGAAATCCACGCTTTTTAAGATTTTTCAATTTTCTGTAATAAAAAAAACGAGAAAATCAACGAATTTTAAATTTTCAAAAATTTTAAAATTTCATTGAAAACTTATTTTCTGCGTCCAGTTTAGCTGGAAAATGAACAATTTTTAAGAATTTAGTCAAAAACGAAATATTGAAATTTTCTGTAGGAAAAATTGACAAAAATCCATAATTTTTTATTTTTCAGAAATTTTGAAAATCGTTTAAAAACTAAAATTTCGAATTAAATACTAGTGGAAAATGAACAAGAAAAACGAATTCAGTCAAAATATGCAATTGTTTAAAATTTTTGATCAAAAAATTTCCAGAAATCCATGCTTTTTAATATTTTTCAATTTTTTCTAGAAAAAAAACGAGAAAATCAACGAATTTTAAATTTTGAAAAATTTTAAAATTTCATTGAAAACTTATTTTCTGCGTCCAATTTAGCTGGAAAATAAAAAAATTTTAGAATTTAGTCAAAAACGAAATTATTGAATTTTTCTGTAGGAAAAATTGACAAAAATCCATAATTTTTTATTTTTCAGAAATTTTAAAAATCGTTTAAAAAATAAAATTTCGAATTAAATACTAGTGGGAAATGAACAAGAAAAACGAAATTAGTTAAAATATGCGATTGTTTTTAATTTTTGATAAAAAAATTTCCAGAAATCCATGCTTTTTAATATTTTTCAATTTTTTCTAGAAAAAAAACGAGAAAATCAACGAATTTTAAATTCTGAAAAATTTTAAAATTTCATTGAAAACTTATTTTCTGCGTCCAATTTAGCTGGAAAATGAAATTTATTTAAGAACTTAGTCAAAAACGAAAATATTGAAATTTTCTGTAGGAAAAATTAACAAAAATCCATAATTTTTTATTTTTCAGAAATTTTGAAAATCGTTTAAAAACTAAAATTTCGAATTAAATACTAGTGGAAAAAGAACAAGAAAAACGAATTCAGTCAAAATATGCGATTGTTTTTAATTTTTGATAAAAAAATCTACAGAAATCCATGCTTTTTAATATTTTTCAATTTTTTCTAAAAAAAACGAGAAAATCAAAGAATTTTAAATTCTAAAAAATTTTAAAATTTCATTGAAAACTTATTTTTTGCGTCAAATTTAGCTGGAAAATAAAAAAATTTTAGAATTTAGTCAAAAACGAAATTATTGGACTTTTCTGTAGGAAAAATTGACAAAAATCCATAATTTTTTATTTTTCAGAAATTTTGAAAATCGTTTAAAAAATAAAATTTCGAATTAAATACTAGTGGGAAATGAACAAGAAAAACGAAATTAGTTAAAATATGCGATTGTTTTTAATTTTTGATAAAAAAATTTTTAGAAATCCATGCTTTTTAATATTTTTCAATTTTTTCTAAAAAAAACGAGAAAATCAAAGATTTTTAAATTTTAAAAAATTTTAAAATTTCATTGAAAACTCATATTCTACGTCCAATTTAGCTGGAAAATAAAAAAATTTTTGAATTTAGTCAAAAACGAAATTATTGAAATTTTCTGTAGGAAAAATTGACAAAAATCCATAATTTTTTATTTTTCAGAAATTTTGAAAATCGTTTAAAAACTAAAATTTCGAATTAAATACTAGTGGAAAATGAACAAGAAAAACGAAATTAGTTAAAATATGCGATTGTTTTAAATTTTTTATAAAAAAATTTCCAGAAATCCACGCTTTTAAAGATTTTTCAATTTTCTCTAGAAAAAAACGAGAAAATCAACGAATTTTAAATTCTGAAAAATTTTAAAATTTCATTGAAAACTTATTTTTTGCGTCAAATTTAGCTGGAAAATAAAAAAATTTTTGAATTTAGTCAAAAACGAAATTATTGAATTTTTCTGCAGGAAAAATTGACAAAAATCCATAATTTTTTATTTTTCAGAAAATTTGAAAATCGTTTAAAAACTAAAATTTCGAATTAAATACTAGTGGAAAAAGAACAAGAAAAACGAATTCAGTCAAAATATGCTATTGATTGTAATTTTTGATAAAAAAATTTCCAGAAATCCATGCTTTTTAATATTTTTCAATTTTTTCTAGAAAAAAACGAGAAAATCAACGAATTTTAAATTTTGAAAAATTTTAAAATTTCATTGAAAACTTATTTTTTGCGTCAAATTTAGCTGGAAAATAAAAAAATTTTGAATTTAGACAAAAACGATATTATTGAATTTTTCTGCAGGAAAAATTGACAAAAATCCATAATTTTTTATTTTTCAGAAAATTTGAAAATCGTTTAAAAACTAAAATTTCGAATTAAATACTAGTGGAAAAAGAACAAGAAAAACGAATTCAGTCAAAATATGCTATTGTTTTTAATTTTTGATAAAAAAATTTCCAGAAGTCCATGCTTTTTAATATTTTTCAATTTTTTCTAGAAAAAAAACGAGAAAATCAACGAATTTTAAATTTTGAAAAATTTTAAAATTTCATTGAAAACTTATTTTCTGCGTCCAATTTAGCTGGAAATCAAAAAATTTTAGAATTTAGTCAAAAACGAAATTATTGGACTTTTCTGTAGGAAAAATTGACAAAAATCCATAATTTTTTATTTTTCAGAAATTTTGAAAATCGTTTAAAAACTAAAATTTCGAATTAAATACTAGTGGGAAATGAACAAGAAAAACGAAATTAGTTAAAATATGCGATTGTTTTTAATTTTTGATAAAAAAATTTTTAGAAATCCATGCTTTTTAATATTTTTCAATTTTTTCTAAAAAAAACGAGAAAATCAAAGAATTTTAAATTTTAAAAAATTTTAAAATTTCATTGAAAACTTATATTCTACGTCCAATTTAGCTGGAAAATAAAAAAATTTTTGAATTTAGTCAAAAACGAAATTATTGAAATTTTCTGTAGGAAAAATTGACAAAAATCCATAATTTTTTATTTTTCAGAAATTTTGAAAATCGTTTAAAAACTAAAATTTCGAATTAAATACTAGTGGAAAATGAACAAGAAAAACGAAATTAGTTAAAATATGCGATTGTTTTAAATTTTTTATAAAAAAATTTCCAGAAATCCACGCTTTTTAAGATTTTTCAATTTTCTGTAATAAAAAAAACGAGAAAATCAACGAATTTTAAATTCTGAAAAATTTTAAAATTTCATTGAAAACTTATTTTTTGCGTCAAATTTAGCTGGAAAATAAAAAAATTTTTGAATTTAGTCAAAAACGAAATTATTGAAATTTTCTGTAGGAAAAATTGACAAAAATCCATAATTTTTTATTTTTCAGAAATTTTGAAAATCGTTTAAAAACTAAAATTTCGAATTAAATACTATTGGAAAATGAACAAGAAAAACGAAATTAGTTAAAATATGCGATTGTTTTAAATTTTTTTATTAAAAATTTCCAGAAATCCACGCTTTTAAAGATTTTTCAATTTTCTCTAGAAAAAAACGAGAAAATCAACGAATTTTAAATTCTGAAAAATTTTAAAATTTCATTGAAAACTTATTTTTTGCGTCAAATTTAGCTGGAAAATAAAAAAATTTTTGAATTTAGTCAAAAACGAAATTATTGAATTTTTCTGTAGGAAAAATTGACAAAAATCCATAATTTTTTATTTTTCAGAAATTTTAAAAATCGTTTAAAAAATAAAATTTCGAATTAAATACTAGTGGGAAATGAACAAGAAAAACGAAATTAGTTAAAATATGAGATTGTTTTTAATTTTTGATAAAAAAATTTCCAGAAATCCATGCTTTTTAATATTTTTCAATTTTTTCTAAAAAAAACGAGAAAATCAAAGAATTTTAAATTTTAAAAAATTTTAAAATTTCATTGAAAACTTATATTCTACGTCCAATTTAGCTGGAAAATAAAAAAATTTTTGAATTTAGTCAAAAACGAAATTATTGGACTTTTCTGTAGGAAAAATTGACAAAAATCCATAATTTTTTATTTTTCAGAAATTTTGAAAATCGTTTAAAAACTAAAATTTCGAATTAAATACTAGTGGAAAAAGAACAAGAAAAACGAATTCAGTCAAAATATGCTATTGTTTTTAATTTTTGATAAAAAAATTTCCAGAAGTCCACGCTTTTAAAGATTTTTCAATTTTCTCTAGAAAAAAACGAGAAAATCAACGAATTTTAAATTCTGAAAAATTTTAAAATTTCATTGAAAACTTATTTTTTGCGTCAAATTTAGCTGGAAAATAAAAAAATTTTTGAATTTAGTCAAAAACGAAATTATTGAATTTTTCTGTAGGAAAAATTGACAAAAATCCATAATTTTTTATTTTTCAGAAATTTTAAAAATCGTTTAAAAAATAAAATTTCGAATTAAATACTAGTGGGAAATGAACAAGAAAAACGAAATTAGTTAAAATATGAGATTGTTTTTAATTTTTGATAAAAAAATTTCCAGAAATCCATGCTTTTTAATATTTTTCAATTTTTTCTAGAAAAAAACGAGAAAATCAACGAATTTTAAATTTTGAAAAATTTTAAAATTTCATTGAAAACTTATTTTTTGCGTCAAATTTAGCTGGAAAATAAAAAAATTTTGAATTTAGACAAAAACGATATTATTGAATTTTTCTGCAGGAAAAATTGACAAAAATCCATAATTTTTTATTTTTCAGAAAATTTGAAAATCGTTTAAAAACTAAAATTTCGAATTAAATACTAGTGGAAAAAGAACAAGAAAAACGAATTCAGTCAAAATATGCTATTGTTTTTAATTTTTGATAAAAAAATTTCCAGAAGTCCATGCTTTTTAATATTTTTCAATTTTTTCTAGAAAAAAAACGAGAAAATCAACGAATTTTAAATTTTGAAAAATTTTAAAATTTCATTGAAAACTTATTTTCTGCGTCCAATTTAGCTGGAAATCAAAAAATTTTAGAATTTAGTCAAAAACGAAATTATTGGACTTTTCTGTAGGAAAAATTGACAAAAATCCATAATTTTTTATTTTTCAGAAAATTTGAAAATCGTTTAAAAACTAAAATTTCGAATTAAATACTAGTGGAAAAAGAACAAGAAAAACGAATTCAGTCAAAATATGCTATTGTTTTTAATTTTTGATAAAAAAATTTCCAGAAGTCCATGCTTTTTAATATTTTTCAATTTTTTCTAGAAAAAAAACGAGAAAATCAACGAATTTTAAATTTTGAAAAATTTTAAAATTTCATTGAAAACTTATTTTCTGCGTCCAATTTAGCTGGAAATCAAAAAATTTTAGAATTTAGTCAAAAACGAAATTATTGGACTTTTCTGTAGGAAAAATTGACAAAAATCCATAATTTTTTATTTTTCAGAAATTTTGAAAATCGTTTAAAAACTAAAATTTCGAATTAAATACTAGTGGGAAATGAACAAGAAAAACGAAATTAGTTAAAATATGCGATTGTTTTTAATTTTTGATAAAAAAATTTTTAGAAATCCATGCTTTTTAATATTTTTCAATTTTTTCTAAAAAAAACGAGAAAATCAAAGAATTTTAAATTTTAAAAAATTTTTAAAATTTCATTGAAAACTTATATTCTACGTCCAATTTAGCTGGAAAATAAAAAAATTTTTGAATTTAGTCAAAAACGAAATTATTGAAATTTTCTGTAGGAAAAATTGACAAAAATCCATAATTTTTTATTTTTCAGAAATTTTGAAAATCGTTTAAAAACTAAAATTTCGAATTAAATACTAGTGGAAAATGAACAAGAAAAACGAAATTAGTTAAAATATGCGATTGTTTTAAATTTTTTATAAAAAAATTTCCAGAAATCCACGCTTTTAAAGATTTTTCAATTTTCTCTAGAAAAAAACGAGAAAATCAACGAATTTTAAATTCTGAAAAATTTTAAAATTTCATTGAAAACTTATTTTTTGCGTCAAATTTAGCTGGAAAATAAAAAAATTTTTGAATTTAGTCAAAAACGAAATTATTGAAATTTTCTGTAGGAAAAATTGACAAAAATCCATAATTTTTTATTTTTCAGAAATTTTGAAAATCGTTTAAAAACTAAAATTTCGAATTAAATACTAGTGGAAAATGAACAAGAAAAACGAAATTAGTTAAAATATGCGATTGTTTTAAATTTTTTATAAAAAAATTTCCAGAAATCCACGCTTTTAAAGATTTTTCAATTTTCTCTAGAAAAAAACGAGAAAATCAAAGAATTTTAAATTCTAAAAAATTTTAAAATTTCATTGAAAAATTATTTTTTGCGTCAAATTTAGCTGGAAAATAAAAAAATTTTAGAATTTAGTCAAAAACGAAATTATTGGACTTTTCTGTAGGAAAAATTGACAAAAATCCATAATTTTTTATTTTTCAGAAATTTTGAAAATCGTTTAAAAAATAAAATTTCGAATTAAATACTAGTGGGAAATGAACAAGAAAAACGAAATTAGTTAAAATATGCGATTGTTTTTAATTTTTGATAAAAAAATTTCCAGAAATCCATGCTTTTTAATATTTTTCAATTTTTTCTAGAAAAAAAACGAGAAAATCAACGAATTTTAAATTCTGAAAAATTTTAAAATTTCATTGAAAACTTATTTTCTGCGTCCAATTTAGCTGGAAAATAAAATTTATTTAAGAACTTAGTCAAAAACGAAAATATTGAAATTTTCTGTAGGAAAAATTAAAAAAAATCCATAATTTTTTATTTTTCAGAAATTTTGAAAATCGTTTAAAAACTAAAATTTCGAATTAAATACTAGTGGAAAATGAACAAGAAAAACGAAATTAGTTAAAATATGCGATTGTTTTAAATTTTTTATAAAAAAATTTCCAGAAATCCAAGCTTTTAAAGATTTTTCAATTTTCTCTAGAAAAAAACGAGAAAATCAACGAATTTTAAATTCTGAAAAATTTTAAAATTTCATTGAAAACTTATTTTTTGCGTCAAATTTAGCTGGAAAATAAAAAAATTTTTGAATTTAGTCAAAAACGAAATTATTGAATTTTTCTGCAGGAAAAATTGACAAAAATACATAATTTTTTATTTTTCAGAAAATTTGAAAATCGTTTTAAAAACTAAAATTTCGAATTTAATACTAGTGGAAAAAGAACAAGAAAAACGAATTCAGTCAAAATATGCTATTGTTTGTAATTTTTGATAAAAAAATTTCCAGAAATCAATGCTTTTTAATATTTTTCAATTTTTTCTAGAAAAAAAACGAGAAAATCAACGAATTTTAAATTTTGTAAAATTTTAAAATTTCATGGAAAACTTATTTTCTGCGTCCAATTTAGCTGGAAAATAAAAAAATTTTAGAATTTAGTCAAAAACGAAATTATTGGACTTTTCTGTAGGAAAAATTGACAAAAATCCATAATTTTTTATTTTTCAGAAATTTTGAAAATCGTTTAAAAAATAAAATTTCGAATTAAATACTAGTGGGAAATGAACAAGAAAAACGAAATTAGTTAAAATATGCGATTGTTTTTAATTTTTGATAAAAAAATTTCCAGAAATCCATGCTTTTTAATATTTTTCAATTTTTTCTAGAAAAAAAACGAGAAAATCAACGAATTTTAAATTCTGAAAAATTTTAAAATTTCATTGAAAACTTATTTTTTGCGTCAAATTTAGCTGGAAAATGAAAAATTTTTAAGAATTTAGTCAAAAACGAGATATTGAAATTTTCTGTAGGAAAAATTGACAAAAATCCATAATTTTTTATTTTTCAGAAATTTTGAAAATCGTTTAAAAACTGAAATTTCGAATTAAATACTAGTGGAAAATGAACAAGAAAAACGAATTCAGTCAAAATATGCGATTGTTTAAAATTTTTGATCAAAAAATTTCCAGAAATCCACGCTTTTTAAGATTTTTCAATTTCTGTAAATAAAAAACGAGAAATTCAACGAATTTTAAATTTTGAAAAATTTTAAAATTTCATTGAAAACTTATTTTCTGCGTCCAGTTTAGCTGGAAAATAAACAATTTTTAAGAATTTAGTCAAAAACGAAATATTGAAATTTTCTGTAGGAAAAATTGACAAAAATCCATAATTTTTTATTTTTCAGAAATTTTGAAAATCGTTTAAAAACTAAAATTTCGAATTAAATACTAGTGGAAAATGAACAAGAAAAACGAATTCAGTCAAAATATGCGATTGTTTAAAATTTTTGATCAAAAAATTTCCAGAAATCCACGCTTTTTAAGATTTTTCAATTTTCCGTAATAAAAAAAACGAGAAAATCAACGAATTTTAAATTTTTAAAAATTTAAAAATTTCATTGAAAACTTATTTTCTGCGTCCAGTTTAGCTAAAAAATGAACAATTTTTAAGAATTTAGTCAAAAACGAAATATTGAAATTTTCTGTAGGAAAAATTGACAAAATTCCATAATTTTTTATTTTTCAGAAATTTTGAAAATCGTTTAAAAACTAAAATTTCGAATTAAATACTAGTGGAAAATGAACAAGAAAAACGAATTCAGTCAAAATATGCGATTGTTTAAAATTTTTGATCAAAAAATTTCCAGAAATCCACGCTTTTTAAGATTTTTCAATTTTCTGTAAATAAAAAACGAGAAATTCAAAGAATTTTAAATTTTGAAAAATTTTAAAATTTCATTGAAAACTTATTTTTTGCGTCCAGTTTAGCTGGAAAATGAACAATTTTTAAGAATTTAGTCAAAAACGAAATATTGAAATTTTCTGTAGGAAAAATTGACAAAAATCCATAATTTTTTATTTTTCAGAAAATTTGAAAATCGTTTAAAAACTAAAATTTCGAAATAAATACTAGTGGAAAAAGAACAAGAAAAACGAATTCAGTCAAAATATGCTATTGTTTGTAATTTTTGATAAAAAAATTTCCAGAAATCCATGCTTTTTAATATTTTTCAATTTTTTCTAGAAAAAAAACGAGAAAATCAACGAATTTTAAATTTTGAAAAATTTTAAAATTTCATTGAAAACTTATTTTCTGCGTCCAATTTAGCTGGAAATCAAAAAATTTTAGAATTTAGTCAAAAACGAAATTATTGGACTTTTCTGTAGGAAAAATTGACAAAAATCCATAATTTTTTATTTTTCAGAAATTTTGAAAATCGTTTAAAAACTAAAATTTCGAATTAAATACTAGTGGGAAATGAACAAGAAAAACGAAATTAGTTAAAATATGCGATTGTTTTTAATTTTTGATAAAAAAATTTTTAGAAATCCATGCTTTTTAATATTTTTCAATTTTTTCTAAAAAAAAACGAGAAAATCAAAGAATTTTAAATTTTAAAAAATTTTAAAATTTCATTGAAAACTTATATTCTACGTCCAATTTAGCTGGAAAATAAAAAAATTTTTGAATTTAGTCAAAAACGAAATTATTGAAATTTTCTGTAGGAAAAATTGACAAAAATCCATAATTTTTTATTTTTCAGAAATTTTGAAAATCGTTTAAAAACTAAAATTTCGAATTAAATACTAGTGGAAAATGAACAAGAAAAACGAAATTAGTTAAAATATGCGATTGTTTTAAATTTTTTATAAAAAAATTTCCAGAAATCCACGCTTTTAAAGATTTTTCAATTTTCTCTAGAAAAAAACGAGAAAATCAACGAATTTTAAATTCTGAAAAATTTTAAAATTTCATTGAAAACTTATTTTTTGCGTCAAATTTAGCTGGAAAATAAAAAAATTTTAGAATTTAGTCAAAAACGAAATTATTGAATTTTTCTGTAGGAAAAATTGACAAAAATCCATAATTTTTTATTTTTCAGAAATTTTAAAAATCGTTTAAAAAATAAAATTTTGAATTAAATACTAGTGGGAAATGAACAAGAAAAACGAAATTAGTTAAACTATGAGATTGTTTTTAATTTTTGATAAAAAAATTTCCAGAAATCCATGCTTTTTAATATTTTTCAATTTTTTCTAGAAAAAAAACGAGAAAATCAACGAATTTTAAATTCTGAAAAATTTTAAAATTTCATTGAAAACTTATTTTCTGCGTCCAATTTAGCTGGAAAATAAAATTTATTTAAGAACTTAGTCAAAAACGAAAATATTGAAATTTTCTGTAGGAAAAATTAACAAAAATCCATAATTTTTTATTTTTCAGAAATTTTGAAAATCGTTTAAAAACTAAAATTTCGAATTAAATACTAGTGGAAAAAGAACAAGAAAAACGAATTCAGTCAAAATATGCGATTGTTTTTAATTTTTGATAAAAAAATTTCCAGAAATCCATGCTTTTTAATATTTTTCAATTTTTTCTAAAAAAAACGAGAAAATCAAAGAATTTTAAATTCTAAAAAATTTTAAAATTTCATTGAAAACTTATTTTTTGCGTCAAATTTAGCTGGAAAATAAAAAAATTTTTGAATTTAGTCAAAAACGAAATTATTGAATTTTTCTGCAGGAAAAATTGACAAAAATACATAATTTTTTATTTTTCAGAAAATTTGAAAATCGTTTAAAAACTAAAATTTCGAATTTAATACTAGTGGAAAAAGAACAAGAAAAACGAATTCAGTCAAAATATGCTATTGTTTGTAATTTTTGATAAAAAAATTTCCAGAAATCCATGCTTTTTAATATTTTTCAATTTTTTCTAGAAAAAAAACGAGAAAATCAACGAATTTTAAATTTTGAAAAATTTTAAAATTTCATTGAAAACTTATTTTCTGCGTCCAATTTTGCTGGAAAATAAAAAAATTTTAGAATTTAGTCAAAAACGAAATTATTGAATTTTTCTGTAGGAAAAATTGACAAAAATCCATAATTTTTTATTTTTCAGAAATTTTAAAAATCGTTTAAAAAATAAAATTTCGAATTAAATACTAGTGGGAAATGAACAAGAAAAACGAAATTAGTTAAAATATGCGATTGTTTTTAATTTTTGATAAAAAAATTTCCAGAAATCCATGCTTTTTAATATATTTCAATTTTTTCTAAAAAAAACGAGAAAATCAAAGAATTTTAAATTCTGAAAAATTTTAAAATTTCATTGAAAACTTATTTTCTGCGTCCAGTTTAGCTGGAAAATGAAAAATTTTTAAGAATTTAGTCAAAAACGAGATATTGAAATTTTCTGTAGGAAAAATTGACAAAAATCCATAATTTTTTATTTTTCAGAAATTTTGAAAATCGTTTAAAAACTGAAATTTCGAATTAAATACTAGTGGAAAATGAACAAGAAAAACGAATTCAGTCATAATATGCGATTGTTTAAAATTTTTGATCAAAAAATTTCCAGAAATCCACGCTTTTTAAGATTTTTCAATTTCTGTAAATAAAAAACGAGAAATTCAACGAATTTTAAATTTTGAAAAATTTTAAAATTTCATTGAAAACTTATTTTCTGCGTCCAGTTTAGCTGGAAAATGAAAAATTTTTAAGAATTTAGTCAAAAACGAAATATTGAAATTTTCTGTAGGAAAAATTGACAAAAATCCATAATTTTTTATTTTTCAGAAATTTTGAAAATCGTTTTTTTTTTACTTTTTTAAAAACTAAAATTTCGAATTAAATACTAGTGGAAAATGAACAAGAAAAACGAATTCAGTCAAAATATGCGATTGTTTAAAATTTTTGATCAAAAAATTTCCAGAAATCCACGCTTTTTAAGATTTTTCAATTTTCCGTAATAAAAAAAACGAGAAAATCAACGAATTTTAAATTTTTAAAAATTTTAAAATTTCATTGAAAACTTATTTTCTGCGTCCAGTTTAGCTGGAAAATGAACAATTTTTAAGAATTTAGTCAAAAACGAAATATTGAAATTTTCTGTAGGAAAAATTGACAAAATTCCATAATTTTTTATTTTTCAGAAATTTTGAAAATCGTTTAAAAACTAAAATTTCGAATTAAATACTAGTGGAAAATGAACAAGAAAAACGAATTCAGTCAAAATATGCGATTGTTTAAAATTTTTGATCAAAAAATTTCCAGAAATCCACGCTTTTTAAGATTTTTCAATTTTCTGTAAATAAAAAACGAGAAATTCAAAGAATTTTAAATTTTGAAAAATTTTTAAAATTTCATTGAAAACTTATTTTTGCTTCCCATTTTCCAGCTAAACTGGACGCAGAAAATAAGTTTTCAATGAAATTTTAAAATTTTTCAAAATTTAAAATTCTTTGAATTTCTCGTTTTTTATGTACAGAAAATTGTAAAATCTTAAAAAGCGTGGATTTCTGGAAATTTTTTGATCAAAAATTTTAAACAATCGCATATTTTGACTGAATTCGTTTTTCTTGTTCATTTTTCCACTAGTATTTAATTCGAAATTTTAGTTTTTAAACGATTTTCAAAATTTCTGAAAAATAAAAAATTATGGAATTTTGTCAATTTTTCCTACAGAAAATTTCAATATTTCGTTTTTGACTAAATTCTTAAAAATTGTTCATTTTTTAGCTAAACTGGACGCAGAAAATAAGTTTTCAATGAAATTTTTAAATTTTTAAAAATTTAAAATTCGTTGATTTTCTCGTTTTTTTTATTACGGAAAATTGAAAAATCTTAAAAAGCGTGGATTTCTGGAAATTTTTTGATCAAAAATTTTAAACAATCGCATATTTTGACTGAATTCGTTTTTCTTGTTCATTTTCCACTAGTATTTAATTCGAAATTTTAGTTTTTAAACGATTTTCAAAATTTCTGAAAAATAAAAAATTATGGATTTTTGTCAATTTTTCCTACAGAAAATTTCAATATTTCGTTTTTGACTAAATTCTTAAAAATTGTTTATTTTCCAGCTAAACTGGACGCAGAAAATAAGTTTTCAATGAAATTTTAAAATTTTTCAAAATTTAAAATTCGTTGAATTTCTCGTTTTTTATTTACAGAAATTGAAAAATCTTAAAAAGCGTGGATTTCTGGAAATTTTTTGATCAAAAATTTTAAACAATCGCATATTATGACTGAATTCGTTTTTCTTGTTCATTTTCCACTAGTATTTAATTCGAAATTTCAGTTTTTAAACGATTTTCAAAATTTCTGAAAAATAAAAAATTATGGATTTTTGTCAATTTTTCCTACAGAAAATTTCAATATTTCGTTTTTGACTAAATTCTTAAAAATTTTTCATTTTCCAGCTAAACTGGACGCAGAAAATAAGTTTTCAATGAAATTTTAAAATTTTTCAGAATTTAAAATTCTTTGATTTTCTCGTTTTTTTTAGAAAAAATTGAAAAATATTAAAAAGCATGGATTTCTAAAAATTTTTTTATCAAAAATTAAAAACAATCGCATATTTTAACTAATTTCGTTTTTCTTGTTCATTTCCCACTAGTATTTAATTCGAAATTTTATTTTTTAAACGATTTTTAAAATTTCTGAAAAATAAAAAATTATGGATTTTTGTCAATTTTTCCTACAGAAAAATTCAATAATTTCGTTTTTGACTAAATTCTAAAATTTTTTTATTTTCCAGCAAAATTGGACGCAGAAAATAAGTTTTCCATGAAATTTTAAAATTTTACAAAATTTAAAATTCGTTGATTTTCTCGTTTTTTTTCTAGAAAAAATTGAAAAATATTAAAAAGCATTGATTTCTGGAAATTTTTTTATCAAAAATTACAAACAATAGCATATTTTGACTGAATTCGTTTTTCTTGTTCTTTTTCCACTAGTATTAAATTCGAAATTTTAGTTTTTAAACGATTTTCAAATTTTCTGAAAAATAAAAAATTATGTATTTTTGTCAATTTTTCCTGCAGAAAAATTCAATAATTTCGTTTTTGACTAAATTCAAAAATTTTTTTATTTTCCAGCTAAATTTGACGCAAAAAATAAGTTTTCAATGAAATTTTAAAATTTTTCAGAATTTAAAATTCGTTGATTTTCTCGTTTTTTTCTAGAGAAAATTGAAAAATCTTTAAAAGCTTGGATTTCTGGAAATTTTTTTATAAAAAATTTAAAACAATCGCATATTTTAACTAATTTCGTTTTTCTTGTTCATTTTCCACTAGTATTTAATTCGAAATTTTAGTTTTTAAACGATTTTCAAAATTTCTGAAAAATAAAAAATTATGGATTTTTTTTAATTTTTCCTACAGAAAATTTCAATATTTTCGTTTTTGACTAAGTTCTTAAATAAATTTTATTTTCCAGCTAAATTGGACGCAGAAAATAAGTTTTCAATGAAATTTTAAAATTTTTCAGAATTTAAAATTCGTTGATTTTCTCGTTTTTTTTCTAGAAAAAATTGAAAAATATTAAAAAGCATGGATTTCTGGAAATTTTTTTATCAAAAATTAAAAACAATCTCATATTTTAACTAATTTCGTTTTTCTTGTTCATTTCCCACTAGTATTTAATTCGAAATTTTATTTTTTAAACGATTTTTAAAATTTCTGAAAAATAAAAAATTATGGATTTTTGTCAATTTTTCCTACAGAAAAATTCAATAATTTCGTTTTTGACTAAATTCAAAAATTTTTTTATTTTCCAGCTAAATTTGACGCAAAAAATAAGTTTTCAATGAAATTTTAAAATTTTTCAGAATTTAAAATTCGTTGATTTTCTCGTTTTTTTCTAGAGAAAATTGAAAAATCTTTAAAAGCGTGGATTTCTGGAAATTTTTTTATAAAAAATTTAAAACAATCGCATATTTTAACTAATTTCGTTTTTCTTGTTCATTTTCCACTAGTATTTAATTCGAAATTTTAGTTTTTAAACGATTTTCAAAATTTCTGAAAAATAAAAAATTATGGATTTTTGTCAATTTTTCCTACAGAAAATTTCAATAATTTCGTTTTTTGACTAAATTCAAAAATTTTTTTATTTTCCAGCTAAATTTGACGCAAAAAATAAGTTTTCAATGAAATTTTAAAATTTTTCAGAATTTAAAATTCGTTGATTTTCTCGTTTTTTTCTAGAGAAAATTGAAAAATCTTTAAAAGCGTGGATTTCTGGAAATTTTTTTATAAAAAATTTAAAACAATCGCATATTTTAACTAATTTCGTTTTTCTTGTTCATTTTCCACTAGTATTTAATTCGAAATTTTAGTTTTTAAACGATTTTCAAAATTTCTGAAAAATAAAAAATTATGGATTTTTGTCAATTTTTCCTACAGAAAATTTCAATAATTTCGTTTTTGACTAAATTCAAAAATTTTTTTATTTTCCAGCTAAATTGGACGTAGAATATAAGTTTTCAATGAAATTTTAAAATTTTTTAAAATTTAAAATTCTTTGATTTTCTCGTTTTTTTTAGAAAAAATTGAAAAATATTAAAAAGCATGGATTTCTAAAAATTTTTTTATCAAAAATTAAAAACAATCGCATATTTTAACTAATTTCGTTTTTCTTGTTCATTTCCCACTAGTATTTAATTCGAAATTTTAGTTTTTAAACGATTTTCAAAATTTCTGAAAAATAAAAAATTATGGATTTTTGTCAATTTTTCCTACAGAAAAGTCCAATAATTTCGTTTTTGACTAAATTCTAAAATTTTTTGATTTCCAGCTAAATTGGACGCAGAAAATAAGTTTTCAATGAAATTTTAAAATTTTTCAAAATTTAAAATTCGTTGATTTTCTCGTTTTTTTTCTAGAAAAAATTGAAAAATATTAAAAAGCATGGACTTCTGGAAATTTTTTTATCAAAAATTAAAAACAATAGCATATTTTGACTGAATTCGTTTTTCTTGTTCTTTTTCCACTAGTATTTAATTCGAAATTTTAGTTTTTAAACGATTTTCAAATTTTCTGAAAAATAAAAAATTATGGATTTTTGTCAATTTTTCCTACAGAAAAGTCCAATAATTTCGTTTTTGACTAAATTCTAAAATTTTTTGATTTCCAGCTAAATTGGACGCAGAAAATAAGTTTTCAATGAAATTTTAAAATTTTTCAAAATTTAAAATTCGTTGATTTTCTCGTTTTTTTCTAGAAAAAATTGAAAAATATTAAAAAGCATGGACTTCTGGAAATTTTTTTATCAAAAATTAAAAACAATAGCATATTTTGACTGAATTCGTTTTTCTTGTTCTTTTTCCACTAGTATTTAATTCGAAATTTTAGTTTTTAAACGATTTTCAAATTTTCTGAAAAATAAAAAATTATGGATTTTTGTCAATTTTTCCTGCAGAAAAATTCAATAATATCGTTTTTGTCTAAATTCAAAATTTTTTTATTTTCCAGCTAAATTTGACGCAAAAAATAAGTTTTCAATGAAATTTTAAAATTTTTCAGAATTTAAAATTCGTTGATTTTCTCGTTTTTTTTAGAAAAAATTGAAAAATATTAAAAAGCATGGATTTCTGGAAATTTTTTTATCAAAAATTAAAAACAATCTCATATTTTAACTAATTTCGTTTTTCTTGTTCATTTCCCACTAGTATTTAATTCGAAATTTTATTTTTTAAACGATTTTTAAAATTTCTGAAAAATAAAAAATTATGGATTTTTGTCAATTTTTCCTACAGAAAAATTCAATAATTTCGTTTTTGACTAAATTCAAAAATTTTTTTATTTTCCAGCTAAATTTGACGCAAAAAATAAGTTTTCAATGAAATTTTAAAATTTTTCAGAATTTAAAATTCGTTGATTTTCTCGTTTTTTTCTAGAGAAAATTGAAAAATCTTTAAAAGCGTGGACTTCTGGAAATTTTTTTATCAAAAATTAAAAACAATAGCATATTTTGACTGAATTCGTTTTTCTTGTTCTTTTTCCACTAGTATTTAATTCGAAATTTTAGTTTTTAAACGATTTTCAAAATTTCTGAAAAATAAAAAATTATGGATTTTTGTCAATTTTTCCTACAGAAAAGTCCAATAATTTCGTTTTTGACTAAATTCAAAAATTTTTTTATTTTCCAGCTAAATTGGACGTAGAATATAAGTTTTCAATGAAATTTTAAAATTTTTTAAAATTTAAAATTCTTTGATTTTCTCGTTTTTTTTAGAAAAAATTGAAAAATATTAAAAAGCATGGATTTCTGGAAATTTTTTTATCAAAAATTAAAAACAATCTCATATTTTAACTAATTTCGTTTTTCTTGTTCATTTCCCACTAGTATTTAATTCGAAATTTTATTTTTTAAACGATTTTTAAAATTTCTGAAAAATAAAAAATTATGGATTTTTGTCAATTTTTCCTACAGAAAAATTCAATAATTTCGTTTTTGACTAAATTCAAAAATTTTTTTATTTTCCAGCTAAATTTGACGCAAAAAATAAGTTTTCAATGAAATTTTAAAATTTTTCAGAATTTAAAATTCGTTGATTTTCTCGTTTTTTTCTAGAGAAAATTGAAAAATCTTTAAAAGCGTGGATTTCTGGAAATTTTTTTATAAAAAATTTAAAACAATCGCATATTTTAACTAATTTCGTTTTTCTTGTTCATTTTCCACTAGTATTTAATTCGAAATTTTAGTTTTTAAACGATTTTCAAAATTTCTGAAAAATAAAAAATTATGGATTTTTGTCAATTTTTTCCTACAGAAAATTTCAATAATTTCGTTTTTGACTAAATTCAAAAATTTTTTTATTTTCCAGCTAAATTTGACGCAAAAAATAAGTTTTCAATGAAATTTTAAAATTTTTCAGAATTTAAAATTCGTTGATTTTCTCGTTTTTTTCTAGAGAAAATTGAAAAATCTTTAAAAGCGTGGATTTCTGGAAATTTTTTTATAAAAAATTTAAAACAATCGCATATTTTAACTAATTTCGTTTTTCTTGTTCATTTTCCACTAGTATTTAATTCGAAATTTTAGTTTTTAAACGATTTTCAAAATTTCTGAAAAATAAAAAATTATGGATTTTTGTCAATTTTTCCTACAGAAAATTTCAATAATTTCGTTTTTGACTAAATTCAAAAATTTTTTTATTTTCCAGCTAAATTGGACGTAGAATATAAGTTTTCAATGAAATTTTAAAATTTTTTAAAATTTAAAATTCTTTGATTTTCTCGTTTTTTTTAGAAAAAATTGAAAAATATTAAAAAGCATGGATTTCTAAAAATTTTTTTATCAAAAATTAAAAACAATCGCATATTTTAACTAATTTCGTTTTTCTTGTTCATTTCCCACTAGTATTTAATTCGAAATTTTAGTTTTTAAACGATTTTCAAAATTTCTGAAAAATAAAAAATTATGGATTTTTGTCAATTTTTCCTACAGAAAAGTCCAATAATTTCGTTTTTGACTAAATTCTAAAATTTTTTGATTTCCAGCTAAATTGGACGCAGAAAATAAGTTTTCAATGAAATTTTAAAATTTTTCAAAATTTAAAATTCGTTGATTTTCTCGTTTTTTTTCTAGAAAAAATTGAAAAATATTAAAAAGCATGGACTTCTGGAAATTTTTTTTATCAAAAATTAAAAACAATAGCATATTTTGACTGAATTCGTTTTTCTTGTTCTTTTTCCACTAGTATTTAATTCGAAATTTTAGTTTTTAAACGATTTTCAAATTTTCTGAAAAATAAAAAATTATGGATTTTTGTCAATTTTTCCTGCAGAAAAATTCAATAATATCGTTTTTGTCTAAATTCAAAATTTTTTTATTTTCCAGCTAAATTTGACGCAAAAAATAAGTTTTCAATGAAATTTTAAAATTTTTCAAAATTTAAAATTCGTTGATTTTCTCGTTTTTTTTCTAGAAAAAATTGAAAAATATTAAAAAGCATGGATTTCTGGAAATTTTTTTATCAAAAATTACAAACAATAGCATATTTTGACTGAATTCGTTTTTCTTGTTCTTTTTCCACTAGTATTTAATTCGAAATTTTAGTTTTTAAACGATTTTCAAATCTTCTGAAAAATAAAAAATTATGGATTTTTGTCAATTTTTCCTGCAGAAAAATTCAATAATTTCGTTTTTGACTAAATTCAAAAATTTTTTTATTTTCCAGCTAAATTTGACGCAAAAAATAAGTTTTCAATGAAATTTTAAAATTTTTCAGAATTTAAAATTCGTTGATTTTCTCGTTTTTTTCTAGAGAAAATTGAAAAATCTTTAAAAGCGTGGATTTCTGGAAATTTTTTTATAAAAAATTTAAAACAATCGCATATTTTAACTAATTTCGTTTTTCTTGTTCATTTTCCACTAGTATTTAATTCGAAATTTTAGTTTTTAAACGATTTTCAAAATTTCTGAAAAATAAAAAATTATGGATTTTTGTCAATTTTTCCTACAGAAAATTTCAATAATTTCGTTTTTGACTAAATTCAAAAATTTTTTTATTTTCCAGCTAAATTGGACGTAGAATATGAGTTTTCAATGAAATTTTAAAATTTTTTAAAATTTAAAAATCTTTGATTTTCTCGTTTTTTTTAGAAAAAATTGAAAAATATTAAAAAGCATGGATTTCTAAAAATTTTTTTATCAAAAATTAAAAACAATCGCATATTTTAACTAATTTCGTTTTTCTTGTTCATTTCCCACTAGTATTTAATTCGAAATTTTAGTTTTTAAACGATTTTCAAAATTTCTGAAAAATAAAAAATTATGGATTTTTGTCAATTTTTCCTACAGAAAAGTCCAATAATTTCGTTTTTGACTAAATTCTAAAATTTTTTGATTTCCAGCTAAATTGGACGCAGAAAATAAGTTTTCAATGAAATTTTAAAATTTTTCAAAATTTAAAATTCGTTGATTTTCTCGTTTTTTTTAGAAAAAAATTGAAAAATATTAAAAAGCATGGATTTCTGGAAATTTTTTTATCAAAAATTAAAAACAATCGCATATTTTGACTGAATTCGTTTTTCTTGTTCTTTTTCCACTAGTATTTAATTCGAAATTTTAGTTTTTAAACGATTTTCAAAATTTCTGAAAAATAAAAAATTATGGATTTTTGTTAATTTTTCCTACAGAAAATTTCAATATTTTCGTTTTTGACTAAGTTCTTAAATAAATTTCATTTTCCAGCTAAATTGGACGCAGAAAATAAGTTTTCAATGAAATTTTAAAATTTTTCAGAATTTAAAATTCGTTGATTTTCTCGTTTTTTTTTCTAGAAAAAATTGAAAAATATTAAAAAGCATGGATTTCTGGAAATTTTTTTATCAAAAATTAAAAACAATCTCATATTTTAACTAATTTCGTTTTTCATGTTCATTTCCCACTAGTATTTAATTCGAAATTTTATTTTTTAAACGATTTTTAAAATTTCTGAAAAATAAAAAATTATGGATTTTTGTCAATTTTTCCTACAGAAAAATTCAATAATTTCGTTTTTGACTAAATTCTAAAATTTTTTTATTTTCCAGCTAAATTGGACGCAGAAAATAAGTTTTCAATGAAATTTTAAAATTTTTCAAAATTTAAAATTCGTTGATTTTCTCGTTTTTTTTCTAGAAAAAATTGAAAAATATTAAAAAGCATGGATTTTTGCAAATTGTTTTATCAAAAATTACAAACAATAGCATATTTTGACTGAATTCGTTTTTCTTGTTCTTTTTCCATTAGTATTTAATTCGAAATTTTAGTTTTTAAACAATTTTCAAATTTTCTGAAAAATAAAAAATTATGGATTTTTGTCAATTTTTCCTCCAGAAAAATTCAATAATTTCGTTTTTGACTAAATTCAAAAATTTTTTTATTTTCCCGCCAAAAATTTGACGCAAAAAATAAGTTTTCAATGAAATTTTAAAATTTTTCAGAATTTAAAATTCGTTGATTTTCTCGTTTTTTTCTAGAGAAAATTGAAAAATATTAAAAAGCATGGATTTCTGGAAATTTTTTTATAAAAAATTTAAAACAATCGCATATTTTAACTAATTTCGTTTTTCTTGTTCATTTTCCACTAGTATTTAATTCGAAATTTTAGTTTTTAAACGATTTTCAAAATTTCTGAAAAATAAAAAATTACACAGGCCGACAAAATTTCATCAACTGCATGTTGACTAAAATGTTACAGTCGATTCTTACAGGATTTTGTCCGTAGAATACGAATCTGACCTTGAAAATATTGGATTGGCTCTAGTTTTTAATCAATTTACGTTTCAATATACAAAATACGCATTTTTGGCATTTTTTGAATGAATGTAAAACAATACACAGAAACAGTAAATTTGTCCGCATAGCACTAAATGAAAGCTTAAACATTGCTCTTCAATACCAAAAAACAAAAAAATTTAATTTTTATACACTTGAACCTATAATGTCAAAAGAGACATTCGCTGTTCCACAAACATATTGAAAACAACAGTACTTTTGACCATGTAAGGCAATTTAAATAAAAATTAGTCTCTCTTGGCGTTTTTATGATCGCTGCTTACTGATCTGTATTCAGATTTTAATATTCAAAATGGCGGATCCAATATGGCAGAATTTTTTTTTAATTTTACATTTTTATCATAAAAGGCGTAAATTACCTTTAAAAATTTGGTCCGCCACTTGTATTTTTTATATTTCATAGCAGATTTGTAAGCAGCGATTATAAAAAACCCCAGAGACACTAATTTTTACTTGAATTACCTTACATGGTCAGAAGTAATGTTAATTCTAATACGTTTATGGAACAGCGTATGTTTCTTTGGTCATTATAGGTTAAAGTGTACATAAATTACATTTTTTGTTTTTGGATATTCAAGAGCAGTGTTTAAGCTTTCATTTGGTGCTATGCAGACAAATTTACTGTTTATGTGTATATTGTTTTACATTCATTCAAAAAATGCCAAAAATGCGTATTTTGTATATTGAAACATAAATTGATTAAAAACTAGAGCCAATCCAATATTTTCAAGGTCAAATTCGTATTCTGCGGACAAAATCCTATAAAAATCAGCTTCTATTAGTTAGTCCACAAAATTTTGTTGGCCTGTGTTATGAATTTTTGTCAATTTTTCCTACAGAAAATTTCAATAATTTCGTTTTTGACTAAATTCAAAAATTTTTTTATTTTCCAGCTAAATTGGACGTGGAATATAAGTTTTCAATAAAATTTTAAAATTTTTTAAAATTTAAAATTCTTTGATTTTCTCGTTTTTTTTTAGAAAAAATTGAAAAATATTAAAAAGCATGGATTTCTAAAAATTTTTTTATCAAAAATTAAAAACAATCGCATATTTTAACTAATTTCGTTTTTCTTGTTCATTTCCCACTAGTATTTAATTCGAAATTTTATTTTTTAAACGATTTTTAAAATTTCTGAAAAATAAAAAATTATGGATTTTTGTCAATTTTTCCTACAGAAAAATTCAATAATTTCGTTTTTGACTAAATTCTAAAATTTTTTTATTTTCCAGCTAAATTGGACGCAAAAAATAAATTTTCAATGAAATTTTAAAATTTTTCAAAATTTAAAATTCGTTGATTTTCTCGTTTTTTTTCTAGAAAAAATTGAAAAATATTAAAAAGCATGGATTTCTGAAAATTTTTTTATCAAAAATTACAAACAATAGCATATTTTGACTGAATTCGTTTTTCTTGTTCTTTTTCCACTAGTATTTAATTCGAAATTTTAGTTTTTAAACGATTTTCAAATTTTCTGAAAAATAAAAAATTATGGATTTTTGTCAATTTTTCCTGCAGAAAAATTCAATAATTTCGTTTTTGACTAAATTAAAAAATTTTTTTATTTTCCAGCTAAATTTGACGCAAAAAATAAGTTTTCAATGAAATTTTAAAATTTTTCAGAATTTAAAATTCGTTGATTTTCTCGTTTTTTTCTAGAGAAAATTGAAAAATCTTTAAAAGCGTGGATTTCTGGAAATTTTTTTAAAAAAAATTTAAAACAATCGCATATTTTAACTAATTTCGTTTTTCTTGTTCATTTTCCACTAGTATTTAATTCGAAATTTTAGTTTTTAAACGATTTTCAAAATTTCTGAAAAATAAAAAATTATGGATTTTTGTCAATTTTTCCTACAGAAAAGTCCAATAATTTCGTTTTTGACTAAATTCTAAAATTTTTTTATTTTCCAGCTAAATTTGACGCAAAAAATAAGTTTTCAATGAAATTTTAAAATTTTTCAAAATTTAAAATTCGTTGATTTTCTCGTTTTTTTTCTAGAAAAAATTGAAAAATATTAAAAAGCATGGACTTCTGGAAATTTTTTTATCAAAAATTAAAAACAATAGCATATTTTGACTGAATTCGTTTTTCTTGTTCTTTTTCCACTAGTATTTAATTCGAAATTTTAGTTTTTAAACGATTTTCAAATTTTCTGAAAAATAAAAAATTATGTATTTTCGTCAATTTTTCCTGCAGAAAAATTCAATAATTTCGTTTTTGTCTAAATTCAAAATTTTTTTATTTTCCAGCTAAATTTGACGCAAAAAATAAGTTTTCAATGAAATTTTAAAATTTTTTAGAATTTAAAATTCTTTGATTTTCTCGTTTTTTTTAGAAAAAATTGAAAAATATTAAAAAGCATGGATTTCTGTAGATTTTTTTATCAAAAATTAAAAACAATCGCATATTTTGACTGAATTCGTTTTTCTTGTTCTTTTTCCACTAGTATTTAATTCGAAATTTTAGTTTTTAAACGATTTTCAAAATTTCTGAAAAATAAAAAATTATGGATTTTTGTTAATTTTTCCTACAGAAAATTTCAATATTTTCGTTTTTGACTAAGTTCTTAAATAAATTTCATTTTCCAGCTAAATTGGACGCAGAAAATAAGTTTTCAATGAAATTTTAAAATTTTTCAGAATTTAAAATTCGTTGATTTTCTCGTTTTTTTTCTAGAAAAAATTGAAAAATATTAAAAAGCATGGATTTCTGGAAATTTTTTTATCAAAAATTAAAAACAATCTCATATTTTAACTAATTTCGTTTTTCATGTTCATTTCCCACTAGTATTTAATTCGAAATTTTATTTTTTAAACGATTTTTAAAATTTCTGAAAAATAAAAAATTATGGATTTTTGTCAATTTTTCCTACAGAAAAATTCAATAATTTCGTTTTTGACTAAATTCTAAAATTTTTTATTTTCCAGCTAAATTGGACGCAGAAAATAAGTTTTCAATGAAATTTTAAAATTTTTCAAAATTTAAAATTCGTTGATTTTCTCGTTTTTTTTTCTAGAAAAAATTGAAAAATATTAAAAAGCATGGATTTTTGGAAATTGTTTTATCAAAAATTACAAACAATAGCATATTTTGACTGAATTCGTTTTTCT